>OZ026822.1:7709265-8314653 GCA_964023185.1 Macaria liturata
GATATATCACGTAGCGCCATCTAGCTCCATACTAAGAAAACGCTTAAATGCCTGCAAATTTGGAGACGTATCTTCAACGATCAGAAGTAGTGTTGGTCTTTTTCAGGACCAATAAGGAATAATAAATAGGAATAATTGTCCATATATTTCTATATTATTACTAGGTCAAGTTATGTTAATTACCAAAATTGAATTTGATTGGACCGATTAAATTGTGATTTATATATCCGCACGTTGCAACTAAGGTAAAATTTACTGTATATTTCACATTTCTATTCAATATTGTGTATAATGTATTTGAAGATGTTCAGATAATATAAAGAGCTATACATACATTGACATAGCCTCTATACAGCTCTATACTTTATAATAATATACTGTAATTTTTAATTTATAATTTTCTACGACATTATTTGACGAAGCCTCTTTACAGCTGATAGTAAAACTTATTTAACTATAAATACATATTTAAATTAATTAATTGCCCTCTAAAATATGTTATTACCAAAAATTTTAAATTTGTCATAAATAATCAATATACTTATGTAATGAATATAATTATAAAAATATTGACGATGTTAATCTTGAAATGTGCTTCCCCTCTAAGATATTTATTAGAGTTAGTGAATGTAACATGACTTGATTTCGAATAAATTATTTTATTTCATTTCATTTCATTTCATTTCATTTCATTTCATTTCATTTCATTTCATTTCATTTCATTTCATTTCATTTCATTTCATTTCATTTCATTTCATTTCATTTCATTTCATTTCATTTCATTTCATTTCATTTCATTTCATTTCATTTCATTTCATATTTTGTAATATATGATAGTTGCCAATTTAAATTGTTCTTCTTCTTATCAAATGTGAGTAGTAACTCTGAAGTCGAGAGTTTATCAAGCCGCCCTAAGGGCGGTAATTTAAATTGTGTAACTATTCCTAATAAAGGCCTACAACATAAACACTGCGGTTAGTCTTAATGGTTCCCAAGTACTGTTTTCCACGACCCAATTGTTCGTCTCGACAAGAATAAACACTTTGAACACTAAAAGTTACATTGTATGGAATGTGGCAAATGTTAGCACTCAGACAAATTGAATCGGAAGGCAGCTACCTAAAGGTAAACGTTTCTAGTTAGAGTGCGCTTTCAATCGGAGCTTTTAAAGTTCGAACTTTGAGCTTTTAATTCGTCACTGTTTGCATGGCGGAGTACTTTTCAAATTGCTTAGAAAGGTAAATAGTATTAAAAAAGCTTAGTTGACGTTTTGATTTAGGAATCAGATGAGATTGTAAAGAGTTATGTGTTTCTAGTGTTAGATACTTTGTTGTCAGGTTTAAAATTGTTGGAAAACAATGTAGTAGGTATCGTGAATTCGATGAAACTAACTAAGATAATCTAGATGTATCTGGGAAATAGACTGGTAGATTATACATTTATTACCTTTTCACGCTCAAACGACTTAACCGATTTGGATGTAATTTGTTATGGATATACATATACTAGATCCTGATTAACATCTAGGACAAATATATATTATCGGTTCAATGCAAGTAAAACCATGAGGCGCTACCAGTTATTCATAAAATCGGCATATGCTGCAAGGTTATTTGTCCAGAAAACATTATGAGTGGCGTAATTGAAGAGAGGCCTATGCTCAGCGGTGGACGATAATGGGCTGATGACGAATTTGTAATTAAATAATTACCTTCACATTTCACGTTGCAATCTCCTCCTCGTCTTCCTGATTTACACCATTGACTTGGAATCTGAAAACCAGTAAATAAATAAATAAATATGTTTTCCGGGACATTTTGCACAGCGCCATCTAGCCCTATACTTAGCAAACACTCGTCGTGGTTCTACTACGGATAGGTATATATGCTTATAACAAGTTCGCAAAGAGTGTACGAAAATATATATTTTATATAACACCTGCTCGTCAATGGCATATTATGTGTCATGCAAACTCAACTTAAAGCAAGTCATTTGTGTCCTATGGTCTAGCCGGGTCATTATAAATGTACTGAATTTCATAATCCTCAAGGGAATAATGACATTTGAATTTGGAATGCAATCAACATTGAATATACGAGCTCCTTGCAATCCATGACCAAACGTCAAAATTAGAATATAAACTTTTCATAGAGCCCTACACCAAGAAGAGTTTATTCAAAATTAGAATGAAAACTTTTCATACAAACCTGCATGTAGAAGAATTTGCCACTACAAAAAAAAAACAAATAGAACGAAAGGCGCTAAACTGCAAATCTTTGTGTTATTTTGTAACAAAATAGCGTATTTAATTTTTTTTAAGTAACTACTTTCTTTTTTATTGTATTATGTTTTATTGCCTCGAGTGTTTATATAAAGTAGAGTATGCATTTTGGGGATAAAGCAGTGTATTTGTCTCGGGCGTTTTTGAACCCCTCGGCCTCGGGATTCGTGAGTTAACCCTAGGATCCCTCGTCCTTGGGGTTCAAAATATCGCCCGAGACATAATACACTGCTTTATCCCCTTAATGCATAATCTACTATTTTTGATTTTGACATGCACACTCGCACAACTTATCCAATATGAAACGATTAGTGTTGGTTAGAAAAATAAATCTTTAGTTATTATTATTTACTTCTTTTATCTTTTGTTTAATTAAAACAAAAACGTTTACTATAATTTGTTATAAACATTAATCATCTGCAGGTCTAAAATTGGCTAAACAATAAGAAACATATACAATAAACAATAAAAATAGTTTACTCTTGGTTTGAAGATTGCTAAATGTAGGTACCTGATATATGCCGTAGTATTTTTTCCCACCCTTAGTAGTTAATGCACTTGTGTCTCTGTTGCTCACTTTCTCAGCCAAACAGACCCCTGAAATTAAATAAAGAGCAATGTATATAGAATAAGCTAGTTGGACGTCTCAAGTACTGCTGGAAGTACCAGGTAAAAAGAGGACCTGCAACAGCTCCATGCTACCGAGTGGCAGGAGATAGCGCAGAACAGGGAAGAGTGACGTCTTTTCGTGTCGGACACCAGAGTCCATTTTGGGTCGCAGCGCCACAGTAATTAGTATGCATAAAAAATCTATAATACACCAAGTCTATGCTTGACTATTAAATTTAAGAAACATAATGTAACGATCCATGCCAGACTCTTATTTTCGTATCTCCGTGTATGCTTACTCTTTCCTAGAAAGGAGATCGATCCATTATAGACTTTAAGCTGGTCAATGATTTCCCAAAGGCTGTTATTGTTCTTCTTTGTGCAAGGGTAATAATGTATTTTCTGATTCAATTTCTCAATTATGAATAAAATTCCAACCAGCAAATGCTCTCAAATAAAATTTCTAATCCGATTGATAATAGTTATCGGCTATAAACACTCAGTCGTTTGAAAATGCACAAAGCTTTTAAGTATGTAGCTATAAATTTTATTTGTAGTGATCAATTGATTGAATTCTAAGGTCATTTCAAAGCTAAATTGAATGAACGCTGAGCATCAATTAATTTAGATAAGGCTTATAAGACGCCGTCCAATTTACAAGCCCGTCTGTAATCTAATACCTCTAATACTAAAACTGCAAGACTTAAATCTTTTAAGACAGATAAAAGAAAACTAGTTTTTAGAAAAATATAGTCGAGGTTGCTGTAAAATTAAGAAAATTGTGTTTGTAGCGAAGTGTAAAATGCCAATGGCCATTTATTTTTAATACTGTACTCAGAATCAAGATTTTTAAAGGACATCAACAATAGATTGAATCTAAATAGGGTAGGTAAAAATGTTGAATTTTATCTAATTTAAAATGTATATAATAAAGCATGAATAAGTTTGAGTTCTCTTATACATGAGTATCGTTAGTTAGAAACAAAACCTTAGATAACGAAAGTTTAGTTTTTTTTTTAAGTTTGAAGGAATGGACAGGATTGATCAGGACAAACTGAATCCGCTATTGCTCTGCCACTTCGAAACCTAGCTAAGTCGACTCCAAAGAAGGAAAAACTTCGCACCCTAAAAATACAAACATTATCTAAAGCAAACAAACAACTTCATTAGTCACTAAGCCCAGTATCAGTGTAATCACATAAACAAAGTGTAACATTCAATTTGATAGCAAATTCTGCTCACGTTCACTGCAAAAAAACTTGACGCCATAAAAATAGTAGGGGATCTACACTTTTATCTACTTTCAAAGAGCTGGGGAGAATCTCAATGAAGTTGGAGATTAATTTTGTAGCTGTCTTACGCAGTGTAAGATTCTTGAAGTTTCTTTGAGTATATTACTTAGAATGTATTAAAAGGAGTGTAGAAAATGTACCCAAAGTTGTATAATTTGTGCCAAATAAAACTACTTCACTGACACATAAATAGTAAGAAAAAAGAAAACTCCTAATACATGTACATATTATATTAGAATTTAGACTTTTCAAATCTATTGTGATACTTATATATTGCAGCTAGACATCAAGTGCAATAACTACTATTTCTAGCAATCTCATCATTTAGCATCATAGTTATTTTTTTAGTGGATAGGTATATAATTATATTAAGCTGTGAGCGAGTGTGTATCGGTGGTTTCAGCGACTGTTTTTTATCTTGACGCACTCTAGTTTGAATCTGCCCCGCACCAATGACTTTTATTTTCAAGTTTTGTGTGGATTTGCACTCGCTTAGCGGTGAGAACATCGTGATGAAACCGACATGTTTGAGGACCACAATATATCCGAGGACATGTGTCTTCCGTGGAAGGACCTTGACGCCCTCCACTATGTTTCTGCCCAAGAGAACTCTCCTAGGTAATTAATTCTGCGGTGGAGTCTCGACCCTCAGTCATGAGAAAATATGACTCACGAGACAGATATGATAATGACAAAGTCACAACGGCCCATACTGGCTGTCAACTCTAACTTTGTTTAGGTCCAATCAAGAGATTTGTTCCCACGACGCTTATGAGGAAACGCTTTGTCTATTTGTTCTCCGGATTTTCTGAGAAACCTCGTGGCTGGGATAAAAAATGAACTAGTGATTTGTGGTTATTTCTTTGTAGTTTTGATTGGAGATATTTGAGTTGCGTGCTCATCAGTGATTGCTTGTGGTCGAGGAATACTGATAAGGCAACGTAATTGCTGTAATTAGTGAGTAATTGATATGTTCTAAGGTTTCAATATTTATGTTATCAAATATCTTGGGGATAGATAATATATTCTTCGCCGCGTAATTGCAACGGCTTATCTTAGAGAAAGGATAATTTTATTGTGATTGAATTGTGGATTGGATACATTTGAAATGAATGTAAGAACGCTAATACCTACGATATACCCGACTAGCTGTGCCCGCAACTTCGTCCGCGTTGAAAAGTTAATTTTTGCAAACAACCTTTTCAACTTTATAAATTATAGCTGTTACCCACGACTTGAACCGTTTTCGCAGCGCACGCAACGGAAGCCCTCAAAGATGAATAATTTTCCCCGCTAATGAGTAAAAACACATTTTCCATTGTTTCTTTGCTCCTATTAGTTGCAACGTGATGTTATAGCTTAAAGCTTTCCTCGATAAATGGTCTATTTAACACAAAAATAATTTTTCAATTCGCACCAGTAGTTCCTGAGATAAGCGCGTTCAAACAAACAAACTCTTCAGCTTTATAATATTAGTATAGATAAAAAGTAGTAAGTGTTTACTTAAGTCGGTTTGAGTAAGCGTAGTGTTTTTCGATCATATACTTTTTAATAGCTTAGGTGAAGCAAAGCAAAAGCTAAAATCGGTTGAATAATTTCTTGACAGAAAATTGTTTGCGATCAAGACTGTTTCATCTATAGGCGAAATTAACATGTTTTAAAAACTTTTAATAGGCTCCTAAGTACCATTATTACTTAAATTCTATTTGTTAGGCTGCCATTTACATACCTAAACAAATACTCTCGTTTATATTCGGTATGGCGTGTAGGTATTTGGTTAACTATTCGAACTAACTCAGACCATTAAGCATGCAAATTATTCATTAAATGTTGAGAACTCCTTTTAAATTTCAAACTGATGATTAACGATCCTAACGTTGGACTATTTTATTTTATCTGATTGTTAAAAATGACACGCTAAATATTTGAGGTTGTTTTAAATAACGATATAGGTACCTACTTAATTATTGTAAGACTTCCAGGTTAATATAATATCAAAAATAAATCAATTAGTCATTAAATTTGATTGATATTGAATCAACGTAAATTATAACATTCATTGATATTAAATAAATTTATTATACCTACATATGTACACCACAGTAACAAAAAAAAAGAAAGAATTAATGGGTACAGTGATAAAAACCCACATAACACGAGTATACTGGAAACTAGTGAAGATAATTTATTTTCAACTAGTGGGTGCTCGCGGTTTCGCTTGCTTTAAGAATTAAAATTTGTATCCCCTATTCCACCCTTTAAAAGTGGCATTTCCAAAAATCCTTTATTGCCGGATGCTAACGTCATAACATCTACCTCCATGCCAAATTTCAGCCCGATCCATCCAGTGGTCTGGGCTGTGCGTTGATAGATCACAAAAGTCAGCCATTCAGTCAGTCACCTTTGAGTTTTATTTATTTAGATTTATAATGTATGATTAAACGAACTAACAAAGTGAAGTTCGATCAATATTATATGAGTAAGTTTAATGCGAAGATATAATAAACATGGTAGTACTTTTATCCTACAGGCAACATTTGCACGAATTTAAGAAACTGATTTGACTATAGTCAATAAAAGTCAAGTTAAGTCCTTCTAACTTCACTTGGAAGCCTAGATATATAATTTTACTCATTCATCATTATTATTACGGGTAAAATTATACAGCAGTGTATTATAAATTGATAATAGTTGATTAGATTAAGCCTGTGTGAACACGGACTTTGGTTCAAGCGCACAAAATCAAAGTCGTGATCACGAAAACGTATTGTTCGTAACCGGTAACAGCGGGTTTTTATGAAATTTTCCAACACCATCTGTATTATTAGACGCTCCATTACTACAAAAAAATGGACACGGATATTATATGAAATATATATACCCATTTACATATATCTACTTCTTCTTCTTATTGAATGAGATCGGCCAACTCTGGTAACGAGAGTTTATCAAGCCGCCCTAAGGGCCTCTGACATGGCTTAACAACTGCCGTACTATGACAAACAGCCGGGATTTACAATTTAACGTGTCATCCGACCCACGGCGCCTAAACTGGAATGCCACTTTTGGTCACCATCCAAGGACTGACCGCGTCAACCCTTGCTTAACATTTGATTGGTAATCGCATGCGATTGCCTCCGCTAGCTGAGCTACGGGTGCTACATATATACTAACAATATTCTATAAACGGAAGCATCTTACAAGTAAAGGTATTCCATAGCTGCGTGTTAGGACTGGACGATGATTACTTCCCTTAGAAAATAACTGAGCATTTGCTTTTCACAATAATACTACTAGTTTCTTCCTCCTCCTTAGACGTATTCCTTAATACTGAGAGACGTGACTACCCTCAGAATCAATTCCTTGAGAGAGTTCTCTTTGGCAGATACATTGTTGTGTTGAATACTAAATAAAAAATAAATTAATAAATAAATATTCCGGGACATTGCATACAGCGCCATCTAGCCCTACACTAAGCAAACGCTTGTGTTGTGGATACTAAATAACGGATATAATATTTATATGCTTTTCTTTTGTAAATACATACTTATTATACATACAAACGACCAGACTCAACACAAGTAATTATACATTTTTTAAAATGCATAAATACTTGTGTCACGCGGGAATCGAACCCTCAACCCCTAGATTAGAAGGCAGAGCCACTACCAACTAAGTTAACAGGCCAATCAAACTAGTTTAGAAAACTAGAAAAATACGCTTAAGATAACAATCTACAAATCAATTTAACTAAGTTACTTAGATAATCTATACAGAGGTGGGCTGAGGCATTTAACAGGAGTCACGGAATTATATTGTCAATGTACATTTCTAAAGGAAAACTTGTTTGCAAACTTATTGCTGTTAATAAGACTAAATAAAGTTACCGAGTGTGCTTTGCCTGCTCCAGTTCTTACTTAATGAAAGGCATCGTAATGGGAGCATGGGTTTCTATTCATTAGAAACTGTTCAATAAACTCCCCGCACACATTCAGTCTTTGAATAATGATCACCAATTTTGCAATAGCGTCAAACAATTATTGTTAGATCAGACACTAGGTATACAGTTTTAAAGAATACTTTGAAAATGACTACAGTCAACTAGCAATTGATTCTAATCTTGCTTAGAAATTAAGTAATTAACTACTAGGTAAGGAGTGTGATGCCAAATTGATATTTTAGCCCCTATACAGCTATAGTGACAGTACCAAGATTTATTTAAGTTGACATATTGTATGATTACATACCTATTATTATGTTTGACATGATTTTAATAACAATAATTTTCATTATTTTATTAATAAAACTAGACATATGTAACTTCAATTTTTTTATAAAAACTACCTAAATGTTATAAATTCAATTTGACGAGATATTGTAATTTGTGTAGCATATTCTGTGATATTAGTACTTATACCTATACCTATGTATGTTACAACTTTACATTATCAATAAAGATTCTTTATCTTTTTATTTTTCTTTATCATTCAAAGCACAAGAGAAGTAAATATTTTTTTGTGAAAAATAAATATAAATATAATATAAATATAAAGTATTAAAGAGTACTTAAAGAAGATTTAGAAATTATTTGCTTCTCAGTTTAAGTGTTACTCTTAAAATAATAATAATATAAAATGATTTTCCCACTGTCTACGAAACTGGGCTTTATTTATAACACCAGGGTTGCTCTTAAAAATATTTAATAAGGAGCAACAATCATCTTAATAAAAACCATGTTTTTGTCTTCTCAAAGACAGAAACTTTAAAGCCTTCTTCTTCTTAACGAATGAGAGTGGCCAACCCTAGTGTCGAGAGTTTATCAAGCCGCCCTAGGGCCTCGGACATGGCGTAACGACTGCCTTACTACACAAACAGCAGGGACCTACAATTTAGCGTGTCACCTGACCCAAGGAAGCGCCCAAAATGGATTGCCACTTTTTGGTCACCCATCCGCGTACTGACCGCGTCGGCCTTTGCTTAACATTGGTAATCGCATGCGATTGCCTCCGCTAGCTGAGCTACGGGCGCTTCAGAGAGAAAACCGATATCATCCACGTAAATGTAAAAGACAGAAGTCATACTCACATAAATACAATACAAAAAAAAAATTGACATAATAAAAACGGGAAACAATAAAGCATACACAGCCAAATGCTATTCCTAGTTATATTGCTTGCATTTTGTACAGTGCAATTAGGCCACATAATATGTATATATAATTATTCATGGAATATAAACCTGAATAAGGACATAATAAGCTGTAATTTCTCACTTACATTGACCAAGTAAATGGTCATTAGGAATTCCAACTTTTAAGAACTCACGCACTAATTTACATCTCGTATCAAACCTTTTACATTCCACTAACAAAACACAACACATCAAAATAAACACACGTGTTTTCCACATAATTATTACTGGCGTTATGTCGTGAACAAACAAATGAAATTATGCGCCGGAGTCGTTTTCCGACCCGCCTTTTGCTTATGTTAAATCTCACGATTGATTTAAGTGACTTTAGACCGTACCTAAAAGAAATAAGGTAGTATTTTGTGCGGCAAGGAAATAAAATCGGACTTTGAGTGTTAAATGTCAATGTCATTGATAACAGTGGGCGGGTTTTTGTTTTGTTTTGGGTATATGGTAAAAATTGGGTACCTACAACACGTGCAGAAAACCAGATGTCAGAAAATGTATGATCAGTATTTTTCCGGTTACAGTTATTTTTTTAACTGAACAAAATAAGGAAATCTGTTTGACCTTTGTTTTTTTTTAAGTTAACCGATAAGAAATCTGTGTCAATTACATTCTTGTGAGCTGCATACGTATTCTTAATTACAATGTTATTAATAGTTTCAGTTTCTGCCGCATCATACTTTGAATGCAGTTTTCACTTGCCAATGAAAAAAAAAATATTATGTATATTATAAAAAAAAAAAAAAAACAATCTCGTATATGCATTTGAACCCACTGGTACAAATTCAAATAATTATGGTTAGGTAAAAATTCAGTCTATAATATTATGGTATAAGGACATAGATAACGCCTGTAGAAAATCCAACGCCCCGGTTTTACGTGAAAAGCGATGAAAATTATATCACGACCGTCAGGTTTAATGATAATTATTTCGACTCAAACAAAATTGGATTATCCGAGAACATTCAGCATCACACTTGTACAGCATAAGCAACTAAGTACCTAACTAACTAATACCATTAATAAAGGTATTAACTTAATAGAAATCCTACAACGATTCTTAAGTCTAAACTAACACACAACAAAATTATTTTTACCTGACCAAAGCAAGATTTTTTTTTCTAACTGTGTCAGCACGCTCCATCCTAGACCGTAATGATCGCTAATAATCAGGCAAATTATGGCCAAATGCAAACCCAAAAAAATATTTGTAAAACAAATATTCGACGATTTATAACTTCTTAAAAACATTTTCAACATTTACAACTTCATAACCAAATGCGTGTTGCAATATCTTGCAATCACTTTCGTAAAAACATAACGTTGAAACTAATAAGTACTTAAACTACCTACATCACCGTTACAAACCCTCTAGTTCAATCTCACCTCAACAACAGCAACAATAAATTAAAATAAAAAAGGTTTCAGAGACTTACAACTACCCAAAAAGGTTTTATTCACCCATCTTTACTCCATGAGTTCCAGAGCCAGTTTGCATTGAGTAAATCTCTTATATTAAGTCATATACAAACATCTCGTTTAACAATTAATCTTAAGTACATCTATGGTACAAACTATCTAGTTTAATCTCATCTACAACAAAAAAGTAAATAGAAAAAAGTTTCATAGACTCACAACTCCCCAAAAAGGTTTTATTCACCAAGCTATTCTTCAAGATTTCCGCAGCCAGTTTACATCGAGTAAATCTCTTGCATTCGCTCGCACACAAACATAACAAGAACGTAGTTAACACTACCACCTTCATTATTTGTTTTTAATAAGACAAACAGGTTCTGAACCGAGACGAGTAAAGGTGGTTACAGATAAACCTAGCAAATATATTATGTACTTGAAAATAGTTTTTGAAGTAGGCATTGTTTTGTGAAGTTATGATACTTATAGTTAAATGCTTTTTGGAGTAGTACTGGGTATATAGGTACATAATTGATACGTGTAAAAATAAGATTGTCAGAAGCCTTATGGACCGGCAGCTGCTGTCTGCAACATATGAACGATGGGTAGCAATTGCAACTTAAAATGTACCTTTCTATATAATATTGTATATATTCTCTGGTTATGATTGTGTGTGATAAGGATCTCAGTGTCTGCAATAAAAAGTTATTATTATTATTATTATAAGTAGGTACATATTTTTCATCATCATTTGAAAATAGATCATTTCTGTTTGTTTGTTGCTGAAAGCAATATTTGAATCACATACGTTTCTAAAACATATTTTTTGATTACCACTGTGTTTTAGTACAAAAACCTCATGGTATGATCATAATGTCAGCCAAATATTAGATAAGATAAGATAAAATAATCATTTATTCGTCAATAGTAATACTCAACTTATGAACTAGACGTTAACAGTTGGTAATTCTATTTTCTCGTCATACAAAAATATTTGTCAGTTAAAAGACTTTAAATAAATATGTCTAAATTTTCAAAAAATAATACATTTTTATAATGGTATAAATGTCAGAATAAAATAAAATGTCAGATAAATTTAAAATTAAATGAAATGTCAAATTAAACTACTAGGAATCATCAAAGTAAAAAGTAAAAAGATTCTTCTAGGCATGTGCCCATACATCATAATCAGCCAAGTTAGATTTAAAACAAGCATCCTTTTTACATTTACATTAAATTCCAACCTGGATGAGGTTTGCACAAGATCGACGCAGATGGCACATGCAAAGTGATGCCTATACCCAGCAGTGGGATCCCAAGGGCTGTGGATGATGATGATAATACTTTTTTAATTATTGGGTAACTTTTGAGTTAGAAAAGGTACGCTAGTAGGCATATAAGTGTAATCTTAATTTGTTATTATTATTTCTTCGCAAAGATAATTTACTTGATACGTGTGTGACCTGCCTTATCTCTTCAAGATAATGTTTGCGGAAAACTTGTTACTTACCTATCGTTATATATATTTATATATAATGTATAGATAATATAAGATGCACTCGATATATTAAGGATCAGAAATCGTGATAAAATTATAACATACATACTCACTTGAGATATTATTTTACATATCTGTTTCATCCAGCCGCACGGTGGGTCTTGTACGCTGGTCGGTCCGATTGGCTCAGCGGCGCTAAGCTGTGAGGCGGTCGTACTCGCAGAAAAGGTTGTAAGCGCCGTGAAATTACGCGGCGCTTACGCGTTCGAGTCGGAGAGTTTAGTTTAGTTTAGTTGATATTTTAGTACTAATCGCACCTCGCACCACCACAATTTTTGTATCTTTATATGTAGAACACCTTCACATAGGTAGTGATTTTAAAATTTATTTGGTAGACAACTCGTATTTAAACCACTGAATTAAATAAAATGAATTGGATCGAAAATAACACGTGTATTTGTTGGCGGCTCCACGGAGCAAGTCCTATGATTAGCATTAAATATAATAAACTAGCGTTGGCCACTCTTATACGATTGAACAGTAACATTGAAATATCTTCAATCACAGTGTAATTTAGTTTTAACATACCTACTAGGTTGACGAATGGTTGCCGAATCAATTTTAGTATCAAGTGCAAAAGCAAAACATTCAAAAATTTTAAAGAAAATAAAAAATGACCTTAAGAAAATTCAAACCACAAAATTTAGTTGCTAATTTTAATACTATTTCGTAAAAAAAAATACCTACAGATATATATAAAAAAATATTTACAAACTAAACAATTTATACATATGTACATGCATATTCTATTATAAGTTACATTACGTTATTACAATAAATATTTGTATTAAAAATAAGTACCTATGAACCTAAATGACACACATGTAAAGATTTAGTTTTAATACAAATTTAGGGCTATTACTAAAGTAACCCTTATTTTGACATAAAATATCAAATAATATCTACCACAATATCACAATAATAACATACTTAAAGACACACACGTATATCATATACTTTACACATCGCATATTTAGCTTAACAACATGACTTTCAGAGAAGTAGATACATACTCGTACTTAATAAACGAAGGGAGTGTATCGCCACTCACAAGTTAAGAAAAGAATGCCAAATTCGCCGGAAGGACTTAACAAACTTTGCTAGGGCTACCATGCAGAAATAATATGGTTTAGAATTCACAACCTTAATTTTTTCTGTTTTTTTTTTATAACATATTCAATCAGGCGTCACATTGCGGAAATCATTGTAAATGAAACTCTGGAGATATATGTAGTGTGTTTCCGCTGCGACTGCTCCTTAACCGACTTCAAACAACTTGTTTTTTATGGGTGTCCAGCAAAAACTTGTGAGTCGAATAAAAAAATCTCCCTACACAGATTTTATCAGGCAAATCATATCTAAATTATTGGTAAAATTATCCATACAAAACGTGCCTCGTCATTTGCAGATCGGTATCAAATAGTATTTTCATAATGTTATCCAGGAGTATATTAAGTAATTATGGTGCTACAAATTCTAAAGTAGAGGAAAAACTGATAGTACGAGTAGTATAAAAAAAGAGTCATACATCGCTTTTTTATTTCCTTTAGTACTCGAAACTTACACACTTATAAAACGTTACAAAAAATACAATGTACATTTTAATCGCAATCACATACTACGGCAGTTGTCATGCCAATTCAGAGACCCTTAGGGTGATTTGAAAACTCTCGACTCCAGAGCTGGCCACTGAATAAGAAGAAGATCTCAAAAACGTTGTCATTGGCAACCCTGGCAGTATTCTACTCGCTCTCTCTGAGATAACTTTTAAGCCGTACCCACTGGATATCCAGCTGGGTTGCTAGCTTGATCTGCTTCGCTGGCCACTTGATTTATTAAATGCTTGCAACTGTTCTAATACACTTAGATGCTTTTATTTACAACTAGTGGACAACCGCGGCTTCGCTCGCATTATTTTGTGATAAAAAGTAAGTAACCTGTGACACTTCTAAGACCTCATACTAAAGAGACATTATTCAGAGAAAATTGTTGAATAATTTTCTTGACAATAATTTTAGCCTTTTTAGAAGAAAACACGACTTGTATGAAATTGTATTATATAAAAAACATAGCAGCTCAATGTAGCAACAAGCTTCAAATAAACACCCAAAAAAGCATCTCAGAACAAAAAGCATCACGACAACTAAAAACAATAAATTACCCTAAATCCTACTTGAAGCCTATAAATTCGTTCTAGAAACCTAAATCAACCACTAGACGTATTGGCAAACAGTTTACAGGTACTTTCACCTAAATACCTAAGTAAATACCTACCTTCAATGAGCCTCAACTTATTTGACCTTATAAATGATTTGTGCTGAATTTGAAGACGCGACGTTTGAAAATAAATTATAACTCGGCGCTCTAACAAGCCGGAGATTGCGTACTTAGATAGAAGGATAATAATAAACGAAAATAAATGATATATTTTGGTACTTGGGAGTTGAAGCTATGAATTCACAAACACTTTCAAACAAAGCTACCGTTACATTTTATTAGATGCTAGACTTCAATTCGTTTAATTATTATTACTACAACATTTTTTTTTTCAGTTTTCCTCCTTCTCCACCTCCTCCTCAGCTCGTGTTCCTCTTTAATGAGAATTATTACGCGCAAACTCAATCACCAAGAGGTGCTTTCTAGGTCAAGTAAAACATGTTGGGTGTTCCAACCCCTCCACGAATGGTACATATTCTCAGATATTATGGTCCTCAAACAGGTCAGTTTCTATATAAATCTAAATAAAAGATTTCCTTTCTACGCATAATTCTCTTCACTGATTCAGACGAAGCGTTAAAAATTACGCACTAGCACAGAAAAATCAACAGAATTACTAAGAAAAGAAAACAAACAACACAAACTAAAGATTTGTTAAAGCTACAATGAAAAAAAATGTGTTTGAATGAAGTTTGCAGAATGTTTTAATATTAAAACTTTCATGATACATTTTATCAATATATTAACTAAACGGTTTTCACTCACGTTCAACGGTTTAGCAGAATGTATTCGCACTGTGTTTTGTATAATACTTTTTTTTTAAGTAAAACAGGTTTGCTCTTTTCCTGACGGTAAGCTATAGCTATGGTCCTAGATGGATCGTGCTAAGATACGAGTATAAGTAAATACGAAAAACTTGCTTCCGATACACTCAGGCAAGTACATTGTGGTGAACAATGAGTTGTCTTGATATTTCTACAAATACTAGCTGGTTCCCGCGACTTCGTCCGCGTGGAATAGTTATTACCATAAAAACGGTTCTAGTGCGTAAATCTTAAAAAACATATACTGTTGCAGACATTTTGTTAGATCATTTCAAGAGAAATAATTCTTTCATACATATTTTTTTGATATCTTGAACCGTTTTCGCATCGCACGCAACGGAAGCCCTCAAAGATGAATAATTTTCCCTGTTTTTTCCACATTTTCCATTGTTTCTTTGCTCCTATTAGTTGCAACGTGATGTTATATAGCTTGAAGCTTTCCTCAATAAATGGTCTATTCAACACAAAAATATTTTTTCAATTCGCACCAGTAGTTTCTGAGATTAGCGCGTTCAAACAAACAAACTCTTTAGCCTTATAATATTAGTATAGATAATAAGTTTTTACATTTTCTGGTTGATTTCCTTATCTTCCCCAGAATTTCCCTTGCACATTGCATCAACATTTGCTACGTCAGTTTCTGAGGGCTGCTTTTCATTTCTCAGGTTTGTATTGATATACTTTGGGCGAGTTGGTGAAAGAAACAGGGGACATATTACATACAAAGTTTTAAAACGTATCTTCAAGGTAAGTGTGTTACACCCTAGGCTGCAGCAATGATAATAAAGGCTGTAGTCAAACGCAAACCAGTCCCAAGTAAAAAAAAAACTTTGAATGGAAGTTTTTCCTCCGATCCACTTTCGTAACAACTTATAGCATGCTTTCAAAATAGCAGAAGCATAATCTAGCTGTTATATCCAAAAATGAGTGAACGAGCAAACAGGTGAAGTCTCGTCTTGCGTTGCAAGTTTTAGGTTCTCATTGTGCTATTGTTCCGTTTTTAATATAGCGTTTTGGGGAACATTTGGTGTACTTGGCTTTTTATTGCTTGCGAAGAGTAATAAACAGAGTTTGGCTACTTTTTTCTTAGTAGTAACTCAGGTAAATATGTCAAGAAATAAGAGAACGACTATATTATGATCCATTTATTTAAACTAGATTTTAAAAGAAACTATATGTTATATTAGGTAGTTAAGTTTGATATTGTGAAACATTGTATTGCCTCTTGTCAAGTTTTTTTTTTAATACTTGTATTTCTTAATTTTGTTTAAAGTAGCTTTTTATAAAATTAATTACGTCTATAAATATTAATTGGCCATCTGAATATTTTTATTCGAAATAACTCAGCTATACCACTAAAGAAAAACATTATTATAAAAGGTTTTTTTGACATAAAACTCACATGGTTCGCTCAAAATAATCGGATTATGATCACCAATTTTCCTCGCCGCCCTTTCACATGATATTTTCGTTTGTTTTTTATCCGAAACAATATGATCGAGACACCTAACCGAACGTTTTGAAAACTAATGTAAGTCATTTTGCTATACCAAAATAAAACCAAGGCGGTCAAAATTACGACGACGCATGTGACGACTCCGGCTTGAAGACAATATACCATATCAAAACTTTCGTTAGTTTTGAGGCGATTTCAATTAAGCTCGTCCGGTTTTGTTTAATTTTATTACCTAACCTAACTAAGGTTAGTCAGGCTAACAAAACGGTTAACTAACCAACCTGTTCTTCTACTTGCATAGCGACTCCTAAAGATTTATTATTTTTTAAGGCAATTTATTCGTTGAGTACATTTTGTCGATAGTGGATATGTCATGCCAATAACAACCGTTTTGCACGTGAGAGGAGGAGAAAGAAGGTTAGATATGTATATAACTCGTACAACTTCCTCAGACAATCTGCTATAAAAAAAATATGTGCTACGTACCTGCTCGAATGAGTGCCTAATCCAATAGAAATGTATATCTATATACATTTCTATTGAATAGAAGTGTATATCTATCTAGAAATAGGCGTTGAATAGCATTCCGTCATATTTATTAAGAACACGTTTTGGATGATAAAAATGAGTTTTGAATTCGAACCTCTGCGTCATAACCGTAAAACAAGAGTAATGACGTGATATGATTATTTTGGCAAATGTGTGTCGAAGTTTTTTCTCTATAATTACGGGGTCTGCTGGGTACGATGTCTTTTGTTTTTACTAACAAAAACATACAAAAGCACGCAAGGGTAAAAGGATAAAGAGTTTATTATAATCCAACTTTAGGGATCTGTGTCATCAAAACGGAAATGGAACCAATTTTAAAAAGGCCAGTGTTACTGAAAAAGTTAACAACACATGCTTAGTTATTGTAAAATTGCTGTTTGTTTGCGTTAAATATTAAATTGTTACTAGCATTATTTTTCTTTCAAAATAGGTAATTACTTTTATGTATATGTATACTTAACCAAATAACATAACCACGAAATAACACCAATGTATTTTATAAATTTTAGTTCAAAAGTTTTTGAAATCAACAGAATTTTGCAACATTACTCGCATTAAAATACGCATTTTCTTTAGTAACAAACACTTTACTATAAGAAAACACTTATAACGGCAATCATAGAGGTATATCTAAATTGTTTTAAATCTTCAAACTCTCAAAAGAAGAAACAAACAATTATAAACCTACAGACACACAAACACAACCAGACGCAAAAAATTGCCATTATAATATTAAAGAGATAAATTAATTAAATTCCTTAAAATCAAATGAGACCACATGAAACCGCTAGTCTGTAATAAAAAACAAATGAAGTCTTCCGCAATTAAGCTAATTGAGTTTGGGCGAGCGCTGTGATTGGTTACTTCGGTTTACGACACTATGAATTGTAATTGCGAATTAGATTTCCGTTTCCGGCTTAGTCAGCTGTTTCGTATGCCAATCTTTTTTATGTTAGAGAGTAACAAATTTATATACGAATGGGTCACCTTTTTATTAATAATAATAAAAGCATTTTATTTCTACATTTATAAGGTGTTTACAGTAAGATAGGTTTAACATGGTATTGTATAAACTAGGGCTTTGTATATTACCTACTGTATACTGATAGGCAAACCCTGGATATCACACTAGGTCTATTCCTGTGTTGTGATATCCAGTTTTTCTTATTTTGGACGCAACATAGCACTTCATTGAGGTATGTAGGTATGGTTATGTATTCTGTGCCGTCACATATGTCACAAATGGCTAGCAAAAACAGTTTGTAGACACAGAACACAACCATAAGGGTTGAGAAGAGGCTGCTTAACACTTAAAACACACAAAAAAAAACTTTACAATCAAGACAAAGTAATTCAAAACAAAACAAGAACGATAAAAACATGAACGGATGCGGAACGGAATGAAGTTTTAGACATTTTTTTTTTACCATTTTGGCATCGAGTACCTCTGTTTTGCCAGAGTTGCCTGATATTTTTATCTAAAAGTATAGTAATGAAAGTGTGAGTATATTATGTATGTATATTATTAGAAATAAATATATTGCAATATGTGAGTGTTTGTAATTTGGGTAAATAGATATAGTAAATATAGGTTATACTTGTAATATTGTAAGTATATAGTTATGGCTATATAATATATATGTATGATTATGATTGGTTAGTGTATATTTTATTCAATTGTATTGCTAGATAAAATATATGTCATGACGTCCATACACAGATATAATATATAAAAGTGTATATAATAAAATGCGTGGTGTTGGTTGTTAGTATTGAGGTGTTTAATGTAAATAGGTTGGAGAGTGTATAGATCGATAGGTGCATAGACATCATGGGCAATTGGTAAGGCAAAGGTTTGACATACAATGCTAATCGTAAAAATAACTTAAAATAATGTGAGTGAATAGTTACTGAAAAGCTGTTATGATGAATCCTACAAACTAGTTATTTTGAGTTCAGCTTTGCGAGGTCTTCCTCATTTGAGATTTTGACTTGGGGCGAGCCTTCTTGCTTTCTTAGAAAGACACGCCCATAGGAGGTCCAGCAGAATGCATATTCGTTGCGCTTGGCGAAGTCTCGGGCTTGAAAGAATAGTTTTCTCTCATGTGGAGTGAGGTATTCCGATACATATATCGGTTTAATAGGTCCATCGATGTTGAGATGTGTGGTGCAGAACTTGTCCTGTTTAAGTTCCTTGGTCACTTTCTTGAAGGAAGCTAGAAGATTTTCTTTTGCATCAACAGTGGTGAGATCTGCAACAATCGGTTTGCTTTCCGATTTTGTATTTCGACGGTATATGTCCTTGATTTGTGATTGTTGGATTGGAACTTTAAGGTACTTTGCTGTGTTGATGAAGATTTTCTTCAGGTCGTCTTTTGTTTCCTTTGGTGCTAATGGTACATTTCGAATTTCAAGACTCGTGCTGTAGAGTTTGTTCTGAAGTGATTCAACCTGATTTTTGAGAATGTATATTTCTTTCTGGCTAGCAGCATCGTTCTCCTGCAACTTTTTAATTGTTTTATCTTGTTCCGCCAATTTAGTTGTGAGAGTACTAACAGAAGCTGCCACTCCATTTACTGAGTTTATAATTAAATCAAGCTTATTATCTTGTTCAGCCTTGAGCAGCTGAAACATTTCCAAAAATTCCGTCCTGGAGATGTCATCTCTATCTACTTGTTTACGCTTGGAGCCACGTAGACATTTTTTAGTGGTTTTCTTGACCTTAAAGCCCGGGTCACTCAGACCAGAAGCCGCACTAAGGCCTGCTTCATGGCCGATCTCAGTTCCACTAGCGTCAGAAGGATAATCCATTGGGGTCGCAAATGTGGATCCCGTTTGTAATAAATTGTTTTGCGGCGGAGTGTGCTGGACTGACATTATTATTGTTGGTATTTATTTATTTAATTTTACCCGATGGCAGGGTAAATTTTATGTAACTGGCAATCAAGTAAATGGGCCAAGTTCAATATTATACTCGTAGTTCACTCTTGTCGTGTCCTTCACTCCCAATAAAGTTGTAGTTTTTATAATTTCAGGTAGATAATTTGTGAGCTCACAATAATAAATATCACAATATTAAGATATTTGCCACACTTTCTTTAAGATTTTTGTTGATCAAAACTTCACAAATTCACTGTGCATTCAATTGCAACCATAATAACACCCTGAAAGTTGTTGATTGTGCGAGTTTGAATAAAATAAAGTTCCCGGCTATGTTGTGTGTACTGTGACAGATGAACGAAAGCATTAGTTAGCTTTACCTCCTCAAGACTAAAAAAACAAAATAGTAAAAGAACTGACTAAGAAGTGTTAAAATTTGCGCATTCGTTTTAGTAACTATTAATGCGAGAAAAAAACAGTACCTATTGTTGTTTTTAATTATCGTCTCATGTCAAAAAATGTTTACCTCTGCCTATATAATAATAAAAGGTACATAATTATATCCAGAGGGTATCCCTAACATTCTATAGGATGGATAAACGTTTATCCATACTGTATACTCTTTTGTATATAATAATTTGATTGGTTTTCCCCTTTACTTATAAACACAAAATAATCACTTTTCTTCAATCAAAACTCAAACAAATCACCCGGTCAGAGCTATCAAAAGCGGCCTATTTTATTTAACCCTCTAACAACACAAAAGCGCAAACTCAGTTGGACTCGAGCATTCTCAAAACAAGGCCACCTTTTCATTTAAACAACTCATTCGGTATTGTGTTAGACCATAGACTTTGTATTGAATACAGAAGTAATATTTCTTTCTTTGAGTTTTATTTTCTCATTACTGAGGGTCGTGATACCTCCGTAGATTTAATTTCGTAAGAGAGTTCTTTTGGGCAGATACAACGTGGTGGGCAGTCCTTTCACAATACCAGCATAGAAGTAATAATCTATGCAACGATTTCTATTGAAAACAATATGCACCCGAATCCACTCACTGATTATAAGTTTTGTTTGGCTCACAAAGAGTTTATTAGCCAGTATTCATAAATGAGCTACTTTTTATCCTGGATGTAGATGGAGGTACGAACGTGGGACACTTTTAGTATTTCTTTATGTTTCTAAAAAGAAAGTAAACTCTTTGATAAGTACCTATGCATTGTTTTTATGCCGACACGGAGCGACGTATCATCACTATATTATCTTGTGTAGTGATAGGATAGTGATAGAGTTTTGAGAGTGACATAGGTAACATTTAATCCCGAAACAACGTGAGTGAAGCCTCGGATATCCACTAGTTTCTATAAAAAAAACCAGTCATGCCGAAAATGTCAAATAAAAAATGTAAATGTGTGTGTGTGAATTTTAGTTTTGGCAAAATTTCGATTATTATTGAATTTTTCCTCGGCTCCATCTATGTTCCTAGCTTGGTCTTAGTTTTAGCCCCATTCAATCGACTTGTCAAACTGAAATGTAATTTTTTTTTTTTTTTTTTTTTTTATTATGGCTTTTGCGATGATATAAGAAATGTAATTTATTAAAGGCGGACATGACACTGGCTTATTGAACGGAATAGACTGATAAAGCAAGAGTTTTGTAGGGTTGAGTTTTCTATAGATACAATATAGATATAATTGTATCTATTATGCGACGGGATTGTTTTCATAGGCCAAAGTTTTTTTTTTTAGTTTTGTAGGTTCATCGCAAGTTTGGAGCGCTTTGGGCATAATATTAAAAACATTTAAAAATAACTGAAAAAAAGCCGACTAAAATGATTTTTTTTAACATGAGACTCTCGCTTGACTAACAACTTGCCTAATGTTAAGCAACATTGTAATCTACAATCTTCCGCGCTTACCTAGAAGAAACCGGTTCTTAAAGCCAAAAGATGGTGTGAAATTTTTAACAATAATAAAAATCGGATTTTTAAATTTAACAAATACAAAAAAAAATAAGCATTGAAAGACATTACTCTTATCACAGAACACAAAAAAGTATGAAAATTATTTCGAGTTTGAACAGCTAAGTACACTTTGAAATTAATCGTAAAGGTCAACACTAAAGCAATTAGCTTGAGTTTGTTAATCTTAGTTCTGTGTTTATGTTTCTGCGAGAGAACTTGTATAAATATTTAAATTGGAGACTTATCTTACAATCCTTGAAATTATTTTTACTTATATTATGACCTAGGATTTCTTAAAATACTTACAATTTAAGCGACTTTAGACTTAAGGTTAACGTCCGCATTAAATATTATACGTACTTGGTTCAATCTTACATGACATAAAATATTTTGTGTGTCCATTTATGTAAGTTTACATTCACTTATTTGTCAGAAGAACATCGTGGGAACCTTCATGTGTTAATGACCAAAAAATGGACATGCTTTCCTGGTAGAACCTGAGCGTCACTAGATATTTATATAACAATCATCCTGTTCTTCAGAATTATTTGTTATCTGCCAGTAAGCGAAAGTAAACCGGTTCTTATTGGGAAAACACGATCCATGCTTACCACCAGGCAAATTATGGTCAGTTGCAAACCGCTGTTTTAGTGAAAAAAATATGGGAAAAAAAATTCATTACATCGATATAACAGCGTTACCAATACCTACCACTTTCCCTACACCACACCTATGCTCCGTACAGACTAAAGCAGAGGCATTATACTACAAAGATACATATAGCTCTGCATCATAAGCCGCTACGAGAGGCCTTAGTTGTTTAGAGCCTCCAAGTTGAGCATAAAAAGTAGAGGGCGCTCGAGAGCCTCTCCACCGTCATATTGCAGGCTCTTTTCACTCCACTGCAAAAAATGAAACTGACGCTTGCTAAGTTTTAATACTGGTGATATTTTTTATGGATAGTGTTAGAGGAAGGTAGAATGTAAGGTACCGATATTTTGACAGATTTTAGTTATGTTGGTACACGATAGTTGCTAACAAATCAGTATATTGTTGTAAAAATAAAAAAATGTATATGGTCTGTTTGATGCTGCATGAAATTTGGTGTGTTTGTAATTAGATTTACCCACAGTATTATCGAAAAGTATACATTTTATATTCGATATAATAAAATATATTAACTTGTATACATATAGCAAACCTTTCCCCTAATTTTATAACTGTCCAACTTAAAGCTTCTGCAAAGACAAAAACTGTTGATCCTGCATCTAAATTAGCAACGAGTCCCCAAACTTTCCGAAACCAGTAAATAGTTCAGCCCCTAACATATCCCCTTGACTAACTCCGCAACTATTTTAATGGCAACTGTTTTTGACATTCTATCTCGAGCAACCTCGACTTTCCTCCTCTCTTTCAACCCGATTCACTAACTGGACATGTAAGAAAGAGATGGAAAAAGTCTCTAGAAAGGCGTTGGAAACTGCCGGAAATTGGACAGACCCTTTTCACTTTAACACCAATTCTATGTGAAAAGTTCTTTGGATTTAGAAAAACGATTTCGATTTAGTTTAATTTATTTGATGGAGATGTGAACTAAAATAGAGATTTTAATTGAGTGTGGATAAGAGACACTTACTATTTCTATGATTGGTTAGTTGCTATGGCATTATCATCATCATCATTAGCCTATTGAGACTCACTGCAGGGTACAGGACGGATTTAGGGTGGAATGTTCTTCCGGGGTGTTAACCAGGAAGGATCCGGGGTCAAGTCTGGAATGGTGAATTTATGTATTTTTTTATGTTAACTAAGGTGAAGATACGCACCATAATAAAAATTGTGCTAAACTAAACTAAACGAGGTCAGAGGATTCGAAACATTTTGTGTCAAAATTTATATATAATTTTTTATTTGCCAAAAATAACTTTTTGGCAAATAAAAAATTATGTATTTGTATTTGTAAAACTCGCACCCCTAAAGATTAACACAGTTAACTAATAGGAATCTACTAGTTTGCTTGCTTTACAGTTTATGTGCTATTTCTCTATTTAATTTATTTCTAAATTAATAAACCTGTAAGACGTTTAATCAATATAGCTAATTACTTTCTATACATCGCAAGCGTACTTAAAGTCTGATATATAGTTCACTCTTTGATGCACACGGCCGTGCAAAAGGCAGATAAGTTGTAAGATTTATCCTTGACACAGACTACTTCTCATAGATACTACAACCTTTTCTTTCTATTAAAAAAAAACCTAAATATAAATAAATCTGACACTAAGTAAAATAAAACTTGTATGATGGCGCAAGATGAAGCCAATGAATAAAACCGGCATAGATGATGATGCCGGATATCAATGGCCACTTGGTTTAAAATGAACATAACTTTTTTATTTACAAACCGATTGAAATGGAATAAGCACTAAATATTAAGATAAAAATGCACCAACATGTTAATGAAAACCGTAGACAATACAGACACTCAGACAACCCGTTTTTTTAAACATGATTTTTGTGTTCTATTATATAGACCCCTCAACTATTTTTTTTTCATTTATCTTCAATGTACAGACATCGACCGGTTACAGCTTTATTACATGTATAGATTAATTCGTAAATTTGTACAATAAGTAGAAAAAGATTGATAAACTCTCGACACTAGGTTGGCCACTCTTATTCGATAAGAAGAAGTACAAAAAAATCTTACTCTAGATTTTTTTGTTTTAAGTTAATTAATTGGTTAAAAGTTATAAATCCCTTGGAGTCACTTTTAGAACAGTTAAACTAGCACACACAAGATAGCGATGGAGTATAAGTACTCGGCCCTGAAGACGGTACTCTTAACCTACTGAAATTTGCATCAGTTATGCATTGTTTTGCCAAAGTGAGACAGACCGTTCTTGGTTCACGTACAGTCGCTTGGTCATTTCCATACAAACTGTTGTATAGTTAGACTCAAAAACGAAGTTAGATAGACTGATAATATTTATATCTCAAATTGAAAGAGCTCGCCTCTATAAAACCAAATGCGCAGGTTTTGTAGTTTTATAAGAAATATGTTTTCATACTTTCCCGAAATCGCATATGCAGAACACTAAATTAAAAAAAAATTGCCTAGTCAAAAAAACAATACACTTGTTTAGATATAACTAGTGGACGCCCGCGACTTCGCTCGCCTTATTTCATGATAAAAAGTTGTTGCCTATGACACTTCTAAGACCTCATACTGCCCACACACTAAAAATGATGATAATCCGTTAATGAGCGTTTAAATACACAGATAAACAAACAAAATTTCTAGAAATAAATGTTGCTATCAATTTGAAATATCTCCAAACCATTTTTTTATCTTTAATGTTTAGACTTTCAACCCACTTCAGCTTTATTATATGTATTGGTATAGAAAAGAGATGATGAATCTAAGTGGAGTAAGTAATCTATGATCCCTGCTCAATAGCGTAAAGGCTAAGTATTTGAGTTATCGAGTGGAGATGGACTTGAGTTATAACTTTAACACTAAGCTAGAGACTGAGTTATACCGTATCAACTGGTTGCTTGTTCGAGGAGAAATAATGCCAAGAAAAATGGGTTTACAATGAGGAATTAGCTTCCTATTTACTAAGGAAGCCGGAGTGGAAGAAATTTGGATTTATATAACAATATTTATATAACAATACTAGCTGTGCCTGCGACTTCGTCCGCGTGGAATAGTTATTTTGGGCATTAATTCTTTTATACATATTTATTTGAAATCTTGAACAGTTTTCGCAGTGCACGCAACAGAAGCCCTCAAAGATGAATAATTTCCCCGGTTTTTCCACATTTTCCATTGTTTCTTCGCTCTTATTAGTTGCAGCGTGATGTTATATAGCCTAAAGCCTTCCTCGATAACTGGTCTATCCAACACAAAAATAATTTTTCAATTCGCACCAGTAGTTCCTGAGATTAGCGCGTTCAAACAAACAAACAAACAAACTCTTCAGCTTTATAATATTAGTATAGATTATTGGTGAGGTATTTTAACACATATGAATTGATGCGTAATTTTTATGATCCTTATCCTGCAGGATGTTAAGCATCACTGTTTTTTAAAATGTAGCACGCTTGCCTAGAATAAACATTTCTCCACTGTAATGTATGTATGTTTAATAAACTTAAACAATTACAATATGAAATAAAATACATAGTGTTTGCAACAAAAATATATCTGCCATGTACTATTATATGTATGAAATATTTATTTATTTATTTACTAAGTCAACTATGCAGAAACAATACCATAAATTAAATTAATAACATTATTAATTATGAATCTAAATTCCTTATAATGTAAACTTGTTAATAGAAATAATAATGTAATCAGTTACCTAACTGGTAAACAAATAAAAAATCAAATGCTTTTGCTACAAAACCAATCACAAAGCAAATTCTAAACTACATCGATAAAATCAAATTACCAAAGTTAATTTCTCTTAATTGAATTCTCGATCATACGGCAAAACTAGTACTCAGTTAGCACAAACTTCCTTTACAGTTGAACAACTGGACTTAGTTCAATTCAGTTCATTCATGGAGTTCCTAAAGTACCTGATTGGCTTACCCACATAGTTTGCAAACCAAAATAATCATATTTTCGTTTCCGACGTGGTATTTTTTCTTATATATATTTTTAGACACAAAACAGATTACAGCTTGTTAAGAGTATATTGGACAGTCGATCTAAGTAATTTTGACCTGAGCTTTACTTTAGAAATATGTGCTTATAACACGATCATTTGTTAAGCACTTTATCTACAATGTTGAAGTATAAAAGTAAATAAGGTTTATTTCTGGTACATTTTTGAACCGCTAAGCAAGATAAGATAAGCAAGGAGTATTTGATAAAGTATTTATCCACATATTTGTGGTAAGCCTGTTTCTGTAAATTAAGAATGCATTTTTTAAGAAAGCATCTCATAAGGTTACAAAACCTTAAAATTTGAATGCTTATGACTTCAATAACATCTTATAGAAAATGTATTTTGTTTAACCTAAGTTTTCTTTCATTGTTCTAAACAATAGATAAAGTTTTCATTAACTCCATGTCTTCAACTATGCTCCTTTGTGATTCTCTTTTATATAGTGAAAAGTAAATACTTATTATGCACTGTTAGCAAACGCTACCATTATTTAGCCAGAACGTAAGTACTTTTCTTTGAACTTACTTCTGCTCAGAAATTGCTAGTTTTGTGAAAGTATTCAGATTATTATAGTAAAAAGGGTACAGTTTTGTAACAAAACTTTGTCAGTTTGTGATTATACGTATCGTATAAATGAAGGTAAAAGAAACGTGGAAATGTAAAATGGTGGGTAGTCATAATAAAACACGTTATGAAATTAGCTTTTCAAAACAAAAAGCAATCAGTGCTCTGTTAAAATAGATAGATAGATAAATAAATACTTTTTTTTTTAATTTTTATTATTATTATATTCTCCATATTCATTTATTTACAACTATTTTTATTTTTTTTACAATACATGTATAAAAAAAAAGAAACAAATATCATAAAAAACTTAAAACTAGTGATGCCGCCGGCAACGGGGCAGGACCCAAGCAACCGGTGGTAGAGGCTACAAAGAAAGGAACCTACGGACAATACGCGCCGTGTCAAGGATCACTGCCTTCTGTATCTGTCCCCTTTTTTTTTTGCCTAGGAAAACCTATTACAGGTACCACCCTAAAACCCCGGGGAGGGCGGATGGTTATGTGGGAGTCTCCGCCCCACTCCATAAGGGCGGCATACCCACTAAAAACCTGGGGTGTTCCACCTCCGCATCGTTGGTCCAGGGCCACGAGAGCGCGATGCAAACATCCGCAGCCCTGGTGATGCTGGCCCGGCATCGGGCCCCGCCTCGGGGAGCTTCAGCTCAACCCTCAATGGACGACGTGTCAGAACACGGGACATGTCGTGCATCCTGTGGGGACTCATTTTAGGGCAACAGGTTCCCCGACCTGCCACCCAGAGCCCCCAGGAGTCAGGCAGTCGCACGACAAAGCGGCCGCCCTCCTCCAATGCGCCCTCTGCGCACGGAGTTCGGTTCCCGTGTCGCCGCTACTCGGCCGGTACACCGAACTCCTCTCGCCTCTCGGCGACCACCTCGGGTGCTCTGAACGAGCACCCAGCTCCACCTGCACCGCGAGGTGCGGCGAGCTCCACGCCCCGGGCCCTACACCAGCCCTCTCCAAGGAGAGGTATAGGCGAGGGCCCCCACTCGATCGGACATTTGGACACAGGCTAGCAAGATCCACCGGACTGTGGAAGTTACTAACCTGTGGACGGGGTGCACCAGGCCTCCCCAACTAACCCCAAATCCCCATATGGAGAGATGAAATTAGTTGGGCTTACCCAACGTGAAGGTAGTCCGATCCACGCACCCCTGTATCTGTCCCCTAACCCAACCTTCCAAGGAGAGCCTCTCAAGGTGTTGATCGAGGCTCTTCGCTATTAGACCGTTCACCGAAACGACTATCGGGACAATCATCGTCGAATCAACATCCCACATGGCGGTAATCTCATGAGCCAAGTCAAGGTACTTGCTGACTTTATTATATTTATTATTATTAAACACCAAATACAAAACTATACAAAAAAACATACAAATTAGAATCAGCATCTTAATTGGTGGCCTTATCGCTAAGAGCGATCTCTTCCAGGCAATCAATTATAAAATACATATAATATGATAAGTAATACAATCAAACTCGTGACTACATTTATTAAATATTACGGTTTAATCATTAAAAAAATAGATTTCAAGTTACAAGAATGAGCGGTGAAATGAATACACAACTAAACTAGTAGAAGAACAAAACGAGTCAAGCCCGTAACCGCTACAAGATTCACCATTGCCATTTAGTAAAAGAATATAAACGCTTTATATTCACAAAACGTGACGCATTTTCTCTGCCGGAAAGCATAGCAACACTGTCATTATTTTTCCTACCATTTCTTGGTCTCATCCAATGACATCAAAATTAGAGACGCGCCAATGTGGTGAACATTACGAGAGGCTTGCACTAAATATGCTTGCTTTGACTTTCGTGCGTACTACTGCCGAACTGTGGAACTCTTTGCCGGAATCTCTGTTCCCCTCTAACTATAATAGATCGGTGTTTAGTCCGAGATTGAATTGGTTTCTTCTAGGCAAGCACGTTAGATAGTAGATTTGACGTTGCTTAACATCAGGCGTGTTGAAGTCAAGCGTGAGCCTATCTAGTCTTAAAAAAATGTACAACAATTTTACAAGTAGCTTAGCTTGTCAACGGGCTAGATGGCGCGGCAGAGTGGGTCCTAAAATGCATAATATTTATTTATTTATTTTATTGGACAGTTTCATAGTTATGTATATCATGGGAATTTGCTGATGAAAAAATCAGCTGATTAGTTCATGGCCAAGTTAGCATGATGGGATACTGCTAAGGGCAACATCTATATCTGAACTAAGTTTCAAAATTATGGGGGCAAGAGTTTTTAGTACCCGAGGGGCTGAGACATGGTTTAACGACTATGTTTTAGGGCATCATATATGTACCATATATATTATTAGGAGCCAATATTTAAATAATTAATTTAACGTACCATCATTGCCATCCAGCGTGGTAATGCGGCCAGTGTGCTGGGCACGCCGCCCTCTGGCAGTGGGCTAGAGCACTAAGACTATCTTTAGACTTTTCCAGGGATTTTTAAGTGCCCCCTCTTTTTTTTTTTGTAGTTGGAAGTAGTATGTTTAGTTTTTTTCCCCTGTTTTTTAAGGATCATTATTGTTAATTAATAAGTAGTAGGTAGTTAAAATTAAAAAAAATCTCCAACTTATTTTTATTTTAGGCATTTGTCTTAATTAACTGATACTTCATATATATTAGTGCAAAGAGTTATTAGTTGGTTTGCTTGGCTAAAAAGTAGTATATTGTATAGGCTATAGAAAATTGGTAGCTGTCTCGGAATTATTTTCTCTCTGTTTCCTACAGACGTATATAAAGCCCAACTAATGTCAAATTTTCTTTACGTTCTTAATTAAACAAAGCTATTGTTATGAAGATAAATGGAGTCAATGCGCGAGCAAAGAAATTTTAGAACCGTTCACCTATTTAAATGAAACTCTCTTGCGAATTTTAAGGTCCCCTTTTCGGTTAAATAATAAAAAATAGCCCTTTTTTCCCTTTTTAAAATGTTTCACATTACAGTTTTTTGATGTCCTGTTGTTCATTGAAATAATACATTTTGTTTTTATAATATTTCTTCATAAATTATAATGTCAAAAATTAAAATGTCGAAGGGAATTTAAGATGTCAAAATAGAAATATTGATGTCAAATTTTTACTTAAACTTCACCAATTATCTCGGAATCGGCCAACTTAGGACGTAGGCCTCCTCCAACTCTTGCCATGCGCTCCTAGTCCATAATTTTCCCGCCACCAGCTCTATGTCATATCTCCATCGTCTTTTCGGTTTACATTAAGATAATAACAAGGCTAAAATTAACATTTAGCTGTCGTCCCTGATAAATTTTGATAACTATTTTTTTCGAAACTAATTAATCAGATTAAAGCTCATATAAATATTAAAATATTACTGTCTGAATTTTTTTTAGGTAAGTATCATTTATTCATCTTTTGAATTATCCTAAGACTTACACAAATATATTTTTCACAAGAATTTCAACAAAGCCTTTTTTTGTTCAAATTAGCCCAGTCGGTTTGCATTCATTATTAAAATAATGTTATATATTAATTTCTCTGTCAGGTCTATTTCGTCTAAGCCTTATAACACATTAATCCAACAGTGTTAGAAGGTTATAACAGAGTACAGGTGCGACCATCCTTTATTAAAACTTTTCTGGCACTTTCTTTTGCATGCCGAATGTTTGTTTATGTCAAAAAAGACCTGAGAAGAATAGGAATTGTTCCTATTTAAATGTTCCTATTTTAAAGTTGTAGTCAACGCCACATATATTTATGATATATTTAATGTGTGTTTACCTACACTAATGACTTGCATTTTCAAGTTAAGTGTGGATTTGCACTTGCTTAGCGGTGAAAGTAAACATCGTGAGGAAACCGACATGTTTTGAGGACCACAATATCCGAGGACATGTGTCTTCTATGAAAGGACCTGGGCGCCCACCACGATTCATCTAAGTGTAACCACTAACGAATTAGTTCTGCGGGGGAGTCACGACTCTTAGTCATGAGAAAATACGACTCAAGAGAGAGAGAATGTGCGTGTATGTTATGTCCTTACAGTTAGAATTAGATCATATATTAGAATTGAGATATAATTGACAAGCATTACTTCAACTTGCTACCACATTCGAGTTGTTTGTCACTTACTACACTTACATTTCAATTTGATTTCCCAGCTTCTCACCGCATTTGACGTAAGGTACTTATATTGTATCCCGATTCCCCGTAACTTTACTGGATACAATGTCCTGACTTCAAGCAAGAGTAAACCCTGTTCATTTCCATAACTTCACTAAATGCAATATCCTTCAAGCAAGAGTAAATAATTGTTTCATTGCATGGAATTCGATACAATTTATGGAAAAGAAATGCTCGTAGTACCAGGAACTGTACGCTTAACAAATCTATAGTCACATCGTGATACAACTGGAATCTCGGTCGTTGACCTATGTCCCTTTCACCATCGTGCTATAATTATAAAGTAAGAACTAAATTTGTATACTTGCGGTATTGCCGTTGTCATTACTGAAATTGAAATACTTTTGCAAGAAAACAATAGATACATTCAAAGTCCTAAAGTAGGTATATAAGCATGTAGCTGCAGATTTAAACTATACAATGTTAAAAGCACCAGTGGCTGCTGTGATTTAGGGGTACCTCGTGTAGTAGCCACTGGTAACACTAGTATAAGGTTAATTTATATCAAATTCAAAACTCTGTTATCTTTAAGGTAAGAAATAAGTACATATTTTATTCTATTCTATATATGACAACAACAAATTTAGATGAAAAGTGAGGATGATGATGATGGTTTAAAAATGTACGTCAATAAACTTCAGCAATATAGCACGTACAAGACCAACATTTCATTCTGCACACCGTCACTGTCCTTAAAATATTTCGCACAGCTGAAAATGCTCAACATTTTCAGGCGAACCTTTATTTTGCTGAAAATTATTACGCACTTCAGTGACTAGGCGCTATCTCGAGAGCTTTTTTAGATAATTTATTTTATAGACGGAACATATTTGTAAAACTTGAAGTCATCGTAAATTAGGAATCTTGTAGAAGCAGTCTGTACTACTTAATTTATTCACGATCGTTTGCTTAGTGTGGGGCTAGATGGCGCTGAGTGCAATGTCCCGGAATATTTATTATTTAATTAGTATGAGTTAAAGTAAATTGTGTTTTTTTATTATTGTAATAATTAATGGCTAAGTCGTTTGTTACTATGTCCGTTTCTATGAATTTTTAACTAAGGTGAAAAAGGTAAAGGAAATCAGAAATTAATATTTGTATTCAATGGGTTTTATGCAATTCCAAGCAAATGCTCACAAATTTGAAAGTAGGTACGTTTATTATAATTAAGGTGTAAACTGGTGGTTTCTGATTTGATTATAATAGCATTGTAACTTATAATCGGCTATTTAATAGCTATCACTACAGCAAAATATTTTTCTTAAATATAGGTACGAATATCAAGTTTGTATAGTTCGTAGTAGTACATTGAAAATATATAATAAAATATTTAAATGTAATAACAATAAATTCATTTTTTTTTCGATAAATAACTAGTGGACTCGCGCGACTTCACTCGCAATATGTCAGTATAAAAAGTAGCTTATGACACTCCTAAGACCTCATACTACCTACATACCAAAAATCATAATGATCCGTTTAGCCGTTTTTGCTTGATGAGCATTTAAATAAACAAGATATATATGAGAACATTTCTAGAAATTGCTGGAACGTGTTTCACTATCAATTCGAAGTACCTATCTCCAAACTTTTTTTTAATATCTTCAATGTTTAGACTTTTGACCCTCTTCAGCTTTATTATATGTATAGATTATTAAATGAATGATGGTAAGACCTGTGTTTTCTACAAATAGCTTATCTGAGAACGCTTCTGTTGATTTTTCAAGGGCTGAAAATTATTACGTGCAGCTAAATGGAACGTCGGCCTTTTTATAAGGTTTTATATTGAGTGAGAGAAACTTGGGTCGCAAGATTTAATTAAAAAAAGCGACCTTAACGGCCCACTGCAAGATGGCCTATAATTTCTTTGAATAATAGAAGATTTATTTAAATTTATATTCCTTGAAAATAATAGCAAGATGCTTTATAGCTGTAACAAAAGATATGTTGAGCGTATTGTTAAGTAAAACCTAGAGTTTTTTATATTATGTATGACATAAATTTAAAATGATTTTCTTTTATTACTTGTATGTATGTACGAACTTCTTTTATATCAATACCAATAATATATAAAAGATAAAAATCATTTATTATCTTTAGGCTTTTCTAAAGATTTTCTAAGTGCCCCTATGTGTAGTAGTTAGAAGTAGTATGTTTAGTTTTTCTTCCCTTGTTTTTATATTTTATTATTGTAAATAAAGATTTTTTAAGAAAAATTATTATATTTTGTGTTATTGTAGTAAGAATTACCTTTGTTACTCAACTTGGACCACATACATTTTATTTTATTTCAACAATATAAAACTGTATGTTTATCTGCATGTGTGTTTATCTACGCAGGATCGGGATGAGTGGCGTACAAGAAGAGAGGCCTATGCTTAGCAGAGGGCGATAACAGACTGATGTTCATGATAATGATGTTTATCTGAGTAGCCCTAACTGCAAATTTTGCTACGTAAAAAAAATAACAATGTCAGTCAGCTTTATTTAATACCGTTTCTTACAATCACCTAGATTATGTGAAACCAAAACACCAAACTCATAACCCAAGTTCGAGCAACTTTCCACCACCACAGTACAGTCTCGAAGAAGCCCTTGTGCTGCATAAATATACAACTTTCAGCTGATATTTACCACACGGCGCGAAACTTTATTTTTCAGTAGCAACATTGAAACCGATAAACGTCACAACATGGCAGAAATATTTCGATATACATATACACGCTTAGTAGGCCAGACATAAAATATCACGTGATATATAAAATTTCTTAAATTTAATGTACCTACATGAAAAACTAAAAAAATTCAAAATATTACATACACATTTGAAGCTTAAGCAAAAACAGTTTCACATGACAGAAATAACAATCAAAGTAAAAGAGTACTTTGTACCTGAACAAAGTAATCACACAGGATGAAATTATTTTACGAAATAGCTGAATATAGTGTCAATCTCTTATCCACTAATAAAATACAGCATCTATAGTGTACCGGCTGTATTATCTTACATGGTGATGCTGTTACGTCTGGACCAAAATTAAGTCAGATTTTTGGTTCACACTAAGTTACGAGTATCTAAGTTATATTGCCTCTGTAGATAGGTATCTAAGTAAAACTAGGGCGGTATACAAACTACTTGTGAGTTTCGTAAGGGAAATCCCACCTTACCGATTTTCCGTAGAAAACTTTTACTACAGATTTCGTCTGTAGGTAGAAAGTAGAAAAATATTCCCCTCTTGATTTCTTTGAAGGTGTTTTAATGTCTGTATTTCTATAAAGCCAAACAAAACAAAATAAACAAAAAAATATTAAGTGAGTTCATATGCTAGTCATCATCATCATCATCATCATTCACTAGGCAAGTTCTCTTGGGCAGACACATCGTGGTAGCCCGTAGGCGTCTCTAAAAGTGCTATAAGAACTGTTTAAAATTAAAAAGTTCTTCATTAAGCATATTAAATCTTACGAAACGTAATAAAATACATTTATGACCAAGAATATTGTCGTACTGATGTTAAAGTAATACTAAGATGTGAAACATTCTGTGAAAGACATATAAGTATTATGATTAGGCTTATTTAATAATAATAATAATGGAACATGAACAGAGTATCTTTTGTGCCTCTGGTGCTTTCCAGCACCGGAGTCATACTCATACACCTACTCCGCTACCTTAAACAAATAGACCTAGACGTAAATATTTATATGACTATGCAGAAAGCAGCTGTTTTGAATACATGCAGAATTGTTCGGAAGTTTCTGCAGGATTATTTAGGAACTGCCGAAAACAACAACCCTCAAAGTAATCTCCACTTGGCTTAGGCCCGTGGATTTAACTTATACGACCGAAATTCTTAAAATTTCGAGAAAAACTAACGTTGAATAATATATGAATAATAATAAAAGTTTATTAGACCTTATTAAAAATAGCAGCATACTAAAATAAATAACAGATCAAAAAACTACTAGCCCATATACAAGTACACTATTCTTATGTAATTTGATCGTCTTATCTGTTTACTTTTACTAAAGTGTAAATATACATAATAATTTTTTCTTCATTTCAAAAGTGTACAACAATTTTGAAACTTGCAAAAAAATCCCACTTTTGGACGGCGCGGCTCTGCGGCTTGCCGAAACGAAATGTGGGGATAACTTTAAAATTATTGTCGACAACAATAGCGGTTGTCGCTTGCAGGCTACTATGTAAAACTCATTAGACTCCTTATGATTATGGCAGAATATTACATTATTTAAAAGTCCAAAAAAAGTCTTAATATGTTGTATTTATTTACAAAATTACACAGTTATTTTATCAGATAATTTTAAATTCAATAAAAAATGGTATTTTGGATTTGCTGTGTCATGTATTTGTTCATAACAAAGGGAATCAAAATTTCCATTTTTTTAAATTGATTTTTACTAATATACAACTATTTGTATTATATACAATAATTAGGTACTTTACATATCTGTTCCTTTCCACATTTTTTTTTAGTTATAGTTAGTTATTTTTGGTTATAGTTTTAGCTCATTGTCGTGAAAGCTTCGTTAAAAATAGCACAAGAAAGGTTTGGAACTTATTTAGTTTTAACCACGGAACCAAACATCTAGTAGGTCATTTCCCCTACCTAAAAAATCGTCAATACAATTTGAATAAAAGCTTACTACTTAGGTACTTGGAAGTATCTGGATTATTGTATCTATGCTTGCAGAATACAAGACAAAACGGGTAGGAACTGAGTTCGTCACGGCCCACAAAATGTTTTTGTGGTACCCCTAATTATTTTCACTTGATGACTCTGTTTGAAGATCTAAAGTGTTACTAGATGGACCAGAGTTATCAAATTACATACTTAGTATTTGAAGTGAACATATTTGAATGCACGTACCACATAGTGTGTGAATGTCATAATTCCAGGTAACATGTCGTATCTTTGAAAAAAGTACTGATTTGGATGCTGTGGTCAGTTAAAAATTGCCTACAGAAAAAAAAAACAGAATATAATCAGATATAACAGTAAATATTCCAAGATATTATTTTCTTAGATTTGCCAATGGGACGATTCATTTGGACTCATCTGTGCCTGCCAATGTAGTTAGGTCAACTCTAAAAGAAATCAGTTTTTTAATTTGTTAGTTTTCACAGACGTTTTTCGTTTTTTTTTTATATAAATTTAATTAATTAAAAATTGGCTCGTTCAAGAAACAAATGATTCCATAGACGAGTTCTTCAGCACAAAAAAAGCTAGGTATCTAAATATTTGATTCTCTATCTAGTAAAATAATAGTTATAACTTATGTAATTTTATATTGTGTCTATAAGTTATGAACAATTGTAAAATTTCTAATTGACGTGTTATGTTTTTTTTTTACAAATACAGTAGAACCTCTATAAGTCGAACATCAAGGGAGACGCCAAAAAATTCGAGTTATAGAGTTTTCAACTTATGGAGGATTTCGACTTAGGCGGATTTTGATTCGACATAAAGAGTTTGAGGTTTATTCTTATAAATTTTGAGTTAGAGAGGTAAAATAAATAAAAATTCAACTTGCAGAGGTGACCAACATATTTTTATTTATTATAAATCAACATTATATTTCAAAAAATTTTAAAATAAAAAATATGGCATTATAAGAAGTCAGTAATTTTTTTTTGCTTTAGATAATTTGGTTGTTCTCTATCTATAGCATTGTCTAATCTATAAAGAGCAGAAAATTCTTCTTCTTCAGAGTTACTGGTTTGCTCTATAAAATTACGTAAGGTATTCAATGCGGTTCGCGCCTCTTTGATGGAAACCCATGGAGCGCATGTACTATTCACGTCTTCTATGTCATCTAAATCATTAGTATCGGTTTTCTGAGCTACTGAATCGATAATTTCGTCATCAGATAATGTCCCAGCAGTCATAACTGACTTTTTGACACCTCTTCACAGCTTCGAGCACTTCTAATTTTTCAGCAAGACTCAAAGTTTTTAGTTTACGTTTCACAGCACTTATGTTAACTGTTGTACTAATTGATGTGTATTGCAGTAGAACCAAACTACTTCTGACGGTATTTAAGTCGAAAACAAATGACTTGCTTAGCTAAATTTCAAAGGAAATCAAAATTGAACACCTGACACCAAGCAAGCAAACACGTGTTTACGTGAGTCATAAATTTATTATCGTATACTCCTAAAATGTTTTCTAAGAAACAATAGTGTACTCACATTGTCGGCAAGTTCTTAAAGTCGGTAACTTATTTTTGTTCGAACAATAGAGGTAATAAATTCCAAATGATCAAGTTGTAAAGGTTGTAAAATAAAACGTTGCTATGTTCGAGATACAGAGGTCAAATTTAATTTTACGAGTTATAGAGTGAAAATATGTACCAAAATGGCTTGGAGGGACTCGGTGATTATTTCGACTAACAGAGGGTCAAGATTTCAAGTAATGGAGGTTTTGGTGTTTGAAGGGAAGGGAACAAAACATTTTTTCGAGATTTGGAGGTTTTTGACTTATCGAGGTTCGACTTAACGAGGTTCTACTGTAAATGGTTTATCTGACTGATCCCATATCTAGCTATTCCGCCATCTTTGCTCGCAGCAAGCTCAGTAATACCGGACGTACGAAGCACGCAATAAAAATTCAAACTTGTTGACACTTTGCTCGTTTTATGCAGCATAATTAGTTACGGAATACGCCTCCTTTGAATATTCAAATTATTTTAACAAAACGTGTGAGATTCGCAGAGTGTTAATTTAAACATGTTTAAAGGATTTTTATGCTGGAATTGTGTGAAATCAAAACTATAGCCTAATCATCAGGACCCAATATTATCACCATACTAAAAGTCACAGATTAACAGTTTTATATTTGGTTGTATTAGAGAAGTAAGAATAAAAACAAAGAAACAAGCGATTTCGCAGATACAACCCTTTCTATGAACTTTGTCAAGAGTATACTAAAAGAAGAACAAGAAAAATAATATTAAAAAAAAAAATAGTAAGCTAGTCAAACTTTGTAGGTCAAACCACCAATCTCCTTAATGCCTCCCAATCACCATAATTACGCGGCCCAAAATAATAGGTTTCAAAAATGTCATCAATTCCCGTGGGTGTATTAAACCCAAGCAAGCTGCGAGTTTGTAACTATTGTCGTTTTCTTAGAAGACTAGCAATACACCACGGTGTCACCTGCATTTAAAAAAAAAAGATAAAATGAAACTTTTGTGTTAATCTAAAGCGAAACTTTCTATCACTTTTTTATCATGATATAAGCTTACGTTTGATTACAGCCTGCCTGAGTAGAAAATTAACTAAAGTGCGATAATAATAATATAACAATAGTATACATACATAATACGGAATTTCTTTTAAATATGTACCTTCAAGTATGATGTATTAGAAAATGAGTTAATCCATGGACTAAACTTAATTTACTATCTATTTATCTATTCAATAAATTCCTTTAAAATGTGCTATCAAAATCGCACACTGGATTCTTTTCTTTACCTACCCACTTTTACTAATGGTACGACGGTATTTTCAATTTTACCAACGATTTGCATATTCAATGAGACAGCCCTGATGACCGTACCTGGTCGTTGCATAAACTAGGAAAACAGCGCTCTTTTGAAGGTATTTTTATTCAGATATGGTCTCCACTTCAGCATCTTTGAGATGGTAATAGGGAAATGAGGAAGAAGATATGATTGGAATATACGGTTGGGATTTGATGTGAACTGTTTATTGATTTATATCTATTATGACTTTTTATACGAATAAAATACAAATAAATAAATCACAATATCTTAGAATTGTACTATTAGTTGTGAAATATAATGTAAATTGATTTAATACATACTGCATCAAAATATTTTTTTTATTACACGATATAGGCTTACGTTTGACTATAGCCTGCCTGATGTTAAGCACCGATATAGTCTAAAATGTAGCACGCTTGCCTAGAAGAAACCAATTTACTCTAGATTTGAAGACCCCTGGGTTATAATTAACTGGGAACAGGGCAAATAATTCGAAATTCGCTCAAAACTAAGAATTACACAAGCATTTTACCTATACCTACCTATTTTTCATGTTCTAACACGTTCTAACTGCTTCCAATAACTTATCCTTACTTAAAACTCGCTGATAACAAAAAATAATCTCAAGCACCAATCCCACAACAACAATCTGAAACAATCTCGCCCCAATTCTAACGAAAAGAAAAGTCCACTCAAATTACAAAACATTTTCGCCAACAATATTTCCGCATTATTTTCCAAAGAACAAAACGAAACCATTTAAATCATTAGTCAATAAATAAAACGGTCTTGTTCCTGCCACCGAGTAAGCCATTACAGAGTGTTATAGCAGACGGAGAATAAAAGAAGATATAAATTGTCGCCTCTTTTAGAAATATCTCTTTTTTGTTGTGTACCGAAAAGGAGGAAATTTTTTAACAGACCAATGCATTCTGGTGAGCTTTCTCGTGGTGTTGCTATAGAGCTGATAAAACCGTGTATTGTGTTTTTTTTAATTATTTGAAAATTATATATTACACACAAAATATAATGATATATTTGATAACAATACACTGCATTGACTACAGCCTGCCTGATGTTAAGCATTGCAGCCTAGGGTGTAACACGCTTACCTAGTATGATTAATATCATATTGTAATTTTAGCATTTTATTGAGCATGAAGAAGTTAGTAATGTTTGTTTTTTATAGCAAAATAGATTTTTATGAAATTTAGTATGGAAGTAGTTTAGACCCTGGATTAAGATATAGTCTACTTTTATTCTTCAGATTATAAAAAGAAAAATATTTATAAAAAATCAACCAATGCGGTGCAAACCACTCTAAATATATACTTTTCGCGTCGTAAACCGAACCAACGTCCCATATAGCCGTAATATCGTTACGCGCACGATACGCATAATCTCGAGCACGTTTGATATATTGACTCATTCCGATAAGGAAATACTAAGCCACTCTTATGAAATACAGATTCATTAGGGAGATAAAAGTCATTAGAAAAGAATGTCATTAAATATGTACTTACTTACTGAGTCCTTTGGTGCAGCGACCCAAAGTGAGTCTTGGCCTCCGAAACAAATGAATGCCATCTTCGCCGGCTTTGAACCACCTCCTGCCAATCTGCAACTCGCAGCTCACGCAGGTCCGCTTCTATGGCGTATCATAGATGTAACTATATAAGTACCTTCCTTGTGGAACTTCCTGCCTGACTCTCTATTCCCCACGCACTATAATCCAGCAATCTTCAAAGCGAGACTGAATCGGTTTTTATCGGGTAAGCACGCTCCATCTTCGGCCTTTGGTTACCATCAGGCAAACTATGGCCAAGTGCAAACACGTTCCAGTTTAAAAAATCTTTCAGTAAATGCTTCAGCGACTTTGACTTGCGGCAATCAATTTAGTCAACTTGGTAAACTAATAAAATAAAGTTGACTGTTATTCTGTACCCATGACACAAGCATTTGCTCAGTATGGGGCTATTTATTAATAGTATGCCTGTTTATTTTATATAAAATAAACATAACTTGTCTACTGCACAATGGCAACATTTTCCGTGGAGATTTTTAGACTACATTGTTCATTGTTCTGTTATACAAAGTTAAATTCATTCACGATAACATAAAGTTAAATCTAGTAATAGAGTTGTATAGTATATGACTATTTTTAACTAAATGGCGTAGCGTGCGTCTACATGGTTTTTTTTTCTTGCATAAAAATAGATAATTGTATTTGAACAAAATAAAAGAATTCTCACATAAATTCGTTGTAAGTCGATCAACATTTTTACCTCTTATTAAAAGCCCTGACAGATGTATGTTTTCCTCTTAGATCCCGGAACCACGAGCAGAAATATAAAAGGAAAATATTTAATACGGACACTAACAAGCCGATAGAATTAGTTTACTCCAGTGGCGAAACATTTTGCCAAAATAAGCATTTTCTCGTACGAGCCGCAGAAATTCATTTTCGGCAAATTCTGGATTATTTTCTTAGTTGATGCCTCCATTTGTGTTAATGGAGGGGAGTCGTAAATATTCTCTCTACTGGAATAAATCCACATTGGTAATGTTTATTTATTAGGCTATACGGATATCGTTGCGGTCGTCAAAATATTTGTATGAATACGGCTTTTTTCGGTAAAGATTTATGTGTTTGCTCGGTCACAATGTTTTCGGTTTAAATGTAACATGGCCGTGATTGTGTTAATTCTGGTTTAATTTACAGGGAAATGAAATGGGTACATTTGCGAATATTCTGTTGACTTGTGTTCTAGAATAATCTATTGTTTTAGGTGCTTATAAATTAGATATTATATGTATGCTGCTGTAACATTATTAAAAACAATGATTAAGACAAAATTAAAATACTGTCATTAATTTTATCAGTTGAAGTCCTGATTTATTATTCTTAGGACGCTAGTCATATTTTCATCTCTTTCGTTTAACAAACATACCTACACTTACGTACTTACAAAATAAACTAAAAGTATACAATCGGACCCACACCGACTACACTAAAAATAGCAAACGCTTAACTAAAAATCTGAAAAAAGAATCTGTTTATTTTCGAAGAGAAGGTCTCTGAAAACATCATTACCTGATGCGCTGGAGCTTAAAATAAAATTGGCTGCGTGGTATTCTCTCAAGGTTTCTGGCCGGGTGACTTCGCTCCACTGACGAGCACTTCAATCTGTTTTCGCTTTCTTTTTACCTGGTACAAGGTGTTACTTTACCAGGTACTTATTTTATTTTATGAAAGAGTAGTAGTACTTATTGTTATTATATTTTTTACTTTCTGACTGCCCCGTTAGCTTAGTTGGTAGTGGCTCTGCCTTCTAATCTAGGGGTGCGGGTTTGATTCCCGAATAGCACATGTAATTATGAATTTTACAATTTGTTACTATTTGTGTTAAATCTAGTCGTTTCTATGTATAATAAGTATGTATTTACGAAAGAAAAGTATATATTATGTATTATATCTGTAGTCATGATACAAGCGTAAACTTAGTATGGGGCTAGATGGCACACTGTGAAATTTCCTGAAATATTTATTTTACAGTTATAAGTATTATAATTATTTTACATGCTATAATAGTTCTAAAATAATATAACATGATAATTTTACGTGCCATGACAGTTTTAAAATTTATCTTTTTATGTTGACGGCAGAAACAGTTACGGAAATGGTGTAAAGACTTTTTTTACTTTTAAGGAAACATGTATGGAGATTCATGTGACAAAATTATCATACCATATTTTATACAAATATATCCTGTTTACCTCGTAATAATCACAATTCTATAGAAAATGTTCCTAGTTACATGACAATTTGTATGGAACAGTTCAATTTTTTCATGCTTTGTGGGTATGCCTCGTAAAAAACTAAAAAAAAAAACTTTAAAAACTTCGTCAAGACTGACATACACACATGTGTATGTACACCGTGATTTAAATATAGTTATATTTGTATCGTGTTATGGTAACACCTTGTACATAATTTTTATGGTATCACGATCAGAGCTTTATGTATTGATACAGACCTATTTATACAAATCTTTTAATTAAAGCTTTGCATGGCAACATCAGAAATACATAGATATGCAAGTAGTAATTGTAACATTTGATTATGATTACGCATGAAAATTAAATAAACATTACTGTATTGTGATTTTATTATTTTAAAGTCTAGTATGTAAATCTGTTTCAAACTTATTTCCCATAGGTGGCTAAAATATGATTTCATTGTTGTTCCAAAACCGAAATCATCATGGTGAAAAATGACATTCCCGTTTTCAGGAACTGTAATAAAAAACTCTATTAAATACTCCTTAAATTCAAACAAATTAAATTTATTATAGGTATACAATACACAGAAAATATAGTATTTTTCGGTACATTAAACTAACTTACCCAAGTAAAAGTAGGCAAACAAAGGCTGATTGTACCAAATATGTATGTAGGCATACGCTGACTCAGTGCCATAGCGAAAATAAGTACGCTTTTCTTGTGTTTTTGATCATAAATGTACCATTTCTCTGTCACTGCTTCTTGAAGGCGCTGACACTGAAAATATTTTTCATTGATGATTTGTAGTATTTATACGTTACGTTAGGTACAGTTCAGATTAATAAGGAACACGTGTGGTTTTTTTTACCCTGGAGTCTCCAGAACTCAGAAACCCTGTAAAGGGTTTGACGCGCCAGCCATTTTAAAACATAATAGGTATTTTGTAATTTAGCCATAATGCATGGTTTGTAATCATTCATATTTTATTCATTTTCATTAAACTTACCTTGTCATTTTCCGCGGTATTTTTTCCAAATCAATCAGAAAATTAACTGGCCTAGCCTTTAATACTAGTTAAATTAAAACGTACAGAATTAACAGGTTATTTAAACAATCATTACCTCATTATCGACTTGTTGTCCAAGTACACAGTACATGAGCACAATCAATGTGTAGCAAAACAAGTGTGTGTAGTATTTCATGGTATCGGCAGATGTCTTACTCTGAAATATATAAAAGATTAGCTGGTGCGCGCGACTTCGTCCGCGTGGAATAGTTATTACCATAAAACGGTTCTAGTGAGTTAACCGTAAAAGATAGACCATATACTGTTGCGGACATTTTGTTAGATCATTTCAAGAGGAATAATTCTTTCATACCCATTTTTTGATATTTTGAACCGTTTTCGCAGCGCACGCATGGAAGCCCTCAAAGATAAATAATTTTCCTCGTTTTTCCCACATTTTCTATTGATTCTTCGTTCCAATAGGAACGAAGTTGCAGCGTGATGTTATATAGCCTAAAGCCTTTCTCGATAAATTGTCTATTCAACACAAAAATAATTTTTCAAATCGCACCAGTAGTTCCTGAGATTAGCGCGTTCAAACAAACAAACAAACAAACTCTTCAGCTTTATAATATTAGTAAAGATATTAAAAACAGTTTCTCATCTACAGAGAGTATAAAATCAAACATACTGGACACCATAGAGTAAAATAACTGAACAACATGCGCGATCAGAAACAAAATTAGTATTTTTTTAAATTTAAATCCTTATTGATAAATAACTTGATAAATTGATCATGCAAACAGAAAATATTTCATTGTTATTTGTTATCCCATAAACAATTATGTCTCGTGCAAAATTCAAATATGCTATATATTGCCATGGTTAAATGGGTTAAGGGTGTCTTTATCATAATGGTGGTTTTAATTTTAAATAGAAAATATAAGTAGTGTGAATTTTAAGCTTACTAGCTTAGGGTTACCAGATATAATTTTATTACATAGTATTTAAAAAAAATACATTACTGCATTACATGCACGCAGACTAATAATGTATTTAAAAATACATTATTAGTCTGCGTGCTGCCGCGGTCCCAGAACATACGTTCTGAAGATGGATGTCATAACATCCGAAACGCGTAAACAACTTACGCGATTTACACGTGAGTGAAAACCGTTTAGTTAATATATTGATAAAATGTCTCACGAAAGTTTTAATATTAAAATACATTAAAATAACATTAAATTTATTAGTGCACTATACTCACCGATATTGCGATTTTAACGGAGCACATACAAACAAATACGATCGCTACCAGCATTAAAGATAAATAAAATGGCCGACATATAATATTCAGCTTGTTGGAAAACCTGAAAACATATTTTGAAAATACATATCGGTAACAGAAAAAAGGGAAAAAATTGTGGTGAAAATCTCGAAAATGACTCGAATAAATTTATCACACTGTCCCATTGTTGAAGACATTTAATTTTTTTGTTCACCTCCTTATCTCAAAAGAAAATCACTTTCATTGATTCAAAAAAATCTTAACCAAAGTATACCTATATATTAGACCATTTTACATTACCTTGGCAGTAACATTGAATCGGTATTTACTTTGCAATGCCTGTTATATCCAGATTTTACCATCCAATTAATTATAAACTAATAAAAAAATAATATAAAATATCACTCTCAGATATTGTAATACACAAAGAACTGCCCCACTGAACCTAATTTAAAGTGTTTGTTCTCTGTTAATTTCTGTTATTTTTGTTGACTGGCCTGTTAGCTTAGTTGACTGGCCTGTTAGCTTAGTTGGTAGTGGCTCTGCCTTCTAATCTAGGGGTTGCGGGTTCGATTCCCGCCTGACACAAGTATTTATGCATTTTAAAAATGTATAATTTCTTGTGTTGAGTCTGGTTGTTTGTATGTATAATAAGTATGTTTTTACAAAAGAAAAGTATACAAGTATTATATCCGTTATCTATTACCCACGACACAAGCGTTTGCTTAGTGTGGGGCTAGATGGCGCTGTGTGCAATGTCCCGAAATATTTATTTATTTATTTGTTAATTCTGGAACAATAAAGACATATTGATTGATTGAACATACCTTTTGATCTTCACATAATGTTCGACACATTGCCCCAGCATATCGCTGCAGCAAAGTTGCCACATTCTGTCATTGTTTCCTGTCACTTCCAACCCCAGCTCGTTCAGATGAAGAAGGATGTAAGTCAGTATTCTGAGCTGACGGATTATCTGACCAACTAGCAGGATTACTATGGATTGTAAGCCTGGATATGCTGGAATATATTTCAGAACTTTATTTTTATAAACTATCTGCGTTTTTTTATTACTTAGTGATTACCACAGTAAAGTATGAATCACGAATCTACTTAGTTAAAAGTCTTTATTAATATAGGTTTGCTTTATTATTTCAGACTAGTCTATATGTGTAAAATAATTTCCAAATACTACTTTCGCAAAAAACACGTGTCGATATTTTGAAAATAAGAAAATCCAACACGTAGATAATTACCAATAACACATAAGAAACCGCAGTAAGCGTGAAATATAAAGGAAGCTATATAAATCCTTATATCTTCCAATGACCACGGAAACCACATGTCAAATGCTGTAAATTAAAATACCCATTAAAAATCAATTTATCAATTAATATATTTTGAAAGAACTTATAAATGTAGGACTTTTATACTATAATAGCTGTAGCCTGCGACTTAATCCGCGTGGAATAGTTATTTTGGGCATCATATTTATAATTTATATGCAAACAACCTCTTTAGCTTTATAAATTGTAGCTGTTACCCACGACTAAAACCGTCTTCGTAGCGCACGCAACGGAAGCCCTCAAAGATGAATAATTTTCCCCGTTTATTCCACATTTTCCATTGTTTCTTCGCTCCTATTAGTTGCAGCGTGATGTTATATAACCTAAAGCCTTCCTCGATAAATGCTCTATTCAACACAAAAAGATTTTTTTAATTTGCACCAGTAGTTCCTGAGATTAGCGCGTCCAAACAAACAAACAAACTCTTCAGCTTTATAATATTAGTAAAGAGTATAGATTTTTGAGTGAACTATATTGTCTTACCTAAAAGTCTCAAAGATTTATCCCGCTTCTGAATCATTTCAAATATCGGCGTGCACAGATACAAAGTTGCAGTACTCGCTACTACAGACACATATGTCTTTATCAACAAATTCGTATATTTCAACAGTTTCTCTTGACTTTCTTCTACCAGCTTTTTTAGTCCCACCAGAGTATTTCCTCGCTCGATTGACATAGCATATTTTACCAGCGGCATCTCAAGCATGTGATCTCTAAAAGCCATCTCGATTAGAAATTTTCTGAAATTCTCTTTAAAATACAAAAAAAGGCCTAACGTTATGGTCATGATAGCGCCAGTGGCCCAGATACAAGCTCCTTGAATAAATAGCAAAAGGTTCGAAGAGTTTGACGTCACGAAACCCGTTGTAAATACGAAGCAGAGAATTCCAATTATAAAATTGATGATTTGAAGGCAAAGCCATTTTTTCGACCGCCAGTTTTCTTTAGCGAATATTGATATTCCTACAATGGATAGAACGCGATGGAAAGTAGTAAATGTTTCGTCCATGTTGGTCGGAATGGATTGGGTGTGGTGCGACCGCAGTTTTTCTATCTGGACTTTAATTAGGTACAGGTATGTTTAAAATGTATTTAGATTTTTTGTTTTACGGAATTGTTATTTTTGTAAAAAATTACAGACACATAACACGCTATTCCGTTCGCACAATTATATGACTTAAAAATTATAAACAAATCTCTTTTATCTTTTTTTTAACTTTATCAAGAGATAAATAAATGAATAAATATATCATGACATACAGCGCCATCTAGCCGTATACTAAGCAAACGTTTGTGTCGTGGGTACTAGCGGATATTTTTTCCACTACAATACTACTCTGATTACAACATTTTTTTTTTTACTTGGGATAGGTTTAAATTAACATTCAGTATTTCCATTCATTTCTCTCCCCGCCTGTCACTCCAATCACAGTAAAGTAGGCATTATTAAAAAGCGACCAAATAACTGGGTTGACACGCGTCAAGTTTTGTCGTTTTGTACGTAGTTAGCGAGTGACACCCCTTTGATATGATTTTAATGGAGAGAGCGTTTTTGCCTTTGACACGACTTTTTCCTGAGAATATTAAATATCTATTTGATAAGGCCGTAATGATATGCCAGTTTGGAGTAATAAAGGTGCTTGTCTGTATTTAGAAGCTGTATATATATACGTACGTATTACATATACCCACGTAGCCACAGGTAAATAGTCTTTTTAAACTTTATAACCTTGAATTTGTAAAGTCTACTTTGATACTAATCTTCTAAAGTAAATCAAAGTACCAATTACGTATTTAGAAGAAATTATCGTATATAAGACTTGATATATGGAAGTGTTTCATTCTAAATTATTTTGATTTCACTTTGATATCAGTATTTTTAACGTACATGTATAAAATGACATAAAGTTATTGAGTCAATTCTACACAAATAACAAATTTTGCTGAAAAAAAGGAAGGAAAATTTTAAAAAATATTTCATGACATATCACACAGCGCCATCTAGCCTCATACTAAGCTTACGCTTGTATCATGGGTACTAGATAACGGATATAATACATATATTATACTTTTCTTTTGTAAATACATACTTATTATACATATGAACGACCAGACTCAACACAAATAATTACAAATTTAAATATTCATAATGACTTGTGTTATGCGGGAATCGAAACCCGCACCCCTGGATTAGAAGGCAGAGCCACTACCAACTAAGCTAACAATTGCCTTAATAATTCGAATAATATTAATGTCTTAAAGCTTTTATTATTTTCCTGACCTATGTTAAGGAAACATGAAAATCCTTTCATTAGAAGTTGTAAAAAATATGAATAGCAGATACATGTTTTTTTTTTATTCGGTATAATTTGACCTTCCCCCCTTAGACAAGAAGCAATTTTGTTCACAATACTGTAACTAAACTAACTACCTAAGGAACTTGTTATAATCGTTACTTCAAGTTTCATTTAATACATTATTATTTTTATTTCATAATCATAAGTTACTGAGCTTACCGAAATTTGCCTCATATCTAGGGGCAGACTCATTTGGTTAAATTCTAATAGTACTTGGTTTTCAAATAGTCCATTATTTTTTTTTCAATAAAACGGCAGGTACCATTCTTAGTTTAATCGCCAAAAAGGTAAAAATATCCAGACTGTCTAATTCAGCTGTAAACGTCATCAATTGAAAAGTATTCTACTCGATGGCAAACGTCGTAGTTTCCACGTAACAATATTAAACCAGCGCAGCTTTCTATTTGCGACAATGGTTGAATGCTCTTTCAATCATCTATGTCTTATCGCAAGTCTCCATTCAGTCGGCGATGGCTTCACTAAGCACTGTAATAACAGAATGGCAAGGCTCGTAATAACTTCCTGTGATAATGTTAGAGTATAAGTATTTTATCTGCAATGTACCTCTGTACATAGAAGTAGTTTGATATAAGAGTGGTAAAGTGTGACATCAAAAGTTTCCTTACAACCTATGTAACGCCTTCACACTTAGTTTAACGAAATATGCCCGCAAATTCTGTATTAATAATAAAGTTTGATATGTTTTGTAATGAAATTAAATCTCTTTATCTGTCCAGTTGCTGTGTCATGTCATGTCGTGTCGTAATAAACACTATAATAATTCAAGCGGTTATAATAAAAATTGGCTTTAGACATGAAAACATTTAATATAAGATACAGAACAGTATCCTAAAAACTCGAAGATATAAACCAACTAAAGAAAAAGGTGGTGGTGGTAGGCAGATACTGACATTGAGCTCAACAAGAAAAAAAGATGTTCATACTTATTTTTACATTACTTACTTATATTGTAAAAATAAGAATGCACTTCATTAAATACAAACTCAAGCCTTGAAGATAGGTTTACGTTTGACTGCACCACGCCTGATGGGAAGCGACGGTGAAGTAGAACTTCACAACAATAATAGCTTAGACCACATCTGCTTATAGTAAAATTGATTGGAGATACAAAAATAAAACAAACAAAAAAAAGTAAATAGTACAGATTCGCTTACTGTCTTTACTAATACCAAGGTCTGACTTCCTCAATTAACTCCCTTAATAAATCGAAGCCTCCAAAGGAGCCATCCGTCACTCATGTACAAACACCATAAATCTCCCTCTTTTGTGTTACAGTTATTTTTCACTCTCACAGTTACGATATTATTCACTATGTGCCGGTTTGATTTATCGTCCTCTCTTATTGTTTCGTTTATGATTCGCGATACGATAAGGTTTTGAGATGGCACGATTCTACTTGAAGCACTAATCTAATAAACTAAACCTCTTCCTAGCCGTTTTCGGTTACGCTGACCGTTTGTTGCACATTTAATATAAAAATAAATGAAATAAATATTTCAGGACAACGCCATCTATCCCCATACTAAGCTTACGCTTGTATCATGGGTACTAGATAACGGATATAATACATACATACTTTTTTTTTTTAATACATACTAATTATACATAGAAACGACCAGACTCAACACAAGTAATTACACATGCTAATATTCATAATTAAATAATTAATTAATATGACAATGTATGTTGTCAGAAAAAATATGTAGGTATTAGAGCACTTTTCTTTTTCTTACAAAGCATTACCCGGTTAGTAATGATGGACTTTTTTAACATAAACGGGTTTATTCTTGACTATAGTTTGCCTGATGGTAAGCAAAAGCTATGGACTAAATTAAAGCGTGCATACCAATAATTTTTTTTATTTCATTTCACACGGATATTAACAGAAATACTCTGTTAAATTGATAATTGCCAAGGTCCTAAAACAGCTGGATTCTGCCCAACACACCAGCGTCAATTATATTTTCAGTACAGATATGATAGCTTCAGCATAAAAAGAAAACGACAAGTTAAGTATAAGTATAAGAATTAATTACTGTGCTTAAAAACTACTTAAACTACAACTAACTAAAGGATTATAACTGAACATATTTGGCTGTAAGTATTTAATATGTAATTTTGCATGCCGTAAGGTAGAATTATGTTATTACTTATCACAAGCATTACATCTGCTATAATCTAATAATTGTACACAACATATTCGCTTATAATTTGATTTGAAAACTAAAATACTTTATCGATTCGCAAATATTTATTGTAAACTTAACAACTTCTTCGCCATATTTTTTTGCGATATTATTATAGTATGTAAGTCACATCTTAATGTATGTAGGTATGTAACTACATAGGTACATTATCATTACAAAACTAACAGTCTAACATAAGCTTTTTAAGCAGGAAAGGTTTCACTCGCTTACAAACAACTTCATAACCGAAGCACTAGAAAGTACCTAATTAATTTAGTTCCTGTAGTTTATAATGTGTAATAAATTAAGTCTCTTCACAAAACCCTATTTCTGATATTACCAGTCGTATCGCCTCATATAAACAACCCAATCACAGCTTTATTAGTAAGCTCGAGTGTTTTCCTTCTACACGCCGTGTTGATTTTTGGTGCTACGAGTATTGAGCATAGACAATATTATCAATATGCAGCTAACTAACAACCTCTATAAATAGCCAGTCGATTTCACAAGATCGGCCAAAATGGCCATCGAGGACATATAAACATTCAGTCCTATCATGCGTATGATGTATGTAAGTATGTACTTTCACTGGCCAATCAGCAAGCAATTTATTATCATCTTAATATCATCATCAACCTATGAGTTCATGCTTATACATAGATATTGGCAATAAACTATGAAAATTTCCTTCCATTACGTTGCAAAAATCAAACAAATGAATCAGGTAACATTTTGAGTTATAATACAAAGCGGCATAGAATAAAAAAAAGTTTAAAACACTATCTTATTTACCGAACCAAGTACTCGTAGTCTAAATATAATTTTCTTGTTACTCTATTACAGCCTTAGAGTACGCTATCTCTATACTTGGATTATTGAAGCGTTGGAAGAAAGAATACATAGCTATCTAAACTTTTTTTCATTTGGCATATATGTATAGGATCTGATCTTCATAATGAGAAATCCATTGTACATAATGTCTTAAATATTGAGTGACGAGAGCTTCAGACAAGGCTGAGTGAATGACGACGGAGTTGATATGAATTGTAATATTTCTCCGAGATCATAATGAATATTTGCCATACACTTGATTATAATGAAAATGGCTGGTAAACTATTTAGAACTGGCTGGGTGATAGCGAGCAATATGAAGCTATCATTAAACTCTAGTCTTAATTATATACACGTACCTTTAAACGGTTTTACTTATATGTGAATAATAGTCTAGTTAATTGTAATGTATAATGAGTTTAGGATTTATTTATTACGGTATGTATAAATATGAATGTCGGTAGACAAATAAATCAGTCTTGTTCTGAACCCAAACCGTGTAGTTTGATTCCTTACAATGATCTGTAGCAAATGAGGCAGACACTACGGCGAGTTTGTCAGTCTCAAATTCACATACCAAAACACCTGACGCAAATGGAAAGCAAGTGATATTCCAGCAATCCAAAGCCGTGCTCGGTTATTTCAGGGAGCTCGGTTGGTTGGAATAGGTCTGGTAAAGAGGAAATGCACAATACGCCCCAAGCGGGTTGTCAGTGCAGGACTTATCGCTTCAACTACAAATCAGAATTAGTTTATATTATGTAGGTACTAATTATGTAATAATATTTAGTTGCTACCTAGATCTTGATTTTTAATAAATAAATTAATTAGTATGATCCTCAGCATCAAAGTTTCCCGTCTTAATTGATGGTATTAAGCCAAAATTTAACCATTCTCTTGTTTTAAAAAAATATTTACAGTAGATTTAACAATGTAAACCCCGAAGTCAGAAAGGGTTGTACGAATCATATTGCACATAAGATAAGATAAGATATGCCTTTAATGCACACCAAATAAATTACATAATAAAAAAAAACTAATTTAATGCATATTGGGCGGCCTTATCGCCTTAGGCAATGCACATGCTGACCAATTAAGTACATTTTTCTTTTTATAAGAAACATCTATGGCATCATAATTTGAGACAGTTGACATTGAAACTCGATCAAGGTTAGGCAAACAATACTCCTACATTTTATTTCTATCCTGAAGCACCTTTCTCCAGATTCACAATAACATAAGACCCATAAAACAGTATTATGCGGTCTTATAAATTTCCAAGTAGGTACTAAATTTTATACCCCGTATACAGTGTCAATACAAACGAAATGCCCGATATCCATCCACTCAGTAATATACATAATATATTGTATATTTCTACTCCCATATTATATAGCAGAAATATTATATTTTTGTATAGATGTCTGAGTAGATTTGTTAAAAGAAATAGAATAGTTTTTTTTTTTAACTTGAACGGATTAGGTCTCAAACATTTTTATGCGTAATAGATTTACGTTTGACTACAATCTATCAAACACTACTTCAGTTTAAAATATAAACATGCTCGGCTCGTCCAAATAAATAAATTCACACAAAATTAATATCTAAGCCAGACATACATACAAAAATGAATTATCATAAAAACATTCAGACGAATAATTGAGAACCTCCGCGCCCTTTTTAGAAGTTGGTTAAAATAGCCTACAACCATCTTTTAAATAATTAATATGTATATGTCTGGTAAAGCGTTTCAAAGTGACGACGTGAAACTTCAATCAATGTCAATCAATGATTTCTAAGTGGAGTGAGACCCCAAGTTCCTATATATTCCATGGCTCCATGCAGCGAGTGAGCCCTCCGATACATCTCACACCAACTCTTGGCTTCCTCCCAAAAAGGTCGAATAAGATAAATTCGAGATACGAATTAATATCTAAAATAGAGCAAAGGATAGAAAATGTTTCTTGAAATGTCTAATTTGAGAACCCACGCAGCCATGGTGTCTGTTATTTCTTGTCTTCTCCCAAGCACAAGAAAAATGAGAAAAAACTAGTTTGAATAACATTAGTATATTATACACTAAATTGTAAAATAAATATCCAGAAGATTTCAAATCCAGAGTAAATACGCTTCTTCTTCGTATACTACATCTTAACATTAGGCAAGCAGTAGTCAAAAGGAAGTCAATTTTAACGTAAGTTTAGACGTGTTATTTTTTTTTTAAACAACTAACACTCACGCTTTACTAGAACTCGCCTGATGTTAAGCAACATTGTTATCTACGATCGCGCGCTTAGAAGTATTATTGGAAAGTTAGCCTTCGAAATAATCAGACACTCGGTCTTACTATCCCAATATTGGTAATCATTTCGGAGCTGCGGTTTGACGGCAGTCGCGCTTTGTTAAAACTAATAATAGAAATAAAAACTAAAACTAGCTAAGAGTAACCATAAAAAATATACTTACATTTTACAATTATAAAAGCTAGTCGTTTTCTCAAGTTTTTACATTTAAAATACTTGTGCTGAAACAAAAAGTATTCGTACGTTAAATATGTACAAAAATGATAAATATATAATAATAATACATGATAATATATTCAATACAAAACAGTTTCTGATTTTACAACTAAGTTTACTACCACATCATTTACCGTCGTATGAATACATAGCAATGTCCACTGAATGTTTCATTACTCTCGATCACAATGTGCAAAGCATCTTTTACTATGCGTCGAATACCTCGAATTTCTTTGTCATTCGCCCCCTGTGGAGAAAATTCATTGCACGATCGAGGTTCACAAACAAACTTGTTTATTATTTACGAGTACAAGTGGTTCGAAGTGAACTTTAGTACTTACCTATTGTGAATATGGCGTCGTTTTAGGCAAAAGACGATATATGGCGGAGCTAGCGGAAGCAATCGCATGCGATTACCAATGTTAAGCAATTGTCGACGCGGTCAGTCCTTGGACGGGAGACCAAAAAATGGCGTTCCATTTTGGGCGCTTTCGTAGGTCGGATGACACGTTAAATTGTAGGTCCCGGCTGTTTGTCTAGTATGGCAGACGTTAAGCCACGTCAGAGGCCCTTAGGGCGGCTTGATAAACTCTAGACACCAGATATGGCCACTCTAATTCGATAAGAAGAAGAAGATACATAGAACAATCTCAATAACTTTGAAAATTAACATAAGGCTTTATTGCAGTAAATTGTATAAGTTACCATAAGCTAATCTCAATTACAAAATCAAGTTTAAAAGATTTTTTATCCATTTGCTATTTGTCTGCTATGTTACATAATATTAACAATTTTATGCATCATTTTGTTTTATTGCAACCACAAGTTTGTCTTGTATACACTTACCTAGAAATGTTATGGGAAAAAACCTATTTATTCTACACCAGAAAACAAATGCATTTCTTTAGAAAACACCGGGTCCAATTAACTTTTACGTGAATTCTTTTGTTTCCATGCCCATACAAAGAAATACATAATTATTATATTCACAGTACTGAAAGAAATTTACTACAATATAAAAGCAAACCTTAAAATTATTATACTTACATACTTATTTGTGTATGTATAATTACACATTTTCATATACATATAAAGTATCCAAGAAAAGCAATATCATCGCAATAAAATGATGTTGCGATGATATTGCTTTCCTGCTGATATAGGCGCTTATCAATAGCAAAAGATGTAATTGCTATTGATAAGCGTCTTCATCAATAGCCAACGTGATCTTGAAGTCTCTCTTGAGTCATATTTATCATGACTGAAGGTCGTGACTCCCCTGCAGAATTAATTCGTTAGGGAAGTTCTCTTGGGCAGATACATCGTGGTGGGCAACCAGGTCCTTCCACGGAAGACACATGTCCTCGGATGTTGTGGTCCTCAAACATGTCGGTTTCCTCAGGATGTTTTCTTTCACCGCCAAGCCAGTGTAAATCCACACTTAACTTGAAAATACAGGTCATTGGTGTAGGGCCGGATTCGAACCAGGGTGCATCTGGATAAAAAGCAGACACTGGAACCGTTGAGCCACACTCGCTTAGTACATGTTTTGTTATGATCTTGAAGTACATGTTTACAAAACCGCGAGGATTTCTGAATCAGAATAGTACCTATTTCCTCCGCATTGCTCTCAGAATGTCGTCTGTATGCATATTGGACCAATAAAGTCTATTTATTCGAATCCGTCCTACACTGTGTACAATAGAACCGGTACAATATAGTGGAACCGTGGATGTAGGAAATAACACGGTATAATTTGGAATTAAACCCTTTTTTGGATTATGTTTTGATATTTTTGGTTTGTGGGATGGAATTTGGTTGTAAATAAATAAATAAAATAAACATTATTTATTTCCCGCATTGCAAGGTCATATACAAGTGTATGTGGTTATGTTTTGTATCCATTCCTTTTTGAGGTGCTTTTCACATATCTGAGGGGAAGGAAGTCGTGATTTCCCACAAAATTTTTAATTACAGGAGTTTTTTGGGCATATTCAACATGGTGTTAAACAAATTAAAGTTAAATAAGTTAAAAAGTTATCAATTACTTACATTTTTGATTGTTTTAGTGACAAAACATCGAGCTTTTAAAGCAGTTAAAGCGTTTTTTTACGCTTCAGTGCACTTTTTACACAGTGAGAAAAAACGGAACAATAATTTAAATACTTCCGTTTACTGACTGTTTTTTTCCATTCTCATAATATCCCACATAAAATGATATCCACGTGAAGCGTCTACATCGACATTAGTCACCGTCATCGTAATATATCGGGTGCTGTTATCGCAAACCTCATAATAACCCCCTTAGGCTCTTCCTCTGTCGTTAATATGCAACACGCGGAGTTATGATAAAGTATTGCCAACACTCAACTTGTTCTGATCAGTATATACTTCTCTTACGTATTGTAAGGTTATTAAAAGAAAGAGATTTTATCACAAATACTTATATATTTACTTGATATCCGGCTATTCGACATTGTACAAGTTGCGGGTTCTTTATGCATGATGTCTGCACAAGATCGACGAAGCTGGCACATGCAAAGAGACATATGCCCAGTAACGGGATAGAGTAGGGTTTGGAAAATGATAGTGATGGGACTAGATCGCGCTGTGTGGTATGTTCTAAAGAAATATATTTAATTATTTCCATTTTGGGCGCTTCTGTAGGTCGGATGACACGTTAAATTATAGGTCCTGGCTTTTGTCTAGTTCGGCAGTCGTTAAGCCATGTCAGAGGCCCTTAGGGCGGCTTGAAAACTCGACACCAGAGTTGGCAACTTTTATTCGATAATATTCTTCTTATACGAAGAAGAAGAATAAATATATTTATTAGTTATTTATTTGACCACATAATTACCTAAAGCGACCCGCACAAGCGAAACTGGCCTGTGACTAATGGTAGACCGTTGGTCCCGTTGGTAGGCCGAGGTACCGCTGGAGGGATGTCGTGAGGTCAGTCTACGCGTGCTTCAAGTTGCTGACTGGCGGGAAGCGGCGCAAGACCGAGACCGCTGGCTCTCTTGAGAAATCTCTTGTATCGGAGGCCAAGACTCACTTTAGGTAGCTGCGCCAGTTGAGTAAGTAAGTATACCTAAACTAGAATGAAAATGGGTCTCGAATGAACTTCCATAACATAACAAATTCAGTAATAGTGTTTTTATAGTAGTTTTATGCATAGCAATTAGAGTTAGATATGGCCGATGCCGATGTGCAATTAACCTTTTTTTTTGCCTTATTTAGTCAATCATAACTATTTGAACAAAAACATCTTAATCATTGTTTGAGATGAGAATTCTAGATGTTGCCAATTTATTCTAAAGTTAGATACCTAGTCGGGACTTGGAAGTCTTCGTTTTATTAATAAATCTTAAGCCTACAAATTTAGCGCTAAATTATTAATTTCCGTTTAGATCGACCTTGGTCCTTGGAAAAACTCTAAATAGTATTATCTGCTACTCTCATTGGGATTTAAATTACTTTCTCATTAAGTATATAAATACAAATGAATGATGGTTACATAACGTCATTTAAGCCATCAAAGGAGCTGCTCGTATAAACACAATACAATGAGCAATTATGTCCATTGGAGCGGACGCCAGTTTCTTTCGTTTAGGGTAGAAATGCATTAAGATAAAGAAATAAATGAATATTCCAAGACATTAGATTATCTTTAGGCTTTTCTAAAGATTTCCTAAGTGCCCCTTTTTATGTTGTAGTTAGAAGTAGTATGTTTAGTTACTCTTCCCTTGTTTTTATGTTTTATTATTGTAAATAAAGATAAGAAGAAGAAATAAATACAGCGCTATCTATATATTATGTTTGCACATATCCATTCTCATGTTAAAATACATAATCAAAAGTCGTATGGCAGTAAATAAGTAGTATTTTCGTTTTTAGTTGTTGTACTTTTAATTATTGTTATTATTAATTTTGTTCTCTGTATTGTAACTATTATATCATTATTTATTAATTAATGTAATTGACTCCCGCCGTTTTAATTAAATTGTAAAAAATAAATATTTTCACATGAGGCAACAAAAAGTAATTTTCTAAAAATTGCGTGTCAATATTTGATATTGTATTCTGACTTGCCCTATATGGTGCGATACCATAAGGTTAATAAAGTTTTTATCTTTATCTTTATCTATCTTTAAAAATACTTACAGCCTGTAATAACATTTTTTTATGAAAATTCACTCTTCAAATAAAACGTTTCTTATTCAATATGCTAGTGCAAAACCACCGCTAGAGCGGATGGCAGAGGAAAACAATAAATTACAATCCCGACCATGTCTATAGAAGAAAACCGTTTTAATTTGTTCGTCGCTATTTGCCAGATTGGACAAATATTGGCACAAAGCATCGCGTCTGTACGTAGTGCAGATTGAAAACAGTGAGACGTTAAATTACCAAACCAATAGTCTGTGTGTGTGTGTGTGAGTCGTATTTCCTTATGACAAAGGGTCGTGACTCCCCCGCAGAATTAATTCGTTAGGGGAGTTCTCTTGGGCAGATACATCGTGGTGGGCGCCTAGGTCCTTCCACGGAAGACACATGTCTTCGGATATTGTGGTCGTCAAACTTGTCAGTTTCTTAACAATGTTTTCCTTCACCGCTAAGCGAGTGCAAATCCACACACAATTTGAAAATACAAGTAATTAGTGTTAACGGACACTGGTTCCGCTGAGCTACACTCGCTTTACCACCCTTCATCTACATACACTTCATCTCGTCAAGTGTAATATGGTTGGTATAATGACATATGAATTCTTTTTTTCTTCTTTAAAATATATGGAAATCGTTTGTAATAAATTCCGTGCGAAATTTCATCAACGATAGTTTTTTTTTATTTTAATTTGTTAGCCTATGACTGACATATTTGCGTGTTTCAATCAAACAGGGGCCAAATTTTCGTTCTACGAGTACGCATTCGTAGACACTTAAATGACCTTCTTAATTTACACACAGCCACAGCTAGACTGTGTCAAATCTTCTGTCGAGCATTCAAACAATAGCACTTAAGAGTTGCCTTAAGCGATTTCTATTCGGTCCTTTGTATGTCTATAACCGAAGTCTGAGGGTATGTTAGGGTCAGGTGTGCTTACCTGACCTACAATAGGTGCTGTACTTAACAAATCGGATTAGGGGAAGTCAGGGTTAGTTACGTGTGTGAAAGATTTTTGTTTTAAGGCAGTATGTATTTAGGCAAAAGGTATTTAAACGATTGTATACAATTTTATTCGGACCTTAGGATAAGCTTCAGTAGCTTGGCGATCGCTCTTAGCGATAAGGCCGCCAATTAAAACGCAAATTTTATTTTCTATGTTTTTTTGTATTGTTTTTTATGTATGTGGTGTTTTAATAAAGAATTTATCTATCTATCTATCTTGGATTTAAATAACTTTTTTGAAACTCAAAGCCAAAAACGGCTTTAATCAAATTTCGTAATGTCGTTTTTGTCGTTGTGGACAAAAATACATTGCAGTTATATAGGTACAAAAATAAATCAGCAAGTAATCATTTCAAGTATAAGTGCCTTATCTTTTTCTGTAATAAATTTGAAAATGAGTAAAAAGGACATAGTAATGTTTCATTAGGATAAAAGAAGTACATAACAAAATAACATTTAAAATGGCAAAACATTGGTATCCGGGATACAGATATTTCTCGTCCGGATGCCAACGGACGGCGTGCATCTTTGTAATAAGATATAAATATATCTTTCCATAGATTGAAGTGATGCTTTCCAAGCCGATTTTGGCTACGGCGAACGTATTTCCTACGGGTAGGTTACTGATCCTTCCTCACATGACTAAAATACCCTTTTTCAGTGGTGAATGTTTTAGAACAGTTGCTACATGTGAGGATGCCATTTACATAATTATATGTAATGTTCGAAGGCGGCTTCGTTTTGAGAAGTTTCCTTTTCTCATCCAGATCGCGCCTTCGTTTGTTTTCAAACGTACATACCTATACACATTATATACAGTGTATAGTTCGTTGGATAGAGTTTTAAGTAAGTATTATATGAAACCAATAAACATTTTTGAGTTTAAGTTTGAAGAAAACATTAGTAAATATACTAATATAATACCTACTGGCACTTAAATTAGTTACCCAACAATACGTACCTATCCGTATTCAAAGTAAAAACAATGACGAGAGACAAAGAGGGCCAACGATCAACATAACGAGACTAATTTACTTTGACAGAGTTTTAGAGAGACAAGTTATGCTAAACTTTCTGTTACTTTTACTTGAGTTCATCTAGAAACGACATGAAAATAAATTCATGTCATTTTAAACAGTTACTAAAGAATACAGAAGTATACGTTCAGTCATCGAACGATTAAAATAATTACCATAATTCTTAGTGTTCGATGACCGAAGCTTATAACTTTTATTTTACTGTAATGTCTAAGCTCATCCGACGTTACTGTTTGTGTGCAATAACCCATTGTAATTAATGTGTCAAATTTTGGATATCACACAAAAATAAATACTCTCATTAATAAAGTTTAGCTTGAAAGGACCTATGACGAACCTAAAATGGTTCATGAAAATTCCTTTAACTAATTAATTCTGTGGAGAAATCACGTCTCTCGGTTATGACGAAATACGACTCAAGGATGAAATGACAAATTATATTATTATTCAGCAGCCGTTCATTCATTTCATCATTCATCCACAGCCTTCTCTATCCCACTGCTGGGCATAGGTCTCTCTTTGAATGTGCCAGCTGCGTCAATCTTGTGCAGACCTCATCCATAAGGAACCCGCGACTCGTACAATGTCTTCGACCCATCTCGATGCCGGACGACCTACTTCTCGTCTGCCTGTTCTTGGCCACCACAGCAGCCGTTAAACTGAATCAATGCAGTCATCCTCTAAGGCAGCTTGCAAACTAAACAAACCAAAGACAGTAATAAAACTTATTTACTTACAGCCATATCCAGTTGCAAATTTTACCACAAAATTATGCTAAACTCCGCGGGACTTCTCACTGTCTTTTAGATAAATTTTCCCAAAAACGAGTTTCCAAACTTTTGATTGGTGTGAATACTTAGGAGTTCACGTCATCATGTCAGTGGCGATCTCTTTAATACCTACTTAACTTGTTACGAGTTCAGGTGTTTAGAATGTTGCTGGAGAAAAAATGTGGTTGGTAGATTCTTTGTTTTGATGTTTCTTTTTTAACTAGATAGGCTCATGCTTTACTACAACTCGCCTGATGTTAAACAATGTTATATCTAGTGCGCGTGGGTAAAGCGGTTTATAATATATTTATTTGTAAACAGTTAACTGTTAGTTAAAAAGTTAGTTAATTCATTATTAGGTACATGTAAGAAACCTAAAAAAGGTCCCCTACAACGTAGGGGGATTAATAATTGTGGAGGAGGGAGATAAAAAAAAAAAACAGTTAACTGTAGCGTTGACTGCGATGTAAAAGGAGTTTAATATAAAGGTTTTGCTTAGGGTTGCATAGTAGTTGTGTAAAACAGTGGCTGATGATAATAGTGAATAACACGCTTATTTCTTTCTTGTCGGTAAAATATATAAAAAAACACTCCAGGGCACAAGTTTGACATTGGCAACTAATATTTTAACGTATTATATATTTTTATACTTCACAGAAAATACCTATATATTCGATGTGTACATGAAGAAATCGTAGACGGATCCAAACTTTTAACTGAGTTTTCCATGCTAATATTTTGTTAATCGTGTCAACTAACGCAATTTCTAGGTACTACATCCACTAGACGTTTCTTCCCGGCAAAAACAACACTAAAATTTAATACTTCCTATTTCTAGTCAAAGCTCAAAAATCTTCACAAAATTTTATTCGCCAAGAAATCCACTCTCGAGAATTACAGACAGTCTTAAACGTGCGATTTTCTTGAGCACATAATACCACTTTATTAAACTACCATCCTTAAAACTGTACAGAAAAGTTTTGTTTTCAAGTCAAACGGTTTGGAAACTGTACACCTAAGTGAATACCCGAATAAGAGCAGACAGAGCTGCTAACATAACTTTATTAAACTAAATGTATGTAACAGCACCATAAAAGTTAACTGGAAGTATTTGCTTAAGTACAAACGCGGATATATCTGACCAATCAGACAAGACCTTTCTGCATTGATACCGAGTTCTTAGGGTACCAGATATTTTATACAGAAAGAAGGGGCGAGAGGGATCAACCGATTTTGGATCTACAAGTCTCAAGGCACGTTTCCAATCCTAGAACAAAAGATGTTCAGGATCCAGAGTAATATGAACTGTAACATTAACAAAATAAGAGCGATATTGTTGTGATATACAGCCTGACGTTTTGAGACTTAGGTTGAGGTGACGAAATTGTGCTAAGTCCTATATATAATGTAAAGGTTCGTAAGCACATCGTAAATGTGTCTACACACAGAAAACGACATCAACTATATTCCTGGTGGTGGATATGTCACCGTAAGATTGTAAAGATCGTTAGATTACAATCTATCTAGCGAGATTGTAAACTATCGATAGATTGTGAACCGTATCATCTTCGAGTCCAACACTTGCACTACAACAGGACTTGGCTCCTCCTCGCTTCGCTCGTCGTCGCATGTGCGTGGTAGAAAGCAACCTAACGAACCTAATCTTACCTCCTGTCACAGACAAGTGACTTCGCAATACCTAAACATAGAGCGCGAGTTGCATTCCGTCCTACGCCGGTTCACAATTTGACGGCTTCACTTCGGTAGATTACAATATAGCGAAGAATAATGAGTCAAATTGCAATCATAATGATACGGTTCACAATCTATCGATAGTTCACAATCTATCGATAGTTTACAATCTCGCTAGATAGATTGTAGTCTAACGATCTTTACAATCTAACGGTGATAGATATATAATAACAATCAAGATCGAATTTCCTACGACATTCTATACTTAAATTTAGTTTAATTCAAATGTTTCTATGAACCAGCTAATTCTAATCCATATACCTATATACATTAATTGTATCGTTTCATTTAACCATTTTAACAAATAGTTTAGATTCTCCAATGTAAATGCAATATAATTCTAATATAAATACATATAAGTAATAAAGTTTGTTCAATGATTGATAATAATATAATGAAATAAGCAATCAGAGTGCCAAGTTAATAATATTGCCTTCCGATAAAGCACTTTGATTCATACAAGCTTTAGCTTTATATTTTTTAGCTAAAAAGCTCGCAGAAGAACAATCTCAGTGATTTTCCTAGTAATATCAGAATTTGTTAAACTTTATTCCATAAAAACCTTCTCTTATTCAAATAACGTCCATTTTATCAGAAAGAATCGTTATTAAAAGGTAAAAAACCTATCGACATTCATTTTCCTTTGAAGAAAGCTACCTTAGCAGGCTATCTTTCCTTACCCCAAGGAATAAAGTACCGGTATTTTAAATTGTAATGCAAAAAATCTCGAGAAGGGGCTTTTAAAAATGCAAATCCTTTGTTGCTTCGAAGATAATTGGGATAATAAAATAGGGTTCTATGAAATTCCATTGTAGGATCATCGTGCTCTTGTTTTGTATGTTTGTTAAAAACAGTTAGTGAAATACGAACCAAGAAAAGAGATGTACTGATTTGAAATAAATAATATCCTATAATTACCTCATGTATTGAACATTGATGGACTGAGAACTGAAAGAGTATTAAAATTGCGGAAGATTGATGATGAATATGCAGTAACTACAGCATAATTGTATATTTGCGTACCTTATAGGTATGAGGTTGTAATGGTGAAACTTTATATTAATTAAGATCAACTGTACCCATTTAACATTCGAATAAATGACATCTGAATCTGAAATGAATTTTAAAGTTACATACTCGAGCCGTGAGCCTGCCTCTCTACTACTGTAAGGTAAGCTACTGTAAGGTGTAACATATAATTTGCTTACAATAAATTTATCTCTATCATATCTTTCATACGTTGTAATCTGTATTCTGTACTATGCGATTCAATTGCAGTAAATCGATATTTTGTTAATATATTCTACATATCGACACCTTAATTGGCAAACCAGCTAACTTCATTTGAGTAAATTTTTCAGGAGAGACTTAAAACTTCACGCTTAGTGACCGTTACGATACAAATCACACATAAAAAAATTTTTGGTAAGTATTAAGTGGAGTTGGCTGGCTTGCCAATTAAGGTATCGATATGAGATTTAATATAAAATTAGTAAGAAATAAGAATATAAAAGAAATATTAGATTATTCAGTTATGTTACCTCATTTTAATAATAAATTAATAGATAAAAATAAATAAATAAAAGTCATTTATTTCAGGCATATTCAACCCAGAACTTAATACTAATAGAACACTGTAAAAGGGTGTTGTCAATTTATAAAAATAATTTACATACATATGTACATACCGTTTCCAAGTATTTTGGATTATTTTGTGTAAAAACTACATAATAATCATTCTTCTTCTTCTTATCGAATGAGAGTGGCCAACTCTGGTGTCGAGAGTTTATCAAGCCGCCCTGAGGGCCTCTGACATGGCTTAACGACTGCCGCATTAGACAAACAGCCGGGACCTACATTTAACGTGTCATCCGACCCACGGAAGTGCCCATAATGGCATGCCACTTTTCGGTCACCCATCCAAGGATCCGCGTCGACCTTTGCTTATTAGAAATCGCATGCGATTGCCTCCGCTAGCTGATCTACGCGCGCTACAAAAATAAATAATAATAATAATAATCATTAAAATCTGCCACATCATTGAGATTAAACACTGACCCAAAACATTAACTTGGACTTAAGAATCAACAACAAATATTGTTCCTTAATGAGCAAAAATGCAAAATACCAGCATACTGATTCGTAATCACATAGTCTCGAGGAAAATCGGTAAAATTTAACGAGAAATTGGCCCAAATTACTTAATTTTCACTAACGTTTACATCTACGCAATCGGAACGGAGGGAAAAACACGAGTTTTAATTTGGAATGGTAATTGTCTACATCGCCAATTAGCTGTTATTAAGATGTTACTCACAGGCTGAGAGAAAGGATATTATCAAAATGTTATCTTGTTTTTAAACATACGAAAGTGAGTGTTTTAAATGAAGTCTGGTTAAAAAAGGAGGTAATTTATAGTATGGATGGATACTATTGCACTCATATTAAACTTTCGCGATAAAATGTAGCTTTTACCATTCTTAGAATTTTACACCTGTCTCGGTGATGTAGAGTAATTAATAAAAAAATGTTGACTTTTGCTTTAATATGAATATGTGATAGTATTTTTTATCCAGAACGGGTTTGCACTTGACCACAATTTGGTTGATGGTAGGTAAACATCTTGAGGAAACCGACATTTTAAGGGGAACAATATCCGAGGACGTGTGTCTTTCGTGGAAGGCCCTGGGCGCCCACGATGAATCTGCCCAAGAGAACTCCCCTAACGAATTAATTCTGCGGGGGAGCAACGGCCCTCAGTCATGAAGAAACACTACTCAAGTAGGTAAACCATAACAGAAGTATTATAAGTTACTACTACGGAAGTTTAACTGAAAACTTTCTAGTATTCTCTTCTAAAATGTTCTTCCACAAACACAATCTAAATGCCAGTGTGTCCCTAATATATTACAAAGTGGTCCCCAAATTGCGCGTCGTTTGCGAATCGAATCAATTTTGAATCCACACTCGTTAATTAAAACACAGCTACGTTACTGTAGTGGAGCTACTAATCTATTTGCTTGGTTTGTGACGAAAAGATGGGATGTTTAAAAAAAAAGCTTGTTTTATAGTAGATATGTATACCTACTTTATCGGAAGCGTCCGTCGTTCAGCTAGCGGAGGCAATCGCATGCGATTACCAAAGGTACTTTAGATTACCATACGGTCGACGCGGTCAGTGCTTGGGTAGGTGACCGCAAAGTGGCATACCATTTTGGGCGCTTTCGTGGGTCAGATGAAATTAAATTGTAGATGCCAGCTTTTCGTCATAGTATGGCAACCGTTAAGCCATGTCAGAGGCCCATAGGATGATTTGAAAACTCTTACACTAGAATTTAACACTCTTATACGAACTTACTTTTTAATGAGATAACAATAATATGACGTCACATTTATCTTTTATAAGCTAATCAGCACCTTTCTATTTAGCGTTACTACTCAATAACAGGGTATTTACTGTTTAGATGCTTCTAATTTACAAATACAAAATCATTTATTTGCTAACTAAGTTATGTCCCAAAATGTTTGGAATCCTCTGACCTCGTGGTAGCCGTTAGGCTGTGTTACGAGGCCAGAGTCATCTCCCAGTATATATCTAGTTTAATTATAGTTACGTCTTAGGAGCTAGGTTACACAAACAATGCTTTTATTATTTCAATATCTAAGTAACTACCCTCAATTTGTGTACAAATTCAAGTGGTATGATAACAAACAGTGTAGGCAAGCTTGTTGCAATTTGTTCTCTTTGTTAATATTATTTTACTTGGTTGCATTACACAGTAGTAATACCTACTACAGTTAAAAATAGTAGGATTTAAATTTGAAAGAACAATCTCTAATATTTTAAAAAATATTTTTTAGCATCAGTAAACCAATAAAACAGCAGTGTTACCTTGACAAATAGGTGAACGCTCTTTGCTAATTTGGAGGTGATAAATTAAACATGGTTACAACGTAGGGCGGAGAATTTAGGGTTTTGTGAAACTTGACAAAGGATCTCTAATTGATCTCGAATGTAAATACTAAATATTTATGTGTTAGCGTCTTCGATTGTTTAGATTTTTGTATGTAAAACTTGATTTTTAAGACATTAATAATAAATATAATAAATATTCCGGGACATTGCACACAGCGCCATCTAGCCCCACACTAAGCAAACGCTTGTGTCGTGGGTACTAGATAACGGATATAATACTTATATACTTTTTTTTTTTTTGTAAATACATGTTTTTTATTAAAGTAGGAACTGATAAAAAAAAACTCGATAGTAATGTTTTGTAATGAGCAGAAGTATCAATGCAGTCACATTATTTTGGATATTTATGTTATTTATTTGCCTATTTGCGCCCTGCTTCACGGCTTCCCGATATTATTTTGATGTGAAAATTGATGTATTTCCTTAACAAATAAATTCGTTTCAAAAGTTTCAGGTAAATGAATTAGCGAACATACAGGTTTTCTTTGTAATATTTGGGTGATGTTTATTGCAAATGTGACCTTCAATCAAATAAACGACTTGCTAATCTAAGGTCTGAAAAAGAACCATCTTCCTATGCCGTGAATAGCTAAACTCTGGTCCAATAGCAGCCATCACTTTGTCTTACGTTCTAGAAAATGCCAGCTAAAGTTTAAAGCACAAAGCCTTACAAGATCGAATAGCGATAGAATGTCCCGTAATTTATACTCAACTGAAGGTATCCTTTAATAAAAGTTCTTAAGACTTACATTCCGGAGAAAAATAGCCTATCATCTACTTTGTCTAGCTCGTGATCGAAATTTTTTGTTTAGTTTAAGCGTGCATGGAGCTCAGAAAAAAATCTATGCTAACGTTTAACCAATTTTTTTTGTTTAACAATTTATTTTGGACAGTTATTGACGATAAAAATGTCCTTTCATTAGAGATGAGTTTCACACTTAAATTTATTCTCATACGTGCTTTATCCCCATAGTATTACTAAAAATGTGGACGGACCCAATAAAACCGTATATCAAAATATCTCAGAATATTTTGTCAATGGTTGACACACGATGGATATAATTATTGTTTTTCTTCCAGCAGCTACTATTGAGAGCCAGATCTATTTCATTCTACTGCCAATCATAGAGTTTTTAAGGCCTAAAGGTAGCTGAACATGAAAAAAAAAATCATGTTATTTTTAAAATAATTCTGTACTAGATTTTAGCATTATCCCCTACACGTCCTAACAATCCATTTAGAGCCTTCCCTAGAGGCGTATCATCACTTAAAATCAACATAAAGTAGCTCAGGGTTAGGAGGATTTACTCAATTATTAATATTCGGGTAAAAGCCCCAAACTTTTGGCGTAAGCCTTTTTGGACGTTGTTCGAATGGCACGTGAGTGCGCATGTACTTAGCCTGAAATATGTGTTTAGAGCCAGGACACAAGGGGTCTTACAATACGTGGTTTAACTATTAGTTCAGAACTTTGAAAATATGCAGTACGTTTTTATTTTTCGAAATTTGTCGGTATACTTAATGGTTAAACGAACTTACCTTAAGTGAAGTTCGACCATAATTATACGAGACGACGTAACATGCGAAGAGTAACTTTGTCACATCATCGATATACGTGCTCCCCTTATGCCGCTGTTTATAGGCTGTATATTTGATAATTTGTCATAAGCATTAACATTTTAAAGTCATTGTAAGTAATCACGTTACGCCACTAGACTAATTCGTTATCAACCGGGCTCCAATGTCCCGGAGTATAACGCTTCAATGTAAGGTACATTGGATGCACTATTTGTCATTAAATTGAATATTTGTTAATTTGCTACGAAGCAGAAACACTTTTAAAGTCATTGTACGTACTCACGTTACGCCACTAGACTAGTTCGTTATCAACCGCGTTCTAATGTCACGGAGTATAACGAGGGTACATTGAATATAGGTATTTTATGCCACTAAATTTATTGATTGTTAATTTGCTATAAAGCAATAACACTTTTAAAGTCATTGTACGTAATCACGTTACGCCACTAGACTAGTTTGTTATCAACCGCGCTCTAATGTCACGGAGTATAACGCCTCAATGTACATTGAATATAGGTAATGTATGCCACTAAATTTAATAATTGTTTATTTGCTATAAAGTAGTAACACTTTCGTCATTGTACGTAATCGCGTTACGCCACTAAACTAACTCTTTATCAATCGTGCTTTATTTAATGCCCAATATATACATTTATTTTATGTTGGTATTGTATTCCACTAAATTGAACATTTGCTAATTTGCTATGAAGCAGTACACTTTTAAAGTCATTGTACATAATCACGTTATGCCACTAGACTAGTTTGTTACTAACCGTGCTCAAATAAATATGAATCACAAACAAAATAACCGTTATAGGTCAGAAAATCTAGTTCTTTTTACATTGAATAAACTGTAGAACAATGTATGTAAGAAAATGGTAATAAATAAATTCATGTTTTGTTGTATTGTATTTGTAACAAAAACAACAAATATGTCGGTACATCGAAAAAAGATCGTTACAGAAACATTGCTAGAAAAGTCATGTTTCCGATCTACATGACAAAAATGTAAGTATTTCAAAAAAAAGATCGTTATATCATTTGTTGAAAAAAAACTATATTTACGATCTATTCGGTATAGTTTTATAAAATATATAAGATTGTACCAAGAAAATAAAAATCGATGATGAATAAATACAGTAAGATTGCTTGGTAAGTAAGTAGTTGCACTAACCTTTATCCTTTGAGCTGGTTGATGAATTGCTTAGTTTTTGTGCCAAACGTAGAATTTTCGACGTTATTTTAAAATTCCGATGCTCCTTTTCCTAATTTACCACTTGAACACATGAAATAAACACTTTTTTCCACGAAAAATTCAAATAGTAAAATTCAACGAAATTTATGATGTTGCGACGCCCGCACACAAGAAATGAATGAGGTTTGACAGGAGGACGGCGCTACATGCGCTACATTGACAGTGACATTTGTTCAAAAGTTTTTTCTTTTTTTTGTTTTTATTTTCACAGCTATAAAAATTGTGACGCCTAGTACATACAGAAGTGAGACTACATAGTTAATAAAGAAATCTCGAGCATGTAACGTCGTCGTAGTATAATGTCATAATAATCTAACTGTCAAAATGTACCATGCGTAACCAATGTTAAACCAACGTCCCGATTTGAAGTTGACATTTGATTGCTTGTATGTGATATTTGAACAACAAGAAACGACTTTATATTTTCAATGTTCTAGACTAATATTAAAACCACAATGTATATTGAAGAAACATGATAGGTAATCATCCTGAGCCATGAAATGCGGATTACAGTGGAATGCCCAGTTTAGTCATCTCTGAACTTTTATATGAAGATTGTACCCGATGAAGATGATTAAGTTTAAAACCTAGAATACAAATACTAAACAATAATGCTGGTCAAGTATTGCTGATTTTGGTCTTTTTAAGATTAATCTTTTCATTACATGCTTGTTCAAACGCATCTTCAACCTTAGTTTAACTACATACGCCTGACAATATTGTATATAAATTAACAGCTGGTAAGTAGTTTTAATTTTGCCATTGGGAGGTATAAAATAATGTATTATCATTACCAAATAATTTATCTTATTAGTCTCATACAATGCGCGGATTTCAAAATCATTAACAATGTTTGTTTGTTCATTATGTTTTTAATAAAAAAAGAGGTTTATAAGTATTCATAAGTGTAAAATTATAATTCATGTAACAAACTATATTTTAAATAGTTTTGTGGCTACGTTTGCACATACACTTCGCAAGTAATAGGCAAAAGTTGGTGCCCGTTTTCGGGTAATTTGATTTGCACCTAATTGTGTTTTGATACAATTACACTTTTGACACGAAAAAAAGAATAAAGAGATATATTTAGTAAAAAAAATGTTCTACATCAGTTTGTAGTACATACTCTGTTTTAGAGGAAACATCATGTTTGCAGTTATACTGTTAAAAATTACTGAATTCACTTTCTTTTTAGGCGGTAATGGGTCACGGTATTTTACTATATTTTTGGCTTGTTGCTTCAATATTTTTAATTGACATATTTTTTTGTTTTTTTATTAATCAAACAACTGATAAATAGGAAATTGAACCGGCTAAGAAAGTAAACTAAGTTTCTTCATAAGGTTAATTTAATGAAAAAATGTAATCACCTTAAACTTAATCTATTTTAATATTACCGGGCTTTTAAACAAGATCTTCTATATAAATATAAATAGATAGGTAGTTAAATTGAAGAAAATTTCAAAAATTTTGAAAACGACTATATAGAAGATAGCAGGAATTTATTTACTATGATAAAACAACAATAATTAATACTATTAATTTTTGCAACTTGCAACACTTGCAAATAAAAAATATGTATAAATAAACTAATCTACTTTTTCAAAAGGCAGCGTAACCAAAATGCTGGCTGCATTGCCCCGTTGAATAGCTAGACTAATCTTTTGGGCAAAGTACAAGCCAGCATTTTGGTCACGCGAAGCCTGTTTCAAACGCCCCGACAGATCTTGGTAGAGGTCAAGTGCGCTCTGACCCCACGGCCCAAGAGTTTCTACCCCAAACGGTACAAATAAATAGCCCAATATAATATGGTTTGTAATTTTGTTTGGTAGGTACATACGTTACTGTTAGGTGTAATAAATATTCTATAAAATTGTAACATGGAAACGCTAACAAACGTCCTACGGCAAGAATAATAAAACTTAAACATATCTCTCAAAAATCTTAACAAACATACAGTATGATAATACATAATTTCTAACCTAAAACTGGAAAAAGGAATTTTCCATAAAATGGTTTTTTAAGTGTCAAATTATTTCTACGTTACTTTTTCTTAAAATATTTCTACGTCATACACTGCGGATATGTTATATTGGATACAGTGATAAGGAACCAATCTCATTAATTAAGAATTAGTCTATAGAAATAATTGTAACAAAAAACACACGGACACAATATTCTCACATGTTTTGACCATCACAATAATAATTTTACAATAACTCCATTGATCATTTATATTTCACTAGCGGTGCACCGCAGCGTAACTTGAGTCAATTCTGGATAAGAAGCCTTTGTATTAATCTCTAGTAAGTCTGTAGTTTTTATTTAATATAATATAATGAATGAAAGATTTTAGTAACCCTTCTCGAATACCTATTTCTTTTTATTTCAACTTATTAACAGCATATCTACATGGCCGTAGTACTAAAAACTACGGAGTGTACTCATTTTTACTAGGTTTCCTTGTGAAATAGTTACGCTTGAATAAGCGTAAAGCACCAACTTTCCTTTTTATAAAAATAATAATGTGAAGTGATCCAGAGTTTATGAATGAATGAATGAATGAATTGTTTATTGTCTGGCAAACTAGGTATATACAGATGTTCAAATTACAGAGCTTCGTCATGTTTGTGATATGAGTACTCTAGTTACTGCCCATTTGGGCTTACAGACTGTCCTTAGTACTATTTGAATTTAATACATAATGATGAAAATACATTTTAGTAATACATTTGATGACACACAAAACAAATTCAATTAAAAAACGTCATGCAGCGATGATATAAGATTTACATGATGAATTATGTCAAAGGTAATAGACAAATAATATACAAATATGTCAGTTTATTTAGAATAACATTAAATGTCAATATGAAATCGATTTATCAAATATCATCATTATCGTTTAAGAACATTTTGATAGAATAATATGCTTTACGTAGCAAGAACTCATTTAATTTGCGTTTAAAAATTAATAAATCATCAATCAATCTATATTTCTTTGGTAATTTGTTGAATATGTTTGTGGCCATACAAAAAACACTTTTAGTCAGATATGTTGTATGTGACGGTGTGGCGTACAATTGTCTTTCATACCTGCTACCCTCGGGCCACATTCTAAATAGTTCTGGATTAGATTTAACAAATGTTGCTACTTCACTTACATACAGACAAGGAACAGTGAGAATTTTTAATTTAATAAAATGTTCTTTACACGTTGCTCTCTTTTTTAATCTACATATTGATCTAATGCACCTTTTTTGCGCTCTAAACACTTTAATTTGGTCAGTCGAGTTTCCCCAAAACATTATTCCGTATCGCAATATCGATGCCACGTGACCATGGTACGCCGTTAACAGGGTCGAGTCATTTGCTACCTTCCGAAGTTGAAAGAGCGCATAAGCGAATTTATGTACTCTTTTGCATACAATGTCAACGTGTTGCTTCCAATTTAATTTATTGTCAATGTTAACACCTAAAAATCGGGTTATCTCAACTTCTTCAATTTTTTCATTGTTATAATGTATATCAAAGTTAACATTGTCATTATGCATGTTTCTAAAATACATTATATTTGTTTTACTGATATTAATTTTGAGGTTGTTATTGCGTAACCAGTCAATGATATTTGTTAATGTCGTACCTACTAATGTCATATTCAAGATTGTATAGCGTGTTATGTTTGAATAGGATAGTACAATCATCGGCGAAAAGGGTCATATCATTATCTGTATTATATTCTAAGCCACTACTTGTGTCCTTCAATTAATTGTTTTTTTCTGAGACTTCTTCGTCCTCTAATGATCATCCGCTTGTCTCTTGCAGGTGACACAGAAGAACGGACGGGAGGATGTTGCCAGTCAGGACACCTGAAAAAAACGGAACGATCACTTCAATATTGAGCCAAACCAAAACCGGTCTGCACTTGACCATAGTTTGCCTGATGGTAAGCAATAAGTATGGTCTAAGATGGATCGTGCTTACCCGATAGAATACAATACAAAATTATTTATTCACTGAAAGTATTTCAGAAAACCTTAAAAACTAATATATACATAGATATATATAGTTACAGTTTTTTTACTTATGAAGGTTTTTGTGTTCTTGTGAGCCCTGCACTAAGTATACACTTGAAGAAACCGGTTCACTCTCGCTCTAGAGATAGTTATATGCTAAGCTTAATTGGAAATGATCAAAAATAATCACGACCGGCAGGATTCGTACCTGTGTCATTGTGAAAACGCCAGAATGCCTTAACCACGCGGCCACGGGCGAATTAGAGAAAATTCATAATAATCTTAGTATGGGGTCTCAAACGTTATGATGCCAATACAATCATATCATTTGATTCCAAGATTAATCGCAACTTTTTTCTCAATTGGTTTCTTGTTTACATATAATACTTTATTGGCGACATAGCAAAACCGGCACAATAAAATTTAACTATTTTAAGTACATACACACACCTAACCAATGTACTTTTAATAGGCATGATAAAAACCCTAACAACAAATCATCTACTTTCCTGCTTCAAAAATCCCCTACAGAAATAACGTGAGTCTAATCATCAACGACCATTGTTTGCTTACATCTATTCTGCTAGCATTCAAGGGCACACTACTATGTACAATTGTACATAAAATATAAACTACACGTAACGAATCTATTTGGTGACGCAGATGTTATAAATAAGTAGTGTTGTACTTTCTATTATTGTGCAGCGAGTGTCAATATAACGAAGTTATAAAAAAATATAAATATTCGACAATTATAATCTGCGACTGCCTGAATTAATCCTAATCCTATATTTATTACATTTTAATCACAAACGTTTTTCTATAAGTTTTTATATCTGATATTTCCTGTTTGTTTCAGAGAGAATTTGTGAGCAAGTTAATCGATCAAACAAAATAAACTGCATTTAAAAATCTTTTAGTAAATTTTGACTTAAATAAAATCAAAACCAAGAATTAATGTTGAAATGCTTCCCATTTACGATGTAAACGCAGACTACAATAGAGCTAGATTTCTTCGAATATAGCAATTTTAGTTAGATGTCGTATAATTCGTAGAACAGAATGCCGGCAGCCAAGTTTACAAAGGAAAAGAACTATTAAAACTATTAAACGAATGCTGCTGTGCTTTGTCAAAAGATCTCATCTTTGTCCAGCAGTATTTGCTCATTCTTAAGAAGCCAAATCAACAGAAACTGTAAATTACAGCTTCCTATAACAAAGTCTGATGGCAGTATTATAATGTTTACTGATCACCTTTAGAAAAGATTTCAAATCGGACTCTCTCTCCCTATCTCTCTCTTTCTCTTTCTCTCTCTCTCTTTCGCTCTCTCTCTATCTATCTTTCTCTTAATCTCTCTCAGAAAGAAGAACTTAAATACACTCACTTCTCCACATCAGGTAGCAGCTGTCCCTTACACCTGGTCTCCCATTTAGGCCAGTACTTGAAGCCCTCTAGCTCAAACACCTTCTGCGCACATGTGCCGTCGTCTTTTATGTCTTCGTCTAACAAAGCTGGAAGGAAATAAATAAATTGTTATAGGTACATACGTTGTACATAAATATTGGCGGTGTGAAATAATCAATCTATACGTCTATTTATCTGTACGTATAATAAAGCTGAAGAGGGTCGAAAATATGAAAATAAAAAAGAAGTTTGGAGATACTTCGAATCGATAGCAGAACACGTTACAACAATTTCTAGAAAATTTATCTATATATCTGTTTTTCCGTTTATCTGTGTCTCTGTTTGTCTGTTTATTTAACTCTCATCATGCAAAAACGGCTTAACGGATCATCATGATTTGTGGCATGTAGGTGGTATGAGGTCCTAGGAGTGTCAAAAGCTACTTTCCATCCTGAAATAATGGGAGCAAAGCCACGGGCGTCCTGAAATAATTTATCTTTTAACGGTATGAGTCCAAAATGCCGGTATTAAGAGATATATGAGAGGTAAAGTGAATAATGCGTCAGTCGAATTTAATGGTGAATTCGTTACAACATATTTGACTAACAAACAACTGATTAGCAATGATAAGAAGAAAAACCGGTGACTTTAAGTCTTAGACTTGTTCATCACAGAATGTTTTGTCAATACGATATAATTTGTCCGTCAACTATGGTTGGTATTTTGCCGGCGAAAATAATATACATGTGTTAAGTTTGAATTATGTTATAAAAGTAATGTTCTTTTTGTGGGAAATAAAGTTCTTTGAACCTAAAACCTTGGATTTTATGCTATTTCTCTAAATAATTAATTATGTACATCATGCCCTACATCATTAGGGTAATCACCAGTGATTAATTAAACTTCAGTTATTATAATTTAGTGTCTGCAGGTAGATAATTAATTGTAACAATTACCTACTTGGAAAATACAAAACCCACGTAATCTATATCTAGGTATATATAAAACTCAAAGGTGACTGACTGACTGATTGACTGATATAGTGATCTATCAACGCACAGCCCAAACCACTGGAAGGATTGGGCTGAAATTTGGAATGAAGGTAGATGTTATGACGTAGGCATCCGCTAAGAAAGGATTTTTGGAAATGCCACTTTTAAAGGGGCGATTTACTTCTTAATGCGAGCGAAGCCGCGAGCACCCACTAGTTCGGTATAAAACTGTATAAAATGTTATAAAACTTACATTCACAAGTTATATCACATTTGCCTCCTTTCTTTCCTTCCTTACAATATTCACTCCCAATCTGTAATCAAAATGAATAACCAATAAAATATAATGATTAAAATTAAAATATTTATAAGCGTATCACCCTTCGTAAAAGAAACGTTATTTTAACTTAAAGTTAGAAATAATAAATAAATAAGACGCTTTGAGTTACAGTTCCTATAACACTATAATGGATAGTAAAAAAGTAAAATCTAAACATACAGGAAGTATGTTTAGATTTTTCTTTTTTTAACTACTACAAAACAAAACACAATTTTACAATTTCTAGAAAATATAAAAATAGAAATATCTTCTATAAGTACATTATAATAAATCTGAAGAGGGTCAAAAGTCTGAACAAAGAAAATATACGAAAAGACCTTGGTATACTTTAAATCCATAACAGAACACGTTTAAGCAGTTTTTAGAATGTTTGTCTGTCTGTTTATTTAAACCCTAATAACGAAAAAGCGGCTGAACGGATCATCATGATTTTTGGTATGTAGGTTGTATGGGGTCTTAAAAGTGTCAAAACCTACTTATTATCTTAAAATAATGCGAGCGTCCACTAATATATACAAAGATATGTATATAAAACTAACTTGAAACAGTCCATAGTACTTTTGTCGAGGAGTTTTGCTTATAAATGCTGAAGTGTTTCTGTCACTCTCTTTTTCAATCATGCACACCCCTGAAAAAATATAAAAGATAATTAATTAAATCTTTTGGTTTCGTAGCACTTAAACACAATTTATCTAAATAAATAAATATTTCAGGACATATAACACAGCGCCATCTAGCCCCACACTAAGCTTACGCTTGTATAATGGGTACTAGATAAGAGATATAACACATACATACATATGTTTATACTTTTCGTAGATATATACTTATTAAACATAGAAACGACCAGACTCAACACAAGTAATTACAGTTCTTTTTAATTCATAATTTATTGTGTGGTGCGGGAATCAAACCCGCACCCCTAGATTAGAAGGCAGAGCCACTACCTACCAACTAAGCTACCAGGGCAGCCAAGTAATGATCTGTAAGTGATGTTATGAAAAGAAAGATTTAGTCCTGCAAATAAACTACTTAACTAGGCAATTACAGTAAAATATACAATTAAAAGTTTTTAAATATAGAGATAAATTCATTTTAAAAATCACGAGATTTTGTAATCAATCAACTTTATTTGCTATGCAAATTACGTAATCTTTATTTGTTGAAACCCAATGGAAATAAGAAATACCTATGTGACGTTTGATAGAGTTAAATACGTAATGATTATATAATTCATAATAAAAAAAATACAATGGTATTGTATGTAGAGAATCCTTGGATGGGTGACTGAAAAGTGGCATTTCATTTTGGGCGCTTCCGTGGGTCGGATAACAAGTAAAATTGTAATAAATAATAAATAAAATAAAATACTAGTAGTAAAATACTAATACTAGTACGGCAGTTGTTAAGCCATGTCAGAAACACTTAGGGCGGCTTGCTTATATTATAACACAATGTTATTGTGACCCGAGATAAACAGAGTAATTCAAGTAGAGATAGGTAAATATTTCCGAGAACGAATCATTGCGATATAAAATACTGATAAATTAAAATTACTTCTGGGTAATTCTTAATTGCACAATATCAGAAGTCAGATTACTAATTAAGATTGAAAATACTAAACTAATAAAAATATGAAATGTCACATCTATTTAGTTTATGGTATATTATTATTATTATTATGTATAAGGGTGTATGATTTATTCATACAGTTTATAAGCTTATCTTTTCTCCTTCTATTTATACCACGTCCATTGTAATCTCTTATTTATTTCTTTCCATCTAATGGTTGCCTTTTTTTTTTTTTTTTACGTGGGATAGGTTTACGTTTGACTACAGCCTGCCTGATGTTAAGCATTGCTGCAGCCTAGGGTGTAACACGTTTACCTAGAAGATACCTATTAACTCTAGATTTGAAAACCCCTGGATTGTAGTTCGCAGGAAACACAGCTTCTGGTAAAGTGTTCCAAAGCTTTGCTGTCCGTACAATAAACGTTGCTTTTTAACCAGGCAATCGATCGTTACACGATCGATTGCCTGGAACGATTGCTTTTTAACGATAAGGCCGCTACTTGTGGCACTGGTATGACTTATGTTATTTTTTTTTCATTGTATTTTATATCGTTTTTTTTTACATGATATACTTACGGCTTACGCTTGAATACAACTTGCCTGATGTTAAAGCAACGTTATAATCTACGATCTAGCGCGCTTGCCTAGAAGAAACCGGTTTACTCTCGACTAGAAGACCGACAAATTATAGTTCAAGGGGAATAGAGATTCGGGCAAGGAGTTCCACAGTTTGGCTGTTCGCACGATGAAAGTCGAAGCAAAACGCTTGGTGCGAGTCTTCGGAACCTCAACTGTATAACGGTGCCTCCTTGCCGAACCCCTACTCGTCTGCTGCAATAAAGAATTTTCTATTTATCTATCTACATGAATAAAATCACGTAAGAAAATTGCCGAAGTGCATTGGAATTAAATGTAAAATTCTACCACGAAGGACCTAACGATGTGTTTTGGCTTCTTTTTTGAGAGCTAGTCCCATTCCAGTACATGTATGCTCCAATTTCAAAACGTTTCCGCTTGGAAATGATACGACAATCAAAGACGTCAAAACTAACTTTTTTTCACCAATAACAGTCATCCACCAATTACAGAAGTTACAAGGAATTCTACGATTGGAGTTTCGTTTCCGAGCGGAAACGTTCCGAATTTGTGAAACACCCTGCTGGTGACCTAGTGTCAAATGTCAGATGTCAATGTGAGGAAAAAAATACCTACTCTCAACAATCAGGTATCTAATATGATTGTTTTCCTTGACTTCTACCTATGCGCTCCGACCCACGCAACTAATTTAAAATCGTCTGAATAAATTAATGCTTGAGGCACGGTAAGTAGGTTTCAAATTCAGTAGTCATTTACATTGTTAAACACTACATAATAAATATGCATTATACTATACATAGGAAGAGCGCAACGCTTTGTTTGTGACATACTTAGTTTGACAAAATCATAACGTATTTTTTTCAAAAAATTGATAGATTGATAAATAAATGTAGACCAAGTCCGTTTCAACTATACAAAATCATATATCAGTAGAAAACGTGCAACGTTTCAATATAAATCTAGGCATAGCTGATATATATGTCTATTTGTCAATCTTAGTAATAGATTCTACTTATAACTGATGAGGCAATTTAGGAAATTATTGACCTCTAAATTCCGACCGCATATTGTTATAAAATACTTTGGTTATCTAAAAAATATATAATATGCAGTGCAGATACAGCAATTTTAACCCATTTCATATTAGTTTCAATTTCAAGTAGATTTATAACAATAACTAGAGCAACAACATTGTCAGCGTGAATTGCTATCAGCAGCTACGGCCATCAAAATATAGCCTTCGGGAAAACCCATAGAATCGTGAGTCATTATAAGGTTCCACGCACACTTCAAATTTTATGTTGCACTTGAAGTTGCTGGAAGAACAACCTATTTTTTTGAGACTTTAGGACTGTGACTACAGCCCTCTCCATCCTACGGTTGCCTGGAAGAAATCGCTATTAGCGATAAGGCCGCCAGTTGTGGCACTATTTTTTAAGTCTATTGTGTTTCTGTTTGTCTTTTTTCAATGTGTGTTACAATAAAGAGTTTTATCTATCTATCTATCTACAGCCCGCCTGATGTTAAGCATTGATATTAGCCTAGGGTGTAACACTCTCTCTTTAATCATGACTGAGGGTCGTGATTCCTCCGGAATTAATTCATTAGGGGAGTTTTTTTGGACAGATACATAGTGGTGGGCGCCAAGGTCCTTCAACAGATGACACATGTCCTCATATATTGTGGTCCCTAAACATGTCGGCTTTGTCATGATTTTTATCCTTCACCGCTAAGCGAGTGCAAATCCACATATATGTAACTTGTGCATCAGGATGAAAGCAGTTGCTGAAACTTACGAGCTACAATCACATTTTTAAGTGTAACACGCTTCAATTAATATGCAAAGTGACTAAACAATTATCTCTTAGTGGACAACAGAAAAAAAACCAGTAGGTATTAATCTATAATGAAACCTCATTGGGATTTCTTATCATTGACGCGGCACGGATTTCTATTTATAAACAAACAAAGGCATAAAATTGTATCAAACCAGTACATAATTTGAATCAATTTCAAGGCATATCGCACAGTACAATCTTAGCCAAATATTTACCTACTTACGTTTTAGAAAGTAAAAATATATGAGCTATAAATTGATTTGATCTAATTATGCACAATGCCAATATATAACTAATCAATAAAATATATTAGTCACAGCACAGTGAATAATTGAAAATATTGCATATTGTTATGGAATTAATAAAATTATGTAACAAATCAATAGCACTGTGGATGCAAGTATTAGTTTATAAAGACAAAGTTGCAAGTGTGCGTGAGCTATATTATGCGAACAATGGCCCATTCAAAACCAAACAAATTAATATCAATTTTCACTTACAATTGCTAATAAATGTCCTTGAGAAGCCGTTTTTTAGTAGTTCCCTTGTCAGTTGACATCGCGTGTATACTTTAGCGTTCACAGATAAACAAATAGTTAAGAGGAATAAACAGAGGACACGTCTGAAGTCCATTGTATTCTGATTGCAACTGATAACATAGCACTGTTACGTACAATTTGTTAATGTTTGGGTTTATTTGTTGGAGATAATTGCGCGAGCGCACATCTGACTTTTTTTGACGTTTGACGTACGTTTTCATTCTCAATGTCGATGCTTGTCCGTATTTAACAAAAAATGTAACCAGCACGTGTGCTATTTATCAATATTCTAAGAAATTACCTGTTGTTTTTATGATGATTAATATTGGTAATTATCGTTTCTATTGTTTTGCAAATACGTCACTTATATTATATCTTAATCAATTTTCCTGCTCATAAATAAATACGTTAGAGATTGGAAATTACAGTACCCCAGGGTTCTCAAGTGTGATTTGAGGACTATAGTACTTATAGATCTACTACGAACAGACGGAACCTACAATTTAATGAGTCATTCGGCTCAGAGAATCACCGAAATGTAAATGTTACTTGATTTTGCACGGGTCTCAAAGCAGTTGCTTGGGTTTTATTTTGTTTTTAATTGCAGTATGCAGTTATAAACAAGATAAAATAATAAGTTTGACTGTAAACACTGTACCTACATATTTGTTATATTCCCTCGTTCAAACGGCTGAATTAATTTCCCCGAAATTTGGCATGAAGATCAAACTCTGGATGAACACATGCAATAATCCTGGACTAACGAAAACATAACAATGCAAAACACTTCAGAATAACACACCTATCTCTTCTCAAGTATTTCTGTGTTTCTGCTGTTTGAGAAAACACACGAGTAAGTAAAATAAGTCAGCCATACTGCCAGATAGTACACTTATATGCAAAACACACTGGATTCTTAGCTGGATGTCGCGCACAAAAGTGTAAACAAGAAACATACAGCTCACAAAAATAGGACAAATTCACGCGAGGAAACGACACTAGAATGCAAATAGGAATCTAGTGTGGGATGAGAGGTCGACTGCAGTTTGGGTAAGATCGGAACTAAATAGACAGTAAGTATGTGAATGAGGGTAAAAAGGAAACGATGAAGAATAATATATGACTCACTAGCTTTTGCCCGCGGCTTTGCGCATGTTATTATACATATGAACCTTCCTCTTGAATCACTATCACTATCACTATATCTATCAAAATTCGTTGTGCAGTTATGAAATCTAAGCATACAATCAGACATAGGGAACTGACGCGGGAACCGATTCTGCTCATCACATATCTGCCTGTATCGTTCGTATGATAGGTAATAGGTATAAATAGCAAATAAGCTGGCGGTCTATGTGGACACTTGTGTCACCAGAGCGTTTTGACACTTCACCAGCAGAGAGGTGGTTTTTAATTACTTTACAGCGCTTCGCCACCTCAGACAGATGTTTTTTATTACTTTTTCTGATTGTAACAAATTAAAACTTTTGCTATACATCACCTTTATTTTCATAATAATAAGGAAATTTTCATACCAATAAGGAAACTCCTTAATCTTCCCACCGTCCACCTCCTACACTACATCAAAAGCAGCATCCTTGACATTTTATTACGTGTGTGGCGTCAGACTGCGTCACTCCGTCTCCAATACTTCTGTTTGAGTGAATCACGGTGTCAATGGACCAGCTTCAAGCTCTGTCTTGTCTTGTTTCATGTAGTCTGTTACTAAGATGATTATAGTTTTATAACACCTAATAAGAGATTATTTACTGTGTGGGTACAGTGTGGAAGCATTACTGTCATATATTGCCTGTCAATACGGTATCGCAGGTCGCACTTTTTAGTTTGATTCATGTATTTCGTTCAGTTATTTATTTTACTGTGGTTGAAGTAATCGACGCAATCACGTATACTTACAGCAATCGTTTTGCAAGGCAGCCAACCATCCTAGCCGTCAATCAATCTTAGAACTTGCCAGTATAAGCCTAGGCTTAAACGAAAAACTGTTTTACCCGGTGACCTAAATCTAGAAGGAGACTAAAGTAGAAGTGCACCCAATGAAGAACTCTCTTACACGACAAAAAGCTCCAAACACATATGCTTATAGTACAATCTGATCGTAGATAGTTGAAAGAAGACAAAAAAGTACTTATTATTTTTCCATATTGAGTGGATTAATCATAAGCTAGTAAGTAATATCACGCGTGAATTAGCATGCAGATATTACACGTACTATTACTAAAATAATATAAACATTAATTCTGTCATAACTGTAGTGAAATATATAGCCATAATAAGTCATCTAATCGTTACCATGTCGATATTCTGCTATGATTTTCTCGAAGTAGGTACTAGAATCTGTTTGTTGGAATCTTTTATCTGATTTCTTATTTGCTCCGTCTTATCTTTCATAACTGTGTACTTACCTATGCTTTGTTTGCAAATAACGCTCTACGCATTGTGTTTTTCCTTTACTTGTTACTTATTACAGCCTTCTTTGTGAGAAATCTACTTATTGAATCTTATTTATTATTTCATAATCCTAAAGCTGAAGAGGGTCGAAAGAATAAACATCGAAGATATTTAAAAAAAGTGATTGGACGTGCTAATAATTGATAGCAGAACATGTTCCAACATGTTATTTGTGTTTCTGTTTATCCGTTTGTCTGTTTATTTAAACGCTTATCACGCAAAAACGGCTGAACGGATACTCATGATTTTTGGTATCTAGGTAGTATGAGATCTTAGTAGTGTCATAAGCTACTTTTTATCCTGAAATAATACGAGTGAAGGCGCGGGCGTCCACTAGTAAATAAATAAAGACGTATAAGAACAGATACTTCGTATTGCCTTTAACAGTTACACAATTCAGGCAGTTTACACCTTAAACTTTACAAACAGACTGACTGAAAAGTAAAACATAATAATTATTTTCAAGTTATTTATCCAAAACTACTTATCGGATATAGAAAAAATCATTTCAATACAAGTTTCAAAGTTATACGTGATTACAATAAAACACCCAAGTAAAAACGTTAATTCATTTTATTTTGAAAAATACAAAAACACTCGCTCTATAAATTAATTATTTACAACAATACAACTAATTAAAGCAGAACCGAAGTTCTTCGAACATTTATACAAAAGCTATTTCATAAAGACCCGTTCAAATAAAAACTGAAACCGTTGCCTCAAAAGTTGCAGTAAGCAAGAAATGACTTCTCAATTAATTCAATTAATAAACAATCCAAAAAATCAATGATATATTTTGTATAATATAATTTCAGTAATGACTCTAATTAAGTAAGCTCTAAGTGTGTATTTTAGCCAGTCATTAGTTATATTTTTCACCATATATTTTTCCAGTTCTCAATGCCCACGAAATGTCAAACCACAACAATAACAGACGCAAGTTTCCTTCTATATGAATGGGTACTAATGTGTTAAGTTATAATTACTAAGCAAATTATAAAGCTCGGTTACCAACGACGCTTGTTACAGTATAAACTTCTGAACAAAAGTATAAACCTAGTTTTAAAAAGACAAACTGGGTATTTTAATTCCTTTTCTAGATTTTATTAAAAAAATCTTTTAAGTTTTAAAATTTTTAGGTAAAGCCCAGTCGAGTTAATTAAAAATTTCGTCAAAACAATTTTGTGTCTGTCTCTTTCTCTGTATTTTTTTTGTTCTAATATGTATTATTTTATATATTAAACTTATTTCTGAAATTGATTTTAATAACTTATTTCAACATAACTAAATGTTAGCTGCTTAGATAACCTAATGCGTTTTAAACCTTAATATTACAATTTATGTACATTAACAAATTTAAAATGTGACTGAAAATATAAAAATTATTCTTAAATATTTAAAAGCAGCCTCGTGTTAATTTAATTAGTTTGTAATTTAATTTAGCGTATTTTCATAGAAGATACGCTTATATTTTTTAGTAAAAGCGCTATTAATCTTAAAAACTAACAAATCAGTCGTTTTAGGACTAAATATTTAGATTTTTTAAATTTCATTATAATATAACCGAAGCACGTGATTCTCGACACAAAATTATTGTAAATATTGTTTCACTACAGATTCTGATTTCTGCTGGTTGATTGTCTCCCGAACAATTAATTGACTATCACATAATATAATGTTATTTAAATTACTTAATGTGTTTTCTTTATTCGTTGTTCTAATTAATCGAGAAATTCATGCAAAGACCGAAAGATGACTAAATTTTACGCATGATTTAAAAGGCACAACATCTATCAGGGTTATTTTTTTCTTACTTGACAAACTTGTACAGACACACTGTCAATGGCACTCAAATTATCTTAAAAATGTAATTATACTCAACTAATCATAATTCTAAAGCTAACATAATTATTTCATCAAATAACGAATTAATTATGTTTAATATAAAATACGATTACCAAGAAACAATTAATTTTAATACAATTCAAAGTACTATTAAAATAATCTTATCGTAACGCAATGTTTGTAAACATTTTTTTCGTGGAATCCAACACTTTTACTGTCTTACAGAGAATTTATAAATTATATATAAATTGTTTGTTACATTGTGTATTCGTGCTCCAGGCAGTAATATTTTTTCTTAAATAATACATAATTATATTTTTTCTCTTTTTTATCTTTTATTCTAAAAACTCGTGTAAGTAGCTTCTTTGTTAGAATCAGCCGAAACTGAGAAAAATAGCGATATTTTCGCTATTTTTCTCTTATACTTTCTCTCTTCGTCTAATAATTTTGAATGTACTATGTACATACCTACGTACTTCAATATTAACAAATAATAATCAATGACACGGTTTAAAAATAAAGACGTCTTTTTTCATCTTCGTCTTTAAGTAGAATACGTACCTACATACGTTGATGACCAAAAACATTAAATAAACTAACCATAACATTGAACAAAACTTTAAAAAATACAATAACTAAGCGTCTGCCACTTTCAATAATAACCAAACGACTAGTAAAACATTAAATGACTCAAAAACTTTACACTTTCGAAGTAGCAGTCAACATGACATAATTCGCTCTCGGAGGTTCTTCTTGTACCACTTCTTGTCTAAAACATCTGTGAGGCTCGAAGTCCGCTGGTTTCTTCAACATCTTTCTTACAAACCATACTAGGCCGATAATGATGACCATTAGACCGAGAGCTACGCCTATAAGCGCCGTGTTCAAATTCTTGAAGCCAGCCCTCATTTCTAGTGATCCTGATTCTAAGATCTGTGGGACAACGCAGATTGGTCGCATGTCATCTGTTTTGTGTTTGGATAAGGTGGCGCAGACTTCGTACGGGCCACGAATGAATCCGTCCATGGATATTTCTAGAGTCGACTGGCAAGGAGTATCTTTTTGTGCCATTAAGGAGCCTCTAGATAGAACTGCTAACACTATGTAGCAGTTAGGGATAGCTGGATGCCTGATGTCGTTGGAGACGCGCTGGGTTCGTGGTAGGCTGTATTGGGGACGCTGAGGAAGGCCTCCGACTGAAATCAGGACTGTGAGGAGGCCGTCAGTTGTCACGTTGGATCTGACTTCGGAGACTCTGAAAAAAAAAACAATAAGTAAAAAACAATGTTATGTGCACAGAGTCATATGTCATTGATTTATAAAAGATGAGGTTAGGTACAAGACGTTTACCACAATTATCACAAGTAGCAAAATACAGGCTTATCAAATTTTTGCCCTCGCCGTCAAACACTACAGTTGCAGCAGCTATTAAGCTACATAATATGAGCTGTTTTTATGGTTTAAAACCATAGATCAAACTCGAAGACTTAGATTTTTGTCGCTTTATTCGATTTTCTTGCTTGATATCAAAAATATTAGACTAAGCATTACACTTGTTTACACTTAGATCTTACGCAACGATTTACTCACCTCAAATGATCAAGTCTAGCAACTTCAGGTGCCCTAGTGATAACAATAGGCACAGCAGTCACTATGAGGGGTCGTTTCCTCACCGCCTGGGGGGCGCTGCAGCCGAGGACCAGAGCTATGGGGTTATCATCACTGTCCATCTCTTCTAGAGCTATGCAGAACCTATAATTATGAATCAATAGTCAATCAATCAATATATACGCATTGTACCTGTATTACACCAAAATATAGTAACAAAAAACATAAACTTAAAACCTAGGTCTCAGATCTCTTATAAGCAAACATTACTTATGGTGCTAAATTTTTACCAAAACCTTAAAGTGATCCTTAAGTGGCCACTTAAAACATCCACTAATTCCTACTTCTTAAGGCAATTTTCAAAATATTTAATACCAATCAAGGAAAATTATAAATGAAACATTTTCTGAGTAGGTATAATTTCTTGCTCCACGACTCCCCAAAGGAATCAAAATTATTTCATTTCCTCTTCAGCCGCTTCGAATAGATTACTTATTTCTTTGAAATTAATTTCTATTATTTTGTCACTTTAGCTAAGCGTTGTTAACTTTGACGTTTCAGCTACGGAGAACAAATCCTAGAACTATTCTGCAAGTTTCGTTTGTTATCAAACTTTATAAACCTAAGTTTTAAGATGGAAAGCCTAAACTAAGTCTGGAAAATTATTTTCTGATAAATTCACAGCTGAATATTAAAAGATATTTAAACGACTGTTCTGAAATTTGACTATGAGGACTTTTTTGGGGAAAATCTAATTTTGGCTCTTTATAATACTAGTATCTATAAATATAATAATGCTGAAGAGAGTCGAATGTCTGAACATTGAAGATATTTTAAAAACAATGTTTGGAGAAATTTTAAATTGATAACGGAACACGTTCCAACAATTACTAGAAATGTTGTCTATTTATCTGTGTCTCTATTTGTCTGTTTATAAAAACGCTCATCACGCAAAAACGGCTAAACCGATCATCATGATTTTTGATATATGAGGTCTTAGGAGAGTCATAGGCTACTTTTTATCCTGAAATAATTCGACCGAAGCCGCGGGCGTCCACTAGTTTTAAAATAAATCATAAAAAACATAAAACACATTAGAAAATAAACGGTATAATTAACTCACGTATACTGATCCAAGGGGTCTACCTTGAACCCCCTGAGCACCACATTCCCCGGCGCCGCGCGATGGCACGCAGCATGCTTCGGCAGGCCCTGCGCTCTGGAGGCAGTCACTCCTGAACATCTATACCGGTGTGTAGAGGCAGGATCGACCGACCAGGACAAAAAGACCTCTTCGTCGTCATAACATGCGTCGATGAGACGGACCTGGAGATAATGGTTATTGTCAATAGATTGGCAGGTAGACCATTCTAATCAGAATCATCATCATCAGAAGAAGAATCGACCGACCAGGATGGATAGACCCTTCGTCGTCGTAATAGGCGTCGTTGAGACGGACCTGAGTATAATGGTTATTGTAAATATATTGCCAGGAAGACATCTCTCTACAATATTAATCAGTATCATCATCATCTTCAGCCCTTGTTCACTCTCTGCTGGGTAAAGGTCCTGTCCCAGATGCTACAGATTATTGTGCCTTTCTCGTCCAGAAAGATCTCATAATGTTTTTTTTTTCAAGAATACGATAGATTTTCACCCAGCAATTAAATTATTGTATTCCTGAATAAAATGGTTTGTAACACTAGACACAAAAGGTATAACAGAGATATGAAAATGTGTAGATCCGGTGTAATATTAATTTAATAACTATAAAATTACTTCAATGCTTTTATGTGCATAATATAAGAGCTAGAATTATGTAAATGTTTTTGTAGCTTAAAAAATTACACACTGATATTTAAATGTGAAGTGTATTTAAGCATGTGATTGTGTATATTTTGTTTTGTTTTAGTTTTATTCTTTAAATGAATTATATTTTTTAAATGAATTTTCCGTAATAGATTGAATATTAAAAATCCCAGTCTATTTCTGTTACTGCTGAAATTATTTTTTTCTTCTAGACGTATTTCCTCATTACTGAGGGTCGTGACTCCCCCGCAGTTTTACCTCGCTAGGAGAGTTCTCTTGGGCAGATACATACAAACTATTTAGTATACCATATAAAGTGTCAAAAAATAAAAATATATGATGATTATTTGTTAACGAATTAAAATTATTGTATTTCTTTTCCTTAACATTTCTCCACCTATGATTCCCCGCAAATAAAACCTAGTAACAAAGTATACCCAGGTTGCTTGAAATATGATTGTCAGTTACTTAAAACCAGTGACGCGGCGGAACTATCCATCTAGATTGCTTCTGTCGAGTAACCGAAGAAAGGTGACTTGCTAACAGTTTGTAAATATCTATTCTTTGTATAATCATATAATAACTTTGATAAAGAGCCACATTTTAGTATGGTTTTTATCAATCTGATAGTAAGAAGTAAAAGCAACTTTAATTGAGTTTAATTACTTAATAGATTTTATCTACACTAATGTTGTATCATTCTACTTATGTTTCCAAAACTTGACTTATAATTACTACTGTTATAGCGCAGACAACAAAACACCCAATTTAAGCAATTTCACATGATGGTATAATATCCACATCGATATCGTAATAGCTCATTATAACATCGATAAAACGCGACCAACCTGATTGCAGGGCCAAAATCAGGTTGGTCGCGTTTTATTGATTAAAACGCGACCAACCTGATTGGCGCGCAGCTGCGCTCTCATTGGTTAGATTCACACACTCGTTACTATTATGAAACTCGCTGCGCTCGTTTCATAAACTCACACTCGTGTTTACACACACCCTTCATTATATGACAGTTGCATAAACTACTATTATTTGATACCACGACTTTTTATACTCGGGACGACCGTGTTTTTTATCCACTTTAATTCTAGATAACATGTAGTCTCTGTGTTACATTTGAAACTAATATTAGTCGCTTTTACTATAGTATAAACGTACCTTAGATTTAGAGATTGGCAGATCATCTTCCGTCGGTACATCCAATTCTTCATCATACAATTCATCATCCAATCCGTCTTGTTTATCTTCATATGTATTATCATCATCATCTATATTCATTCTACTATTTATATCAGTAGTATCAGAATCAACGATAGCGTTTGTTTTTGGGTTCGTGTCGATCGATTCTAAATTCGAATCTGATTGTTCTAAGTTTTCGTTGTCATCGCAGAGTTTGTTCTTGGAAAGTCTGGAAATGAGCGCGCCTTCTAAATGTGGTGGTGTTGCACAGACGGCCGCTGATTGGTCGGTTTGGGGCAGTTTGACAGCTTCACGGAGCCAACGGGCGAAGCTTGCCATCAAGCAGTCGCAGTTTAGAGGATTGTCTGTAAAAAAAGATGAAAATTAGAATCTATGTTTTATTTCAATTTATTTGCAATTCGTCTTAACTTAGAAGTGACATTATGATATTCAAATCTATTTACAATATCAGCTTAAATAACAAAAAAAGGGAGAAAAATTATAGCCAATACTTTCATTTCAGCTATTTTCAATCAGGTGAGTAATTACAACATAAAATATTGTATCCGGCAAACTTCAGCCGCGCAGGTTCAGAATTCAAGCATTGCAAAGTATGTTGGCATATTTTCTTTATATGAAGTCTACCAGACAACTTTACTTTCCACATAAAACCTAACTTGAAATTTTATTGTGAGAATTAAAGATTAGTTACAAAGTTTGTATGATTTATCTAATTTCTAATAACTTTGTACAAGTACTGTGGTGAGCCAAAATAATGATTTATGGAGTAAGTTAATGGAAAAAGTTCATTTTATTGTTCTCAGACGTATTTCATGGCCCTATAATGTTATAGTAGACAATGTTTATGGCCTCATTTTTCACATAACATTATGCTTTGAGAATTTATAATGACTTTTGTTTATATCAGGTCAACACTTAGGGAAGGAAAGTTATTAACCACAGTGAAAGAAGAATAAAAGAAATAAACCATATCACTACATTGTATGAAGCCAAGTCGCCTACGGTAACTGTCTGTATGCAGATCTTAGAGGTTTATAACGGATTTTGATGCAGTTTTTTTTAAGGATAGAGTGATTCAGGAGGAAAGTTTATAAGTATAACTAGCAAACCCCGCGAACTCCGTTTCGCCACCAGATGGCTTCGTTTTTCTTTTTTATAAACCTCACGGAGCCCGAGACCTTTCCAACGAATGCAAAACCGTGGAAATCGGTTCGTGCGTACTGGAGTTATAGCGTCAGGAAGGAAAACACGACTTATTTTTAAATAGTAGCTATCATGTGCGGAGCCGCGGGCAAAACCTAGTATTAACATATTTGGAGATATTTAACAGATTTTGTGTTATATGAATGAGCCTGTCGTAAAGATAAAGGTATTATGTCAGTAGATACATTTCCATATGTTTTATAATTATGTACGATTGGATACTTAACTGTTTTCATTTAAGATTGAATTGTAGCAATAATATCCAAGTGAAAGACAAACAAGTGAGATTTTTTTTATTTATTTGTAAGCGGACGTTATGAACTCATATACATACACAAATATTTAACAGTAGATAAAGCGGTAACTTATATCCGTTATCTAGTACCCACGACACAAGCGTTTGCTTAGTGTGGGGCTAGATGGCGCTGTGTGCGATGTCCCGGAATATTTATTTATTTATTTTATATATACTGCTGAATATTTTTTATTTATATTTTTTTAACTTTAATAGAGAATTAAAACGTGAATCCGAGCAAGCAATGAGCTCAAGCATCTACTTTGTTGAGCGAATCGTAAACATAATTTACAGAACAAATAGATTTGGTTGGTTTATTTTCCATGAATATTTTATCGCGTCGCAAACAGTGGTAATGAGATTTATAAAATAGGTGTTTTGCTCTGTGGATTTTAAGGTATCTCTTCTTTTTAAATTAAACTTACAAGGACATTGCGTTCTTGGTAATAAACATTGTATTTAAGTAAGTATGTATCTGGATAGAAAACGTGAAAAAAAAATAAGTTTCGGACTATATAGTCACAGTCTTGCTTGGGTCAAAACCTGAACTATGAAATGTACTTCTTTATTTTTTCAGAAATTCTGCACAGTCCTATAAACATAAGACTGGGTAGAATTTCTGAATAAATAATAAGGTACACTTCATGAGAAATGAGAGGTCTTAAAAATGTTTTGGTAACGATAAACTGAAACCAACGTCTAGAAGATTTATAAGCATAATAATTAATAATAATTCATTGTCAGATAATAGATGACTTTGAATACATGAATTTGGGGCAATTCATCTTTTCAACAAATTCACACCACCCAAAATCACATAAGTCATCAATTTCTTTCACATCCCATCAATACACCAACAACACCAACAAAAGTGTTAGAAGCCAAGATTATTTCGTACAAAAAACATCATAAAGAGGGCTCCACAATAGGAATAGTGGAGTCATCGCAATAACGTGCCGAGCACAATGGGACGTCACAGCAGACAATGTTGGTATCGACAAATATTTCGGGAGGATTCAGGGAGATTGAAATTAGCTAGCAATACTGAAGAAGCGTAAAATTAAAAGCTCGTCTATGATTAGTCGAACCGTTTAGAATGTTGAGACTGGATATCTGTTATTTACAAATTTACTACAAGATGTTGCAATTTGTTCAGAATCTTATCTCTTGTTTTGAATCTTACACAAGTAATACATTTACTAGGAAAGTTATAAATGTTCGTTTCTTGTTATTTCCCGTTGACAAAAATTCACAATGATGGATTACAATTACTTTTATTCAATACCATACTTTTTAAATACTAAGGCAGTGGCCCACAATCAGTTGTTATCATAATATTGACATATTTAAATGTAGCAATACAATTTCAAAGCAGTGTGTTGATACCCAACGCAGGCTTCTGCAAACAACGTGAAGGCGCTGCACTATACATATTAAATCGTATTACTTATTTTCTTTAACTTTTTAGAATAGTTGTTAATCATAGAGTTATTACAACCAAATAAAATTGCAATTTTAATGTGTTCATGACTAACATCAAACTCATCTGTAATCTAGTAACAGGCAACTGTGTTGAAGTGTACAAATTACATGTATCATCAGCTTTTTTTTTACACAAGCACAGATAATAAAAACACTAAATGAAAATTCGCCATCTTGTCAATCAATGTGTATCACGAAACTGCGTGTCACGCACCGATCATTACCTCCCCTCAGAAACCGCGAGTCAAAACTTACTATCAACGAGAAAGATATTCTATATTATAGCTTTAGCTTATTATATATTAGCTTTGGAGAAATAATAAAACCGTCAAAATTGTATGTTTGTGATATCTAGGTAGTGTCTTTTACTATTTCAGTGAGAGATTTGATGATAAAGTTACCATATTCTGCATAAATATTGTATAAAAAATAAAAAATGATCACCATCCCTTATCAAATTCATTGGGTTCTAGTTTGTGTGCCTTAAAGACTTTTCAAACATCAAAAAAGTGCTACTGGTAAAATAAAAAATGATAGCATCTCCATATTTTTCTTGATTATAAATCTCTGTGTTTTTAAAAACTGAAAAACTGGTGTCGTATCATTAGTTTCCTATATTGGACACATTTACTTACTTCTTAAGATCAATTTAGATCGACATATTCGGAATTAGTCTCAGTTCTTTTAGAAATAATTTATATAAGGTGTTCTAATGTGATCTTGCATTGCATTGCATTGCAACGCGCCGAGTGTACATCAGTGCTGTTGCACTGCAACGTTAACCCACAACAATGTAATGTTATGTATTTCACCTTGTTTTGCTTGCTACACAAATTATTTTTGTACCTTAGTCGTGTTTGTTTATGATTTTGCTTAATATTTAGATTTATTGTAATTTTTGTATTATATCTATTATTTTAATAGTTTCACTTTAGTTTAACTTACTGAACATTGGATTTGTTTATAATCATGTTGTGCACGCATGTGTTTGATGCACAGAATGGATGAATACCTTTAAAATGTTATGCTGTCACTCATGTATCTTCTGTGTATTGTGTTGTGTGCCTAATAAAATAAATAAATTTCAATATCATATTACTTTAGTCTATCTATGTATGATCTACTCTGTCTTCTTTTTCCTCTTCGAACCTCTAACATCCCCATGAATCGGTTCTTACTGGGTAAGCACGTTCCATCCTAGACCGTAATGATTGCTTACCATCAGGCGAATTACGGTCAAATGCAGCCCAATTTCTTGTAAAAAAAATAAAAAAAATATGACGTTTCCCAAAAAGCTGCCTTTTACAACTTCACACATCAACGTAACAAATGAATCAAAAGAAACCCACCTTCAATAGTAAATCTCTGCAGATCCTTGTGCACGGTCAGGGCGCCCTCGTCGATCATAGATATATCGTTGTCATGCAGGAAGAGCGCAGTAAGCAGGTGGAGAGACTTAAACGGCTCCGCGGAGAGAGATCGGAGGAAGTTGTTTGACAGATCCAGGTGAACTAGGTTCGTGAGCTGGGCTAGAGATGCTCCTGTGGATGAAAAGAGAATATTATTTTGACCCTTTTAAAATCGATTGTAAAGCATAAATTACCCACCCTTTGAGTTGACCATTTTACTATTCAGACATATTCATTACAGAAGATCTAGGTCTTTATAGAGGATTTTGCTACCGGCTAGCACTTACGTCAAAAATGAGTCGAACGAATTAGCTTTTTATTAATGTATTACGGGAACTTTAGTAACTACAGTAGATGTTAGTGTTTTTATTGTAAAAATCTCTTTCTTAGCTATCATCATTTGCTTTGAGAGCTTCTCTAAAAAGCTATGGAAATATAGAAGAACAATATTTTTTTTTCCTCATTGTTACTGCTCGTTTTTTCTCCGGAAATTAAAATGTCACAGAAAAGACTGTATCTTGGAATTACGCATCTAATCATGCCGTATACTTTTTTTGGAAGATTATATTTATGTAAGATTTTCAAGCAGTTTTTGAGTAACTAAATTTAAATTCTTATTTTGTGTCTGTTTATTTTTATAATTTCCTATGCTTTTATAAAGCGAACTTTTCAGACGAATTCTGTGGGGGAGACACGACTCACAGTTATGAAGAATACGACTCAAAGAAAAAGAGATAGAGTGAGAGAGAGATAGAGAGAGATGCTTATAGCTTATTAGCTAACACAATGTAACAATTGCAATTGGTTCAAATAATAAGATTTTTGTTATTATAATTTTTTATACACATTAGAACTTCCCGAACTAATTCTGCGGAGAGTCATAACTCTCAGTTATATGTAATAGGGCTCGCAGAGAAAGAGAGAGAGAGAGAGATAGATATGTTTTTATAGTATTACAAACTTACCAGAAACAGCAACAATCTCATTATGCGACAGGTCGAGGTGCGTGAGGTTGGTGAGATGTTTAAACGCAGAAACAGCCACGATCTCATTCTGCGGGGGAGTCGTAACCCTCAGTACTGAGGAGTAGGACTCGCAGAGAAAGAGAGATTTTGCTTACACAATATTATAAACTCACCAGAAACAGCAACAATCTCATTATGCGACAGGTCGAGATGCGTGAGGTTGGTGAGATGTTTGAACGCGTAGTCTTCCAGCACGTCAATCTGGTTGTTGTGCAGGTTCAAATGGGTTAAGTTCGTCAAACCTGAAATGAAGTTTTATTTACAACAATAAGTATAGAAAAATGAACTGAAAAAAATACCTAACATATTATATAATATATAGTCCTCCTTGGCGTGTCCGCCAATGACGATTCTCGACTACTTATCATTGTTACGGCTATGAGCTCGCAAAACCAAATTTAGCCTCAAAATGTCTGTAGCATAGCTCACAGTGCAATTGACCACTACTACTCTAGACTCTACTACTGCGTTTTAACTATTTATATTAAGCAAGAATATTTTGGTTTGTAAAACACAAATAAATGTAATATTGTTATAAATGTTATAATTAAAATCTTTTTTAAAAATAGATATAAACACAAACTTTTTTATCCTGCTTCAAAAAAGAGGGAGGTCCTTAATTCGATGGTATTTTTGCGTATATATAGGTACATATTTTATTTTACGATAATCAAATTACGATGATAAAAAATGATTAATCATACCAGCCAAAGCCCCTCTCCGTATGCTGGCGAAGGTGTTATCTGACAGTTGCAAAGTGGTGAGATACTGTAACGTAGGCACTGTTGTAGGCCCCAGGGGCCCTTCTAACGCATTGCCGGACAGGTCCAAGTCACGGAGCATGTTTGCCTCCTGTTGTAGATATAAATACATAATTAGAAAAACAAAACGCATCAAAATTCGTCACATATTTTATGTGGGACAAAAGTGTTGACAGTTAAAACATATTTTATTTAAACATGTTAGGTAAGTTACTTTGCAAAAGGAAAATAGAAAAGCGTTTGTCGGGTTGACAATCTCTGACTTTTGTTAGTTGGTAATAACTACTTTATGATTTCCTATGGATCAGCTTTTATACAGAAATTATTATGTATCCATCACAAAATTCTGTTCAAAATTCAATAGCTAACAATCCTTGCAGACGTATAGTAATTGCTTGGATGTAGTAAGGTAAAGCTAGTAAACAAAAATAATTGTATTACCTCAAAAGTGGGTCGGATGACATGTTAAATTGTAGATCCCGCGGTGCAAGTGCGGAAGTTTTACCCTATCGACGTCGATTAGTTTAATTCGATAACTTTATCTATATTTTGCAAGTGCCGAAGTATGTTTAGAGGTAGATAAATTGATCGATAAGCCTCGGTAAGCTTTAGTACAGATAATAAAAAAAGATTGGAGTCGTTCACTCTGGTAAATTAATATTACAAAATGATTTGATAAGTCAATGTCAAAAACACGAAATTGCTTATATCAATGTCAAATATTTTTCCACTACACTGGCAAAATTGCGGCAATACCGCAGAAGCCATTTAGATAGTTGGAATTAGAACAAAATTCTTCTCCTATAATTCTTCCACGATCTTTGGACAGAGTTTATTATAAAAAGACGGAACCTCCGAGGTAAGTAAAATAAAACTAAACTATTATTATTATCTTCTTCCTCCTTTAGCGCCAACGCAATCACAAAATCCATTATTTATTAAATGAGTAAACAACAAGAATGTTTATTATCTAAGAAAACCAAACATTGTAGTTATCGAGGCCTATCGTCGTCAATTTGAAACCTGATAAAATTAACCGATTTAAACAACTTCAAGTGTCAGTGTATCGATTTCATTCGGTCTTTGACGGTAAATTTATCATAGTTACCGAACCATAGACAAGGTGTAGATAAGAGACGACAGCGTCGATAATATTCGTCAAAATCGAGTATTACCGAATTTAACGACACGATAAAACTTCCTCACTTGCACTGCCGGGTTGTTTTTTAGTACGGCAGTCGTTAAGCCATGTCAGAGGCCCTTAGGGTGGTTTGAAAACTCTCGACACCAGAGTTGGCCACTCTCATTCGATAAGATGAAAAATATAGTTTAATAATAATACATAATAACAAAGGAAGATAGACGAGAACGAAACATACTACTTTTAATTTTAACAAAAAAAATGAAACATTAAATTTTGTTGGTTTTATCTGTGAAAATATAGTAGAAAGAAACAGGAAAAATTAAGTACCTCAATTAAGCCATCAGAGCATTTAAGTGATTCATTCACAAGCGCCATTGAGACAATTTTCATTATAGCACTCTAATAAACGAATCACCGTCGTGAAAGACGCAGGTATAATGTGCCTATAGATTATACTTTATAGATTCCTAATATAAACATAAAAAAAATTAGTAATAAAAGACATTTATTTCAGGCTTAACCCATAGTTACTTAAACTAATTTGGACACTGTAAAAGCCAAGTTAACTAAAATTACTTCTAAGATAGTAAAAACATAGAGTTCGGAAGTTCCAGATGTTGAAACTGGCAGGAAAAAATATGTAGGCTTGTGACATGTGAAGTATTGTATGATGGAGTGTGTTCGTAGCTAATTTCTTGACGAAAGAAAAAAATTCAATTAATTATATTTTCCGTTAAAAAAATTGGAACGAGAACTTTATTATATTGATAATCTACCTCCTTCTTCCCGATATCAGGACAGAATTTACTTTTATACTTTTTTTAAGACCGCCGTATTGTAAGTAATAAATAAATAAAATATAATAAATTTGTAACCATATTTCATTGTAGGTAGGTATTTTTTAAATATTTTGAAAAATATATTTATATATTTTAAATATATTTGTATGTTTAAGTCTTTTTTGTATATATTTATGAAATATATGTAAATATTTATATATTTTCATTAATTCACCATAGGAAAATATTTTTAAAATTTAATATTAATATTAAATTCAATCTACGTAAGCCCTTGTTTTGAAATATACATAAGTGAAATCCCTTAAATTTAACCGATGTCTTCAAAAACATTTTTTTCCCAAGAAAAATATTAGTTAATTCTGTATCTAGTATCTTATCCAGTAATCTGCGATGACAATCAAGGATTATACGAATGGGTAGCGTAATACTCTCTTCCAATTTCTGTATAATTAATATCAGCTATTCGTTCCCTTATTCCCGCTAATGAAATTACGTTTTCTCATTATAGATGTTGATTTGTGCTCAGTACTGTCTAGTCTAATATTATAGTACCTTTTACCTGCAGACCAAATGAGCTTATTAGTCAAAAAGGAATGAAGCAATGTTTATTATGTTTATACATATATTTTTTGAAGAATTTAACCGCCATTTAACTTACTACTTTATTTTAACATCAAATAGCAATAAAATTTTATTATTTTTACAATGCTACAATTAATGAAATGCGTTGATGATTTATACATCGAATTGTAGGAATACAAACGAGGAATCCACCTCTAAAAAACCATCCTTAAAATTAATTGTATAGTAGGTTTCGTGAAAATGTTAATAAGTTAAGTTTATGTTACATACAATTAGTATTCAAATTAATCTAGATAGCTTAGTTAGCTTGGTTGACGCGACGCATGACCAAAATGCTGGCCTTTTTCTGGCTCAACGTATCAGCATTGCCATCCAGCGTGGTAATGCGGCCAGTATGCTGGGCACGCTGCCCTCTGGTAGTGGGCTGGAGCACTTAGATTATCTTTAGGCTTTTTTAAAGATTTTCTAAGTGCCCCTTTTTGTAGTAGTTAGAAGTAGTATGTTTAGTTTTTCTTCCCTTGTTTTTATATATTATTATTGTAAATAAAGTTCTATATCTAGATATATTTTATTTATAATATTAGGCGTAAATTTAATCACATCTGGTAATAGTTTTTTAGTATAAACTTTTATTTGTAGTGACTTTCTAAAATTAATACATAAGTACTGTTCTTTTTAACCACCTTCAAATTTTCAACCACCTTCAAAAAAGGAGAGTTTGTCAATTTTGCTGTTTTTTTATACCACAGTTACCTTCAAAGAAGCCAGCGCAGGTACTTTGAGCAGGTTGCCACGCAGTCTGAGCACTCCCAGCTTCTCGAGCGGCTTGAAGGCTTCGGCGGATATACTCGTCAGCTGGTTGTGGCTGATGTCCAGAAAGGTAATGTTCTGGATGCCCTGGAATGTCAAAAATGCATATATATATATATAAGTTCGTCAGACTTATGTACTTTAATTTTCAATAAAACAATATCAACGGCATCTAAAAATGTATCAACTAATCAATTCTAGATCCTCTGATCTTTTTTAATAACTACTTATTACCGTATTATCTACATAATATGGTTAGAGTACAGAGAATTTTATTAGAGACATAAATTCTAGTAATATTATGTGTTATAGTTCCCGTAAGGCATGATTTAATTTAGTTGTAATAACCGGCTAGCACTAACGTCAAAAATTACGTCGAAAAATTAGCTCGACAAGTTTCGGAAATCTGAGGTTTCCATCATCAGGAGGACGAGTCAGCACGCGCGTCCCGGTTGGCCGCCTCGTCCAGACTGGTTCGCCGACCCGCTGCCGCACCCCCGCGACTCTGCGCCCGCTCCGCTCTCGCAGCCGCTCGCGCACCGCGACGGGTCGAAACTTTCCGAAACTTGTCGAGCTAATTTTTCGACGTAATTTTTGACGTAAGTGCTAGCCGGTTATTACAACTAAATTAATATTATGTGTGTACTCTCATCCTACAATATCCTAAATTCAACCACTCCAATCTGTTCTATCAATCCTCCTTCACAATTAAAGCTCTCTTACTCTGGAATGACCTGCCATTAAATATCAGGCAGGCTAAAACTCTGTCGATTTTCCAGAGTATGGTGTACAGCCATTACATCTCTACGTTGTAAACTATCAATCGCGTTTATTGGTGTTAAATGTGTGTGTTCATAGTTTATTAATATTATTATTTGTAACATGTAAATTAGTTTGATTTTCTTTTATTTTCTCTGTTTCGTTATAGGTTTTATTTTTAAGTATTATTTATTTGTACGCCACCGACCAAACTGATCTCTTTCACCGCTTTCTTGCTAAGGTTGCCTGGAAGAGATCACTCAAGGTGATAAGGCCGCCCACTTGTACATTATTTTTAGTTTAAGTCCTTTTATTGTAATTCATTTATTTTGGTGTGCAATAAAGATATATTGTATTGTATTGTATTGTGTGTATCTAGGAATAAGTACAATATAATATTATCTTTTTCGACTAATAGAAGTGGTAACAAATAACACACCAATATTATTCATATTCAATGAAGTTACAAGGGAACGTCTTATTAAAATATTGAATCTTCTCTTTACGCAATATCTAAGCGAACTCCGCGATAAAAGTTTATTCAATGAATTCAAACGCAAATATTGACTTGCGAAAGACATTCCAAAAATCTCTTACTTTATCTAAACCAATTTCATTAGTTGCTACAAAAACTATAATATTCACTATTCCAAACAATTTCGAACTTTAACTACATTATAACAAAGTTCAAAGTTCGTTACTACTGATCACAATATGAGTCTCATATCAGAATTTCTGCAGGCAAATTTGAGTCTTACCTTGAAGGAGTTAGGGTCCAGACTGTGTATTTTGTTGTTAGACAGGTCCAATCTATCCAAGTTCCAGAGTCGAGATAGCGCCTCGGTCGGCACAGACGGCAGCTGATTGTTCGGTAAACCTGCAAATGGCCGTACATGCTTATTTGCTATTGAAAAAGGTTAGGGGCTGTGATTCTGCTATATGAATATCGGATTATTTGGCTCCGTTTACACGGTCGCGCCGCGTCTGTTTGCAAGGTTTGATTGGAATCCAGATTTGTACAGATTCTGTTTTTACTCTGATCGTGTTCGGGAATATTTGTTTGGTGAAAATCTGATTCGTGTGGCAAAAACTAACTAACATATTATGTAGGTGTGTCGCTGCAAATATTTTGGTAAGGTTAGGTTTTAGAACACTTCATTTATGATCGATGATAATAATTAATGGTGATATGGAATAAGTTGCATTATACATCTCTCTCTTAAGTCGTATTTTCTCATGACAGAGGGTCGTGACTCCCCCGCAGAATTAATTCGTGAAGGGAGTTCTCTTGGGCAGATACATCGTGGTGGGCGCCCAGGTCTTTCCACATATACATACCTATATTAGTACAATATGTAAATAACGTGTTTTTGAAATTAAATAATTCAAACATTAGAATTTAATGGCCTTTGCAAGTTCATTACGTCACATAATACTTGAATGTGTAAATGAGGACAATCGGATGAATATCGAATTATATATTTAAGGGATTGGAGCAAAATGAGTTTGTAGGGATGATGTTGTTTGAAAATTAACTTTATACGCCTTTGTGTGTTTATTTCCGATGATGGCGAATAAATAATTTTAATTCAGAATGGTAAACCATGGTTTTCAGATTTATTCATGCGCTTTAAAGAAATATTTGAATAACTGCAATAAATCGTTAAGACATGTCACAGGCCCTTAGGGCGGTTTGAATACTCTGACACCTGTAATAGCCACTTTCTCACAAACTTACTTACCTACTTTTAACAATAGCTAGACTACAATTAAACGTGCTATCCATACCACGAAAGCGTTTAAGTGAAAATTGTGTAAATTGTTTTGTTTACCTACATAAGGACTGATAACCTCAAGCGTTACCTATTTAATTATGGTGATCATGTATGTACCTTAGTTCATTGACCTTTCATTATGTAACCTCCAGCAAGAAAAAACTTATCCTAAGTAACACAGATGTAAGTTTTCATATTCTTATTATTAGATTATTTCCATCGAACTAGCTCGAGGGAAATTATAGTAACGAAGTTAATTTTGATTATAAGTAGGCAACGCGACTATCGAAATGATTTTATCCAGTCACAGATTAGATAAAAGGTTTTATTAAATTCTCTTTCGTAAATAGAGTCAGTACATTAGTTTTACTCGTACATTGATTATGCATGGAATTTACTAAAAGCTTTTGCTAATGTAAGATTTGAGTGTTTCGTTGAAGACATTTTGTGACCTTTTGTAATTGATTAGTGTAAGCTAACTATCAAGCTATACCAATACCACATCATATAAAGAGCTATTTCACTTCTTCTTGTCAAATTAAAGTGGCTTACTCTATAGTCAACACGTTTCTAGCCCTTTGAGATCGCTTAGCAAAAGCCGATTACTGTCAAAAATACCTACCAAATAGGAACTTTCTCAATTTAGTTGATACCAAATAGTAATCTTAGCTTTTTTTATGCTTGATAGGCTCACGGTTGAGTACAATTCACCTGATGTTAAGCAACGTTGTAATCGTTGGCCGTTTGCGAAAAGGTAATAAAATTCTTAAACTCACCTAAAGCTAACAAAGTAGACGCCACATCAGCAAAGGCGCCTTGTTGCACCCTCCTAATGTCTCCCGAGGATATCACCAGGCCATGGAGACCAGCCCCAGCCAGCTCCGACACTGATGATGATGACAGAACAGTGACTCCTCGGAGAGAGCAGTCCAGGAGTGATACGGCGGTGTTCTTGTTCCTGGCTTTCTGGTCGCGAAGGTGACGACCGATTTTCTGGAAAGAAATTGAAGTGTCGGTTTATTTTGGTTCATGATTTAGCGCAAAGTGTTTTTTTTAATACCATGCAGTAATTTTTTTACAGAAAAATGATCTGTTATCTAATACCTGGGCTGCAGTAATCCCTAAGGCAGACTTAGCCGAATGCAAACTTATCAATATCTCACGTAAAAAAAATACATTGGTTTGACTACAGCCCGCCTGATGGTTAGTATCTCTGCAGTCTATGATATATTACGCTTACTTATAGTCCCTGTTTACTCTTGTTTTGAAGGTCATACGTTGTAACAAACTGATTTCGAAAAACTCAATTACAAATTTTAACATTTACCGTGACCTCAAAATACAAAAATCCAAAAAATAACAGGAAATTAGATTAATTACTTTACATACTTTTTGATAGTAATTTATCGCACAGGTTTCCTACAAACCTACGCTATGTTCAAAGAATATTGGTGTCACAGTGAAAATACAACAGTAAAACATGTATTGTAAAACAGTATACAAGTAGATTTACGGAAATACACGTGAAATCATCTATCAAGAAATATATTAAAAGGTTTATGTTCATACATAAACCTTTTTCTTTTAAAATAGGATATGTAAAAAACCAACTTATATAATTATTGATTAGTTTTATTTTAATTATTGTAATCAGGTATATCTTTTAAATTATTATATATTCACTCTCTTTAGTTATATATACCTGTATAAGTCTACGCTTTACTAAGTTGTCTTTCTTAAAGATTTTTACAACATTAATTTAACTGTAGGTAGTACCTTCGCCACGCTCCTCAGAAAATATTATTTCAAGTTCTGGAGAAACGTTTAATTAAGATGCTAGTAAAATTACAGGATTCATTATTAATTACCACCTTTGATCGTGGTTGAATCATTTAATTTCAGTAACAAGTGGAAAATAATTGTGTTTCGTTTGAATTACAGAGGTTTCTTTTGTGGAGATGTTTAGGTATTTTTAAATGGAGATAATGGTTGTAATCGAGAAATATTAAAACAAATATTTTATATTTTATGGCGACTCCACATTTCTGTAATTACTTTATGTACATTTGGATTTATGAAATGTCAAATTAAAATAATACGTCAACAAAATAAATTCATAAAAGGCAAGTGATTTCTAATGTCGAGAGCTTAGAATCGCTTATTATACCCTTTTAATGGCTTAAGTACACTAACTACCGTACAGATTAACAGCCAAACTTTTAGTCCTCTGAAAAACGCATGTAGCTTTCCTTTTATCAATAACATTGTTTATCAAGAAAGGCTTTTCGTGTTTCACGCCTAATCTTTTCATCTTTTTCGATATTTTGTCGAACAAGACATGTCATATCATGTACATCTTCTAAGCTACACAAATTGTTAACAACGGTATTCTGTAAAACATATCGTGTCAAGCTCTAACTTCTATACTTTCACGAAACTAGCATATTATGCACATGTTCGGAATAACTTGGAGATATTCTCTTGAGGCAATTCCGAGGAAGTGGGGCGTTTCTCGGACGCAGCGGGGCGAGCAAATTACTGAATAGATAGGGCGTCTTGATAGACCAGCGGTGCTTCGATGTGAGGCTTTGTATGCTACTGGATTGATTAAGGAATCTAACGTAGATACGGACAGACAGGCGGGTGGTATTCTTTGAATTAAATGTTACAAGATCCGTGGTGGGTAATTGCTTGATAAATGTTAATGGGTTCTAATTGTAAACATGCATTGTTTTGAGGTCGAAAAGCGCAGTGTTCTGTACAATAAGATTATTGAATTTTTTGGAAGACGGAAAAATGTGCGGAATTTTTCATTTATTGTGTGTTTTGGTTAGAGATAATAAATTGAAAGGATGATACTTAATGAAAATTAACAATATCAGTGATCGAAAATTCGTCCTGAAATCGAACGAATTATAATATTAAGAGTATGCAAAACGTATCATTAAATTTAAAAAATAACAATAAAAATAAACTTAACTATTCTAACTTCACTAAGGAAACAGTATAGTTTTTTACTTATTAAATATTGCAATTAATAATTTAAAGATACAACAAATCACATCAACAGCAACACATTTCCTCAATCAACCCGACAATCACAAAACAATTATTACCAATACTCCGACATATAATCAAACATCAACGTTACCACTTAACCACTTTAACTCATCCTACCCAAACACAATAGATATACCTATATGTACTTGTTATAGCCATATCTCCAAACCTGTTAAAACCCAATCTCGCTGCCACGAATACCTTACAACTCATGAATACTAAGGCTCTGTCCAAATATCCAATAGACCAAAGACTATTGAGCCGTTATTCTGAGAAGCAACGTATGTGCACTGATTCCTATACCTATACAATGCCTTTTAGAGGCGGTACTGTTGTTGCCAAGATTTCGGTGGTATACCTCTGATAGTTGTTCAGACGTGGCTTGTAAGGATGCAATATGTACTAAAGTCAGCGAGATCGATGTAGTTGTTTTTTGTTATATATAAGTAATATAATTTAGTATGCTCAACAAGGTTGGAAGTCTGAATATTACAGATATTTCAAAAAAAATGTTTGGGGATACTTCGTATTGGTAACAGAACACGTTCCAACGATTTCTAGAATTTTTGTCTGTTTATCTGCTTTATTGTTTATCTGTGTCTCTGTTTGTCTTTTTATTTAAACGCTCATAACACAAAAACGACTAAACTGATTATCATGGTTTTTAGTATGTAGGTAGTATGAGGTCTTAGAAGTGTCTGTGTAACTTTTTATCCTGAAATAATACGAGCAAAGCCACGGTCGTCCACTAGTTTTATAATAAATAATTAATTTTAGAATAAATCATGACTTCTAATTCCACTAGTAGCCACCATATATGAGTAACTCTCTCGCTACTCCGTCCAGTGGTAAACAACAGCCCACGATTGACACCTGCAGGCGTTTGAGAAGGGTCCCATCAAGCCTCACTCATTCCGTCCAACTAACACGTATTTACTCCCTCGAACTACATACATCGGAGTACGTTGTTTGATCAACACAAGTAATTTGTATTTGATCAGTTGTCAAAGTTTAGTACAATTATGGTTGATGGCTAATCGGAAATTACTTGCCCATAAAATTATAAACGAATAAAAATAATATCACGTAAGATAATCTTATCGTTTGTTTGTTATCAAAAATTTTGTTTTGATTACTCAAATGCTTTTCCCCGACGTTCTGTCCTCAGCAATTTTCACGCTTCAGATAAATTAGTTAAATACAGAAAAATTACAAAATAGCGTCCATAGATAACTACCTTTATTAATTGATCGAAACATATGTAGATAACTCTACATTAAAACTGCAAAACATACAGCTCTACATACTACACAGATATATGTAGATCTCCATCGATAGCTGTACATTTAGCGCTACCTACATTAATGGCGCTACACAGATAGCACCACACAATAGCTCTACATTAATAGTTTTACATTGAAAACGCTACACGGATATGTAGTACAAAACAGGAATAGCTCTACATCAATAGTGTTACAGCGACAGCTCTACATTGATAGCTCTACCCACATTATTAGCTCTTCATAACTCTACCTATATTATTAGTTCCACATTAAAAATGCTACACATCACACACACATAACTCGACATCAATAGCTCTAATAATGCTATATATATATATATATATATATATATACCTGTCACGCACGCAACGTCGTATCATATACTATATTAAGTAATTTTTGTAGCAGTATAAATAAAGGCTATTTTATTTTATTATACCTGTAACGCAGTATGATCGCCCGCGCAGCGTAGTGTGTGCGGCAGGTCGCAGGCGCACTCCGCGGCCGGCCGCGCGCTCAGCACGGGGCAGCGCCACTGTGCCGACGTCGCCTGAGTCGCGCAGCATACTGCCAGCAAGCCCACTAGCCACATTCTGGTGACAAGGAGATAAATGTCATTAGCATAGTGACAATGGTATTCATTTCTATTCATTCATTTTTCTATTTAAGACGAGCGCTACTTAAATTTTCGAGCTACCCTTAAAGATGTGTGTATAGTTGCGCTAACAGACATCAAATACTTATTCAACAGCCAATAAACGTCCAAAATACCGCGAAATATGACCAACGCTTCAATAAGTCCAACATAACTTACTACCCTCATCGTAGCCCGTAGCTCTCGTAGCAAACGTCTACGGCGTAGCACCTCTACGGCGTAGCATAAAGTTCCGTAAGTGACACGGTAACAGCCGTACGAAAGGCAATTTAGGTATAATCGCGCTCTTGTGTAAGAATCGCTGCACCGCGCGTGGATGCGACGTTATGGACCAATTGTAGTGAGTGACGACCGGACGTCGGCGGACGGCGGGACGAGGCATGAGCTGGTAGCGGTTTAATTAAAAAAATATTTTTTTTTTAAATGTATCAGCAAGTACTATTTTAATTTTTAGACTATTATTTTTACGTAATTTTGCTGCTGGTATATCTATTTCGTAGCTTATTTGCCTGTAGATAAATGAGAAATGGGTTGAAGAAATATTAGTAAGTAGAATAAAATTTGGCAGAATACAAAATGAAATGAATGAAATGGAGGCTTAAATTTGTAAGCCCTGGAAGTAACTTCTTAAGTTTTCTAGAGCGTGAAAAATAATTTTCTAACTTCATATCTAAAAATAATTGTGCCTTACTCGCTACAGATTTCCAAAAGCGCAGCCGTAGCTCTGCAGTTTGCTGAAGTACAAAATAAGCCTACTCTTTAAAATTGGTACATAAACTGGCATCAGTTTAAAACTTGCACACAGAAATCCCCACATGGACATCGCTCTACATAGATATCTCTACTATCTGTGTATCTGTTACTGAACTGACTGTGAGATTACATGTCTTTTATCCGCTATAATCACACTCCTTGTCCCACACACCAGTTTGTCGAGAACAAGTGGGAATTACCCGACAATTGATAGGAGAGTAGGTGACGGACGCGCGTTGACCCGCGGGGAGTTACTGGCGCGGGTGCTGACACTTCTGGGTACGGGGTTATTGGGAACTAACGTGTATATAGGTAGTCCTCGGTTTCTAAAATTTGTTTATATAAAAATTTTGTAAGTTTTATAATAAACAGCAGGGTTATTGGGAAGTAAATTTTTGCTTTGTTTTAGAAGTAGTAGTCAGTTTTTCACCTTATTCGAGGATATATGTCTTCCGTGGAAAGATCTGGCTGATTTTAGAAAGAACAATAAATAACTCTTTAACAAAGTAGATAATCTTTTTGTTTTAACTTGTTGGTTTTTTGGTATTCACACAGTTAGAGGATCAAAATTAGCTAGTGCTAATATAACAAAAAAAAAACAAAACAAAACAAAACAAAACTATATCTACAAATATATTTTTATTTGAACTTCAAAAAACTAAAAACTGACTCATTATGTTTCTTGGGCAGATGCATGTATATGGTGGTGGTGCCTAGATATGATAAAATAAATAAGGCTGGCTTATTAGTTACCGGTAACTCAGTATACCTGTTGTAAATACCACCTACTTGCGACTGACAGTGGACCATTGTCCGTCCGTTTTATATGAAATGTATGGTAGCTTGACAAGTTGTTAGAGAAATGTGAAAAATAGTTGTTTTTCTTGACAACAACAAATCTATACTAATATTATAAAGCTGAAGAGTTTGTTTGTTTGTTTGAACGCGCTAATCTCAGGAACTACTGGTGCGAATTGAAAAAATCTTTTTGTGTTGGATAGACCATTTATCGAGAAAGGCTTCAGGCTATATAACATCACGCTGCAACTAATATGAGCGAAGAAACAATGGAAAATGTGAAAAAAAACGGGGAAAATTATTCATCTCTGAGGGCTTCCGTTGCGTGTGCTGCAAAAACGGTTCAAGATATCAAAAAAATATGTATGAAAGAACTATTCCTCTTAAAATGATCTAACAAAATGTCTGAAACAGTATATGTCTATCTTTTAAGATTAACTCACTAGAACCGTTTTTATGGTAATAACTATTTCATGCGGACGAAGTCGCTGACACAGCTAGTATTTAATATACCTACTTATGCGTATCGTGTATTCAGTAATTATCTCTGTGTGACTATATTTTTTTTTCATAATACAGTCTATCTTTATGATTGAGTACATGAAACATTTTTTTTTAACTTGATCGGGTTTGCACTTGGCAATAGTTTACCTGATAGCAAGCAAAGGCTATGGCCTAAGATGAAGCGTGCTTACCCGATAAGAACCGATTCACTCTCGCTTTGAAGATCGCTGGATTATAGTGCATAGGGAACAGAGAGTCAGGCAGGGAGTTCTACAACCTTGCGGTACGAACAATAAAGGTAGAAGCGTACCGTTTTATTATATGCGCATTCTTATTGTTGATCGTAACGCATTCTAGACAAAGGTCGTTATATAAAGCTGATTGTAATGTATTTCTTCTACACACATACATACATACATGTACACATATAATACACAGCCGTCAGACGCGTTACGAGAAAGTCTATAACACACATTGAGATATTACTATTACGTAAGTAATATACAAGTAGTTCAATGATAACATACAATTTTGTCTCCAGTCAAGCGAGCAAAGAACATGACTAGATTATTTTACTAACACTAAACCCCCACAAAAGAACATTATATTGTTATGTCACTGTGTATTTGTAAACTGTTTAAACCAATTAAATATTATATCCTAAAAATATTACTTCTATATACTGCCTTGTAAAGGTTAATAATAACCACTATTACTAAGTACTTAATGATTAATTTAATTATAAAATGTTATATGCATTTGTACTCTATTTTACTACTACTGTTTTTCTCTTATGTTACTATGTATTGGAAAAACTGGAAAAACTTAAACCTGACGGGAAGACGTTGTCACCCGGGAAACAGAAACATCTCGTCCGGGTGACAACACACTGTTATAAGAAAATACTCTTGTTTTTATATGTATTAATATAGTGAACCTAGATGTAAGTAGTTTTGAACCCAATAAACGTTTTTGTATTGTATTGTATTGTATTGTATTAAGCGTAGTTTCGCAAGCAAAGCGTTAGAATTGTCACCTCTTTGATAAGCTCTTGTAAGCACAAAAAGGATAAGTAAATGTACAAAGGGTTCCATAGAGCCTAATAAAATATTTGTAACGCACGACCCTTTGAAGCTACGGGAGGAACGACCAGGGTGTTTAGAGCTCTGAAAATAGGTTGCTATAACTGTATGATTATGAATATTATTATATATTTTGAGGTAAAAAATAATCGAATGTTTGGATAATCGATTCAGTGTATTAAAATTTTTAGGTACCTTATTAACCTTAAAGATACATTATACAATTTTTTTTACGTTTGTTATTTCAATAGATAAAACAGAAACTTAAAAAACATAGTAGTAAATAAAACAATTAAATTTAGGCTAACAACACTTCTAGATACTGCTACATTTAGATGCAAAATTTCTAAATTTTATCAAAGTAATTCTTTAAAACAATAAATATATTATGAAAAATTTGGCAGAAATAAGTATTTCTCTGGTTTATGGAAGAAGATTTTGGGCCTTAGATTTACCCTCCTGCCCGTAAAGTTAGTAATTTGAATATGAGTTTATATACATCCATAGAAAGATCTAGGTGTCCACCATGATGTATTTGCATTAAAACCTCTATCCAATGGTTTGTCGGAAGAGCCACAGCACAAGCCTAATTAATTGTATGATAAACATGCCCCCTAAAAAAATTGTCCTAAATAAATTTTTAAAAATCCCAAAAAAGCTCGAAATAAAAGTTCAAGTAACACTGGTTTCAGTCCCACGATATATTACTAAGTGTTAGTGCTTTTGGCAAGGGATGAGAAGTGTATACAAATTCGTGGGCATATACAGTTTTATATGAGCGGATTTTCTTTGTGTTTTTGGTAGACGCAAACCTATTTTGGAAGATTCTGGATTCAATAATACAAAGATGAATGTTAATTGTGATATTTCAGTTTTTATGTTTGAATTATTATTTTTGCTATTGAGACACAAAGCAAAGGATCTATGAGGCTTTAAACTCACATTTCATTTTAATTTAAATAGTTACTTAAGATGCTTTATATACGACATGTGGAGTTACTGAATGAGATACAGCATTCAATGTAAAAATAAAGGTACTTTTATTTTTAAATCGTGCAATACGTAATAGTTCCGTTCCAATTTAAAAAAAAACATCATATTTTACTCACAATCATGATAAACAATATTTGTTTCTATATTTTTTTAAGAAACCGTATATAGTCTCTCCTCTAATTTTCTAATGGCCTAAAGTTAGAAACTCTGAACTTATGCAAGACTAAACTTTCTCATATCAAAGTTCAACCAAAATTGAGTTTAGTCAAACGTTGGTCAACGTCAATTTTCAGCAAAACCACCTGCACTAGATTCTATACCACGTGGCATCAAAAATTAAACAAAAAAACATAAATACTAGTTAAATACAAAGTACATCAGTATCTTTTTTGAAAAAATCTGTTTTAGAAAAATAATAAAATGGTTTATGATACATTATGTAAAAAAATATCAATTTAATAATAGCGTTTAATTGTTTATTTCACAAATCTAAGCCAAATCTATGTATGTCAATCTAAAAATCAACAAGCTTTAACCACATGTGTGTTAGAATATAAACTGCATTCAGATGCCACTTTGTACGTTCCTGTATAAACAAAGTTGGTCAAAGCATGAACAAGCCAAAACTAGTTGGGTCACCATTGAAAACTAGCAACTGCTTGCAAATCTTGCAATATTTGTGAGGCAAACTTCACCGTTGACGTCTTCTAACTTTAGTTTCGCTTTAGTTTCCATTTATACCTCACGTTTGAAGCGTAATAAATCACTACTCTTACACTTTCACATGACGAAAAATTTACATATAGGTCTATACATATAACAAAGCTGAAGAGGGTTAAAAATCTGTACATAGAATATACAGAAAAAATGTTTGGGTATACCGTAAATCTATAACAGAACTCGTTTCAGCAGTTTTTATAATTTTAGTCTGTTTTTTCTGTTTATTTAAACGGTCATAACGCAAAAACGGGTGACCATCATGATTTGTGGTATGTAGGTAGTATGAGGTCTTCGAAGTGTCATAGGTCACTTTTCATCTCAAATAAATCTGGTTTTGTATTGTATTCTATTCGTATCTACCTATCCTACTCCTTACAAGAATTTTTTTTGGTATGAAATCTATGTACCGTTTACCGACTCTCTCTCTAAAATGAGATCGAAATGAGTCGTATTTCCTCATGACTGAGGGTGGTGACTCCTCCGCAGAATTACGTGACCATTTTTTAAACCAATAAATAATAATAAATATTTCGGGACATTGCACACAGCGCCATCTAGCCCCACACTAAGCAAACGCTTGTGTCGTGGGTACTAGATAACAAAAAATATAGATAAAACCGAGATAACTAAAACAGACATATGTATTTCGCAAGGATACATTTCAGATACTTGGTTACAGATAGATTGAATTGGCTGAACATCCGAGCCCCTCAACAATATCCTCTTGCGATGCTGTCGCAATCTTGTCATCACACCTGACCTATATATCCAGCCCTCGATTGATTGCTTCACTCAGGTGGAGCGACTAACTGGGTTTTCTTATTTTTAAATATAATGAGGATGAGGAAGACTTTATAAGTGGTTTTAAATTTAATTTAATGCCAAAACTCTGTTAATAAGTTTTATTCTTAAGGTACAAACAAATTACTCTATTCCAAATTATTTTTTATGAAGTATTTATTTTTTTCTATGGAAAGATAAGTCAACAACAGGTCAGCAACTTTCGCACAGGCAACAAAGTGCGTTAATACTACGCTGATATAACTATACTGATACGTAATAAAAACAGTCTCTTTATAATTTACTTTGTCCAATCTTTACTACACTATTTATTTACATAACTGGTTCAGGGTTCGGCCATTTGAGCGATAAAAATATCCAAATATTCATTTCAGTACCGATAAGTTCCACTTTAAGCCGCAGTGTCGCTTCAGGTGGCCTGATATTCAAATGCCTATCCATGCAGTATAAAAAAAAATATCATATAACTGAGACAATAGCTCCACTCACACCAAGCCCTTAAAGATCCCTACATCCGGAGGTGCACTCGCCAAATGGATAATTGGTCACTTGCGCTGTCAGTGCGCGTAGGACCTCCAGAGTGGGCGGCTGCATTCTAACACACAAATATACAAGGTATTTATATATTTACTTTAGATTATGAAGATCAGATAACTTGACTATCTTCCTTATATATATAAGGTATTTAAATATTTTACGTACTCAAAATTAACCTGATTTTTATCTCTCTTTTTTTATCGTATTTCCTCGTAATTGAAGGTAGTGATTCCCCCATAAAAAATATTTGTTAGGGGAGTTCGCTTCGAGGTAGATGACAGATAAAATAAAAGCTCTCACTGAGAAAGGTGGTATAACTAATGTTTTAATATCAAACACAGTAACAAACAAAAATAGCTATGCTTTGGATCACTTAAATTCAATCCAAAATACTCAAACTCCCCAAAATACGCCAGAAAAATATTGAAAAGTCTGTACATTTTTGCAAACAAAACTCGAAATTCAGCAGAATTTAGCTTTTATCATAAGCACTTTCAGCCATAACTGATTTTCGAATTCAGAAATAAAATTCAAACGGTATCCGAGCTGGCAAAGGTATAAAAATAAAATAAAAATAGTGCGCATACGAATACAAATAGTGCAGTTTTGTCAGTTATAACTCGTAAACTTGTAGCGATAAGCCGGCTTTATTCTGATCTCTTACTGGGAATGTGACTGTAAGGCCTGGTTGTACTGATACACTAAACAAAGGTTAGCGGGATTGCTAATTTCACAAGTTGCATATTAGTTATTATGATTAAAAAGCATATGGTGGTAGACCAAATAAAACCTAATTAATATATAATTTAATTTAACGTATTGTTTTCTTTTTTGTTGGTATGCATAAACTAAATTACTCAAAAGTAGTATAAATATAAATAATAGTTATTTTTAGGTACACATTTTTATAAAATGACAAAACAGCGAGCTTTTATTTATTCTGTAATATCTGATTGAAAACTCACTCTTGGTCAATTTACAATACACCCACTCACTGATAAGTGAACAACAATACAATATGCTATATATTTCTATAATAAACAATCATATTGTTGATTAAAACATAATTTAACCAGGGTATTTGTTTAACCCGCGGTATATTTTTCAGCAAAGTTCCGAACATCAATGTATGTTACGTTTGAAACTGCTCTATGAAGTAAGTTTTATGACACGAACCATGTTTTATTGTGCTAACTCCACTACCTGTCAGAAGTTCGATACAAACTGACTTTATTATAAGCACTAACTTATTTGACTGCGATTTAACGGCCCAGAAAAAATATGGTTACTGAGTTTAAAACGAGATTTTAATAAAATTTGTTTACAAAGTTAAGAGAAAAATATTGCATGTGATTTTCGTAGAAATATAGCACACACACACTTACATACTACACGATGTTTATAACACTTAAACAATCATTTTACTAAGATTTCAAATTATAATAACACTTACAAGGTGTCAAAAATACACAAGTATATATGTATGTATATATATGTTACGGTAAATGTGGATAATGCGGTAATTATGTATAATTACCGGTAATTATGCATAATTACCAGTGCTCTCGGTAAAAGTGGTAAAAACTTTCGAATTAATCACATTTACCGGTAATTATATATAATTACCCCTTTGGTTAATGTAGTGAATAATGAAATCAAACATCAGAATCAAAATGTTTATTAGAATAAATACAAGTATAAATAAAATAAATAAATCGCACGAGTAGAGGTTCGGCAAGGAGGCACCGTTATACATTTAAAGGTTCCAAAGACTCCCTCTGAATTATAATTTGTCGGTCTTCAAGTCGAGAGTAAACCGGTTTCTTCTAGGTAAGCGCGCTAGATCGTAGATTACAACGTTGCTTAACATCAGGCAAGTTGTAGTCAAGCATTAGTCTATTTCATGTTAAAAAAACTCTAGTTTTAAATATAATTAAATTTGGTTACAAACAAAATTAGACAAACAATAATACTTAAAATATCAAGAGATCAAACCTTCTGTTTGGTTAGCAAAACATAAAATATTAGGTCCTTACATATGAAATTGGCGTTTTTCGTACTGGCCAGTTTAATCGCGAATTTCTCCTCTTTGGTAAGGAATTCCAAATTCAAATTTGTACAGCTATTTACTAATGTATTTGTGCGTCGATGAACGTCATTCATTTGGTTTTTTTTCTTCTATAAGATGGGATTCTTCGGGTATGGTAATTATATATAATTACCGGTAAATCTGGATAATTCACTACATTTACCGTGTGCGTTGGTAATTATGTATAATTACCGGTAATTATGCATAATTACATCCTCCTAGGCAGGCCTTATTATATTGCCAAAAAATACTGTACTGCACAAATCTACTTTCAACTATCCTTTCATTTATTAACCGTCATACCTTATTATTATTTTCCACGAGAATAGAAAACAAAATCTACCTTTTCACAGTTAGCTATGGCGCCTCGTACGTTACACAAACAAGTATTTCCAACGTTCATTTTGACGAGCAGCAACCTAATATAAAATTCAAGTACTCTCCTTCGCCAAAAAATCAGACGTAGACTCCCCGTCAGTGGTAATATCAGAACGAAAAGTGATTTAATTTTGCTGAGAGCTTTTTGGATTCTGTAATAACCTCGCCTTTGCTCTATAGGCGGTCTAGTTTGCGAGCTTTAAGCTAAAAGCTAGACTGGGGTAATTCTGGAGCAGTTTCCAATTATCAGCCTTGGAAATTGAAATGTTTTTTGGAATTGGTACGCATTTTTAGAGAAATAAAAACTGCTTGAAAAGGTTTATAATGATTTTTTTACACCTCTAAAAGTGAAATTTGGAATAATAATTTGTTAGCACAAGAAATTGCAATATAGAAAGCTTTATGAACTTTAACGATGTATGTAATTAATTAATTTACTCTTAAGTCTACAGCTATCTAAAATGAAGTATTCATAATCACCATCTTCTTTATTTTTATTCATAGTAGCCTAGACAACATAGCTCGTTCTGCACATTTTACAAAGCCATATCTCAGCCGCGCTCAAACGCTACACCCACTCCTGCAATAATTAATGCATGCAACTACAAAATCCACAACACTCGCGTACTGAGAATGGACAAAAGTTCCGAAATATTCGAAAACAAACCCCGCGGCTCGTTCCAACCCATAACTCGGTTCCGTTTGCCTCCCGGATGTTAAGTCATTGCGGTGGATACAGACTGGCTATTTTGTTCAATGAAAAAATATAGATGTGGATATAGAAGCGAGTGCGACTAGGTGGTTTAAGCATCTGCTTTTCACTCTACCGCACCCTGGTTCTAATCGGGCCCTACACTAATGACTTGTCTTTCAAGTTATGTGTGGATTTGCACTTAGCGGTGAAGAAAATATCATAAAAAAACCGACATGTTTGAGGATCACAAAATCCGAGGATACGTGTCTTCTGTGGAAGAACCTAGGCACCCAAGATGATGTATCTGCTCAAAAGAATGAACGAATTAAATCAACGAGACCCAAATCACATAAAATAAATAAGTACGAATATATATTATTTCATCTTAATAATTATGTCTCGTCTGCTCGACTCTGCATAATGGCAAGTGCACAAAGTGAGCGGCGTAACGGAACGCACCGCCTCGTCGGCCGCTCTAATTGAGTTTCAAGTTTTCGCTCAAAATAAAACAGTTATGCTTGCCTCGCTCCTCTCTGGTAGATAACTCATTATAGCTTAAATAATCTTATATCATTATTAGGCATTATTTAAATTAATATCAAGATCAATGAATTTACAAAGTCAAAATTACACAATAAAAATAAATCACACAAAGATACAGATCAACGCATAAACAGCATTTCCCGCGCGCGTAATCAAAAGTCCCCACTGGTAGCTTTTCTCCGCTGAATTGCAATGACAAATGCAAATACAAGGCATAAAATAATTACAATGTTTTTTTAATTATAAAAGTGTGTTTAAGCAATTCAATTTTAATTTGCTTTTACTAATATTTAGGAAGTTAGGTGTCTTAGTTCTTTAAAGTCATTGGTCGTTTCGCTCGCCCGAACTGAGCGGTCGACTTTATCTTTTCAGCGGCAATAATGACTTGCTTGTAATAATGAATGGAGAAATGGATAATTGTTGACAATGAGATTTGTTAACAGATTCTTTTCTCAGACCTTTCTTTATACAACTAGATGTATTCTTAAAAATGAAAAAGTTTCATTCATTTTGTGGTTTGAACGACATGCGCCAAATTTATGTTTTTTTTTTTAATGTTGTACACAGAAATAAATAAAATTACGATTTATGTGAAACAAGTGATTAAATAAGGACGGGCTAAGTGCCATTGGCAAAAAAATGACCTATAATTTGTAAATGTGTAAAAAAGTTAACAACTTCGGATCTCCACCCATTTCATTAATCAAGCATTATTAATACAGTAAAATTTCACTTATTATAATTATACTATATATAATTTCTATTAAAATAACCAAACATGCCTAGAACCGTTTACAAGCACCAAGACAAACTCCGAGCATTCAATTATAAATGTAAATTGTACGTGAGATGCTGTCCCACAATGCAGTTAACTCAAACCGGAGTTGGTTGACGACTTCTAAACACGGTTATCATTTTGAGTGGGTGACATCCGACTGTCTAGTTACTGGATGAGTTTATATGGATAAGTGGTGGTATATTTTTATATGCATATGGTATCCTAGTAATCTATCCTACATCCTCTCTCGTTTGAGTCGTGTTTCCTCATGACTGAGGACTCCCCCGCAGAATTAATTAGGGGACTTTTGATGAGCAGATCACATCGACATTGTAGCGGGTACTTTTACTTTTACTTTTAGATTTTTTATAACATATTGATTTTAGATTTTAAGAAACAAGCAATTACAATTTAAGAAAAATACAACAAATTATAATTTTTGCCTTGTATCATGTGAAGAAAAAACATACCGATTCATTTCTAATATGGGAATCTTTTACGGTCAGAAACCCTAGCTTACTGGCCTACTAAGCTGGCTTGAAATACTGCCTTGTATTCCAGGCATTCATTTATCATTTTTTTCCATTAGAATGTCAAGAATACCCCAATTCCTGTTGGTGGCTGTGGCGCTGTCCCTGGTGCCTGGCTCGCTGGGCCATGCCAAGACCTTCACTAGGTGCCAGCTGTCCAGGGAACTCCTGCGGTACAACTTCCCTAGGAGCTTGATTTCTAATTGTAAGTACTTATTATCATCATCATTATCTTAAGGCTACAATATATATATATATATATATATATATATATATTGTAGCCTTAAGATAATGATATATATATATATATATATCATTATATATATTTATTATATATATATATATATATGTGGACGGGACGTGCCATGCGCTTATCAATATCTGTTGAAATGAATCAGAAAAAAAATACTCATGTTCAAATTTTGTGTATTATTATTTATATGTTTACGTAATTTAAATAAACTTGACACCCTTTTATAGTGTCCAAATTTGTTTTCGTAATTATGGGTGGTTATATGAGTTATTTATTTTATTTCAAGACTTTATGAGGAAACCTTACCCGAGCCATCACTGCAGTTCTATGATCAGGGGAACAGAAGTAGGTACTTGAAGTTTTGACAGTTCTCTTCAGATACGGCCTAAAACCTATTCTATAGCCTTAGGTCTTTACATTCAAACCTGATTCTTTTATTATTCGGGTGATTGTGTGAGTTGGACTAGAAAGGCCTTAAGTTCTGATAAAAATCTCTTAACCAAAAGTCATTTTTTTTATTTATTTTCATAGAGAAATAATAAGTTATGTACTCATTTTTAATCTTTATTAATTTTGTCATACATTATGATATATTAAGAGATTACATTAAAAAATCATATTAACGAACAATAAACATAATCTGTAATAATTACAAAATCAATAAAATCGGCTATGGCAATATAGCCATACAAATAACTTCCGCGGCGCAAAATGGAAAGGTTCATAATTTATTGCCAAAACCGATGCACCTGGGGTTGCTAAAAGGACTAACTGACACAGACTACTTTCTAGATACCTCTTTTAAGCAAATATTTCACATACTGAAGTGATATTTTTGTCTCAAAATTCTAACTCAAATATCTTAGTTTGGATTTTACTTTATTTATTCATTAGCTGATTTCATTTCAGTTTGCTCAATGTAAAACCACACTAACTCATAACTTTCCTCCTTAATATAACAACTAGCTTTGTTGTTGTTTATTAGAAATAACTGGACATCATCACACAGGTGATGACCTAGTTTGATGGCCAGGGTTCACCAACTATTGTATAGTCATAAGCCCTATCTCATAGTAAAATTTTTAAATGTTCACTTCTGCTATACTTACCTGTTTCTTCCTAATAAGGTCAAATAAACGTTTTTATTATTATTATTATTATTTCCATACATTCATCGCATTTCATAATCCACTCTTTTTTTAGTGTATAGCTGCATTCATAGTCTTAGAATGGATGTCTTTAAAGACATCATTTGTTTAACTAACCCCATGTTTATTCATATTCTTTTGCTATGGGTATGATTATTCTTACAGCAATTATATCCGTAATCTAGTACCCATGATACTAGGTTTAGGTTAGTATGGGGCTAGATGGCGCTGTGTGGAATGTCCTGAAATAGTTTTTTTTATTTCTAAATGCACACTTTCTACAGGTAATCAGTGCTTGAAATAAACGAGCGAAGTACGCGACTCGGAGTGTTTCTCGGAATATAGATTAAGTGCTTACATGAGCTGTATTGCTTTCTAGTATTAAACACTAGTGGCGCCTCCCGGAGTCACCTAATTACACGGGCTGAAAATAGATGGATGGATTTTTTCCCCTAAAAACCAAACCAAAAAAAGATAAAGATATCTTTATATTTTGCGTGAGTGAATGTATATTTGAGTGTTATTTCTTCGTGATCAAACGGCTGAACCGATTTGGATGAAATTTAGTATGACGGTAGATTAGAGACTAGACCCTGGATTAATACACAGAGATTAACACGGGGAACACCGCGGGGCGCTGCTAATACTAGCAGACAGACAATACAAATACAAGATTGAAAACACTCTTCATAAAACAATCAACCAGATTTCAGCAAAAATTTCTACATACAAACTTACAAACATCACACTATTTTATTCGTGTGATGTTTGAAAGCTCTACTTTCATAAGGTAACTTTTCAAGAAACTTACCTTGTTGCTTTTAAAGCAAGCGATTAAATTTACGTAGAAATAAAATCGTGTCTAAAAAATAAAATAATACGGTGTACTGGTATAGAGCTTACTATAACTAGCTTACTAATCATTAATATTTTCCCCATCGATCCGTATTCCTCGGTACTGAGAGTTATATGCTTCGATCAATTATACGTAGATCACGCGTAAGCGCGCCAAAAGTAACCAAACTAAACAGTGCATAAATCCACACTAAGCACTGTTTTGCCGTCAGTGACGCGCCGACCGTCAAGTGAAACAATGCCGAAGTGTGCTGTGAAAAGTTGCAAAAATAACACGCTTACAAAGAGAAAACAACATGGGATTTCGTATTTTCGGTAAGTTTTATACTTTTTACAAATACTTACAGTGATTAATATTCGAAATAGTCCAGTTATCATCTCCAAATTAGTATTTCTAGAATTTAAATCCTTTTGTATTTGCTTCGCAGTTGTCTCTTTCGCACGCATAATAGAGTTCGTTCGTTTCGTCAATGCCGTAGCGAAAACGCCATAAGGTGGTTAGGTCATTATTGAAAACTAAATCTTAGCGTACTGCAATAAGGTTTATTATTATTAAAATGGCTTTGTGATACTAAAGTAATATGCATGACATGAATGTATATCTCAATAGGTAGGTAGGCATAGTAAACTCAAGCCGCTTTTTTGCGTTGTGTCACTACGGAATCTTGCATCTACGTATAATTGATCGAAGGTTATATGCAGCACACACTTGGGATTTGTCGCGTGCTCCAGTGCAAGTAACATGTAATCATATCGATTTCTAAACGATATCTTTCCTTGTCAAAAAATCGAATTCAAATACATTCAGAAATGGGTAAAACAAGGCATTGGACCGATATCGATCCAGGAGACGTCGGCTTGTAAGGCGGACGTTTTTCCACCGAGCCACGTTTGCTTGTTTACTTACACGAGCCACCATAATAGAGAAAGCCATAAACATGATAAATTTGGTTCATTTAAACAAACATATAGTCTATTAACTGATCACAAACGTAATGAAATTACTGATTCCTCTCAATATTGTTCTTGGGAAGTTTCACTAATTGGAATATAATTAGTATGTCAGTTTCTGTGAATTGTAATTGAACATTTCTAATCATAGCGGTGGGAAATCAAAGCTTTAGTTGATACTAGTGAGTGCTCGCGGCTTAGCTCGCACGTAGAAGTAAAACCTGCATCTCCTATTTCACCCGTTAAGAGTGGCATTTTCAATAGTCGTTTCTTAGCGGATGCCTACGTCATAACATCTACCTGCATGCCAAATTTCAGTCTGATCCGTCCAGTGATTTAGGCTGTGCGTTGATAGATCACTATGTCAGTCAGTCCCCTTTGAGTTTTATATTTTTTGATGAGTAGGCTCGATAGACCGCATCGTTTTACACGTGTTAATCTAGATTGCTCAAGTAGTCTAGAATGTTCAAAGCGAAAGTAATTTGCTTTTGGCTCAGTGCTAAAATACGGTACTATTTGTAAAAAAAAAATATGTTTACTCAACTTACTCAATTGGTTTCACTTTTATGGTCAGAGTTTTAAAACCGCTCTAAGCACCTCTGACATGGCTTAACGACCGCCGTACTATGACAATCAGCCGAGAGCAATTATAGGACGTGTATTCTGCTTGAAAGACCAATGTTTATATAGAACTAGTATGTGACCGCAGCTTCGCTCGCATTATTTCAAAATAAAAAGTAGCCTATGACACTCCTAAGTCCTCATACTACCTACATACTAAAAATCATGATGAGCTGTTCAGCCGTTTTTGAGCGATGAGCGTTTAAATAAACAGTCAAACAGAGACACAGATAAACAAAGAAACAAATAAACAGACAAAATTTCTAGAAATCTTTAGAACGTGTTCTGCTGTCAATTCTAAGTATCTCCAAACATTTTTTTTTAAATATATTCAATGTCCAGACGTTCGACCCTCTTCAGCTTTATTATATGTTTTGATAGACATCTAACATCTACACAGATACATATATATAAACAGTACCAGTAACATAGTACATAGTAGTAAGACTCGCTGTTTCCCTCGAGAATTGCGCGTTCAATCGTATGTACTTACTGCCTCATTAGCAAAATACGCAGCACTGTATTTAGCGTTCACAATATGAATTGCATAGGTAATTTACAATATTTGCTTTGTTTTTCACCTTCTCCTCATTGAATGACAGTGGCTAACTCTGGTGTCGAGAATTTATCAAGCCACCCTAAGAGCCTCTGACATGGCTTAAAGACTGCCGTACTAGACAAATAACCTTAAATTATAAAATATCTTTTCATACTAAATAAGAAAAACTAAACACTAACTACAACTACTTCTAACTACTACAAAAAAGGGGCACTTAGAAAATCTTTAGAAAAGCCTAAAGATAATCTAAGTGCTCCAACCCACTACCAGAGGGCAGCGTGCCCAGCATACTGGCCGCATTACCACGCTGGATGGAAACGCTGACACGTTGAGCCAAAAAAAAGCCAGCATTTTGGTCATGAGTCGAGTCAACCAACCGCTCCGAAAAATTTTTTTTATTGAATATGATAATCGGAAATTAAATATTATGAATGCCATACGTAGAATAAAAAAATATCTTTGTAATTACTCTTATTAATCGATATGGATGAATATAATGATAATCGCAAATTTATTCTTATAAATGACATGCGTAAAAATAAATAAATTTAATAGTTTGGTGAATCACTTGACAAAGCTAAGTTACTTAGTACTTAGCAATTCATCAAATCAATGCTCAATCCATAGAGTTGCAACGCCAGTAAACAGTGCCACGATTTATTAGCTTGAAGCCTCCACTGAACCAAAGGAATCCCTTAGAACATATACCTATGTTCTAAGATACCACTGACTTGAATTTGGTTTATTGAAAACTAGCGGCTTCTCGCAGTTTTTTTTAACAAGGAATGAAAGGAAGGATATAAAAAACAAATCAAACACCTCTGAGTCGCTTTAGTAAGGTCTTTTTTATTATTTAATTAAGAGCACTCAAAGTAACTTTATATACGTCTCCTATATAAATATTTCTCTCTTAAATATTAAGTAAAATCTAATCATTAGCAAATTAACGGAACCTTTCAAGTTTGTCCACTTTACTCCTTAATTTGCCCAATTAGTTTCCTAGGCCAGTGTGCCCTTTAATTTGTAGGGATGAGAAAAGTTACAAATAATTTAGACGAAAGTCAAGCTACTAAAAGAAATCTTGTAAATATTCTTTTACCATAAATAACTTATACCATGAAATAAAAGTGATAGTGAAATCATTGGTTTTTGATGCCTGTTTTTTCTTTACACTGCAAAGAAGTAACGAATCACCGTGAATTTGTTATAGAGGAAGAATAGAATCTCAAAAGAAACACAGGGCAATTGATTATTTAATTAATTATTTTGTTATAATATAGCTGCCACGTTGTTTAAGGTTAAATATTGACACACCTAAAACAAAACAACTAAATTGACACACCATTTTTAAACCAAACAAAACACTTAATAACGGATATCTCCCCAGGAAAAGCAATGTGCCTTAAAAGAGAACTATATTGAGAAATGTATTAGTTTTATTTTTTCAAGTTAAACTGAACCTTATCATAATTCATCAACATTACAACCTTAACTCGGTCCTGTTAATATGTAACAAAACTGTTTATATCTATTTTTCAAAAGTCGAAATCAATTATGATGATTTAAAACTAAAATTTTGGAGGAACACATCACGAATGTTATTTCCTTAAAAAAACACGAGTACCAACACCAAACTGGGGGAGGCCTACGCCAATGAGGCGACAACTACACACGAAAAAGAAAATATACAATGACACAAAGCTAACATTTAAATGGACATTACTACGACATAATAACATATATACCAACAAAATTATGACATAATTTTTGACATTCATAAGTAATTGACAGGTTGTAAAACAAGAAAATAAGAAATAGTGAAATGAATTAATGTGGTGATAATAATGTAATAATAAAGTGTGCAATTTAATGAAATATCAAATGTGTAGATGAATAAAGGCTTTTTTATTTTTTTATTTTATTTTATTTTATACCAACACTTGTTCCTACTTGTCCTCTATAAAATTTGTTAACAGGAACACACTGGTCAAATTAGTTTGTTACAAACCAGTCGGTTTGAAAACTATCCTATATACAACACTAATCCCGTCCCATAATCGTTTAATTTGAATTAATTCGAATTAAAGTACGTTTTCGTGCAGCGCCAATTAAAGCGGCTCTAACAATTTTAAACTTAAATGAAAGGATCCGACTGTGTTCCGTCATTTGAATGGTGTCCCCCTTTTTATGCAAATAGGGGATCTTTGGGGCAAAGTTACGCGCAGACTATAGGCTCACTGATTTTGAAAGCCAAAGCTACGCTATGTGACAGAGTAATAATTTAGTCGGAATTCCCAGTAAAATTTTAAAATAATAAAAATACATCACCATATGCTAACCCAAAAACCGAGATAATACGTATGGTAGGTATACTATGCTAGGTACCGCTTGTGGCTAAACAAGCCGATACACGAGACGCAGGATGTGGTCAGAAAATAACATATAAACACCAAAATTATAAATATTGAAACTTGTGTAAAATTATTATCTATAGTTCCGTAAATAAAATAAATACTATTATCTGTTATCATATATATACTTTATTAATATTATACCGCAATTCTTCATTTTATTACATATACACTTACCAAAGTATATCATAGCTTAGTTCTAAGTAAAACAACAGCCCAATGATACGCTCTGTTCGCTCGGGCATCTTTAATGTTATTATTTGAATTAGGAATTTGAAAGTCTCCGAATTTAATTTAAATAAACAAGTGGTTGGTCTTATTGTTGCTTTAAAAACGTAGTATTTGTAGAAATCTAGAGATTTTCTTGCATAAATACTGGAACTCGTGTTTGAGACAGGAAAGCCGGCGGCAGAGACTTTGATCTTTGATAAATCTCTGCAATTTGCTTCTAGATTAAGTTTTTATTATCAAGCGCTTTTCTTTTTCTCTACTATTTCGACAAGCAAATCAGTTAATTTGCGACAGCATGAAATAAATAGAAATAGCTTTTTAGAGCATTTGTGACAAAAATGTGATTGAATAAAAAAACAATACCAAGTATTGTTGGTACATATTGTTTATAAGATTTTTGCCAAAAAACAAGTTTCGCTACTCAGTTCTTCTATCATCAAAATGTAGCTAATTAACATTCAGTTACATGACAACTATAATTCGTCGTATTACTATTTTAACATCATTTGTATATCATTTTAATATATTTTAATTATATTTTCCAGGGGTATGTCTGATCGAGCATGCAAGCGGGCGGACTACGGACAAAGTGACGAACCATAACAACTCGTACACTAGCTACGGACTCTTCCAGGTTAGTGTTTTTTTATTATATAAGTTGGTGAATTTGAGTTTTATATAAATTTTAGAGAATAGCTTTGTATGAAAAAAGCCAGAGTTATCGAACCATCGCAAAAAAACATAAATAAAAAAACCATACAAACCATCAACTATTAGGACCTACTGATGTGGCGTAAGGTCTAATAGTCTTTTATAGGCTTTATAAAGTAAGATATTAACGAATTTAATTTCCTACATAACCCCCTTTTATTTTTGTAGTTTGCTGGATTATTATAAAGTAATACCGCTATAATTAAACGTTTTGAATAACGCCTTTCCTTAGCCATATTTTTAACTTAATTAGCTGACCGGAAAAAGACATATAAAAATACTGCGTGGACGCTCTGGTTTTAATTTACCTATCGATGTTTTAAAAAATATGTATAGATCAATAGATATCACGTAACGTATTGCGTACTGTAATGTGTTATTTTGGAGATCAGAAAAAAACACGTTTTGCTTCTCTCTCGTCGGACACACGAGACACTATTGTACAATATAAGTAAAACGCAAAAATACCAAAATAAATTAAACGATAATACAAAACACCTTAGTAACCCTTATGACACAATCAAATGTCAAACAAAATGTAATGTGATTGATATTATTATGAACATTCATCGCAGTTAATACAGTTTTCACGTAATTGGCTAATCAGATATCACGTTCCATGATGCTCTTAATTAACATATGATTAACTGCCATACTCGGGCAACAAATTAATTTATGTGCCACTCTAGTTATGTCTCGTGGCTTTATGTATTAGATATATCATTATTTACATATTTATATTATATAACATTTTGCGCTGTAGGTATGTAATTTACCGGAATAATTATTTATTTATTTTATACCTACATACATAATCATGTTACTATGCTATTTAAAACGTCTTTTGAACAAAGTCAATACTTTATACCTATATATGTTTATTCATTTACATAGGATATTTTTATCATCATCATCTTCAACCCTTGCCGACTTACTGCTAGGGGTCATAGATTTCCGTCTTGTGTGTTTTTGTCCAGAGAGGCATTTCGATGGATCGCGTGTCATAAATCCAAGCATTATAATTGATAAGAAATATGAATATGGTCTGCAAATCAGAATATTTCATACATGTAATGTATGTATGTTCAGCTGCAGTAAAAAAAATGTTTGATCGTTATCAAATGTATTTTATTTATTAAAAAATATTTACATACATGAAAATAACAATTAACAGTTAACAATACACCGGGCCATTCATATTTCAAAAGGAATTCCCGCTTATTTTGTTTCAAAAGTCATTCGAAAATCGTTTACAGTCGAATACTTTATTCGTTTCAGTCTCGTATATGCAGTAAAATATATTGATTCGTTATGATTGATTGTTGTTATTAACTTTCAAGTTAATTATTGTCAGTATGAGTTACATATATGGATCCAATAGAATGTAGTTCGCTTATTATATCTTTGCAAGCTTGTGTGGTGAAATTTTCGAAAAGCTTTTAATATAATTTAAAGCCAATGAAACTATATGAATGAAATAAATAATATAACAAGTAATATAAAGTATTATTGAGGGTTCAAAATTTTAATTACATTTGGAATATACTATTAAATTTCTTTTTAAATTGCGAAAACAATAAATTATCTTTTTAAAGATAAAAGTGTCGTTTAATTTACATGCTTTACTTTGTTTCAATTTATTAAAAAACACAATCCAAACCATATCATTAAAAACAATCTCCTTAAATTCCCGTCACAAGCGCCGACGAATTTACGAATACGAGCGAATTTCCACAAATTTACACAAAAGTTGTAATCACATTTCCCATTAGTGTGCCAAAACTGTCCCGGAATCTACATACAATTACCTAGGGGCATGCATGATTGCAAGCACTAATCGCTCAAATGGGACGGTCGCAGTGTCCACTCAAATGTAAATCGTACACTGTGTCAGTGAACGGTAACGGTCGGAACGGGCGCTGATTTGAGGTTAAATAGGTAGAATATACCTCTTTCTGATACAAATGAAAATTAGTAGAGAATGTAACCTTTGTGCTAAGCCAGAAGAAAACTACCTCAATACGCAGTGCTACTATTTAGCCCATGAAGAATGGACAATCATACAAACACAACCAAGAAAGGTTGTGTCAAGACATAAAATATCGAATTTAGTCAAGGGGTGTGGAATAAGATTTAGAGTATCGAACAAAACATGGTAAACAAACTTCTCTTGCACACTAAAAAGAGAAAGGAATTCTACTTAAACAAGGGTCTTGAACGATTGTGTGAAATCAGACTTTTCTATTTAGTTAATTTCCGTGGCAACTAACTAATAAATTGATATGAAAGTTGCAATGTACCGTGCACTGACATACAGCCGCTAGTGCGATACAAATTACGGCCGCCAAATTACAGTTATTGCGACGACTAAATTTACTCTCAGTTAGGGATCTATTTGGCGATTTTAAACATATATTTGTCATTTTATTTCTAGTTTTTTGCGAAAAATTATAAGATTATTAATAGTGTTTTTTTTCTAAAATTCACTTTGGACTTCCTATTTAAATTAAAAAAAGTGGCAATAATCCACTAGTGTTACAAAAGTAAACTTTAGTAAAAGATGAATCTAAATGTGTGAAGTGTCTATTACATCTTACAATACTTTCCAGATTTACACGTTAACAACTTTGAACTTGAAACCAATTAATCAAATCTGCGTAGGAGTCGCGACCCACAGTGACGAGGATTACGATTAACGAAAGAAGTTTTTTTTTTTTACCAATTGTAATTTTTGTTTGTCTTTAATCACTACATGGTATAAAGCAAAGTCGCTTCTTGGGGCTGTCCTTATATCTATGTGTATGTGTATATATGTACATGTAGTAAAGAATATTTGACTGATTCTTCGATAAAAAACAGCGCAGAGTGCCACTAGTACATATTTATATACACACACAATATACATAATATCCAACTATATACAGACCGCAATGCCGTGAGGCGCGCTTTGCATTGTCGCGGGCTCGTTCGTTACGTGATCGCGGGATTCCATTCACTTCTACGTACGTCTTCGGGCCTTGGGAAATACTAGGGATGATCTTAATCTCACTTTATACGAAAATATCGGTAGTTTTTTTGCACTGAAAAATTTACTAGATGTTAAGACATCATTACCCTTCTTTCTTAAGTATCATGATCATGTATCCTTGACTTGCTAACTAGAATAGAATTGATTCTCAAACAGGGCTATCGGAATACACTGTTTAGTTCTGTTTGTTTCAGTGTTTATCAGTAGATTAGCCAACATATTATGACAGTTATTCCCGTGCCAATAATCACAAATGATAGTGTTGAACAAAACCGGATGTCATAATATCGACAAATCAATAATGCCCATGAAAACGTCCAATTTCGCCTAATTTATGTCGATTTGTATTGTCACAATCACTAAAAACAAGTTTAACAAAATTTGCATAAGCCGTTAAATCTGTTACAGGGTCCGCGGCAACATTTAACTGACAAATGTTATCATATTTCACAGAACACAATAATGGAATGTTAATATTATTATCGTATATTTATTCGCCTCCCACTTAAAATGCGCACGGGGATTCCGTTGTGCAGTTATTTTACATTACAAGCAGGGAAACTGTATGACGATATTTCAACATGGAAATGAATGAAAACTTAAGTTGGATTCCGTTTGAAGCGTATGAGTAGGTATTTTATTATTGGTTTATTTTGTAAACTGTCGCTTTTATTACTGAAGTTCCGATTAAGTAGTTCCGATTTAAACTTCACTTTATTGAATTTCATAGTCATAGTCATAGTCATATCATTTATTTGCAAATTGTAAAGATATAAACACTTAACAATGACCCTGATAGGGTATGCAAATATGTACATATGTATATGTAAGTCTGAGTGAGAAGCGGCCCGATTCATATCTCGATTTAAAATTTATCTCGATTAAGATTTAACATTGGTAATACGGATTTTCCAAGCAAAGTTTATGTTTCATACAACAGAATTACAAACTTGTAATAAATAATATCAATACCTACAACTTCTAAGAATATTAGTAAATCTATCGATACATTTTCATCGACTACACCCAATCTCTGTTCCTAGCCTTGCAAATCGAAGTCCCGATTGAAATCAGTCGTCTCTCGGTAAATATCGTCTTGAGCTAATACTTTCCCCTGAGATTGCTAATCTCGGTTCTGATGACGGTTCGGTAGGTATGTTTGCATACAAACGAACCCGCATGGTATGTGTGTTCAATGGTATATAGTATGGGTATACGGGGCTAGATTATAAAGCTCATAAACAGTTTATTAATTTGTATTGTATTTGTATTTGTATTTATTGTCCGAAAACTAGGTATAGTACAGATCTTAAATAATATTTTACATTTAGCACGCTAGTTTTTACCTTGTTAGGTTTACAGACATAAGGTATATAAGTAATTGAATTAAAAGAATCCGTCAATATAACATTTAAAAAAGTACGTATGTACGTACGTACTGTACGTACGTAAGTAATCACCAGCAGTGCCTCGAAGTTCTCTTTCTTTGACTCTATTTTCTCATGGGTCAGCCTCGTGACTCCCCCGCAGTATGACTTGTAAGGGGAGTTCTCTTGGGTGGATACATCGTGGTGGGTCAGGTCATGTTCTTTCACGGAAGACACGTGTCCTCGGATGCTACGCCCCGTAGTTATTCCCGAGTTAATCCTAATCTACATACCTGCACATCATATTATATTATAAGCGCAAAGAAGTAATAGACATACACACTCACACAAACTTTGGTCTTTATAATATTAGTGTTATTATCAGCAAATAATTTAATAATAATTAATTGGCCATTTTGTATAAAAAACAGCAAAGTTTAATCTATGTCATAGGGCAGCCCAGAAACCTATGTACATTTTATTATTTTAGAAATTTCACGAGAAAAGGATATGAATGTGATATTAATAGGTTCGATGCTATATTAATAATTAATTAAATATGAGATATTAATAAATAATTAATAACTAAACTTCTAATACATGTTGTCATTCTCACATAGGGAATCCTACAGCGGCAGCCAGGGAACATGCCATTCAAATTTAGACTAAGCTAATGAAACTGTGCAATTGTAATAATACCTTATCATTATTATTTAAGTCAATAAATAAATATATATTTATTATTGATTATCATTCTATATAACCCAGATTCCTATTGCTTGAGTGATTCAGGTTCAATATTGCACACGCTTGTGTTTGATCTTGCTCGTAAATATTGTAACATTTTCATAAAAAGAGACGCGTCGTGTTCTGAATAATGTAAAATAACATTTTAATAAAAAAAAAACTAATTACAAATTTTTAATACACTAGACAGTTAAAATTGCAAAATATGTTCACGATTTTGTATTATGTTTGATCATCACAAATTTCGTAACAGAACATTTAGTTCAACATTTCGTAAATAATGTCGCTAATACTTAAATATCCTTTTGAGCTGATTGATAAAAACATTTTAAAGAATTGGGAAAAATTTAGAAAAAGAAGAAGAAGAAAAAGTTAGGCATATTTAACAAAAGCAAAAGGTAAAAAATCGATAGGAATCATGCCATACAAAAGCAGGCGTATTTTCTCAGGTAAAAGGAAAATACGATAATCTTAACGGTTCAATTGAGACGAACAAATGTTATGTCGTCAGAAATTCTGGTAGTTACAGTTACCTAAGAGCAAAGCGTAGATAAATTTCTTCGTAAGTAAACTGCATATTCATTTTGTACATCTTTATATTTTTTTGTTTATTTAGGTTGAAGAGACTGTAACTGACATTGTAAATTAAGATACTATACTAACTCGACTAAATAAAATCCGTTATTTCCGTTGTTAAGTTCGGAAAAAAAGAACTAATCGAATTCGAGGGTGTTCAAATCCAGAATGAATGTTTCTTCTAGGTAAGCAATAAGCATACTACACACCTACATGCGACATTTACCTTTACATTTTAAACCTGTTATTCTGTAAATAAATATTTTTTCATTCTATCTTTCTTTCTTCTTTCTTTAGCGTTTGACTTTAGCTAAGTATGTACATTTGACAACGTTAGTGATGTACTCTGTATTCTGTAGTGATGTTCCGCACCAGGCAAACTGTGATAAAATTTAAGAATATCATTCGACTAGTAGGTATATACAATGGTTAATATACTAATCTTTATTTAAAATCGGCTGTTCGTTCAGCCATGTCAGAGACCCTTAGGGCGGCTTGATTAACTTTCGACACCAGAGTTGGCCACTCGCATTTGACAAGAAGAAGACTAAAATCTTCACCAATTTGACTATCTGTTAAAAATCTCCAAATATAGTATATGGTGACAAAACGATAATCTAATCTGCCGGTACGAGCGGTTCGGTCCAGCTTATAATCTTATTACCTCAACTAATTCATAAACCGACAGATCTGCGGCCGCGGCCGTGTAATAAAGTACATTGACATAGAAAATAAAATACAGCAGGATATATTTGTTAATTGTATATTTTAATATTATGTTTCAGACTTATAAATAAATATAATTTGCCTAAGTTCATCTGCTTTAGATTGTTCTACGTCTTGTATTTAGAAAAGAAACTGATCCTTCACGTCCACTGCGTTATGATTGTTTTTAAATACTGAAGAAACTATCTGAAGTATGTTTTTTTGTTTTATTAGAGCAAAGGATAAACAACAACCAGAAAACAAAAAATATATTTTGTAAAAACATGTTACACAGTCTTAATCAAACTTATTCGTCGCTTACGATCATCATTTTCAATTCTTGTTAACCCACGGCTGGGTATAGGCCTCTTCCCCAAGTACCACAGACACATACATATATTGGTAGGATATAAAGTTAAAAACTATGAAAATGTATTTCTACAAAATAACACCAACCATAACGTTTTGTGAATTTATTTCTCAATCTGTAATACTCTGAAGTAGGTACTCGGTAAATGGTTTTCCTTCCTTGATAGTTGATTACGTTGAATTTATGTTGTATCTACCTTTAATCAGATATCTGTCCATTGGTTCACGAAATGTTGTTTACATAGACACTTCAAACAATTTTAACTTGCTTAGCCAGATCAAAAGCTTAATTTTCCCATAGGTCATTTAAAAGACATTTTTAATAGAAGCACTAGTTGAAGCTCGAAGTTTTTCTCTCAGTTCTAAACCAACTAACAAATAAACTTCCGATTTTTTTCTCGATGACCACTAACTTGCCTGAAGCGAGGCATTGAAAACACAACTGTATTAGGGCATCCCATTCTTAACATGTAAGTTTAGTAAGTAAATAAGTTTAAGTTTGTGTGTCTCAATAAATGTATTTTCTTTCTTTCTTTCAACTTGACTGAAAATACAAGTCATTGGTGTAGGGCCGAATTCGAACCAGGGTGTGTCTGGATGGAAAGCAGACACTGGAACCGCTGAGCGACTCTGGTTAAAAGGTTCCATAATATGAAGTTATTTTACTCAATATCTCTGAACACACTACTATCTGCAAATCCAGCCAATCCGATCGCTGCGTCAGCGGGGAGTCTCTACACGAAATGGAATTGGATTCACGAATCTTTCTGTTACGGTACTACATACCTATATATATATATATATATATATATATATATATATATATATAATAGTACTTGGTGCTCGCTATGGCTTCTTTGTAGAGCTATTGTTTTATTTTAATAAAGTATTTTCTAGACATTCAGGCCCAAGTTTATATTTAAAATAAACTTTCAGAAGACCTGATAACCTCTGTTTATTAAGGCGAAGGCGGTTATATACCAATGTAATTGTTATTATAGCACACTGTTTCTTTTTCAAATACACTATCAAACTACTCTTATTTGAAATTTTTTGCTGCCAAGACTTAAATTAAAAATCAAACATGACAATCTTAAACAACCCGTATAATAGTTTTTATTATATTTTATTTATTTTTATTTATTTATAATGGTACACAAAACAGAATGTGTTCCCAAATAAGCTAAGTATACATTCAAAACTGGTTTTGATCCAGAACAAATTCCTAAGATAAGTGTACACAGCTAAAAAAATAAAAAAATATGTTTTATGTATAAATAACATTAGGCAATCCAATAGGGAATAAAATTAAATAAAATATTTTCGTGTGTCACAATTATTATGATAGGTTTAAATTAAATCAAAAGTCTCGGTTGTCAAAGTTCAACGCCTCTCATACCTTACTAAATTAACAAAAAATGATTTTTCAAATGATAAGAAGCATACTTTATCAACTGTAGAACAAAAGTATCAGAGATGAACAGATGCAGTGACACTCCAACTCGATTTATAGCAACGATTTTCAATCGATACCCGTTATCAATGACATAGAACAGTCACAGACTTGCTTAAGTGCATCTATTGCTAGTGTATGAAGAATTCTCAGTAACACAAAAAAAACTACATAATCATAATCATAATCATAATCATCATTTATTCATAAAGCCATTTTACACGTCACATTGTATAGTTGTAAATACTAGAAAATAATTACAGTACTATTTAATATATGTAAATTTACAAGTCAAAAACTAAATTGTATTACTTAAGTGTAAGTATAATTATACAATTCAAATAATAATAAGTAAGTGTAAGTATAATTATACAATTCAAATAATAATTACAATAATCAGATTAATAAATAATAATTTCTTACATTCAGAATTGTTATGTGAACTTCATGAACTCCTCGATGGAACAGAAGGAGTGCTCCAACAGCCACCGCTGGAGGCGGGTTTTAAAGTTATTAACACTGGGTGCGCTGGTTATTGATACTGGTAACTTATTGTATACGGCTGGACCCATGACATGAGTGAGTTTAGCAGACTTAGCCAGCGAGTGCTGTAACAACTTGAGTTTTTGGCCATTTCGTGTGCTATATGTATGAGTGTCATTACGTGTAGTGTATGATGCCAGGTTGATCCTCATGTACATGGCTACTTGCAATATTACTATTGCAGGCAGGGTGAGGATCCCCAATTTTTTGAATAACGGTTGCGCGGGTGCATCATAAGGTACTTGCATAATTGCTCGGATGGCGCGTTTCTGGAGCTGGAACACTCTCTTCCATTGCGAACACTGGCCCCAGATCTCTGCCCCATACTGGAGTAGGGAGTGGATGGTAGCGAAATAGCATGTTCTTGCCACTTCGACCGACACCAGGCGGGAGACACGTCGCAGTGCGAAACACGCTCCACTTAATTTCCCACAAATCTTGTATACATGCTGGTCCCACACCAAGGCGGAGTCCAGCTCGAACCCTAGGAAGGTGGTGCACAGGGTTTGTTCAAGTTCTGTATCTTGAATTCGTACCCTTAAGGGTCTGCGAATTCTGCCAGAGAGATCAAAATGGAGATAGTGCGTTTTTTTCAGATTCAGTGCCAGACCATTCGTAGTAAACCATGTTGCCAACTGCTGAGCCGTCTCGTTGAGCTGCCGTTCAAGGTCATCAACTGACCCAGAGGTCACTATGGCGGCGACGTCATCGGCATACATTAGTATGTCTGCCGCTGGCACCGCAGCAGGTAAGTCGTTCAGCAGTAACGAGAACAGCAGATTGGAGACGGAGGACCCCTGAGCAACGCCCATGGTGGACTCCAAAGGTTCAGATCTAACTTTGCTGTCATTTCCGACTACAACTTGGGACCGATTCCTCAGGAAGCTGTTAAGTACACTATTTGCGGCATCAGTGATGCCATAATGACTCAGCTTACCAACGAGGACATCATGGTCACAGAGGTCAAAGGCCTTAGAAAGGTCACAGCACAAAATGGCGACTTGTTTTTTATCTCTGCCGCCTCGGGCGGCTACTACCCGGCGGAGCAGCTCTCTCGTCAGCGACGTCGTCGACCTACCCTCTCGGTAGGCATACTGTTTGTCTGAGAGTGCCTCCGTGTCAGCTAGGTAAGTAACTAGGCGGCTGCTGATTCCGTTCTCGAAAACATAACATACAAAATAGTGTGGCTTGCACACGTGCTGTATCGGTACCCGTTTTTTAATAAAGCTTATCTAGAGCTGGTCTTATTATTTTTATAAATTAGATTAAAAATATTTCTTATTTCTACATCTACATTTATGTATATTACATGTTTTACATCATAAATATGTCATTTTTCTTTGTAAAATAAATATCGGTTATATTCATTGGCAAGAATAAGTTAACCAATTATGATAGTTTAATTTATTTATCAATTTTACAAGTAATCCTTCGTCAAGGTAAAGTTCGTATATAGCGATAAAAAAACAGTGTAAGCTAATAGTAAAATCTTAAAATCACTTCCCCAATGACTAAAATCTGCGGTTCTCCGCAGATTTTAGTCATTGGGGAAGTGATTTTTATTTTAGAGCTGGTCTTATTATTTTTATAAATTAGATTAAAAATATTTCTTATTTCTACATCTACATTTATGTATATTACATGTTTTACATCATAAATATGTCATTTTTCTTTGTAAAATAAATATCGGTTATATTCATTGGCAAGAATAAGTTAACCAATTATGATAGTTTAATTTAATTATCAATTTTACAAGTAATCCTTCGTCAAGGTAAAGTTCGTATATAGCGATAAAAAAACAGTGTAAGCTAATAGTAAAATCTTAAAATCACTTCCCCAATGACTAAAATCTGCGGAGAAGTCAATACTTTTAGGAAGCAAATAGTACTTTTTTTACATGAGATAGGCTCACGCTTGACTTCAACTTGCCTGATGTTAAGCAACGATATAATCTAAGATCTAGAGCGCTAATCCACTCTATCTGTACTTTTTACATTAATAAAACACCAAGGCCTGCCCTGTCCCATGCTATATCGAAGCCGTTATATCGAGTTTCAGCCGGGTTAACAGGCCAGGGTGGCGAGAAGTCAGATGTCCAATAAATGTTCTGTTCAATGTCTCTATTTCAATATTCGATTTACTTGAATCTGCGACGACGTTTTACCGATGGAGCTTCGCGTTACAATCGGTTTTGTGTTGTGGAAGGAACTCGGTTTTATCCGCTTTCGAATATGATTTGATTCCAAAAGTGGCATTTCATTTTCGAGGAAGGAATCGTCACTTTTCTTACTTGGTAAAATGTACAAGACATGTTGCATAAATGACAAGAAAGAGGAATGAATTAAGAGTAAAAAAAGTTACCCGTATTTGATTTATTAAAATTGCACGCATTGCGTTGGTTGAAATAAATAATAAATAAATAAATAAATATTTCGGGACATTCCACACAGCGCCATCTAGCCCCACACTAAGCAAACGCTTGTGTCGTGGGTACTAGATAACGGATATAATACTTATATACTTATCTTTTGTAAATACATACTTATTATACATACAAACAACCAGACTCAACACAAGAAATTATACATTTTTAAAATGCATAAATACTTGTGTCGAGCGGGAATCGAACCCGCAACCCCTAGATTAGAAGGCAGAGCCACTACCAACTAAGCTAACAGGCCAGTCAAAATGAATGTATGTGTAACTTTTACAAACTATCCTAAGGATGTTTATTACAAATTTTGATTTGATTTGAAATGAAATGTGACGACATAAATATGACAACAGATTCGCACAATCCTCTCAGCTGCAACCTTACTCACCACAGTAGCTAACTAACTAGTAAATTGGTGCAATCGGGAGCGGATGAGATGCATTAGGAGCGTATCTGGGGCAGTGAACTGAACAGTGCATTGCTTGCATGCGTGCATCCGTGGCCATGTCTCTTCTATATCGTATTGAATATAAGAAGTAAATAAATAACGGTGAAAAAAAACATAGTAAGGAAACTGACATGTTTAAGGTCGACAAAATCCGAGGACATGTGTCTTCCGTGGAAGGTCCTGGGCGCCCACCACTGCCCTAACGAATTTATTCTGCGTAGGAGTCACGAACCTCAGTCATGAAGAAATACGACTCAAAAAGGGAGAAAATAAAGTCTGTACTGCATTTTTTTTTTGGAATAACCTGAGCCACGGAACTTTATTTTCTTTCTAGAAATTGGTAATTAAAAAGGTCAGAAACAATTTTGTATTAAACCGGCCTAATCTTAAAAGCAAATCTGATAATAATAACAAACCTTTTTTGAGTCAAAAATTAAAAACAAACAAAACGTACGTAAAAGTGTAATCCTAATTTTCAAAACACGATGTTTTCCGCGCCATTGCACAAACGGATTTAATTATTCTAGAGGCGTAGAGGCGTTTTAGCGAGAAAAAAACCGTTTTGGTCATCCCATGAAAGCGCCATGTTAATGCAAATTTTTAGAAACCAACCTTATCCAGTCGGCCTGTATTGTTAAATAGAGATGCCCGTTTGATGTAAAATAAATAAGAACTGGAAAAAAAACAATTTTAAATTAAATTGTATAGTTTATATCTATTTTCCTAAATATAATTAAACAGCATAATTAGAAAATAAAATACTTATTTAAAAATAACACACGATTAAAAAATAAATTATTAAATTAAATATTGAAATTAAACACACTCTTGCCGGTTGCTAGTAATTGAATCCCAGGGTTTCATAGTTCAGATCATCTTTTGCTTGTGTAATGATGGTATGATTAAGTGTTTTTCCGGTACCAAATAAATTTTGGTTACAAATGTTGCTAAGAGATGGCGCCACCTAAGCGCGCTGGAATTTGGCCCCTCTTAATAATCTGTAGCGTACTGGAAAATCGCTCATTATATTATTTAAGAATGAACCTACATGATACAAGAACAATTATGAATATAGATAGCGCTGTCTTATATGTCCTGAAATATTTATTAAATTATTAACTTATTCATTATTTATTTGTGTCCACAGATCCACAACAAGGAGTGGTGTAAGAAGGGCCGGAAAGGAGGCCACTGCAGTATGAAATGCGAAGGTACGAGTTACGCTAAATGAATTACCGCGATTACATTCATTTGCATGCGGTTAATGCTAACAACTCATCATCGTTTAGAGCTATTAATTTATTTAATTTGCGGGCTCGTTTCTGTTTTCATGTTGAAATAGCTTTGCGTGAGCTTTACGAATCATACTACTAATAAAAATATCACAGGTTGCCGTTATCTTCTGTTCACCATCAGAAATCAGCAGTAGCTAGATCTTATTAATATACACATACAAGTGTAGGTATATTAATATAAAATAAAATATTGAAATCAAGGCCTTGATTTCAGATTTTAATTGTGTCAGAGGCATAAGTCACTGTATAAATACCTACCAGGCAGTCTGTTTATTTTCTCAAGTCCTTTTGCCTGAAAAAGTGTAATAAGTAATGGACTTGCCATAACACCAGCAGTACGGTGACCTAGAAAATTATTGAAATACCAATATAAAAAGAAATCGAACAAAGGTCGTCCAAACGTCCTTTAATTCTCGAAGTTAATCTCATAAAACCTTGCGAGAAAAAACTAAAAATTCGACCACCAATTTGTAGCGATTGAGATTCTTTCGCCAGGAGGACAGACAGAATAAACCAGAGACTCCTAATCTTCTATCTATATGTCAGGCAGTTGTTAGAAATCAATTACTCGAAATGACGGGCCAATGAGCATCCATACCTATCACGTGTCCATATCGATAGTCCAATCTATAAAAAAAATTATTTAACAATTTTTATTAAAGTAGTGGTAGATAAACAAGACGTATATCAACCAATGTGAGCATCCTGCATGTACATCCTAGCTGCAGTGATATCCCAATTTTAATTTTAAATCTCAAGCTGTCATAGCTGCATTGCCAAAACACAACACATTCACATTCTACACATAAGTTAACTTAGGGTAAAATGAAAACTTACTTACCCTACTTACTTACTTATAGCGTGATATTATAGAGTGATTAAAGTTTTTATATTTTTTATAAAAAAAACAGAACATACGCACCGAGACAATGGTTCTAACTGTGCTAAGTAATCGCTCAGTAATATTTCCCATTTCTTTTTTATTCTATCACTCTAAATAGGCTTCTATAAAGTACAATATTGTTAGCAGCAATCGAGATTCTTCCACCGGGGCAGGGCCTGCCATTAGTTCACGTAGCATCGTACCATCACTACCATACCAATACCTTGTCCATACAATGTGCAGGCATGGCAAGAAGCGGTGTCGTTCTGAATATCTCACTGATGACACCACTTTGGTCGTGACTCGTGACTGACGGGATTGAAGCAAACGATGTTTAATAGGGATCGTTTGTTCTGGTCATCAAACTTATAGTTCTAAAAACACATTAGTAGTCTTTGCTGGTATAAAGAAAGAAAAAACCGTAAATTTAAACAACAATAGTAAACTAAGCGTGAGCTTCATTACAGCTAGAAATAATGACCCAATATCAAATGATATGACAAAAAAATCTTAATAAATTACGGTTAAATTCATACTTTCCAGTTTTTGGTGTTTACGGTTTTGGGCGTAACATATGCTTCTTATTATCTTATAATAACGCGTGTGAAGCCGCGCGCAAAAGGTAGCAAGTTATACAATAATACAGATACATATCACAATCCCACCCCAGTACAATTGTGGCAGTTGCAGTAATCCTGCGCCCGCTACATAATCTGGTGTCGGCGGCCGCAGTGTCGGCGCGGCGTGTTACAATACATACTAGCTGCTTCACTCGCATATTGGACGCGGAGTAGATTGTGCACAGAGAGACAAATAATAGATAAATAATAGGTAGATGCTAGTAATAAATGATTTAGAATCACCGCAAAACGAGGGTGAGATACTATGACTTTGACTATGGCATATGAGCATAGAAGCTTATGTGTGTAGCAATGTGTTTAAAGCAAAGTAGTGGCTTGTAAATATCTAATTATAAACATAAAAAACTTCGAAATTATTGCTAGCTTTGCGCAAGTAGCTGAAAGTTTTTTTTTTTGAAAAAAAAACTTTTTTACGAGGACAGAACAGAAAACAAAGGAAGTGGTGCTCGTATCTCCTGCCACAATTAAGCAGAATATCGCAACATTCGCGGCGGCCATGATTAGTCGTGCTTAGCTACGTGAGGTGAGGTAGAAAGACGTTCCGCACTCGCACAAAAAAAATGTTTAAAAATAATTCATGCCTTGTGCAATTATTACGTGTCAAAATGAAAGCAGGACGAACAATTTATTTGTTTATTTTTTTTATTTTTTTATATATCAAAAGGATATGTATATTTTGTTTTACTTATATGTGAGTTTAGCGACACCGGTACCCGTTCTAAATAGCTATAAGGGCACTTCCATTGTTTTCTCTATTTCGTGGTCACATGCATGATATAATAATATGTTTTTTTATGTTTAACTTACATAATAGAAAATATTTTTTTATGGCCACAACTACAAATGTTTATTTTCTTCTTACTACCGCATTTTCACATTTAAATGAGAAAATGCGGTATCATTCGTACAATGCTGTAGAACATCCTTAGGCTTTTCTTAAGATTTTCAAAGTTACCCTCTTTATTATTTTGTAGTAGTTTAAAGTATTATGTGTAGTTTTTTTTTCTTGTTTTCTCTGTATTATTATTGCAAATAATGCTGTATCTCTGTTTATATATCTACTCAATAGCATTAATAGTGCAAAGGACGCAGATGTTGAGGAAAATCACCTCATTAGAATGCATGCCTTTTGCTTTCTAAAGCTTTGAGACTGTTTGCAGAAGTGATTGTGAAATACTGTTTCGAGTAGCTGATAGTTTCTCGCTAAGGACTAAAAAAGATTTTTGTTGAAGAGTGTCTTTTTGTTTTTTATTGTTGTTATAATAGTGTTGTATCCTTTTCCTCCCACTTAGATTCATTACAACCAAAATCTTTGTCAAAATTTACTAAAGTTTTAATGTTTTGGAATCGATCTCCTAAAAAACACAGAACAGAAAACCAGATTTGACCATTGTAATACGAACTTACTTAACGTAAAAATATTATTATTTCTCACTCTATGCTAAAACTAAAGTTAGACAAAATGCCCTATTAAGCGACTAACACGGCTAACTTTCAGGTACAAAAACTCCAAACTTTTCCAACAACAAACGTTCCTAAAACCTTGTAATCTAATAACCCGTTTTAAACTCATACAAAGGCTAATTTTCGCGCAAACTGCATATGGAATCTGTAGAACGACAGTTTCTATCCTGGGACGGCGGGACCTTTGGGGAACTCTCAACCATCGACAATATAGTCATTACACACCTTATTGTTTTTAACCGACTTCCAAAAAAAGGAGGTTATCAAGTCTTGTAAAAGTTTTAGTTTCTCTTTTTTTGTGGGTATGTTACGCGGTTACTCCGTTATTTATGAACCGATTTCAAAAATTATGTTTTATTCGTTGATGTTTTTTTTTCCGAAATGGTCCCATTTTTGTATATCTTATTACTAGAGCTGTATTAGACGAACCATCTAAGGATATGTGTCATTCGTGGAAGCACCTATGCGCCAACCACCATGTATCTGCCCAATAGAACTCCCCCTACGGGTCGATTCTGAGGGGGAATAAAGAGGGGATTAGACAAGCTAGAGACCATTCTATGTAGTGCGCTGGAGAAGAGGCCTATACTCAGTAGTGGATGAATACGGGCTGATATGATGATGAAGATGGTTAGTGAAGCGTAAGCCATGTCTCCTCCGCAGAAAATTCTTTTGACATTTGATGTATAACCTATCACATTATATTATTATTGTTATCTAGTACTCATGACAAGCGTTAGCTTAGGGGTTATATTCTGAATTCTGTGGTATGGGGCTAGATGGCGCTGTGTGGAATGCCCCTGAATATTTATTTATTTGACTTGTTCTTTTAGCAGTTTCTATAGACAATTAGACGTTGCTTTTTTATTACGTCTTTCCTCTCATCCAAACTGCATACGACGTGAAACAGGTTTTAGTTCTGCTAGAAGGTATTAGAGTGTGCGATTGTATAGTTTTATTAGAAAGGTGAGAGCTTGGATGTACGGAAGTTGTCTCGTTATATGCAATGCGACTTGAAATAAATGTTTTACTTAGCGAACATAGATTAAAGTATTTTTAAAAGTACTTAGCCATTTTTCAAATGTTTCAGTCGACCAATTGCTTGATAAAAGTCCATTCTATCTTATCTATTCTAGGTTTCACAGATGTCGGTATTGTGCCTAAATTGATAATAATAATCATCATAGAACCAAGAAAAACAATACGCACTTCCCAATTTTAGCGCAGTGATTAAGATTTAATTTAATTAAAGGTTGATTTTAAATTCATTCATACTTACCTAGCCTATACTTTAGCTACACACATACATTGTCCGAAATTCTGCACAATTTCAACAAAAACCTAGCACAGCCATCAAGCTACGTGCTTTGTTACATTTTCACGAAAAGGCTAAAAATCCACCGCCGTGTTCTTTTCACGCGACTCAACAACGAGAGGTAACACTCATTTATTCAGATCCAATTTGTACGAACTACGACCCGGTTATTGTTAGTGCGACACTGCCAAACGGTACGATGATAAATTTAAGCTTGCCGAGGATTTCTAGCGATCGTCAGAAATTCTCGGCTACGAAGGAATTGGATGGTATATTTTTAGTTGCTAGATGTGTTTGAGGGGTATTAATTAGTGAAAAACGCGACGGAAATTGGGTTTGCAAGTTTGTCATTTATTATAGACATGTTACCACTAGACTAGACTACTTAGGTCTTATTACAAAATGTAGTGTAACTGCCATTAGTCAGAACTTTTAAAATTGCCGTCCATTCTTGTTGTTCAAAATTTGTTTTCTTCTGTCTTAATAATCAAATTGACAAAATGTTACCAATGATAAATCAATGTTCTAATTTAAAGTAAACATTAGATTGTTTATATGTGATGTTTGAACAACAAGAACCGACTTTTTATTTTCGAAGTCCAAGACAAATATTTTAACCGTGTTTTGTAATAATACGGCTTATGCTTCTGATATTGTAGGTACATATGCAGGTTATGTTTTTCTTTACATCTATGGGTAGGAAAAGTATGTGTGTATGGTATATGTCACCAGAAACTTATAATATTTTAGTTCAATAAGAAAATATATGTAATAAATTAATTCGTTTTCCCAGATCTGCTCAACGAAGACCTAGCAGACGACGTGCGATGCGCCAAGCGGATCTATGACCGAGTTGGCTTCAAGGCCTGGCCGTCTTCTTACTCCTACTGCAAAGAAAAGGCCATGCCTGACCTCTCTCGGTGCTAGAACATCATCATATATATATACTAATCATCACATTTTATAAGCCATCAGAAATACGCTCAAAACGCTGTGCAGAACGCGAATTTAGACTATTTGTTCGACTGAATCTACGTCGTTCCGAATTGCGTCGTCACACTAATTTCAGTTAACTTCTTTATTCATTCGATATTTCAAAGATTTCTCTCCCGTTAATTTCTGTAAGCTCATAAATATTTTTAAATATCAGTTGGCGCCAAATAACTAAAAAGACAAAAGTATGATTAATAATAATTTTTCATTTTAAATTATCATTAAATTCTATTTGGCAGCAACTGTAACAAGTTCATTATGTATTTGGTCGGTAAGCACATATTTTGGAGCTGTCTTTATCTCTTGACTATTTTACCTATTAGATTAAAGTATTGGAACTTTCCTTTTCATGATCGTCGATTCTTCCTAAACCACTTAGTGATAAGTAATTCAATGTGTTCATTAGAATTAATTATACTATCGAAATCGATTAACCACCAAATGTGTTCTTTTAAATATTAATAGATCGAACCGCCTCGTTTTGTGTTCAATATTTTATAAAAAAAAAAATTTTACGTAATGTTTTGTCATTCAAGTAAGTAGATGAAATTGGTAGTAAAAGGAATATTTTTGTACGTGATTCAATTATTTTGCATGATAGTTTTATTTTGTATTGTATCCAAATTGTTCTAATTATTTTATTATTTACCCATGTTTGTAGTTTTTTTACTCTGTACCAATTAATAAAAAAGTTTTATTTACTTACATTTGGGTTGTATCATTTTATTATTTTACATAATTTTCTCGATCCCTTATACCTTTTCAGCTTACCTGAAACAAAAAAAAGTTTATTACTTGTAAACATTAATATACAGCTATTTGGTTAGCAAACGCTCGTTTTAGAATACAGCATAGAGTAATATGATATACCAGGAATACAGTACAAAATTAGCGCCTGAAAACCAGTTCGAGCGAATGCTTACTGTAGCGACTGAGGATTGCTCTCTCTTATCACACAGGCGTTATGCTGGAACAAAATGTTCTAACATAGTCACTGTTTTTCAGTTTTCATCGTTTTACAATACGTCCGGGTCGGACACGTTCCAATCGTATTTTTGAATGAATGTAGATTTTATACTCGCCGACTACGATTATTATTATCTGCGAAAATGTTCACAATATTCGAGGATGGGCACTTAACTGTACGATTAAAATGGCGTTATTCAAGAATTAAATTGAAAACAAGGTAAGTTGATTCAAACTGAAAGTCAAGTTTTTGACTAGCAAATTGCAAGAAGGCGCTGTGATGGAAGGTGAAGCTGGCTTGTATTGAAAATATTGGTACGGCAGCACACATCACTCGATCTTTCTTTGTTTATAAGTTTTACTAACAACAGCAAAAGATAGTTTATGGATATGTACCAATATATGGTTTATCTCTTTCTGGTTCTGCTTGTAATCATAGTAAAAAATCTAATCATAATCATAGTATTCAGTTAGTAGTTTATTTTATTTTAATTAGTTTGGTACAGTCACATACAATTAGTTATAAAAATATATACTAAACACTTTGAAGAATAATATTTAACTAAGAGTCCAATTACGACTATACACAGTTACTTACAAGCTATTTAGTTTATACAGTCGATAGGCTTAAAAAGCCTCATCCCATATGAATATTGGTTTTTGGCGTTGCAATTCATCTTTTGTTCGATGAGTTTATTGGGACTGTATGGCAGCCGTTGTGAAGGGCAGATCGATTTCAAGTCATAAAAATTTAGCACTGGCTTGCTTTATTGCTTTTTGGAATAGGAAATAATGGAGCTAGCTGATTGGTCTGAATCGAAATTTTGTCTTCTCTACGTTTATGAATAAACCAAACGATTGATGTATTCGAGTTTTCTCTTTTTTCCTCTTGTATCCAATGATATTATAATGTACCTTGTATCCCTATGTATATGCAATATACCTGTACTCGTATTTGTTGTAGGTCCTACTTTTTATTAAACATAGTTAAATGACTTGTTATATAGTAGAATATGGAATGACATTTTGTCATTTGTGTTAAATCTATACTAATATTATAAAGCTGAAGAGTTTGTTTGTTTGTTTGTTTGAACGCGCTAATCTCAGGAACTACTGGTGCGAATTCAAAAAATATTTTTGTGTTGAATAGACCATTTTATCGAGGATGGCTTTAGGTTATATAGCATCACGCTGCAACTAATAGGAGCGAAGAAACAATGGAAAATGTGGAAAAAACGGGGAAAATAATTCATCTTTGAGGGCTTCCGTTGCGTTCGCTGCGAAAACGGTTCAAAATTCAAAGAATTAATGCCAAAATAACTATTCCACGCGGACGAAGTCGCAGGCACAGCTAGTGAAATTATAATTGAAAGAGATATAGGTATATGTATTAATAGAGTAACTATAAACAGGCTACCAACGATCTATATCAGCTATAGTAGCTACAATATAAACGCAAACAACAATGTGTAAACATCCTCAGACGTTTCGTAGAATTTTCCAGTTCTTAGCTAATTGTTGCTCAGAATTACCTCGGTATTTAAGAACAAAATATAAAATAATGATTCATCATCATATCAGCCTGTGTTGGCCCACTGCTGAGTATAGGCCTCCTCTCCAGCGCGCCACACAGTACGGTCTCCAGCCTGTCTAAGCCAGCTCCTCCCAACATGCTTAGAAATGCCATATACCTATATATATATTGATCGTCGGGCTGGTGCTTAGACAAATTAATGGTGGTCAGCTTGATAATTGAAAAAATAGTTCTTCAAATATAAACAATTTCAAATAAGAGATTTTGTATGGCAAGCCTGTAGTGCAGGGAGTGAAGCATTTTTTTATTTAAGGCATGTTTACTATAACTCGCCTGATGTTAAGCATAATGGAAACCTACCATCTAGTGTGCTTGCCAAGAAGAAGAGAGAAGAAACTAATTAAAACGGCGTCAGCCAATCACATTAATTCATTGAGATAAAAATTAAAATACAAAGAACATAATAAAAAAAACTAAATAAAAGGTCATATTACAATACTCTGGTTAGTTTTGCTCTGTATTACTGATACGCTATGTTATGATATATTACCCTGTACATGATAGTAATTCGACACTAACACTCCGACACCTGTGATAAGCTCCTGTCTGCAAAACGGTTTAGTGTTTGGTTTAGTTTATCACAATACTGAGAATGAATTCCTAGACGTGAACAGATATCTTGACTCACCTCTGGAGGAGTCGATATGAATGATTGAATGCAATTTACATTTAATCGTGGTGTATTAGATAGGTATTACGGTTTGTTCTATTATTCATAATGAAGTAATTATTATTAATTAATTTATTAACATCTGTACGAGTATTTTTTGTCTGAGTTGACAGTAAGCCGTTTTATTTCCATATTGTGTTTTTTGTTCTTTTTTTAATTAATGATATCGACGAATACACACCCAACTATACTTTTATTGGTCATAAACAATCGAAAGAGAAGACAGGATGAAACAAAAAGTATGAACCAGACATTGAGTTACTATCGATTCCAAATGTTGCAAGTAATAATATAAATTAAACTTTTTATTGGAAAATGAGCGAAAATAATCACGACCGGCAGGATTTCGGATTTCGCGCCTGGCAGTTAGTAGACCGTAGCCTAGTGGTTAAGGCGTTCGGGACGGTAATCCGAAATACGCAGGTTCGAATCCTGCCGGTCGTGATTATTTTCGCTCATTTTCCAATAAAAAGTTTAATTTAAAACAACCATAGTGCAGGTTTAGCACTTAATAAAAATTAACTCATAATTAAAACGCGAAAGGCCCATTTCTCGTCATATCAGGTGTCCATAGTACATCGATATGAGTGCTTGTTAGACATATTCTGGCAGCACAAGTGGCGCCATCAGCCGCTCAGTCTGAAGTGTATGGAAATGAGTGTGGATTTTCGCGCCTGGCAGTTAGTAGACCGTAGCCTAGTGGTTAAGGCGTTCGGGACGGTAATCCGAAATACGCAGGTTCGAATCCTGCCGGTCGTGATTATTTTCGCTCATTTTCCAATAAAAAGTTTAATTTAAAACAACCATAGTGCAGGTTTAGCACTTAATAAAAATTAACTCATAAGTAATAATATAGCACAGCTGAAAATCACATAAAAAACCTTTCTTTTGTAATTCTAAACACATTAAAACAAAAAATAAAAAAGTGAAAAAAATTAAGGAAATCTGTAATGGGGCTTGGCGCTGAGGGTGTTAAAAAACAGTTCACATGTTCTATACTGTGTATGTACTCGTATATTCCCAAAAATTAACTTACCTATGCATATTACATTACAATATACAGCCCTAGTTTATGTTATATTAATACATTCATTGACTTTGATAGCCCAAGTTTTCCGTTACAATCCACTATCTTATCTTTCGTAACGCTAACAAATTCTCAAAAATTTCTCAATAATAAAATTTTCATTCAAATTATCTTAACGCTTTCTCAATGAACACCAAATAGAGCCATACAAAGAATTTTAAGATAAGAGAAGCCGTGAAAATAAGTTGTACCAAAACCTACGCGGGCGTCAAAATATTCTGATGCCGCTATTAAAATGGTAATTTCATTCACTTCCCATACTTTGGAAAGCTGTTATGTTACGAAAGATCAGCTAAACCTGCATAGAACCATGTTAGAACGCTTGGCCCGAAATGTTACCATCAATCATATTTGACAAAATATATTTAGCTAGTTTATCATTTCAAAATTTAAACTTGAACAAGCTTGATTAGAAATATAGATCAACTTACTAGCTGCGCCGCGCGGTTTCAGTCGAATGAGAAAAGAAAAAATCTGTTAGTATGAATTCATGGTGATGAAAAGAACTCTATGCTAAAACTTGTCAAAAAAAATTAATATCTTTAAATAAACAGCTGTTTTTTTTTGTTTTCTCTTGCTTTTTTCGGATGCAACAACTTTTATCCAGACTAGAGGTAGTTTTTTATAAAAAAAAAAGAGGTTTCATAAAGATATTATTATTTAACTGTACTCAAATGATTGCGTTATTATGAATATCAAACAGGACTGAAATCCAACATTACGTAGGTAACATTTATTTACCCTTTCTGCTCCAAGACACAAAACTTCAAACCTCTTTTCGGCTACTTTTGCTTTACTAAACTACCAGACATTTTCAAAGGATTTTTGCCAGTTTTTTAGAGGTAACTTTATTAAATTCCACATTAATCAACAAACGTACAGTACTGTCTCAGATTCCCACGTATCGTCTCGATAGGTCGTTGACGCTCGCCTCTCGAGTTTTCGAGTTTTTGCAATCGATTCCTTCATCGGATGCCGTCGCTAACGAGGGAAGTTTCGTTTGTTGCTATTAAATGCTGCTGTGTTCCAAGTTTGAAGTTGTGACATAGAAAATATAGCAGAGATGATTAATATGTTCAATGCTAAATAATAAACAGCAAAGGAAAACAAAGAAGCATCACAGTGTACTTTTGTTGTCGATTTATCTTCCGTTTGGCCAAATAGTGAGCAAAACTATCATAATACGAGTATATCGAACACAATGGTAAAATATAGGTAATGAACAAGATCAAAAATCTGGACAATGTTTGTAGCCTTCTAAAAAGGTTCAAGTATACTTTTTCAAGTAGCTCATTTTTATCGTGTTTGCTTATCATTTCATTTCATTTGTTTACACTTAATAACTAGTTACAGATCTTAATGCTATGTACTTGTAAATGTAGATGCCTGCTTAAAGTAGGATACAATATTTAACAAGATAATAATTACTACATAGACATTAAGCACTGGGTGCACTACATTGCACACTAAGTCGAAACTTGTGTCGTGCAATGTAGGCTCTTTCCGTTGATTCATAGATAAATATGAAATAAAAACAACAAGTATTACCTATGTACTTGAGTATAGTTCTTAATAATAAAAAAAAAATCTAACTAACAGAAATTAGTATAGCTGCACAAATTCATCAAAAACATATGTATGTACCTACCTACATACATAGTTTCGCTTAGATATACACATTTATGATTGATAAGTGATGATGATGCTTAGATAAGTGAAGTATTATGTTACCTATTTTATGCCTTTCTAATAAATCATACCATCACAATAATATACAAGCGAAAATGTTTTAATGATTTCTTGGTTTCTTTGTTCCTCTTTCACGTCGCAACGGAGCGGCCGATCATCATACATTTTAATATAATTATAATATACGACATTAAAATTTAGTTTAGTACTTCTAAGTAAAGGTGTATAACATACACATTATATAGTACATATAAGGCTATGTGCGGATGAAACTTCAGGAAGCTTCCTTTGTTCAGCTCGATACACACGCTAAGATAAATACACCCGTCTAAATATTGAAGGCTCGCATCAAACGCGCTATTGTATTGACCATGAAAATTACCTACTATAAAGTGTAGATTCTGCAATTGTATAAAATTTGAATAATTACAGCAAAAATAAAAGTTATTAAGTCACAAAATTACCTTTTAATACATAACTAGTGTTTGACCTATTTCATGACGTTTCAGAACAGTAACGTAGTACTAAAGTGCTCACATTACTGCAAAAAAAATAACACAAAAAATTCAAGAGTTGGCTAAATTCGTATTTAAAAACATTCAATAAATACAAAAGACACTTAGATTTAAAAATTTGCTAAAGGACCTTTACGATACCCTGTTCTTTTCAGATGCAGAAGGGCTTCTACAAGTTGCCAACTTATTAATCTCGCGATCGAGTCTAATTTTTTATTCTATATGGGTTTGCACTTAACCATAACGGTTTCTAAAAATCCACGTCTGTCATTTCCAAAGGCCACATACACATGCATATGAATCTATTCTCTCGTAGTCGTATTTCCTCATGACTGAGGGTCATGACTCCCCTGCAGAATTAATCCGTTAGGGGAGTTTTCTTGGGCAGATACATCGTGGTGGGCGCCCAGGTCCTCCCACGGAAGACACATGTCCTCGGATATTGTGGTCCTCAAACATGTCGGATTCCTCACGATGTTTTCTTTCACCGCCAAGCAAGTGCAAAATCCACACTTAACTTGAAAATACAAGTCATTGGTGTAGGGCCGGATTCGAACCAGGGTGCGTCTGAATGAGAAGCAGACATTGGAACTACTGAGCCACACTCGTTTTTATGCATATGAATAGATTGTTAATACTATATCTATCTAATGTGTGATGGTAATCTGTGTCCAGAATTGATGTGCGACGGTCGAGTACAATCTAAACAATCAGGTGTGCTGATTGCTGTTGGCAAATGCTTTTGTTTTAGTTAAGTAGTAGTTAAACAGATATTTATCAAGTATTTGTCTTCCGGATCTGAATTTCTCAAAACCAGTCCTTCAGAACCGACGGACTTGTGTTTTCAGATAGTAATTACATTTAACGTAAAAAAGATCGCAGTTGAATTTTAAAATTGGTCATCAGTTTTGTAAAAATATGAAATTGCATACGCACAGCACGGTACACAAACTAATTATAGCCCTAATAATCCTTTGCGCGATAAGATTGCTAATTATTATTACAATAATTTTAATTTTGTGTGTTTCATTGTGTTTTGTGTTTTTTTTCTTGTTCGTTGGTGTTTTAATTAAAGTGTTATCTATCTATCTCTCTATATGTTATAACATGTTAAAAATTCGTATTTACTTAATGATTAAAAACCCGCGCTTTGAAAAATATATACCTGAAGTCACACATAATTTTCCAATCTATACTAATATTATAAAGCTGAAGAATTTGTTTGTTTGTTTGTTTGAACGCGCTAATCTCAGGAACTACTGGTGCGAATTGAAAAATTCTTTTTGTGTTGGATAGACCATTTATCGAGAAAGGCTTTAGGCTATATAACATTACGCTGCAACTAATATGAGCGAAGAAACAATGGAAAATGTGAAAAAAAACGGGGAAAATTATTCATCTTTGAAGGCTTCCGTTGCGTGTGCTGCGAAAACGGTTCAAGATATCAAAAAAAATATGTATGAAAGAATTATTCCTCTTGAAATGATCTAACAAAATATCTGCAGCAGTATATGTCTATCTTTTAAGATCAACTCACTAGAACCGTTTTTATGGTAATAACTATTCCATGCGGACGAAGTCGCTAGCACAGCTAGTAAATAAATAAACATTTAAGTCATGTACGTAACATTGTAACAAACTTAACATTGAATTAACTAAAGGTACATTACCTAAATATATTCTAGGTACACATGCCTGGTATCGGCTAGCATGAAATACACAAAGGCATTTGAAATACATTATCCATCGGCTGATCATCGGAGATCGATCGAACCTGTCACATTGTCTTTACATTACAATAGTGATGGGAGTTGTCGATACTTCACCACAACTGTATATAAACTTTCAATTTTACTATTGCCAATAGGTCAGAAAGGAGACCGTATTTCCTTAATATATTATAATCATTTTACAAAGACATAATTTGCTATCAACGCTTTCCCTCGTCATATGTCTATATTAGTGACTTGTTCGTTCAATATCGATACAGCTATTTATGAAATTCATTTAGAGACAAGTGTGAAAATATAAGTGATTCGTAAAATATTAAAATTCATCGAAAAAACCTATTGATATTTCTAGGGTATCAATGAAAATTTACTTTAGTTAGTGTTGTTGTACTTATCGTGACTAAAAGCACAGAATACAGGGTACAACTAAAAGTAAGTAAGATAGTATGAGAGAGACCAACTCAACTTATCGAGACTTATCGATAAGCCTTCATGCAGCACTAAAGCTACGTACAGGGTATGGATTCTTTACCTTACTGGGAGGTATGTGGAATGTTCCGTTTTTGTTCCTTCCATCAAACTCGCTATCTTTGGAGGACGAACTTAGAAGCTTGCTAAAATATTGGTTTGTATAAAAATTTGGGACGGCGCGCGTCAAGGACTGTTTTTATTGATTTGTATATTATCATCATCGTTATCTACCTACCAATTTATCTTTTTAAGGAGACTCAATCAGCTGTTGAAAATTCATGGTTGTATTTAGACGGCATGTCAAAAAAACACCATTACATTTTCTGACAAACAAATCTTTTCTTTACAAAAACACTTACCACTATTCTTACAGAAGTCATCACTAGTATGATTTGTCGTATTTATTATATGTCCGGTGTTTTTATAATAGTACAGATCGCGGCAAACTTCTTGAGCCATGACCTTGAGTGCGCAGTAGACGATTTTAAGGTATCGTTGGTGGAAAGAGAGGTGCGCGGGGGCATTCTGTCGGCACGCGTCCCCGTGATTGGCCGATCACTTGGCCCCTGTCCCCCGCGTTGCGCGCATGTTCCGCTAGCATCTGACTACACTTGCGTGCAGTGTCAATAGGCTATTTTGAGTTTTTGTTGTTAAAGTTTGTTTGCTATTGTATTAAAAACTTTTTGAACAATGCCGCCAAAACGTAACACAGTTCTGAAGAGACAAGGTAGAAAAATGCTGTATGATGTGTATTGCTTCATGAATAACATTATTTATTATTATTATGCAGCTGGATAAAGTACTTAGGATAAATACAATGTACACTCTTAGGGATTTTGCAAAGGTATAAATTTTGTGTTTATGAATAATGTCTTACAATATTTATTTATATTTAAGTTTTTATGTTTATATTGGTTGCGCAACTAGTGGCTAAAACTTGTCTAGTTTACTTAAATAAACAAATTTACAGAATCTCACTATATATTTTACAAACGCCAACAATGACCAATAAAATATGTCCGGAAGTGTACATGCGCGAACTTACCCCCACTACGTCGACTTTGGCTCAAGAAGTTTGCCGCGATCTGTACCTACAATTATTACTATTAATTATTACAATTAAATCAAATTACAATCATTTGGTAACAATCCATTTATCATTACAAACCTATTTTTTACCTATTGTTTTGATGTTTGGCATCAATAGACAAAATATAGGTGACAAAGTATTAATGTAAACCAACATAAAATTAAATAACTTAGTCTACTACTGTACATAAATAAAATAAATATTCCGGGGCATTGCACACAGCGCCATCTAGCCCCACACTAAGCAAACATACACATACTTACTTGTTTATTACTACTTCATTACTTACCATGCTACTTGGCTCACAGGATGCATTCATTGCTCTTCAAACCGTTAACTAAACGTCCCAAAAAGCCAAACCTTGTTTAGCCCACGGAGTATTTACCTATGTGATAAGGTGTTAATTTTTCAACATAGAAATATACTTTCAAAAGAAAATTCCTACAGCTGTTCAAATTACTTGTGACTGTAAATCACTCCCACGCAGCAACATTCACATATTTGGCTTAGAATTAGTTGTAGTGGTCGGAGAGATGACGGATAAAATGGAAAAGATATTTCGTTTTTCCAATTGTGTAATTTGTTCTTCTCTTTGTTACATTTTAACATCGGTACGACATGACGACTTACACTAGTTTTTGATACGACAGTACAGTAGTTTAGAGTCCCAAATAGTTTATAAAGGCTTAAAATTAGTGACATAAAGGCCTCCATTGATGAATACGACTATTTACTTTTTTGGAATAAGTCAAACTGTCATAAACTCTTTGCCTATCTAAATTGTAGAGGTGCTTTGTAAACTAAATTATTAAATTTATGTTAAAGGTCCTCACAAGGTAGTTGCAAAATCATCAAAATGGTAAGACGTAGTTATAAAAGCTATACAGTTTGTTTAAATAAAATAAAGTCGAGTACAAGTTCATTTAAAATCAATATCTTGTTCTACGTCTTAGTCTTAAATTTTCAGTAATTCTTCACCAATTTATTTTAAAGGTATTATAATAACTTTCAGAATCTTAAATTAGAAAATATGTGTTTTTCTGGTACAATATTATGTACTACCATGTAGGTTCTTTAAATAAGGATTTATTTGACACAAGCCGATTTCAAAAGCAGAAGAACAACAAATTTTAGAAAACTATTATATACACTGCTACTACATTTTAGCATCTTGTTACTGATAGCACAGAATACATAATCTGATAGTAATTTCGTAAGAGAGTGGCCATCTCTGGTGTCAATCATACTGATACCAATAGTGTCAGTCACAAAATGTCTGAATACCAGGTAAATACCTATACATATCTTCTAATGAATGAACAACGTAAACGCTAAAAGGTATTATGATAGGTTCCGTTCTAAAATTGGAAAGTAAAGGTAGGTGCACACCTACGCGGCGGAGGTGCTGCTAGCTTCTATTGTTATAATCTGTGGCGCTGCGTCGGCGCGGGCGCAGTGATAGCGGCATGGTCTTCGCATAGAAATCTGAGGTGATATTAAACGTAATTGGACTTACAAACGTTAAACGTTTTTTTATTTTGATTAAGTAAATCGATTTTTTAAATGCTATTAAAATGGCCAACACTGTGAGGCTGAAAGCATTTTTTATACAATCAAAATTAAAGAGCTTTTTGGCTTTATAGAGCATGTTTTTTTACACCAATATATGAATTACTACTCTAAAACACCCACATTTGTAACTTTTCTTTGTAAGTACCAACAATGTATCACAAAAGTGTAAACGTTTCAAAAAATTGCTTATCTTGTAGTTTAAATAGATAGATAGATAAAACTCTTTATTGTAACACACATTAAAAAAATAAAGACAAACAGAAACACAAACGACTTAAAAAATAGTGCCACAACTGGCGGCCTTATCGCTAATAGCGATTTCTTAATTAATAAATTTCAACCGCATATCTCTTTATTCTTTGTTCCCAACCAAAAACGTCATCATTTTGTGTATCATACGTATGTACCTAAAAGTAGCTCATAATTTATTCAAATTGACGATAAAAATTTAAAAAACACACTGTGAGCCGTTGGATGTAGTCCGATATCCAATGACATAAACACCTAATAAGATAGATAGATATAAATCTTTATTGTAACTTACTTAATATATTAAGAAAAAACCGAATAACAGAAAAAACAAAAGACTTACTGCAAAATAGTGCCACAACCGGCGACCTAAATAAATAATTACCTACCTAGTTTGAAAATCAGATAAAAAATGAATTACCTTTTAGGGTACCTAGCTTTTGTACAACAAAACTGACAGTTTTTTTCTAAGACTAGGAATTTTTGAAATTTAGTAAGTATAGAGACATTACTTTTTATCCCAATACAATGGCTGGTATCCATAGATCCTCTTAATGAGTCATCGCATGACATATAGTTGACCAATCTACTAGCAGATGAGTAAGTAAAAGGCCATAGAGAGCGGGTTAAAATCTCTGACAACAGAGTTAACCACTCTCAAACGGACTTACTTACTTTTTTAATAGTTAGGAGTCTTTAAAGTATTAAACCTAAGCCGATACCAAACACAGTCAGCATTGTTCGTATAATTTTCACATAAACCAAAATAAATATAACCGGACTTTTTATTTGTTCTCCCAACATCTGCATCACTTACCGATATTTTAATAAAAAACCCAAAGATTTACATTTAAATAAAATTTCAATAATTAAATGGTTACCAAATTAGAGATGTAACTAAGTATGACATCTGTGTGTGCTCCGTTTGTAATTTATGAATTTATTCTTATAAATATTTAAATACATATACAAATATCAGTACAAATTAATAAGTAAATCAGTCTTTTTACTGACTAACAGCGCCCCACGGTGTCACCCGCGTTAATCTGGCATTACATAGCAAGTCTATATGTTAATCCAGAGACTAGTCTATCAGCTATCTCCCTGCCGAATTTTGCTCGAACAACTTCAGTTTGAAGAACAAACATACACACGCACAAACTTTCACCTTTGTAATATTAGTAGAAAGAGGGATACAAAAGTATGGTTCCGATACGGTTGTTCGGTTTGTAACAATGTACCGGCTATAAATGATAGTATTTATAAAACGTGTTGTTACAAATAGGATTATTAGTAATTTCTACTATTCTTTATTACCACATTCATATAATATCAAACAGCAATTTACATCTTCGTCGCGTCAACACCATACGCGAATTACACGTGAGTGAAAACCGTTTTAGTTAACATATTTAATTTGCATCTTGTTTATCAGGGAATAAGGAACTTCTTACTACTCTTTATTACATCTAACTGCTAACTTTATCTTCTCATCCAAATGCCCTCCCACTTACAACACAAACAATCGTTCATTCAGACATGATACATGACGCATTCGTCACACCATCCACACAGTTTCCAAACAAGTCCATCCGGCTATTTGTGGTCTAGACAACTTAGACAGCCTATAATATTAGTCATTGTCTTTGCTGTGATTAAATAAATAAATACCTAAATATTTCAGGACATATATCACACAGCGCCATCTAGCCCCATACTAAGCTTACGCTTGTATCATGGGTACTAGGTAACGGATATAATACATATATACTTTTTATACTACTTACTTTGAATATTCATCGTCGTCCACAGCCTTCTTTATCCCACTGCTGGGCATAGGCCTCTCTTGGCAAGTGCCAGCTGCGACGATCTTTTAAATTTGATCAATCATAGGCCAAAATGTGTCGCTCTCGTTGATGAAAATAAGGTTAAATATTTTATGCAAATTGATTTAATGTAAAAAAAATAAGTTAAGTATGAATTGTTCCTTCTAATATTTCCTTACATGGGCTCAAAACAATACTTTCTACTTTCTTAGATAACATTAATATCATAGCGATTAATAATGCACGAATTCGTTGTCAAAAAATTAAGCCACTGTTAAACTCTGGTGATGGATTACCAATACCACATCTAATAGAAAAACAATATTGTCGTGTGTAAATAACTGTAAGTGCTTACTTATAGTAAGAATATTGTAACACAGAAAGTAGATCAATCATTAGATCAATACAATACGAATAAGCTTTCGCTCAATCAGTTCATAAACGATTTTACAATGAGCCCGAAATGATGCAAAAACCAGATAAGCTCCTCAAGTAGCAAGATAGAACCTCCAACTAAAATAGCTTAACACTTACAAATACAATAGAATGAACCTTGATTGCCACAGATAATAGTAAAGTGAGACAGACTAGTTCAATATCATATTTCTTTTTCCAAGCTGATTTATGTAGGGTCTGTGTTTTTTTTTCGTATTAACAATGGTAAAAAATGAACACAGGTTTCAACGTAAATTGAAACCAAGGATCAAGTTTTTATGTACAACCATTTCATTATATTTTCACTAAACACTTCATTCCCAACATTTAAAATCAGTATTAATTTTGCATGTGACGTTTCTAATAGACCGATCATAAAATTCATAACGCCTAAGCAAATGTTCAGCCAGAAAATGTCCTTGACTTATGTTGAGGGAAACAATGGTGGAACGACAAAAAAAAACCCAAGGATCTAGTTAAAAAATTATCCATCAGAAGAACTGCAAGATAAAAGATTTAAAGTTACAAACTTATAATGAAAACTAAATTAAGACAACAATTTTATGGTCCATCCATCTCGTAAGTCATTATAGCGTCTACTTGTTAAATATTCACAATGTAAGTAAAGAAAGAAAGAAAAAATCTTTGATTACGGTAGTTACCTAGTACCCACGACACAAGCGATTGCTTAGTGTGGGGCTAGATGGCGTTGTGTGCAATGTCCCGGAATATTTATATATTTATTTATTTTATTGATTTAGAGGGCATGTGTTTCGTTAAAATAATATGCATAAGAGAGATTTCTAAATATATAAAATCTTTGGTATACTACAGGATGTTCTGCTTTTTCTCCACTATGCCTCATTGACGTGCGGTTGAGACGGCGAGCTCGGCGCGTGGGCCCTCGCCCGCGGCGCTATTGTGTCGGACGTGAGTAGGCGGCCTTATAATCATAATTACGGACCCACCCGGTATGCAAATTAGCGCGCTTGTGTTAGTTCTGGATTTAATCACTTGATTAATGTGTGAAGCAGACGAAAATTAGTCATTTCGTGCTTTCATCGACAAGGAAACGCGTAATTGTGAAATGAGTAAAATGAAGAAGATAACAACGATATTATAAATCGCTAAGTCATTTTATTTACTTTTCATGCGAGAAATCTATAAAGGCATATTAAACCTGAAGCAACACCTGCATAAGCAATATTGTAGGAGTATCAAAAATGCTTAAACCTCAGAGTAAACGTAATCAATTCTAATTAGTTTTTTTTATTAAAATGATGAATCAGTGAAAATTTTAAAATAATCTATACAAATGAGAACAGTTTCATAGATAATAGTAACACACAAGTAATCAATAAAACACATGAAACTCAAAATTAGTGTATTTACTAATGTAGGATATTAATTTAGTCAAATAAATAAGTGGAGCAAACTCGATAAGACAAACAAGTTGATGGTCATTCATTGGTCAACTTTGGTCACACAGGAATAACACGTGACATTGCTATACCAATGTAAACCTAACCTTCCTTTCAATAAAGCTCGATTTGGATCAGACATTTCTTCAGATTTGTGATTCATCATTTTCTACTATGAAAGCTCAGCGGACCTTGGTGTCTGAAGCTTTGGAAAAGTTTCGAAGATGGATCTCTTATAGAAAGCCTAGATTTAGTGCTTACCTTGTTGTTCACCGCTTACATGATTGAACTGACCGAGATTTATTTATTATATTGACTTCAACAAATTCGAGTATGGCACACTCTAGTGTCAAGAGTTTTCAAACCGCTTAAAGGGTCTTTGCATTAATATAACAAATTCAGTACAGCCTATTATTTAATTCAATGTAAAAATTTAATCATTGCACTCATACCCAAAAACACGGTTAATAACCGTAGGTTTTTTTTTCATAGTTAATACAGTTACAGTCTATTTTGGCACACGCCAGAAAGACATAGCAAGGGTCGCCATCGTTGGATACGACTGGGACGACATCATCATCATTAAGTTTTATTTTTGACTGTCAAAAATAACTATATTATCATTAGTATCACAATACAATACAATACAATACAATACAATACAATACAATACAATACAATACAATACAATACAATACAATACAATACAATACAATACAATACAATACAATACAATACAATACAATACAATACAATACAATACAATACAATACAATACAATACAATACAATACAATACAATACAATACAATACAATACAATACAATACAATACAATACAATACAATACAATACAATACAATACAATACAATACAATACAATACAATACAATACAATACAATACAATACAATACAATACAATACAATACAATACAATACAATACAATACAATACAATACAATACAATACAATACAATACAATACAATACAATACAATACAATACAATACAATACAATACAATACAATACAATACAATACAATACAATACAATACAATACAATACAATACAATACAATACATATACAATATATACAATACATACAATACATATAGTATTTCTTTCAGTTTGTATTACTTTTCCATATATTATAGACCACCTAGATGATACCTGCTGACGACATCTCCTTTATGCAACACAACTTATTACCCCGATTATCATGCAAATAGAATTTCAGAAATCACCATAACAATAAATTTATTTGGAGCATTTCGTCCAAATTACCATTTTTAGTCGTCTATCTTCGTGTGTGGCTTTCGGAGTTTCGACATAGCATATAATAGAAAATAGACAGGCTTTTTAATACATTCGTGAAAGAATCTAACACCATGGAAAAAGAAACAACTGTACTAGATTGCTACTATAACCTATGCTATAACCGTCGTACGTTCGGTTTGGTTCGATGGCAGGAGCCTTACACCAATGTCTAGTTTTTTAAGTTACGTGTTGTCTTTGGAAAGGAAAACATCGTGAGGTAACCCACATGTCTTAGGACCACGAATCCAAGACTATGTGCCATCCGTGGAAGGATTTGTGTGCCCGCCACCAAGCATATTTATTTTTCCAAGAGAACTCACCCAATGAATTACCTATATCTGTGTTGGAGCCACGACCCTCAGTAATGAGGAAAATGACTTAAGAAGGAGGAGAAAGGCCTGTCATTGCTGTTCTATGTCGGTATATTTAAGTTTTGGTGTTACACATACCGTATTCTCAATCCGGTGATTGTACAACAGTGTAGGTGTTTACTACCCATAGAAATGAATGATGTCTGACATTGAATGGAGCTGAATGGCAGATTGTTGTGTAAACAAGCTTGTGACTACATATAGACACTCATATAGACTTATAGGTATGTATTAAGGTGTATTGCTAGGCTATGCCGTCTAAGGTCCTACACAAACTTGACAAACAATAGCATCTTTGGCATTACATTATTTTGAGACTTCTATAACAAACCTTTGAAAAATACGCGTAAATATAAAAATAATAATTGGTTGCAGTCGAGTATGTAACAATTTAATAGAATAAGACAGTGTTGGTTTCTCCATAAGTAGCTCTTATTCTCAAAAAAAGACATCATACTGTCATACATCTATGCTAGACTGGATATAAAATCGAGAAAAGAATGGTACAGTTTGTACTGCTTTTTTGCTCGACTTGGCGGGGGCACTGCCGTAGAGCATAGTAACACAGTTTTTTTTACATGGGATAGGTTTGCATTTGACTACAGCCCGTCTGATTGATAAACAAGCATTGTAGCAGACTAGGGTGTAACACCACCTAGAAGGTACCATTAATTCTAGATTTGATGACCCCTGGATGGTAGTTCGCAGGAAACAGAGTTAATAATACTGGTATTTTATTTTTTAGTTATTAGTTTGAAGAACAATAGAAATCTGCTCCCAAATTACTATAAGTCTGTAAACTGTGCTTTGAATATAAGACATATGTATATAGCGATGATGCAATTTTCCAGCAAATAATACACGCCCTAACTTACAAACCAATATATTAGAAATGATATTTTAATTTAATACAATAATAAATAAGGATTATCATAATTATAATAATCGACATAATCATGATAATGATTTCACTGTGTTACTACGCTCTACGTTAATACAAGAATCCCGTAGTAAAATTCTCTAACCAGAAAGTTTCATCTGAAAAAGGCCACCGATCCACTGCAGTACAAAACCACATTTGGAATGCATTGCCCCAGATACCTCTCCACCACTTACTAGGTTAATTTACACATACTAATTGTAGCGTAGGCTGTGTCCGATCCGATCCAGTGTTGTAACTCGACGCTCGAATAGATAATTAATTGTTTGGTAATCAGTGCCTTCCTGCAGGCTTTGGTTACATCTTAGTGTTGATTATGATTACGAAGCCGGGGTATGAAGTTCTGAATACACAAATTCTTTATTTATTTATAAAAAATCACATGGGCCAATTGCAATGCCAATGCTCAAAGATTTCCCGAAAATATAGAATAGAAATCTTTTTGTTTTTATTTTACAAAAACCTTCGCAAAAATTGTTTTTAAATCTAAGTTATAATTGTAGTTAGTTAGCGTGTGTGTGCGTATAAGTTATCAACCACTCAAATAACAATATGCAGTAAAAAAACCTGGCATAAGATACTGTTTTCTCGCAACTAAAGATTTTTTTTTATATCTAATTAATTAAATTAATAATTTTATTTATCAATGTTAGCCATATAAGCCCAATTGGTAGGCTAGGATAAATACGAAACTATGTGCTAGTATACATGAGCTGTTATCTACATACATCTAGCCTATAGAACTCCATGACTGAGTATAATGTTAGCCTATGTTTAAGCTACCACCGAGTGTCACTTCCGCAGAGTTACAATAATGAACATTGCAACACGGTCATACGCACAAACACGTTGTGGTGACCAAGAGGTAGACTTCTAATAAGACTAACAAAAATCCTTGAAAAGGATAAAATATATGTAAATTTGTGATAAATACATAATACAAGACTTTTAGTTAATGCCAGGGACGAACACATACTATTTTATTTAGTGGTTTACTTCGTTTTGGTTCAAATAAAATCACTATTTATACATTTATCTATCTACTAGCGGTGCCAGCGACTTCGTCCGCGTGAAATAGTTATTACCATTAAAACGGTTCTAGTGAGTTAATCTTAAAAGATAGACATATACCTTTGTAGACATTTTGTTAGATCATTTCAAGAGAAATATTTTTTTCATACATATTTTTTTGATATCTTGAACCGTCTTCGCAGCACACGCAACGGAAGCCCTGAAAAATGAATAATTTTCCCCGTTTTTCCACATTTTCCATTGTTTCTTTGCTCCTAGTAGTTGCAGCGTGATGTTATATAGCCTAAAGCCTTCCTCGATAAACGGTCTATTCAACACAAACATATTTTTTCAATTCGCAGCAGTAGTTCCTGAGATTAGCGCGTTCAAACAAACAAACAAACAAACTCTTCAGCTTTATAATATTAGTAGATTTTCTAGATTTTTAAAAGTTTTGGTACGTATTGTTACTAGACACATGTGTTTCGCTTTTCAATTCGTACACATAACATTTTGTTTTCAGCCACTTCCGATACATGAATAGGGATGTCCATGTCTCCATTGTGCAAAGCCACTAAAATTAATTCAAACGGCCGCATTCACTACAGCCATTTAAATCCCCCGAATATACTCGAATTAACTACAATTTGTTTACAAAATGTCCTCGTAAAATAATAAAAAATAATGGTCAGCATAACATTAACCCATATGACGCGAAACACCTTTGTTAAAGCTACTATCCTAGGACAATAGCCGCTATAGTATGGCCCTTTATAATATGGGAAGGCAATAAGGTAATATACACACTGAGAAAATATATTACTTTTGCCTTTTTTTATTATATGTGAAATTAAAATACCACTGTTAATTAAGGCTGGAGACTTAACAGGCATCAGATAAATCTACTACTTAATTGAGATTTTTTTATATCTTTTTCTTCTTATCGAATGAGAGTGGCCAACTCTGGTGTCGAGAGTTAATCAAGCCGCCCTGTGGGCCTCTGACATGGCTTACTGACTGCTGTACTAGACAAACAGCCGGGACCTACAATTTCACGGGTCATCCGACCCACGGAAGCGCCCAAAATGGATTGCCACTTTTCGGTCACCCATCCAAGGACTGGCATTTTTATATCATAATAAAATTATTTGAAATAAAGTAGGTAAATATTGACATGTCGAAATTGTGACCGAAGACTCATCATATGCTCAGAAGTTGTCAAGCATAATTTATTTTATATAGCATTTTTCAAGCTCTTATATTGGTTATTCATTTTATATCGATAATAGAAACCATAGTGCACTGTTGTGGTGATTAAAATGAAATGAAATGAAATGAAATGAAATGAAATGAAATGAAATGAAATGAAATGAAATGAAATGAAATGAAATGAAATGAAATGAAATGAAATGAAATGAAATGAAATGAAATATTTGAAATGAAGTATTTATTTCCTGGAAACTAGGTGGTATAGGATGTACTAAAAGGGCCGCAAACTAAATGGAGTTCGGAAATAAAAGTTGGGTAACACTTAGTTTGACCAACCTAAATAAAGCTGGTATGCATACGTATGACCCATTTTGCATCGATACGCCAATAAAAACATGTTAGTTTTAATTGGATATCCAATTTCTGGCGTCAATATTCTTCTCTATTTTTTATAGAGGGTCACTGGTAACTAACCTTACATAACCTCTAATGGCGGCTTCTGTAGGTCTAAAGCAACAAACTTTGTTCTACGACTTTAATTTTTTTTGGAAATTTGCGAAAAAATGACTGTTGTTCCATAAAAAGTTAAAAAGTTTGAGTAAAATTTTTCCATAAATTTTATCTCCCTCTGAAAAAATTATTGAAAAAATGTATGCAACAGCTGAATTAATTTTCGGAGATATGTGTTAATGTGTGTTACCGGCTTTATATGTCTGGTTGAATATAGGCCATATTTTTGCGCCCCCGGGGAGGTGTAGTGATTGGGTGCAGTGCGGTGGAACTGTGATAAACTTCACAATGCTAATGGGGTAGTCAACTTTATTGGGTTCATTAATTTATACGATAATTTGGTGGCCAACCTATTTTTGATCGTAGAAAAGACACGCCGATTTGTTTCTATGCTATTTGATTCAGATATAAATATGGTACTGTATGATATGAAGATATAATGGTTCCCATCCCATATACATATTTTTTTAATTTTATCGGAACAAACTGAATGTTTGTTTTCACCGTTTTTTTTTTGTGTTTTCTCTCTCCATTATATTTGGGCTTTTATGTACATGTTCTTTACTTGTTTGGCCTACTTTATTATTCTATGATTACTTCCTACCACATTGAATGGCTATGCTTTTGAATTAAACTTTGATGAGGTTATAAAATATTTTATATGACTCGTCTATTATAGACAGACGGGACAACCGCAAGACCAACACCAATGGGAGGAGGCCTATACCCAGTAGTGGGTCGACAAGGGCTGAAGATGATGATGATGATGACGTCTAATATAGCGTGTAATTATGCTATGGCGAATTATTTTATACCTATACCAAACCTGTAAACCAAATGAGGTCTGTCTGTAGATTAGTCAAATGATTGCAGGCTATTATTAGAAGGGGCTCTTTATGGGCACAATCAGCGCCTAGCGATTAACGCGTGTTAAATAATTAATCGTTGTGCCGGCGCCAGATCGATTAGTAATCTGTACGTGGCACATCCTTCTCTATACCATAGATAAGGTACACCTACCACAGAGGTTGTACGCAGATTTTAAGATCAAAGTAGGTCCTATCTAAGCATGAGATCTAGCGGTATACCACCGGCGTGGTTGTCAATTAACGCAAATTCTAAGTAGGTGTCAAAGTAGGTGGGTATCTAAGCATCATCATCATCAGCCTGTTATCGCCCACTGCTGAGCATAGGCCTCTCTTACAAGCATGACATCTAGATATTCGTTCAGAAAAAAATATAAAAGCTAGCTCTTATATCATCTATTAGCTAGAAACTATCAAGTTCAAATATGTAACTTAAAACCAGATTGGAAACAATTGATTTTTTAGAAGTGTCATAAAATACATAGATTTGAACCACACATTTCACAGTGCAATTACAATGATGCCTCCTTTTGGAATTTTTGGCCATCTGCAGGGATGTGAGCTATCGGTGGCAAAAGTATCGATAAAAACTATTTTATCGACACTCCCAGTTAAGTGCGTCAATTTATTATCACGTGACGTCAAGTAATTCACAAAATAACACTAAAACCAGCTACTTTCTTGGATTTAAGAGGAAAACAACAACAAACCACACTTAACTACACTCTCGTAAAATAGCACGCTAATAACGCGGAGAAAAATATGAAATAAAAGCACAAAGTAGATACATAACATACAAAGCTATAAAGTTGCCCTTAAACTTGTCGGGTTCTAGGGAAAATAAAAGCAGTAGCACAGCTTTAAATTAAATAAAGATTACGAAATAAATAAATAAATAATATATAAACAAAATAGGTTTATTTTACATAATTCTGTTTAACCAAAAGATATTGGAGTCTCCTGAACTAGTTTTCACTGTGTCTCGGGAGCCGATGGCTTCTCCCTGCTTACGAGTATATTCAACACACAAATAAACAGAGTGCCAAAATATTAATAAAAAAATGGTAGCATTTAAATAAAAACATAACAAACATTAAGATTTATCAAACATAATTAATTTTCTTAACCTTGCATATTTTTATTTTTATGAAATAAATACTTACTTAGTACGTAAGTATTATGTCCATCTAATGGCGTAGAAAAACAAACAGTAACTTGCTCTAAAAAAGATTACGAGGCAAAATACGTAGGGCTAATCAGACAGTAGCAAGTTGTCTTTATATTATTGTTATATTTTGATCAATAAACAAAAATAAATATTCTGGGACATTGCACACATCGCCATCTAGCCCCACACTAAGCAAAGGCTTGTGTCGTGGGTACTAGATAACGGATATAATACTTATATACTTTTCTTTAGTAAATACATACTTATTAAACGTACAAACGACCAGACTCAACACAAGTAATAATAAATTTTAAATTTAATACGGGAATCGAACCTACGACCCCTAGATAAGAAGGCAGAGCCACTACCAACTAAGCTAACAGGCCAGTCAATTAATGAAAAATTTCTGTTGTTGATTGGGAGTAAACATTTTCTACCACAAAATAACCAGGCTGAGGAACTCTAATGTCAAAAGCTACTTTAGAAGACAGAATTCTAACTTCCTGAAATACGAGCTTTCTAAGTATTCTGGTCGAGGAGATATGACGTGCACACACGAAGTTACAAAATGGGGCTGGAGCTTAAAAGCTTTTCCGGATAATCGTGTCGTTAATTATTAGGTATAGCCTTTATACTCTAATGAAACTCTATTATGTGCGGGAGGGTTGGCAGATTCATCTTCTTAAATCTTTTGTTGTATTGCAAATGTATATGTCAGTACCTACCTAATTATTTTCTCTGCTTAGATTTGCAATGTGATATACTCGTATGTTGTTATTTTATGGCAGTCAAAAAGCTGATTTTCATAATGCATCAGTTTCATCCAAATCGGTTCAGCCTTAAAAGCGTGAAAAGGAACAATCATACACAAACACACACGCACAAACTTTCGCCTGTGTAATAATATTAGTTGCTATAAGTGTGATGAGTTTATAATCAATACATATATGTATTTACATAATATAATCCAGATTAGAAAAATATGATACAACAAGTATATTATATAGCATTGCCTTCCAGCGTGGTAATGCGGTCAGCATGCTGGGCAGTGGGCACACTACTCTCTAGCAGTGGGCTGGAGCACTTAGACTATCTTTAAGCTTTTCTAAAGATGTTCTTAGTGCCCTCTTATTTTGTTGTAGATAGAAGTAGTATCTGCCCTTATTTTTATGTACCTATTATTATTGTAAATAAATGATTGGTATTATTACAAGTATAGTATTATAGTACAAGGTACAGAGTACAGGCAGACAAAAAACAAGGACTTTTTTTAGCGTTTTGCGAACCTATATATTTACATTTATAGCACTAGGTATTTCAGATCGCTCTAGCCCATGCATACGAGTATGGGTTAATGGAATATCCCGGAATACCCTCCCGAGGTTTAAACCCGCGTTTAGCGGCGAGGTGATTGTAAACATGTCATTAACGGCTTTTGACTATAACCATTCATTTACTAGCATGAAATTTCAGTTCATATTGATTGTTTGGCAACTAGATTGAAGAGAAATTGTAGGTATGAAAAATCCCTGAAATGTTATGAAAGTGAAAGCCTGAGAGATTGCTTGCTATGTCTGTCACTAACGCAGATTTTATGTTTAAAAAGATTGAATTAAAGTAAACAAATTAATTCCCTTCATTCTTGTTTTCTCCTGAATCCTGAATAATCCTGGTAATGTTAGCCTTATATGAACTGAAAATCTTTCTTCTTCGCCTCTTGTACTCTCGACCGATCGTACCTACCTGTAGTAAAAATTACATTCGAAACATACCATCATATAAACGCGAAAGTGGTTAGTTGGTTTATCAATTAGTTTATTTTGTTTTACGCTGCAACAGAGCGTTGGGTCTTCGTGATTTTTGGTAGGTTGTTAGCATAGGGCTCTAAATGACACATGTAACTTTTATCCCAAAACAACACGGTTTAAATCGTCTACACTGTTTATTCTTATTATCGAAAGTGAGTGTCCAGCTCAGGAGTCGAGAGTTAATTGTACCGCCTTTAGGGCCTCTGGTATACATTAGTGAACTAAAATGTGTCATTGTATAAAATCCAAAGCTCTAAAACAACCTACGTACATCACAAAGGCTAAACAAGAAAGGTCTGCTGATCTAATTCAGGACATTATCAATACAGAACAGCTTCAATACAAACAAATTTACGATGTCTCTGAGCTTATGTTTATTGGTCCGTAAAGCGAGTTAGGTATAAGTTGTAAACTATACAATACAGAGACGGATAAATTAAGACTACAGCGATTATTGTCAGAGCCTATTCCGTGTAAAAAGAAAAAAAAAATAATACGAATAAGACGCGACAAAGTTATTTTCAGTTGTGCGACATCGTTTCAAACATGTGGCAATTAGTTTCATACATGTGTAAAATATACCAAATTATCTTAGTGCTCTTTCAGAAATTAATACGTATTCGTGTCGTGGGCTCTTTATGGATGAGGTCTGCACAAGATCGACGCAGCTGGCACACTCAAAGAGAGACCTATGCCCAGCAGTGGGATAGAGAAGGCTGTGGATGATGATGATGATGTTGGTTTAAATATCCTTGTTCGTCAAGTAGGCGTCTATAAGTTACGTTGGTATTAGTATAAGTGCACTTAAATTATGACAAACTTAAGAGCTCAGCAACTTGGACTGTGATATTGTTTACGGAGATCGTTCAGCTGCAAACGCTAAGTTTACGTTAAGTTACAGCTTCAAGTTAGAAGTAAGTAAGTTACTTATGAGGCCAGTGTGAATAGATAAACTTGTCATCTGATGTTAAGCGGTTGCTTTGACTGTCGGAAAAAGATGTCTTAGTTTAGAAATAAAAGTAAAATTATATACCTTTTAAACTCTTTCAATATATCTTTATTATATATTCTGATCTCTAGTTAATACCCAGCATATAGGTAGTAGAATCAGTTAAGTACTTACGTATCATACGAGTACATACAGATTTGTAATCGCAATGACATAATCCATAAGACATGTGCTGCACCGTGACTTTCATTACCCTGAAATGTCAGTCGATAAGCCTTGGAACCACCTGGCATTACCTACTTACTAAATACCGTATTTTAATGAGCATAATCATAATCACATATAATTCAAACAGCAACTTACGCGCTTTATTCCAAAGCAAATCATATTTTATCAATTACATCGTTATACAAACCCACAGCCCACAAGATTATGAAATGTTTAAGCCCCACCTATATTTAATCAGCCGTAAGACGTACAAACTTATTTCTAATTAAATAACCATTCCCGTTTTTGCTCTGCATAATATTGCCAGCTTCGATGCCTTCTGTTCAACGTACGCCGAGTTTACATAAAACCTCATTTGCATTTTCCCACTCGCTGATCACAATTTTCTGTCATCGCGACAGTTGCCAGTAAATTTTGGGCTTTATTATGATGGTATCAGATACCTAAGTGATTTTAGCAAATGATTTTTGCTCGGACGGTTTCGAAATGTCAAGACATGAGGTCTATTATTTTCACCCACGCGGTGATTTGAGTAGCTAACGTGTGTTTGACTTTATTGAGGACCGACTAAGTATTTCTGAATGGGCGAACTAAAAGCCAAGTAGCAACAGTTTTTATAAATTTAATGTGGAATCTGTCGACTTCTGATAGAGTATCCCTGGTTCTATAGTCATAGAACTGCCTAGGGTATTAATTTTACTAGTCATTATTTTAGACATAAATATAAGTATGAATTTGCTCTGACTTTGAGAGACCAAAATACGTACGTAGGTACGTATATTTTAGCTGTGGTTTTAACTACGAATTTGCGCTTCAAAATTTGGACAATATTTACATTGTAAATATTGTCCAAGGCAAATCATTAATTCAATCTAATGAGCGTTTAAAGTCTGCATTAGCATTCCACAAGTGTTTGCAATACGATTCGTAGTCAAATATGTGAGCAATACTCCATAAAATAACAGTTTAATAGCCTAGAGATTAAATCTAAAAGCTCTATGCACTTTATTACTTCAGAACGATTAAGCACTCGTGCCTAATAGCTTCTTTAATAACATTATCATTCTTAAAGAATCTTCTTCGTAACATAAAACGGTTAGGTAATAGCTCGGAGAATGATACCCAGTTTTATTGCAGGTGATATTGAATGCAGTTTCTGAATGTAAATTTTCTTGGCAAACGACGGCAACAAAGTTTAAACACCAGCTAAAGAGTAACAAATGACTGTTGACTAAATATTTTCCAAACTGTTAATGAGTAGATAATTTGTGAGTACACTTACCTTTTCGCTCTAATGAGATCGCATTGTCAACACAACTCCCACCTTTTCACCGCTGACACATTCACAACACTATGCATGACGTCACTTCCTACTTGCACTCCATTCATAAACTATCGATATCGGTTCGTGGTCGCTGGATGCACTATTTGGAACGTCAGATTCAAATCACTGTCAAACCGGAGTTCTGTTTTTCTTTTTTGTTTTGTTTTTTAGTGTCAGTGGCGTGCGTGTGAGCCAGTCGATGCGCGCGAGACTTTAGAGCAGCGCACGCGTCGAAGCCTCGGAGCCTTCGCCCCCGCAATTTCGGCGCGTGGGCAGACCGAACAACTGTCGACCGGAGCCGAATTTGCGTAATGTATTGAGTTTATTTAAGTCCGAGCATCACTATACGACCGGCGACAGCGGGGGATCGGATGAAAATGGCGAGCTTTCTTTATAAAGCGTATGTTAGAATTTTAAATGAGTATCGAATAATGCATTCGACATAAAAAGCTATCGGCGACGGCTAACAATATTATGTGAGCCGGTGCGTTGGGAAGCGAGTTGTCGCGAAGCCCCTTGTATGGTAGAACGGGTTCGTCCGCAGTCCCACACGTTCGACTTTTTGCCGCGAGCTGCAGGAAAGAGGCGAGCATCTTCGACCAGCGTCACTAGACCCGCCGCACCTCTCACTCCTACTCAACTCGCTTTGACTGCCAGAACCATGATAGCGTCACCGCGGGTCTAGCAACCCTGGCCAGTTAGTTGGAAGGTGCAGCCATTGCTTAGCTCCTGTGCTTGCAGTGCACGTATCGTTAATACATCGGTAATGAAATCGTCCTGCGTTTGAGCTCTAATTAGATGTGTCCTGTGGAGCATGTCTGAAAATGAGAGAAAAATTCTTATCAATTAGTAAGTTCTAGCAGGCTGTTCTTGGTGCTTGCTAAATACAAAATTACAAAAAGCAATCGTACGGTGCAGGCGCATAAAGCGGCACACACAATAGCGAAAAGTCCTGAAGGAATGTATGTTATATTGTTTTAAGATTTTGTAAGAGAAGCATAGATTTAAAAACAAAAAATAAGAAGAAGTATCTAATTTCTGAGAATTATTATAAATACCGATTAAACCAAATTTATGCCGACACATATAACATGCTACGTTTTAAGTATGTAGGTAGGTATACATCGAGTTATTCATTCATTTGCTTAAATTCTTATTCAAATGATCAAATTCTAGAGAATGAGTAGGTAGACGTAGTAGGAGTAGGCGACATATTGCTACTAGAAATACTAGTCAAGTGTCACCCGTAAAATATTGAACGTAGGTACTATGTTTGTAACTTAATCGCGAAAAACACAAACGACTAACGCAATATTATAAGGTCTATTCAAACTCCATAAATTGTCATTCGTGTCAACTGAATTGTTTCAACCGTTTGATCGTGTGAACAAAGGAAAAAAAAGGTACTCACAAACTTCCGTCTCTATAATTTTTATATAACATCATATTGTCCCTATAATAACTGTTGTTGGTTTAAAAGCCTTGTTGCCGATTTTTGGGGTCAGCCTATTTGGACATATCGGTTTTGCCAAAAAGCAATTACCACGGAAGGAATTTCTAATATTTGTTTATAAGGTTTTAACAGCGACAACCTCCTTGCGTTATTGTATGTCTCTAAATACCAGAGAATATAGTATATTTTCTATATATTACCGATTGTGTTCTATTTCTTGTTACTAAGTATTAAAGTCAGTGCTAGGCTACCGATACAAAATATGCAGTCTGCTTAATTGAGTATTTAGATTTACATAAGTTTTAAGATAAGGTCTATACCAAGAATCACTTTAAACCTAAAGTGAGAACAGACAGGATGCTGCCTACGTAAAATAGCTAAGATGTAGGTAAGTAACTATTTCGCTTGCTGAAATGATCAAATTATATTCTTATCAATGTATTATAGGTTTAGGTAGCAACGTATCTGTCACAAATTAGTAATTCTTATTTATATTCTTCATAGCATGTTATACTTACTACCTACTATTAAACAAATGCGAAAGTGTGTTTGTTTGTCTGTTTGTTTTATAATGAGTGCAATTGCCTGTTATTTTTGTAATATTATCTATATATATATACCTATTTTATCGTATATTTTTTCATCGACTCATAATTCATCAAATTATTAATACAATGCTTATCTGTTCACGTCGGAGCAACGAATCATCGTGATTTTCGGTATAGTTTTATTATACGGTAACATAGGCTAGGTACTTATAATCCCATAACAACGCGAAGCATCCACTAGTTAGACATAAATCAAAGGCTATTCCTATATCCATTAAAAGAAAAGAAAAGTATATAAGTATTATATCTGTTATCTAGTACCCACGCCACAAGCGTTTGCTTAGTGTGGGGCTAGATGGCGCTGTGTGCAATGTCCCGTAACAGGTATTTATTTTGTAATTTTTTAATTTCAAAAATCCATAAAGCTTTGTGCTAATGGTAACGATGTGATATTATCATCGTAGACTTATAAGCTAATCTTTTCTTTTGCCACATAATTTCAAAGCTAATGCTTCCTAAAATCCTAACATGTTTGACTTTTGCTCGCTCGCTACTACTATCACAGAATACATACAGTACAACAAGTTTTGCTAAAACATTTTTAACAGGCACTAACACAGCAAGCAAACAATATAAAAAAGTATTCTAATGATTTATTACTTATACTTGTGTATGTACAAATATGATATTCTTCTTAGAAAAATGGTCTTGGTCCCAAATCATACTAGCAGAATTAATTTTAAATTACGAGACATTTGAAACACCTACCCTCAAATTAGAAACAAGACAAATAACTACTCGTACAAAACCGTTTCCATATTGCAAATTGGCATCAAAATGAAGAATAGCGTACTTCATTTTACAATTTTAGTTCCTCAAACTATTCCGTCCTATTTATAGCAGGTTAAAGTTTATTTTAGTTTGATTGTTTGTTACATTAATGTTGTTAAAGGATACTTAATTGGCTCAATCCGTCGGGAACCAGATGCCGGGACCTCTTCAATAAATGCGATTATGAATCAGAACAGATGCAACATCAGGCATTTGAGTTAAATACCTATTTAGCTGAGCAGTACCTATATACACTGAACGTACATAATAATAATACATAAGTAGGTATATGTGTCTAAATTCTGGCATAATATAAAAATCTAATCTTCATATTTCTTTACATATCTAAATATATAAACTCAAAGGTGACTGACTGACTGATAATCCAACAAATTATAGATTTTTTGTCTGTTTATCTGTTTCGCTGTTTCTCTGTGTGCTCGTCACGCAAAGATGGCTAAACGGATATTTATGATTTTTGGTAAGTAGGTCCCGGAAATGTTATAGGCTACTTTTTATCCCGAAATAACGCGAACGAAGCCGCGGGCATCCACTAGTCTCTAATATTTTGGTATTAGGTAGTACTTATAGTATAATAGCATTGTCGTTTCTATTAGTTTCGAATACAAATGCAATGTCATTATTTATATTACCAGTATTACAAATCATAAAGTTTATCAATTGAGGCCTCTTAGTTAATCGTAAAAAAAAATTACTAGTGCCCGTGGTGTTACCTGTGCTTATCTATACTTACTAATATTATAAAGCTGAAGAGTTTGTTTGTTTGTTTGAACGCGCTAATCTCAGGAACTACTGGTGCGAATTGAAAAATTATTTTTGTGTTGGATAGGCCATTTTTCGAGGAAGGCTTTAGGCTATATAACATCACGCTGCAACTAATAGGAGCGAAGAAACAATGGAAAATGTGGAAAAAACGGGGAAAATTATTCATCTTTGAGGGCTTCCGTTGCGTGTGCTGCGAAAACGGTTCAAGATATCAAAAAAATATGTATGAAAGAATTATTTCTCTTAAAATGATCTAACAAAATGTCTGCAATAGTATATGTCTATCTTTTAAGATTAACTCACTAGAACCGTTATTATGGCACTAACTATTCCATGCGGACGAAGTCGCGTGCACAGCTAGCGCAGAATAAAATGTTTGAGTATCCTATGTGCTCAGAATACAGAGATAAAAATAATTAAGGGTCTAACTACTCTCACTCAAAATTTCACCCAAATCGATTCAGCCGTATAAGCGCGATGAAGGAACAAACGCTCTCAGCATAATATCAGTTAGTGTGATGCGATAAAATTTTCGAAATAAATAAAATAATAAATATTTCAAGACATATCACACAGCGCCATCTAGCCCCATACTAAGCTTACGCTTGTATCATGGGTACTATATAACGGATATACATAATACATATATACTTTTTTTTCTTTTGTAAATACATACTTATTATACATAGAAACGACCAGACTTAACACAAGTAATTACAAATTTTAATATTCATAATTACTTGTGCCATGCGGGAATCGAACCCGCACCCCTAGATTAGAAGGCAGAGCCACTACCAACTAAGCTAACGAAGCTAAACATAAAAAAAAAAACTATTACTACATCACACAAATTAACTGCATAGCTGTATTATAACCGTTAATAGGCACCTAATTACGATCATAATGAAGATGCATTGAATACATCATTATTGTTGTCCTGTAAGTATTAATTAGGTAAAGTAATTAATTAATTATAATATCTTAATGCCAAACTTGTTGTTATGTAAGTTAATAGACCGATATCCGGTTCAATGGCAATATAGGCAACTAGGTAAGTAATGAAATCTGTATAATTATAGTAGGTAATCCTTAATTAACACGCGTAGCTTTGTTTACCAAATTGTAAATATAGTAGGTTTGCTAAATTATGTCCCAAGTGCTTAAGTTTTTCAACATTATTATTGTAATAATGATGATAAAATTAAGCATTTAAGACATATAAGTAACAAAACTTAAATCACGAATGAGTTATGAGAATGCTGAAATTTTACGCCTAGGTAGGTAGGTATGTTTCATCCATTTTATTTACGAGAAAGAAGTCTTTAATACCTACCTACACAATGATTTTAGTATATGTAAGCTCACTGTACCTACATATCGCAGTAGGATAGTTTCATATCCATTGTAGCAAGGATGAGTGTTGCGATCAATTTTTATGAATGGAATGCGATTTGGACCTCTACCCTCATTCAATAAAACGATGCTGGCATTCACTCGAGTTACTGCCGCAAACCAAACGCTCTCATTTCCTCCACTTCCTTGCGTCCCTCGCGCGCGTATCACAACATTTGACAAACATTTTAATAGTCATCAATTGAGCGCCGAGTTCCATTGAAGAGATAACCACGCGATAATATTGTTTACTTTGACCCGTGACACGACCCTTAGATAAAACGACGAGTTTTGTGTTATTTGTGCGGCGGCCGCGCGCGAATTAGCTTGAAAATGTACTGATTGATGGTGAATTGTGAATAATGGCCTGGAGTGTGGCCTTTTTGTGTTTGTGCATTTGTGCTGTGGCTCATGGATCCGCTAGTAAGTACAATGTCTTTGTTTTTGGGTTACTTGCGTTAAAAAAATAACCTGACACGTGTGTATGAATGAAAAAAAAGTATACTTACTCATATGTGCTCATACTTCCTTATTTCATTCGGTAGGCAAGTACGGTCCGATTCCTTATTGTCATGTCTCTCTACAAATAAAATAGCAGGCAATTTACATCGAGGCATCCTTAAACTTAGTAATAAAATTATCAAAATAAATATGCAGGCACTATTTACCACGCATTTGTTTTTTGAACTTGAATATGACACAACATCTTCCGTGCCTATGATGATTGTGTATCTACAACAAAACAAAATCTTATTAGGAAAAGATACTTAAACCGGAAAAGAAGTTAACAAAACCTACCTATTTAGTTAATTAAGTACCTACCTACTCCATGTAAATACTTCATGTAATAATCATATCTACCTACTCAACTATGTACGTACCTACACAACTCCTTGAGCCATGTACCTATTTTGCCTGAAACTTTACACCACCTCGGTTGGACATCACATCTTGCAATGTTGACCTTTGCGGTCACGGTTGCCAACTACGTCAGTTTTTATCTAAAAGGAATGCCTATTTTTATCTTCGAACGGCTTATCAGCAAAACTTTTAATGAAACAATCAGTCGATGAACTATCATAGCGGTTATTTTTAAATTGATGTATTTCTCTGTCTCGTTATTTATCGCATAGTCAAGTAGTATGCAGTTATGTAAGCTTTTAACTTAATAATGCAACACGTTATCATACAATTATTGACTAGGTAATTATTTTTTATTATTATATAAGTTAATAGGTACCTACTTATGTAGGTACTTAGGTAGTAGGTATAAATCAAGGTTCAAGTCAACTTACACAGTTGGTAGATTATCTTTGTGTGCCAACATTATGGATTTGTTATTTGTATTTATATCAGAATTATATACTTATTAAATTAAAAATCAAAACTTACCTATGTATTCCTAATACCCACAGGGATGAACAAAGTCCTCTCTCAAAACTCTGCAATTTAAAAAAAAATACAGAAATGTGTGTTAATGTCAAAGTCAGTTACGAATTTTGTTTGTAAACAAAAATTTTAATTTGAGAAAAGCAAAAATGTTGAAAATCATACATACATATACAAGTAAAACGTTTTTATAAACCAACTATATCAACTAAAATAGTTTTAATTAGCTGTAATGTGTTACAGATTCTCTGAAGGATCCCTACATTTGTGGTCCGCCATCATGTTCAAGTAAGTACTATCATACAAAATGAGTTTTCTTCTATTCTAATACTTACAAATCTTATTTTTACATACTTACGAATTTACATATCACCAAGGGTATCTCCTCGAAGATAGTTAATATAAACACATTTTCAACAGTATAATTCATACAAAATTAATGTAATAAACCGGCAAAACAAAACATAACCTATAGGTATATTTTATTTGCAGAATCAGAAAAGTTCAAGTATTCTTCGGATGTGATTTACCATTATCAGTACAAAGTGAACGTTGAGACTTATTTCGCGGGTTCCAGTAACAACCGGTCTACACTTGATGTCAATGCAGAGGTAAGTTCATAAATATTCTTCAAAAACAAACCTCCTTTTCTTTTTCGAAAAGAGGTCTTTTAATCTAAAGTCAATTGGTAGGTTCTATCTAAATAACTACGTGATATCCTAAACTACTTAAAATCAGGCCGCAGCCTGTGGCCAAACATAATTCATACCTACTATAAAAAGCACTTCTCTATGTTACCCCATGGTTACCCAGTCGCCTTCAATATTAAAACAAAGAAAATTCTTATCTATTATAGTCAATATTCATAATAAAACCGGAAATTAAAATCAGACTCACTACCATGTCATTTTATTTCATTTAATTCTTGCAATAATCTAATTCAAGGTGGAAATCATTAGGCCCTTCATTAAGAATACTTACATTGATAAGATAATGTGTTAGTTTTAATATTAAAACTTTCGTGAGACATTTCATTAATATGTAACTAAACAGTTGCGAGTGAATCACATGTAATTCACATATGTTTTTTTACTCGTTTTGGGTGTAATGACACCCATCATCAGAACACACACGCTACATATTAATGTGTTAGTATTATAAAAAAGTGTATATTCTGTTGTAGGTGTCAATCCAGTTCATAACACAATGCGAGGGTCTGCTGCAGCTGGACCATGTGACCCTCACCGACCAGGATGAGAACTACCCCGTGGAAAGAGCAGAGAAGTTTGTGCACGCTGTCACTGTCCATGATCTCAAGTGAGCTTTACAATACAAACATATAAATTTTTTGTTACACCCTTAACAGTAATGTCAATAATTAATTAATATTTTATTCTGTCTGTGCAAAGAGGCCTGGTATATATTTTCAGTGTATGCATGTAATAAGCTAGTAAGCTTGTGTGATTGATTTGTCTGTATTGTATGGATTATGTCTCTGGCAATAAAAAAAATATATTAATTTACTTTAGCCTTACAATATTAATAAGTCTACATTACTTATTATATTGTATTGTAATAGGCTGTAAGTTAGTGTATTTCAGTATCAATTTGAGATGACCAAAGCTAAGCAAATGTGGTCGGTCTGTGGATGGGTGACCAATTAAAATAAAAAAATAAAAATAAAATAAATATTCTGGGACATTGCACACAGCGCCATCTAGCCCCACACTAAGCAATTTTTTTTTTTTACGTGGGATAGGTTTACGTTTGACTACAGCCTGCCCGATGTTAAGCATTGCTGCAGCCTAGGGTGTAACACGTAATTGACTGTTAGGTTCCATGGGTTGGATAACTCTTTTAAATATTGTAGGTCTCTTTAGTCTATGACATACTAAAGGGACCACTGCAATAAGTACTCGTAACTAAGCCATATCATAGATCCTTCAAGCAATTGGAAATCTCACAAAACCAGTTTTTTTTAATTTTTTGTACCAAACCTTTACATTGTAAAGGTGATGGCAAATCAAACTACCAGGCCAATGTAAATTTGGTCTGATTTGATTACATATTAAATATGTTGTTTCACTGCATCATATTTTGCCTTACAATGATAGTGATGGACTTAAGAAATCACATTTCTTAGACTTGGAACAGACAAGCAAACATTGCTTGATTTTTTTATCCATTTGCCACAATTACTGACACCTATAACTGCTATAACAACATTTATAGGTGTCTCATCTCAAACATATCTTTTGAAAAGCATCTTCATAAACTAGAGGGTGCTAGTTGGCGCTGTGTGATATGTCCTGAAATATAAAAAAAACACTCATGTTTCAGGTTTGCATTCCACGATGGTGTCATCCAGGAGATCTGTCCGCAAGCAGAGGAGGAGGACTGGGTCCTCAACTTCAAGAGAGGAGTGCTGGCACTCTTTCAGAACACCATGAAGAGGTTTGATATCAACTTTAAAGGAGTTGAGGTAAGTGTAACATTTTATTTTTTAAATTTAACCCATACTGTCCCACTGATGGACAAAGGTCCCAATTCCTTCCATTTGTCCCTTCCTTAGTGTAAAATTATAATAAGTTTTCTGTTATGTATATTCTATTTAATATGTGTATTGCAATAGATTGATAGATAAATACTTTTTTTTAGTATACCACCACACATAAAACAATACTAAAAACATAGAAATTAAAATTAACGTCTCAATTTATTCAGAGCCAATAAAATATTATCTGACTATCGGTTTCTTATGCAACTAAGGATATTATAGTAGCAGATTTGAGTTGCGCTTTTAAATAAGTTTTGTTATCATTTTTTTACATATTTTTTATCTCTTTAGCTTTATTATAGACATGCGTCTTCCATAGTCTCTAGTCTATTTTGATGGTTTTTGTGTATTATAATTTTATTTAAAAAAAATATATAGTAAGACCTGCGCGCCCGCCACGATGTATCTGCTCAAGAAAACTCCCCTAACGAATTAATTTTGCAGAGGAGTCACTACCATCAGTCATGAGGAAATACGACTTAAGAGAGACCCTAGGCTGAAGTGTGATGTGATTTAGATTTAGCTGATATTGATTTTTATTGATTAATATGTTTGTTTAATTATTCCAGCAAGACATCCACGGCACATGCAACGTGGACTACTCAGTCCGCGGCCAGGAGAACACCAGCCTCGTCCTCGTGAAGACGCGGGACCTCACGCAGTGTACCAACAGATACAAGTACATGTCTATACTGCAGACTGTCCGATATGACTTTCAGAGTGTAAGTTGATTTTGTAAAGGCTATTTTTACCGACTAAAATCACTGTTATTTACTGGTAACAAGTGTGGTTTCGTTTACATTGTCTTGGGGAAAAAGAAGTCTTTGTACGTATCTTTCAGCACCCTTTACCATCTACTTCAATAATTTTCTATACCTTAAACAAAAGATTTGGGTCTCCAATGCGTCGAGAAAGCAAACTAACAAATATACCTTCGCTTTTACATATTGTTAAGATCATTCCTATATTTTGTAGTTGTGATTGTAAACTTTCTTAGGTAACCTAGAAAATATTCTAGAGGTTATATAGTAGCCCCAGCCACAACTATAGAATGGTTTAAAAGAAAGAACATTAAAATGAATTTCCTGACATATTATGAAAATTTAGTCTATTGTAATACTGAATCTTTTCAGAAATTCCAAACCTGGCCGGTACTTAAATCGGAGAGTAAATGCCGCATCACAGTGGACCACAACATCTACAAGGCGGTCACGTGCCGCGAGCGCCATCTGTTCCTGCCCTTCTCTGGGAGGAACAACTCCGGCGCTCTCACCACTGTTACACAGGATCTGGTGATCATCAATGAGCTCAATAAGACTGATAGCCAAGTTGTGGAGGCTCAGCCTAAAGGTACATTTTAGTTTTTTTCTTTTAATCTTCTTATAGAATGAGAGTGGCCACTCTGGTGTTGAGAGTTTATCAAGCCTTGATGGCCACTGACATGGCATAACGACTGCCGTACTAGACAAACAGCCGGGACCTACTTACGGACCTATTTAACGTGTCATCCGACTCTTAGGCCATAGCCTTTGCTTGCTATCAGGTAAACTATGGCCAAGTGCAAACCCGTTCAAGTTGAAAAAAAAACCCACGGAGGCGCCCAAAATGGAATGCCACTTTTCGGTCACCCATCCAAGGACTGACCGCGTCAAACTTTGCTTATCATTGGTAATCGCACGCGATTGCCCCCACTAGCTGAGCTACGGGTAACAATTTGTTTATTTCACCAAAATCTTATGTGTGCTATAACGCAATGGTAGGTAAATTTTGAACTTATACAGTGATTTATATTAATGGCGTACACTCTACTGGAAACATGCGGCATCGCTTGCGTGGTTACGAAAAGTAACCTATTTCAGTTTTGCGACTTAACACTCACCATATCAAAAATTACTATAATCCGTTTCATGATCGAGCAAAGAAAGTCGGTACATTCCGACCACCGGATTGAAAAAAGGTGGAGGTTCTCTGCATCTGAACGTTTTTGTGTGTTTGTGTTACTAGATTACTCCGCTAATTGCGAATTAATTCTTACTATCTATTTATTTTGTGAGATAATTAACTTTTTTTTGCAGCATGGTCGGCGATTACCAAACGTGCGAATCTTCTGCACTACCACACAAAGTACTTAGGAGATGACACCGGGGGTCTGAAATCTGCTCGGGAAGTGCTCAAATTGTTGTGCAAGTAAGTCACTTCTGTTATTCATCAACGTTTATGTAAAGTAATTATAAGTTCTTAAGTTAAGTAATGTGTTTTTTTACTGTGGAAAAAAGAAAGATTCTGACTACCAGATTTGGCCCTAAAAAACTGTACAGATTCATGCTTTTTTTTAACAGTATCAACATTATTGTTTTATCTTTTAAATATACGCAGATCTGTTCCAAACCAAAAGTTAATAAAAATTTAATTTTAAGATAAGAAAGATTGTATTTACGATACCGTCTTACAAAACATATCACAACTACAATATAGCTAAACATATGTATGTAGATACGCTATTATAATGAGAACATATTTATTTTCTAAACGCAATTTCTTACTAACCTCACTGATATCTATGGTCCTAGGTTCATGATATGAATGGAAAATCCAAATACTAAAGAAACTATGCAAAACAATTCCGCGTAAACATCCTGTAGCTAAATAGTTCAGCGCAAAGGTCTTATTAGCCAGCGTAGTGGTAGCAAAATAACACGATAACCTTTATGTAAAAACAATAAAACTACTTACTATTGGGCAATTTTATAAATTACGCATCAAGCTTATGATATCAGATATGCCGGTAATTATTATTCGATCGTGATTTCTGTTACTTTTCCTGTAGATAAAAAAACCAGATAAACTCTAATTTAAAAAGGTTTAAGATGATGATGATATTAGGTTGTTAAAAACGATATAAACCCTCCACTGCTATTTACTCGACTACGCAGCGAAAAAGTGGGTATTGTTTTATTAGTAACAGAGTCCAATAGGTTTCCCTATTACGTAATGTTACAACGTTAATTGCTCAATAAGTAATTTAACTCCTATGATTTCTAAAAATACAGTAAAAAAAACGGTTTAAAATATGAAATTCCATATAGCGACTTCTTTGTCTTCGTCTTTGAATCAACTCTTTTTGTTTTCCAGGGTAAAAGACCCAGCCGGAACCATCCGTACGAATGTAGACGAATACATGGACAGTAGTTCAACTGTCGGTCTGTGGGGCCGCCTGGTGAGGTCTGCCAGACCCCTGCACTACCCTGCGCTGTCTCAGCTGCTGAGTCGAGCTCCCAGCATCTGTGATAGAGCTGTGTGAGTATTACTTAGAGTGTTCTGCCAGACCCCTGCACTACCCTGCGCTGTCTCAGCTGCTGAGTCGAGCTCCCAGCATATGTGATAGAGCTGTGTGAGTATTACTTAGAGTGGTCTGCCAGACCCCTGCATTACCCTGCGCTTTCTCAGCGGCTGAGTCGAGCTCCCAGCATCTGTGATAGAGCTGTGTGAGTATTACTTAGAGTGTTCTGCCAGACCCCTGCACTACCCTGCGCTCTCTCAGCTGCTGAGTCGAGCTCCCAGCATCTGTGATAGAGCTGTGTGAGTATTACTTAGAGTGTTCTGCCAGACCCCTGCACTACCCTGCGCTGTCTCAGCTGCTGAGTCGAGCTCCCAGCATCTGTGATAGAGCTGTGTGAGTATTACTTAGAGTGTTCTGCCAGACCCCTGCACTACCCTGCGCTGTCTCAGCTGCTGAGTCGAGCTCCCAGCATCTGTGATAGAGCTGTGTGAGTATTACTTAGAGTGGTCTGCCAGACCCCTGCACTATTATGTTGTCTCATATATTGAGTCGAGCATCCTGCATGTGAAAGAAATTATGTATATGTAGACAGCTTTTCTGCTGTCGAAAAGACACGTCAAAGTATAGATTCAGATCTATAACGTAAGAAAACTCTGCGCTGGTTCTAAACTCTTGTACAATATGATTTCTACATCTAACCCAAGAATATGATTATGTAGCTAGTAAAATATTGATGAAGAACAATGAGCCTGCACACTTTTCATGAGTCTATCACACTCGACGACAAATTCTACGTCCAGTCAAAATAAGACTAAAGTCCTGTTCTGGAAAACGGGACCAACCATAACCATATTAAATCCGTTTTATTTGCTCCAGAACCGAACTTCAGTGTCGTTTCGACTTAACCATATCTTATTTTCCAGCAAACACATAATGGACGCCCTCCCGTACATCGCTTCGACAGGCTCCGTGGAACTGATCAAGGACATGCTTATTCGGGACTCTGTGAATAAAGAGATACGACACGAGTGGCTCATGTCTATGGCTATGATACCTAGGTAAGAGGGAGATAGATGTATGTTTCATTATTACGCTTTTGTATGGCTTTGTCTTTTAATACTTGGGTAAGAGGGTGACAGATATGTTTCACTATTACGCCTTTGTATGGTTTTAGTATGTTTTTTATTATACAAAATGCTCATTTTAGATACAGTTTGCCTGATGTGCCTATCTCTATCTATCTATCTCATAAGACTGATTATAATATTTGATAATGAATAATTATTCAAAATTCCTTTATTGATCCATTCAAGGTGTGCGTACATTTTTATTTGTATTGCTACAATTTGTGTTGTACGCTGAGGTTTTCTGTACATCATACTAGATATCTTTCGACTCTGTATTATGATGTACAGTTTTTGAGATGTATTCATTTCGGCATCGTTTCGTATTAAAATTTTAATCCATAAGTTGTGTTTTTTATCTTTTTTTTTATTTATTCCAGACCTAAGCTAGCCATGTTGGACAGTATGCTGGAGCTACTGAGAAGCCAAAAGTCTGACAAAGTGATCAGTTTCACCGTCTCTTCTATGGTACACTCTTATTGCAGACATAGTGGGAAATCATGTAAGTATTATTTATTTATTTATTTATTTATTTATTTTTGGCTTAACATTGGTAATAACATTGATACATTTATCTTACACTAGTATTTTTATGTATATACAAAATGTATTACCTATTGAAGTTAAGCACATCATGCACAATTTTATTATTACTACAATAAGTAAAGATAGTGAAAATATATTTACAAACTAATCCTAGTTGTAAACAATAGCAATGGTGTTTAGGAACTCAACAAGTTATGGATTTGAAATTTATGCAACATTAAAATATATTTAGTGTGATACCAAGGGTACTTACTAGGTACATGAAGAAGCTTAATATGGAAATTTGGCTACAGTACAGCATCTAGCAAATATACAATGAATAATCTGTTTTTATGAACAAAATAGTTTAGTTTTAACTGTGGGGCACCATCGAGTACCGCCAAGCAGCTAGCTGGGGTGACGAGGATGCCCACACCCAGGTTCTGAGACTGGTTATACATTTGAGCCTCGAAGTGGGATTCCACTGCAGGGCTGGGCCTCACCGGCCCTCAACGCAGAAGTCACATGCATTTTGAATTTGGATACAGAGTCACAAAATATATCTAGGTCACTTACATTACTGTGGTATCTATTGGCTAAATTAACTAATCTAGGCACTGGTGAATTCGCACCTAATACAGTTCTACGAAGGACTGGTGCAAATGGTGTCAAATTAGCAGGTTTACGCGGGTAACGGTATGGCACTCTGAGTCTAAATTTTGATAAAAGAATGGGACAGTTTACTTTGTTATGTATAATTTTATGGAGAAATATTAGATCCGCCTTTATATGCCTATCAATGATCTTATCAATTTTAAAGAAATCTAAACGCTTTTCGTATGAACGAATTTCTTTTGCCTTTTTGGCGCAGTATATTAGGTGCCACATGAATCTTTTTTGAACTCTTTCCAATTTTAGTTGGTGAACAGCATAGTGCGGCCTCCACACTGGACTACAGTATTCTAATATACTGCGCACCAGACAATTGTACAACAAAATTTTAGTTTTAGGGTTACGGAAGTCTTTAGCGTTACGTATGAGAAAACCTAACATTTTTGACGCTTTTTTAGTTATTTTATCAATGTGAGGAATAAATGTCAGCTTTTCATCAAAGATTACTCCAAGGTCCCTCATGTTACTAACCCTAATAAGTTTAATGTTGCCAATAGAATAGTTATGAGTTATGTTATAAATTTTACGGCTATAAGTAATTTGGTGACATTTATCCGAATTCAAAATCATGCCATTTAACTTACACCAAACATGTAATTTTTTTAAATCATTTTGTAGAGATACAACGTCATCCAAATTATCAATTATTTTAATGATTTTTAAGTCATCTGCATATAAATATGGAGTGCAATGACTCAGGCAATTTGGCAAATCGTTTATAAAAATATTGAACAAGAGAGGGCCGAGAATTGAGCCCTGAGGCACACCGGAGGTAACATTAAAATTAGAACTAGAAACAAAGCCAGCAGCAACTACAGAAAAAGTTCGATTATTTAGATATGATTCTATCCATCTGAGGAGGGACCCAGAGAATCCATAAAATGATAATTTAAAAATGAGTACAGAAAATGGTAATTTATCGAATGCTTTGCTGTAATCTGTGTATATAACATCTACTTGTTTATTACTATCTACAGCAGCTACAAGATTTTCAACAAAGGTTACAAGATTGGTACATGTAGAACGTTGTTTAATAAAACCATGCTGATGGTCAGATATAAATTGTTTAAAATGATTGAACATATACGGGAAAACAAGTGATTCTAATACTTTAGCAAAGGTGGAAATAATCGAGATAGGTCTGTAATTACTTGCAAAGCATTCGTCCCCATCTTTGAATATCGGAAGAATAAAAGCAGATTTCCAAGCGTTTGGAAATATACTGGATTTTAATGATTTATTGTATATAAGAGACAGAGGTAACGATAGTAAGTAGTAACGAAGTATTGCAATAATTGATAAAAAAAAATAGAAGAATTACTCAGGTACATATAAATTACTTGTTAAGTAATTTATAACAAAATTACGAGTTACTAATGTAATGCAAGTACAAGGAACTAATTAAAAATTGCTGAAAAGATGCTCAAAATCGGTTTCAACAGGTTTCAAAAGAGTCTTTTAAAATTACTTTAGTGGTTTGCTTCATGCAAACCATTATGTATTCTATGGAAAATTTACTTAAATTGTAGGTCCCGGCTGTTTGTCTAGTACGTCAGTCTTAAAGCCATGTCAGAGGCCCTTAGGGCGGTTTGAAAACTCTCGACACCAAAGTTGGCTACTCTCATTCGATAAGAAGAAGAAGAAAATTTACTTGCAATTAAAATCTTTGCATTTTTTTCAGTAAGAGAGTGCTGTGAAGAAGAAACTCCGCGGAAAATTCTAGAAGAGTTCCAAGAAATTGTAACGACTATCTCGCAGAAGGGGGTCATCAAAACTAGAGAGGACAGAGAACATGTAAGTTTATATAATAGGAATGCCAGCGCCACGTGATAGTTCAATCTATATATAGATAATCTGGTACAATACTAAAAAGGCTTCAAGCCTCAACCTGGTTTCTTAAACGTGACTTTTGTAAAGACCGACGAGAAGCTATATTGTGCGATGGAATGATTTCGGCCGCCATTTATAAAACTCTTCTTTAAAGAACATGGTTTTTCTCGTCTAAAAAAAATGCCTCCCTCGCGGCGCGTTTATTATCACTTCAATTTCAAATTATCTTTATTTCATTAATAACATTTACTAAGTAACTAAGCTAGTGCACTCCTCCTTATCACTGAGAGTCGTGATTTCCCCTCGGATTTTACTCATTCCGAAAGTATTCTTGGTAGATACATCGTGGTGGGTGCCCAGATCCTTGCAACATGTTGTCGGCTTTTGTGGTCCTCCAACAAGTCGGCTTCCTCCCATTGTTTTCCTTCACCACTAAGCGAGTACTACCACAAACCCAGGCTCCCTAAAAAAATATGAAACTGTTTTGTTCCAGATAATGATAGCGATCAAAGCCCTCGGCAACATCGGTGGTTTCAAGGAGCAGTTCTCAGACGTACTCCTGAATATTATCGGAGACGGTATGGTGCCTGTTTCTGTGCGACTGACTGCTATCGACGCGTTTAGAAGGACACCGTGTCAGGATACTCGGTAATGTATCTGTAATTAGTTCGATAGCACCGTACAATAATGGCGACTATTGAAAATAGAAGAGGGAGATGGTTGGCCACGTTATACGACATGACGAATTTATGAAAAACATCATGGAAGGAAAATTGGAAGCCCGTAGAGGAAGAGGAAGGCCGAGAAGGTCATACATGGACCAAGTAAAAGAAAAGGCGGGTGTCATGTCGTATAAGGAGGTCAGGGAATTGGCAGAAGATCGGGAAGGATAACGCCTCCACAGACAAGGGCCTTGCCCTTAAATTTGTGATGAAGATGAACAGGTTCAATTAATTAGGTCAATCTGCAGATTAAATTCAATCAAAAATATACGCGAAAGTTGATTAAAATTCAACTTCATATAATGGGAGAACTTCTAAACTAGAAATTACGGGTTCGATTCTCGCATAGTCATGCATTTTCAATTTTGTAATTACTTGTGTTGAGTATGGTCGTTTCTATGTATAATAAGTATGTATTTACAAAAGAAAATAAAAAAAGTATATACTTCATCCGTTATGATATGCTGGTGCATATTTGAAGTCAGAAAATAAAGGCAATTGTATTTTATTTTTATTTTATTTATTATATGCTGGTGGGTACTGGCCCTTGATATAAGCGTTTGCTTAATATGGGGGCTAGATGGCGCTGTGTGATATGTCCTGAAATATTTATTTGTAATTTCACCTCTATATATGTAGAAATAAAGTCTAATTTAGGTACTCGATTCCAGTGAATACTTCCTAGAGACATACCGCGCGGACCTGGTGGACATAGAAGTGCGTATCGCGTCCTACCTTCAAGTGATGCGCTGCCCCGACTTGAAGACCATACGCCAGATATTCCACTCGCTGAGACATGAGACTGTCAATCAAGGTACCTACCTGAATATTTCTTATAGGAATAAGTGTATCTAAAAAGCGAGTGAGGGCCGGTTGTGTAAGCTTCTGCTTTACATTCTAACGATTCTTTACTTGTTGTTTTTCAACTTATATGTGGATTTGCACTCGCTGAACGGTGAAAGAAAACATCGTGAGGAAACCGATATGTTTAAAGACCACATAATCCATGAACATGTTTATTCCGTGGAAGGATCTGGGCGCCCACCGCGATGTGCTTGATTCAAGAAAAAAGAGGAAAACTTTCCCGCAAGCCAAAAAAATATATATATTCGCAATGATTCACCAGGCTTTTAACAACTAAACAAACAATAACCAACCATATTTCAACTGGATACGTTCCATTTTCCAGCGGCAACATTCGTATGGAGTCATCTCAAAAACCTGGGCGAGTCCTCCCTCCCCTCCCGAGTAGAGATCCAAGGTCTCCTCTCTGGCAACACCATGCCTAACTTGGAGGACAGTCCGGACTTCAGAATGTTCTCCAGAAACTACGAACAGGGCTTGTTCTTTGATCAGTATAATGCTGGTAAGTTGATAAAATAGTTATTTTATCCACAAGTTTATTTGGTATCCTTATTTGTTTCAATGATTTTCTTAAAATTCGTTGGTAACAAACTCTCAGCTTTTAAACTTCGCGTAGAGATAAAATATAAGTAAGTACATATATGGTAATGTAACGTCAAAACAGTTGATCCTATTTTTTTCACGTAATCTATTAGGCTGGCATAACATAGAAACCAGTGCTGCGAATAAATTATTATTTATTCGCTAACACGTTTTGGTATACCAGAAGAAAGACCCAGCAATAGAAGAAAATGGCAACTGATGAGTTTCTTGGCAAAGCAGTAGGAAGAAAGTAGCTGAAAGTGATGATGATGTTATATTTCTTGAAAGGATTTTTATGCAAATGTTTCTTATGATGTTATAATATTTTTCTCAGGTGGCAACTACGAAGCGAACGTAGTATTCTCTCCCGACTCATATATACCGAGATCTTTGTCTCTCAACTTGACTGTCGATATGTTTGGCGAGTCCATCAATATATTTGAAGTAAGTTTCTTGTTGTTTATAATGAATTTATCATTATTTTAAATCAAAATACATTATTGTAAAGCTATGTCATCTATCACTTAATTTTAAGAAAAATAAACATTCAGTTACCAAGAGTTTTCAAGCCATGTCAGAGGCCCTAAGGGTGGCTTGAAAACTCCACCACCAGAGTTGGCGACTCTCATTGGATAAGAAGACCACTAGTTAAGGCTACAATTTCGTTTGTGTGTAACATACCCAAACGGCCTAACCCATGGCCTAATTTCCTCTTTATAATGTTGTGACCTATCGCTCCATTAAATTGAAAAACAAGATGAAATGAACCAACAAATTAACATCTTCATTTGGGCATGATCTTGTAGCATGAAGCCTGTATTAAAATCCAAATTTACAATTTCCCAGATGAAAGCCCGAGCTGAAGGTTTCGAACGGTACTTCGAAAGTTTCTTCGGCATCAACGCACCTCTTAACAAGAACAAAATCGTGGATAAAATCAACAACATACGAGTATTCCGGTCTACAAACGAAGCGGACGATGTGCAAGCGAAAATCGACGATCTCAACTACAAGAACGAAGCTCTTAAGCACCGCTTTCCCATGGCAGAGTTGGGGATAAAAGTCTTCGGGAATGAGATTTCCTTTTGGAATGCGGAAGGTGATGAAGAGATTTTCAAAGCGTTGCAACGACTCAATCCACAGATGAGGGTTTTGGAAATCTTGTCTGGCAAGGTAAGTTATATTATACATGTAACTTTGTAACTTATTAAACACATCTATTTTTGTTCTGTAGGCTAACAAACATACAGATGTATGTTTGTCGGTGGCGTCATAGCTTTCAACCTTATGAGCCGACAAAGTTATTCTTGGAAGAGTGTTCTTAGCCATAATTCAATCAAACCATCTTTACTTCTGTTAATCCTGGCTGTTAGCCACAGTACAACAGTCGTCATAGGTTCTAAGTGGCTTAAAAAAACTGGACACCAGAGTGTAGGCCTCTCCTATTCGACAAGAAAAAGTATTTCACAAAGTAAATATATTTAATTTAATATTTGTCTTTCAGGAAATCTCCTACAACAAAGCGTCTCTATTCCTTGACACGACTTTCTCGATCCCAACTGGTTGTGGTCTCCCAATGAACATGAATCTCATGGGGACCAGCTATGTGAACACCAAGATGTCTGGTACTGTGGTAGACAAGTTTACCCAGAGCGGGAATTTGGACTTTGAAGGGAAACTACGGCCTAGGTAAGATTCAATATGTTATCTAAATGGTTTTCACTCACGTGTAATTCGCGTATGTTGTTTATGCGTTTCGGATGTAATGATATCCATCTTCAGAACGCACGTTCTGAAGATGTACAAGTGAGTGAAAACCGTTTAGTTAACATATTGATAAAATGTGTCACGAAAGTGTTAATTTTGTAATTTGTTTTGTTTTTCATTTACTTATCACTAGCTACTTTGCATTCCAGCGTGGCAGTGAACATAGCGGCGACTATGAGCGTGTCCGCGGACGGGCTCAGCTCAAGCGGCGTGCGCGTCAACTGGCGGCTGTACACCGCCACCGGCGTGGAGGCGAGGCTGGCGGTGCGCGGCGCCGCGCTCGTGCGCCTCGACCTCGAGCTGCCCGATGATAAGCAGGAGATATTCGCTGCCAAGTGAGCAGATTGTCTAGTGACGTCATGACTTATAGTGACTTAATCACTTATAGTGACGCCGTGACTTAAGTGACGTCATGACTTATAGTGACTTTATGACTTATAGTGACTTGATCACTATAGACACTCTAGCAACAGCTTAATAGACTTATCAAAATAACGGCGCATTGGGCCTTAAACTATGTTAATCTTGAATAAGAAATAGTCCAGCTCGTAACACATAGTATACTTAGTCAGCATACCAAATTCTATCTAAATCAGCCCAGCCATTAAAGTATGAAAGAGCCATAAAATCTGTCAACTGGCGGCTGTACACCGCCACCGGCGTGGAGGCCAGGCTGGCGGTGCGCGGCGCCGCGCTGGTGCGCCTCGACCTCGAGCTGCTCGATGATAAGCAGGAGATATTCGCTGCCAAGTGAAGAGGTTTGCACTCACTTTCGTCAGTTATAGTGACTTTGTTACTTAATCACTCTATTGTCACCTATATAGACTTCTCAAAATAATGTCGCTTGATGTTAATCCTGAATAAAAAATAACCTAGCTCTTCATCCATAGTCTGTTCAGCCTCTATACCAAATTCCATCCAAAATGGTTCAGTTAAAGACTTCGATCAACAATGTTAAAGAATAAGAAAACAGTGAACAAGTGATCATGTAAAGAAGTTTTTTTTCCTCGTTCCAATTTTGTCTTTCTCTGTAGCACAGTGGTTGCCCGCTTGCTTCGAATGCTGGAGGTTGCGTTTGTTAAAATCTGTTTGAATACAAATAATGTATGCTAGTCAAGTTCTCATGCTTCAGAGGGCAATATAAACCGTTGGTCTGCGTCATGGTATTAGAATAAATTTAGTTTAATATATACTGGTGGTGGCCAGCCTGCCATTTCCCACCTACGAATAAAAAAGTCTGTGTCAAATGCAAACCTAATTTCCATAATTAAAATCCTTTGAAAATCTTACTGTGTTAATTTCCAGGTCAGAACTGATAGTTCTTCACGGCGAGAAAGAGCACCAGCAACAAGGGCTGAACCAGAACAGAATAGAACGCAACACTTGCAGCTGGACCACTTTCGATAAGGCTATCGGGATCAAAGTGTGTGCTTCTTATGAGGTAAAATTTACCAAATATAAGAAGAGTGTTTTGATATCAATAAATTTTTTTATAGACCTTCATTTTGTGATTAATGAAACCCATTTTTAAGGGATTCGGTTTTGTACTTCACCATAGATATAATGTAATTACCAATTTTTGTAACATTTAGTTCTTAAGTTGGAATTTCAATGTATTAATAAATTATTATCTATTTATCATAGTTTGCCTGATGCTAGCAACAACTATGGCCTAAAATGGTGTCCATATTAAGAATTTAAAGCATATTATATAATATACGTACATGTTGATTATGTGATAGCTACTTTTCTCTCTTGAGTCGTATTACCTCATGACTGAGGGTCGTGACTCCCCCGCAGAAATTAATTCGTTAGGAGAGTTTTCTTGGGCAGATGATACATCGTGGTGGGCGCCCAGGTCCTTCAACGACCTACTTCTAAAGGCCATAATAGTTAGGTTCTGCTAGTTAGGCAAGGTTACGATTTTTTTCAAGTATTGCACAGGCTTTTATTATTCAATTAAATTATAATAAAACTGTCTTACACACATGTAGAAAACACGTATCTTTAGTTTTATTTCCATACTTTACCACTTTTTATTTCCGCAGTTCCCGAACATGACAAACCTCCGCAACGCCCCCTACTTCCTGATGAGTGGTCCCGCCAAGTACATCCTATCTCTGGAAAAGGCGGACCCGTCTGCCAACACATACACCTTCCAGTACCGCTGGGAGAAGAACGACTCGACCAGCCTTATTGGCTTCTCCTTCGATACGCCTAATAGTAATGTGAGTATTTTTGTCGTATCAAATAAAGGTGTAGAAAATGTAGAAATAGAAAAACATTTATTGAGACCAATTTACCAAACATACACACACACATACATACAATAAATAAATAAATAAATAATTCTGCCCTAACACAGCCCCAATTCAGCATAATGCTGATTACTGGAAGCAATCAGCTGGTCTTCCGTTGGGGCTGACTGTGACTTCACGTACGAGACAATGATTTAGTTTTTAAAAAAGAAAATGTTAGTACAAAAAAAATACAAAATATATACAAGAAACATAAACCTTAAATATGGTAAGTAGATACTTATACACTAACATTTATAAGAATGCACTTAGCCAATCTATGATTACAATTAGTAGTAGAAGTGTAGTTACTAAAGTAAGTAATTTCGTATGAGAGTGGCCAACTTTGGTGTCAGAGCTTTCAAACCACCCTAAGAACCTTTGACATGTCTTTACAACGTACCATGGCGAACAATTTATCGTGTCATCCGACTCAAGGAAGCGCGCAAAATAGAATGTCACATTTCAGTCACCCATCCAAGGACCGACCGTATCGACAGTTGCTTAATCGCATGCGATTGCCTCCACTGGCTGAGGTACGGGCGTTACGGTCACTGAGACACAGATAAACTCTCATCTTTTATTAAATCCGAAATAAGTTGATTAAGGAAACTTTATCTCCCAGAAGTACAATATTAGTATCAAAATGAATATGTTTACTATTTCAGGAAAAACGCACATTCAACGCGCTCCTAAGTCTATCGAACACATCTTCAGACGCATCAGTGACGTTCCAATCATCAAAAAGCACTATCAAAGCCAAGGCGAAGTACCAAAACCAACCTTATGACAAGTCACTAGAGGCCAGTTTAGATGTGGACGGGAACAAACAGTTTGACAGCGTGATGTCTGTGAAGAGACATGATATAAGGAACGGGTTTGTATGGATACCGCACGCGTACTGGGTCGTCGATAATGATAGAGTTGCTGAATTGTCTGGTAAGTTGCTTTGTTATTAGACGATTTAAGACTTCCCCTCGTTTGTAACGTTATAATGTCATTTAGAATGTCGTTTTTCTTTGATATAATGCATGACTTATTGGACTATAAATTAAATCAAACAAAAGAAAGACGAAAAAAGTCTAGCAATATCCTATGCTACGGTAAATGTAAATCAAAAACTGGCCACGAAAGTTTTAGAGCTTCCCTATGACAAACCCTGTGAATTATTTTTGTTTCATATTCACAATTGTTACCAATATTACCTACCATTTATGTCAAAAATACAAAAGTGCAAAACAAACAATTACACAATCAAAACAGGATATATTGATGTTACACAAGTCAGTAAAAACAAATTCAAATTTTTCAAAGGTGTCGTCAAAGTAAAATCCAAAGGCGGCATCACACAGTGCGACATCCAGGCAGACTTCCAAACAAAGCAGCTAGCCAGCCACCTCCTAGGCTTCTACACAATCAACGGACCGACGCACGGAATGAAGCTTCAACTAGACTATCAGTTCTATAAAAACCCGAAACAGACTATCAAAATGGAGGGACTTTATAGTGAAAAGTCTTCCGGCTACAGACACGATCTGTATGGAGAACTAGCTATGCAGTTCACGGCGTACAGCATGTACGACTTCTATGCTGTTTTGAAAAATATTGTAAGTAGATATACTCGTATATTTTATACTTGAAGACGCTTGACTACAACTCGCCTGATGCCAGCCAAATATAATATAATACATGTGTAAATTTAGTTATTTAGTACATTTCCTCAAAGTCTTGTATCATAAAGACGAACATTTTAAGTATGTAAATAAATATATCTGTTCTCTTTTAGTGCTTAAAAAGCTGAGCAGTTTTGAATTTAGTTTGGTATGTACGTTAAATGAACCTCACATTGGACTTACACAGCCTTTGTGATAAATAAATAATCTATATACTTAGTGCTACTATTGCTAACAGATATAATGAACTGTAGCTCTTATGCCAGCCAACCAACCAACACATTCACTTTTATCTGATTTTGCATTTTTGTTTATACACCCAGTTCGAAAAACCAATGTCCTCCGTAACACAGGCGCGCCTAGTGCAGAAAATATAGTCCAAATATACTAATCTATTTTCCCTTTTTTTCAGAAAACCCAAAGTCACATGGACATAAGTTTCAACGTGAGCAACTCTCGTGAGACCAAACTGGATCCAACGTTCTCTTACACATTCGTTCGCTTCGACAAACTGAACGGTGTGAAGCTAAACACACGTCTAGCGATACGGCCCAAACTTGTCGATATGAGCTTCGAATTTGAAGGGGTAAGTGGCAAAATACATTATACCTATGGTCTTATAACTTTCGCATTACATATTTTGAGAGCTCTACCAGGTAGGCAGACCCCCAGCCAGATAGATCATATATTTTGCACATATATTTCTTGAAATCCCTAAAAAATACTTAAACGCTTTCCCGTAAATCGCTTGCGAATGAGCCGGCAACAGCATGCATGTCATGAAGCTTGCTAATATAAACAATACTAGTATAAGTATAAAGTAATATAATATAAGAAATATTAGTATTATTCATAGCATTATACGGATGTGTTTGGTTTTTCATAACAAAACGGTTTTGGTATGTTTTTTTTATTTGGTGTTTGGTTTATTTCAAAAAAAGTTACTCAATATTTTTCCAAGACCACAATAATATATTTTTCCCCACAGATCGGTGCCAAGTACACAGCATTAGCGCTGCTTAACTTCAACCCGAAGTCGCGCCCCACCATGATATCTGGCTCGCTGTTCTACCCGAGTGGCTCCCAGCTGTATATAGACTCGGAGTTGAATATGACTTTGCCTACCCTACACCCGCTCACTATCAGGGCGAAGGTGCATGAGAAGCAACAGAATGAGTTCCAAGTAAGTTACCATAAGATTGCAGATACGAGTATATAAATATTTCCGAATAATCAATGTAAAGGAGGAAGAACCATGTCTACTGCGACACAGGGAATCCTAAAGCAGTAGACAGGAACCCAAATAGAACGTTTCTAAAGTGGAAACCTTTCTGTTTATAAACCATATTCTAATCCAGATAATATGATACTATCATAATTGATATCCCTAAAATACAGTGGATGCAAATAAATTTATCATAAAAAAAACATATAACTTATGTACGATTAGTGCAAACCCTGAGCTCCGCGCTAAGTCCCATTTAGGGACTGTGTGACGATCATTTAGTGCCTGATTTGACTGCCGGTTGCAATACTAATTTTGACAGATGTCAGATCCTTACTTCCTTCTTCCTACATTCATCACTCTCCAACTAATCTTCTTACATTTCGCAGGTGAACGCCTTCGGAGTATGGTTCACAGGAACCGACTTCAACATAGACGCGTTATACCAGGACCTGTCTAAGACCAACCTGGCCTCCCACCACCTCAAGGTTCTTATCAACAGCAGTCAGTTCAAGAACATAGCGCTGGACGGACGCTTCACGCAGGATAATAGACAGATCACATTCATTGGAGAGGTATTTGTGATTAGAGGATTGGTTCATATCAAAGAGATATTCGATACATATTCAATAACTTCAAATTCAATTCAAATTATTTATTTAACTAAATAACTTATGAACTATTACATGTTCACTGCACTCCATACTAGGATAACCTGTGGTATGAAGTGCAGGCTCTTCCTTAAATTAAGTGAAATGATACAATCAAAGCTTACATACTAGTCAATTATAAAATTAGCTGACGCCTGGTAACAGATGAGATGAACTTGCAATCGTGTGGAGCAAACACGCCGCGTCCTGCACTAGGTCGAACCTGTGTCGCAGGACACGGTCGTGCTGATCCACACATGCTATAACCAAGGTGCAAGGAAAGCAATGAGGTTACTAGGCACCACCCAATAGTGGCTACTTATATACATTGTGTATAAAAAAGTAAACAAATACCTAGTATGTAAATGAGTCATAAAACTTTATTTGTTGTTTTTATTTATACATATTATTATTGGGCTCTAGAGACCAATGACCTGTTCTGGAATCTGCATCGTTGGTGTGAGGTATTATTATCAGTCAAAAAAAAGTGTATCTTATAAATAAAAACAACAAATAAAGTTTTATGACTCATTTACATACTAGGTATTTGTTTACTTTTTTATACACAATGTACATAAGTAGCCACTATTGAGAGCAGATTCCAGAACAGGTCATTGGGCTCTAGAGACCAGTGACCTGTTCTGGAATCTGCTCTGCTCTAGAATCGCTCTAGAGCGACAATCAGTTAGTATTTATCCCATCAAATCAACTGATTAGCACAGTCATTGGTGATTTTTAATAATTTTCAACCAATCATAGGGCGGATAAGTAAATTTTATGAAAGAAATTAAACGTTCTAGAGTTCGGAGGTGGGTGGTGTATTTGTGATATATATGCACGCGAAAGCAAAATAAATTACTTGTTAAACATATATGGTCTTCATGAAAATGTTTCTTAGATATGAACCTAACCTTTCTATTTACGTTCTGAAAGGTTTTTATTTGCGTTGCTCTTTTATAAGATTTATTGTATGATAGACTAGACCTAAACTTTCTTCGGATTAAGGTACTTTATATTCTAATGTTTGAGCTGGCATGCAATGCTGTATCATCAAAGCCTATCATCGCTTTGCTATCAGACGGGACGCGCAAAAGTTTGCAACACAGTTTCTAAATTTTTAGATTGGAAAGTAATATAAAGATTTACCAAAATACTAAACAATCGCAAGTTAGACTATAACGGAAATGTTTAGTGCTAAGGCCAAAATGTTGCGATATTTGTTGCTGCAATGCATATTTCTGGATTGGCGGATTTTTCTATGTAAAATGATTTTTTTAACTTGAACGGGTTTGCACTTGGCCATAGTTTGCCTGATAGCAAGCAAAGTTACAAGCGGAAAATCGCGTGAAAATCAAGATGTACCTACTGCATCTTGGTAAACGGCATTCACCTAGGTCCTTCCAAATCTTCTTATTTGAACAAAAATAGCCATAACACATATATAATTGTTTCAGGGAGAATACAACGAAGACAAATACCGCACGTTAATCCGCTACGTGTTGCTATCTGAACAGAACTTCACAACGTACGCCGAGATCGACATGAGTGGGAAAGCATACAGTATCAGCCTGAATGCAGACCTCAATAATAATACCAACCTCAATGTAGAAATACATTTGGATCAGTGAGTATATGCATAGTATAGATTTGTTGTGGGTTTCTTGTAACTAACACCCAACTTACAAGAGAGGTTTTAAAAAATCAAAACTAACAACTGCTGTTGTGCGATTTTTAGAGGTTTCGAAATGTATGTTACTATAAACGCACGTCGCACGCGCCCCGCGCCTGTGTGTCTGCGCTTCTCACGGAGAGACATGCTACTGCTGCTTTCAGAGGAAGCTTCCGCTATGCAGCTACTAAATGCTGGAATAATATTCCTCCGCCAATCAAGAACCTGCGTTCTTTAAAAATGTTTAAAATAACTCTTAAACAATTTATGTTTGTTCACCAAAACAGGGAAGCCCTTTTGGTACATGAGACCAGTGTAATTTGATACCTCAAACTTTTAAATTTATTATTCTTATTAACTATTTATGTTTTATTATTATCTATTTGTTTGTTTATATAGACTATTGTGGTTATTTTAGTGTCTACTTGTTGTTGCTGTAGTTGTTTTTCTTTCTGTTGTGCCTTAGTTTAGCTATAGTATGTATTTAGTTTTTATGTTCACTTGGTGTGTGTGACGTCACCGCCAGCCGCAACAGAATATCAGCGCTGGTGGCAGCGTGCCATCAGCATTAGGCTGAGTTGCGGCTGTATTGGGACATCACATTCTTAGCATGTAAGTTTAGTAAGTAAATAGGTTAAAGTTTTGTGTGTGTCTCAATAAATATATTTTCTTTCTTTCTTCTTTCTTTCTAAAAGTTCCAACAAAATTGGTCACCTTAAATTTATTCAATTGATTGGACACTTGAAATGAGTTCATATCCGTTGCAAAGTGTTTGGGCACCCTATGTAAATCTTCTAGTTTTAACTCCATAACAACAATTAGAATCTCTTTATTTTACTTTTGCTTTTATTGCCTTTGCCTGCGGTTTCGCACGCGTTGTTTTACGTATAAACCTATCTCTCTAATCACTATCTATATGTATAAATAATATTGCTTATATCACTTTGTAACGTTAATAGCATTGCAGCAAATTGTAATTATAGTTATTTTTATTCTATTTTTACGTCTAAGTTTTGAATGTACATTAGGACAAGCACTTTACTACATTTGTAATAACAACACTGGAATCCTTTTACTCTGGGAGGCACTGATGCCTAAGATACAGTTTTATTACTAGTTTAGGCATCAGTTGTCCAAACCTACATTGAATTTTGATTTTTGACAACATATCCATAACCCATGTAAAATCTGCTGAACTAATTGTAATAAAACTAACACTATCTACTAGCATATGCTACTTTAATCATTCATTATAAAAATATGTATGGTACTATAGTTTCGGAGAAATCCGTAGTTATTTTTATGGATTATGTGTCGGACAATAAAGAAATTTTATTATTATTTTATTATTATATCTATTAAAAACCGCATCAAAATTCGTTGTATAGTTTTAATGAAGATAAAAACAAACATAGGGACAGACGTGGGAAGCGGCTTTGCTTTACACTATGTAGTTATTTAGAGTTTGGATGCTTAAATTAAACAACCAACAAATTTAATAAGGTTGCCATCTATATTTCAGATTGCGCGACGTCCACATATCCTACCACCGCTGGCTGAGCGCACAACAGAAGCGTTTAAGCGCAGTCTTCAACTGGGACGCTAACAGAGACCCGTCTCAGAAGGTCAGCGTAGATATCCAGATGGATAACAAAGGAACTTGGCATCACGCGGGACATGTCACCTTGTACTATCCGGGAAGAATGATCAATGGAGAGTTTGAGTTCTTATGGAAGAGTGAGTAAAGTTAAAAATAGCTTAGCAAACTTACGTAGGTCCAAAAAACAGATAGACAATAAAAGAACCTGGCATCGCGCGGGACATGTCACTTTGTACTATCCAGGAAGAATGATCAACGGGGGATTCGAGTTCTTATGGAAGAGTAAGTAAAGTTGAAAATAGCTTAGCAAACTTACGTAGGTCCAAAAGATCAGCGTGGATATCTAGCATAGCGGGATATCTGGCATCGCGCGGGACATGTCTCATTGTACTATCCGGGAAGGATGATCAATGGAGAATTCGAGTTCTTATAGAAGAGTAAGTAAAGTTGAAAATAGCTTAGCAATAACAACCTACACCGATCCCCTTCGTAAGAAACCAATCCTTTAAAAATATTTTTCTTAGGCACTAGTTACTCTCTCTTTTTAAGTACTATTTTCTCATGAGTGAGGGTCGTGACTCCCCCGTAGAATTTATCCGTTAAGGTAGTTCTTTTGAGCGTGGTTCAGATATATAGATACCTTACACAGAAAACTGACCTCGGATCATGTGGTCCTCAAACATGTCGGTTTCCATGTACTAATCAGGAAGAATGATCTATGGAGAATTTGAGTTCTTATGGACGAGTAAATTAAGTTTAAAATGGATAATCAACGTGTATAGCAATCATATTTTAAAACCATAACAGAGTCAGATCAGATTGCACTAGGATACACACACACATTACATTGGGCTTATATTTGTATAAATATTTGATCATAACTACGTAGGTCAAAGTCCCTTTAATGACTGCTTACATAAAATTGTCTACATCCCAAAAAAACACGTAGTAATAGCTCTCTGCTGGTGGCAACGGAACTCTGGTACATATGGACCATCTAATGTATTTTCTTTATCGAAAACTATTTTTAAATACATTTCCGCTGTTTAATGATGATTGTTTCTTTTTTATTTTTCTAATACATATTTGTTTACAGACTGGTTCTGCGAATGGATGGTCCAGATGGGTTGGTCGCACGAGTCCAACATACTGTGGAAAGTGAAGATGTACTCGGAAGCTAAGAATGAAACGATATACGCTCTACTCTCCAAACTAGACACTCCCTTCGCTCATTTGAAGGACACTAGCTTTAATGTTATGTGAGTATTTAAAAATTTCTTACTTTCTGGTGGTAAATGTTGAAACAGATGTTAATATTGGTTGCTAGAGTAGTCGCAAAGCGTAGTTGACAATACTTATAGCTAATTGTTTCAGTATCAATAGTAAACTATCTTGTATCGTAGAAATATTGAGAATGTATCTTATTTAGGTAGTTATAATGATGCAATTCTTTCACTGCAAGAATATTCTTGCGTACCCAGCAATTATACTGCGTTAACCAAACCAAAAGGGCAGTTTACTAGAGTATTTATATTACAAAAATGACGAATCTACCTAGTTGCCAGACAATAAATAAATCATTCATTCTTTCTTTTTTATTCAACAGTTATTGTTAGTTTTGATAGTTTAACGTAATTAGTTGTAATTTTCTAGTAAGTGTGTATATATGCGTGAAATTTTTTTTTTAATCATTATTTATTTCCAGGTGGCGTTACCACGATAACTTGCAAGCTCTGAACGGCAGCATGAACTGGCAAAAAGACTATCTTGCTTTCTCCCTCCTAGCTGACTATCTGTTCCAACCGAACGAGTTCTACGGAGAGATCAGTGCATTAGTCAACTCTACCATACCTACCCTGCCGCGAGCAGCCGCTGTGGCCAAACATAGGTCGTCGTGGAAGAAGAGTGCTGATACGTTGCTGAAATTCCAGGTGAGGAATCCATGTTTTACTTAGAAAATATTGTGTAAACATCTCTCTCTCTCACACACACACACTCTGTATTTCTATCTCTTTCACATACATACACACACACACACACAGAATGAATTCTACGGAGAAATAAACGCATTAGTCAACTTTACCATACCTACGTTGCCGAGAGCAGCCGCTGTTCCAGTCTCTCTCTCTCTCTCTCTTTCTCTCCTCTCTCTATCTCTCTCTTTCTCCTCTCTCTATTTCTTTCTCATTGAATTAATTCTACGGAGAAATCAGTGCATTACGTCCGGCCTTTTTTACAAATAATACACTAGATCAGAAACAGCTATTATTAAACCTACTGTTATAACTTTATCGCAATAAAATGTTCTGATTTATATTGTGGTTTCGACCTTTTTGCAGTACAACGATGACGGTCTCCTCATGATTAACTCTTCGTGGTATCTGGACAAAGGACAGAATGAAAATAACATCACGGGGCGAGTCACGCTCGTCACTCCTTTCAAGGTAAGTAATCAATTCAAATTCAAACACGCTCGTCACTCCTTTCAAGGTAAGTAATCAATTCAAATTCAAAATCAATGCATCACAAGAAATGTAACAAAGTACTTTGCCAAATATAACTTAATTCTAACTAAATTTACGTAATAAATGAAGCCATGTATATTTAAGGACATATGTAATTTGATTATTATATGTTTTTTTCTAAAGTTTGTCGTAGTGAATCCGTGAAATTTATTCAAAACATTAAATATGATATTTAAGTTCTAAATATATGATAATTGCTTAAACAGCTGCTAAATTTATAAATTTTTGTTCTTTTATCTCTTTGACAAAACTGACCACGAATGAAATAGAAAAAATAGTTAGGTAACTGTCTGATTCACTTAAATTTAGTTTTTTAAATATTATGTATTGTTCTCTCTCATTTTTTTCCCTTTTCTGGCTTTTTGCTACAAATCTGTATAAACACTGTTAGTTGTTACAAGCTATTTTTAAATATTTCAGGGTTACACCAAAGGATATCTGCGTACAGAATTTGTTTTGGGCAACAAAAAGGACGTAAAGGGCATCACATATTTGGACTTAGAGGATAAGATTCTGAAGATTTATGTCAATGGTAAGTAAATATCGATTTATTTTTTTACTGAGAAGGTAAAAAAACCCTGTGAACTGTGTGTGTGTGTGTGTGTGTGTGTGTGTGTGTGTGTGTGTGTGTGTGAACGGTGGGAAGGCCTGATAGGTTTCTTCAGGACAGACACCGACCCGGGGATACGACTCAGGGGAGATTGAAATAAAATGGGTTTGGAAGTATTCGTTCATAACATCAAATAGAATATTGAATCTATTGGACCATATCAAATTCATTCCATTTGTAAGAAGTAAACTTTGAAAACGTGCGTATTTTTTTGTACTGCAAGTTCACTTTTTTATATTGTTTTTATTGATAGCAAATTATAACCCGGTCACATTATCTTCGCGTTGGCGCTCTGGTATGGTCCGCTAGCATCCTAGCATCCTCTAGTAGGATCTAGCAACGAAAGTGCTAACCGTACTGACGCGCCGTGGCGAGCGCGGGGAGGTGAAAGCAGTCCGGGGCGGAAGGATTCCATTCCAGCGAGGTCTCGAGATAATGTGACCGGGTTGTAGTGTACTTTTAAACTACTATATTTGTACATCCTGCCATTCGTTCCCAGGTCACATGCGTCGTATAACCAACTGCATGTTGGTGGTAAACGTGACCAGTCCTATGACTGAGTTGTCGCACACGACGGCTCGCTTCGGCTTCGTGGAGTCGGACCGACATCTCGTCGCAATGGTCATCACACCTAACACTACCACTGGTATGTTGTAACTAGATGTCGCTAGCTGCTACGCACGCTCTTTACAGGTGTAAAAAATTGCCAATGTCACTTAAGCGGATATATTCCACCCTCGTTTCAAGAATTATGACGACTAGACGCTTCGTTGTAAAATAAAAAAATACCATAGTTACCACAAACCATGTAACTCACTTACGCTTATGTCGAAAAGTAACTAACTGTAAAGTACCCGCGGCCTTATTTCGATTTAGTTGTATTGCTTGTCTTATAAACCAAATAATCAATTTATCTTTAAAAAATATTTTTAAAGATAATAGACGATTCTTCTATTTCTTAGAAACGCCCGTAGTTGTTAAGTAACTGTCGACGCGGTCAGTCCTTGAATGGGAGGCCAAAAAGTGGCATTCCATTTTGGGCCTTTCCGTGGGTTGGATGCCACTTTAAATTGTTGGACCCTGCTGTTAGTCATAGTAGTCGTTTAGCTATAGATAGATAGATAAATAGTTTATTAAAACACCACATATAAAAAAAAAACTACAAAACAAAGAGAAATTAAAGCTAGCGTCTTAATTGGCGGCCTTATCGCTAAGAGCGATCTCTTCCAGGCAACCAATCTGGTAGGTATATCAGAGGCCTTTAGGGCTCTGATACTAAAGTTGTACGAACTTACATACTAATTATCTTTTTGTGCGTTCCAGGTATCGAAACCTTCCTAAAGCTGAACACGATGCAAGATTTCCACATATTCGGTCACGTGGCTCTCCCCGTGCAGTACTTGAACCGAGCTCTGGTCACTGCTAAAAGGGCACCAGAAGAGGTAACATCAGTTCTGTATTAAAACTGTATAGATGCAAAAGGAAATTGTATAACAAGTTTATTTGTTTTATTTTTGTTTTGCCCTAGTATTTTATTTTTTAGACAATTCAGATAATAATTATTTTTGTTAAAATGTCCTCAGCCTGAGATTTTGTATTACAATAATTATAGCGTATCATACTATATATAAATGGGATAAAGAAAGCTGAGGATGATGATGATGATACAATATAATTATTAAAGAATAACCTTAATGGTAAAACATAACATCATACTTACCTCTTAAAAGTCCCCTAAAATTTGATTTTGACCATAACCCTTCTAAGCTACGGAAGATGAAACACTGTTATTTGTTAAGTTTCTTTGAAATTAAATTTCTAGAATTTGCCTATGTCCAAAAGTGGAGTTTAGGCTGATGATGATGACATAAGCCATAATATTATTGATGTAATTCCGAAATAAATGATTATTATTCTATTCTATGATATATTGTAACCAAATATTTCCCTTTCCAGTTGGATTTTCGCGTAGGTTGGAGCACCATGGACTTTGGTTTCACCGGAATATGGCAGTGGCAGTCTCCTATCAACTTCGTGTACCTTTACAAGTTGTTTACTCCGCTGGAAGGGTTCGAGGAAAATGGACTGGTCTTGAAGAATGTGTACGGGAATGGGTTGGATACTGAATTGTCTATACGGTTGTCTAAACATAAGGTAAGTTATAAAGTATATGCACATTTTTGTGTAATTTTAACCGATTTCTAAAAAGGAGGTCATCAAGTCTTCTGTAAGTTTTTTTTATCATTTTTTTCTTAACTAGGGTTAGGCCTGAAACAAATGTCTTTTATTTATTATACCTTTCTCGTAAAGTAATGTTAAATATAAAAATTCAAGACAAAATGTAAATGAGCGTTAGTCTTCTATGGTTATCTTAGTACATATGATATTGGTCTAAGGTTGGTTTTCTTTGCACGAATTTCCCGTAAGAGTTTACGTAAAATAATAAGATTCAAAACGAAGAATAATAAAACAGCGTAGTTCCTTTCTCGATATAAGAATCACATCACCGCAACCATACTAAGCGCAAGCTGTTTTGTATGTTTCTGTATAATATTTACGGTTCTGTACCTAAATCATAAAAATAGGACCCCTCGATTACACTGTTTAACAGTAGAAAAGTTAACAGGTGATATATTTTTTTTGACTCCCATATGACCCATTACTATGCTTTGCCCATAAATTAATTATTTTTAATTATATTATGTAATCATAAAAAAAATCCCACAGTTCGGTGTAGCCATTCAACTAGTAGACAACGGTAAAGGCCTCCTCGACGTGCTCAAAGACCGCTTCCAGCACACGGCGCCGACCAATCACGACATGTTCATTGAAAACTTCGACACCAGGGCCAAAGTTGTGCTGGACACCTTGTATTATCCCACTATCACGTTCGATGCTAGGTTGATGAAGGTAAGGTATTACTTATCTAAATATATAAAACTCAAAGGTGACTGACTGACTGACTGACAGATACAGTGATCTATCAACGCACAGTCCAAACCACTGGACAGATTGGGCTGAAATTTGGAATGAAGGTAGATGTTTTGACGTAGGCATCCGTTAAGAAAGGATTTTTTTTTTTTTACGTGGGATAGGTTTACGTTTGACTACAGCCTGCCTGATGTTAAGCATTGCTGCAGCCTAGGGAGTAACACGTTTACCTAGAAGGATTTTTGGAAATGCCACTTTTAAAGAGGTGAAATAGGGGATGCAAGTTTTACTTCTTGATGCGAGCGAAGCCGCGAGCACCCACTAGTGTAATATATGTAGGTAAGGCTATTATTGCGCTTAACTTCGACATGTGACACAATCTACTATTAACCTATATTGTGTGTTATAATTTTACTGTGTGTACTATTGTGATTATAAATGTTAACCCTTAATAAATAAATATATTACAAAATACTTATTTGTTAACAAAACATTTTTTCTGCTACTGCTTTGTTGCAGCTAAAATAAGCAAATGAAAAAATGAAATATTTATTTACTATATCTTGCTATTATCAAAATGTTTATTTTAGTATTCGACTCATTACATCTCATTTTTTATCCGGTCCAAAAATGAATAATGTATATTATTTTATATTCCAGTTCGTAGGAGCTAATTCCGAAGACATTTTGGAGGCGAACGCAACATTACACCTTCCTGATGTACCGCCCATTGTATTAACTGATGTTTTCGTACTAGAGGTAATTAAAAAACAACTGCATTACTCTTTATCTTATTTTTAAGTATTACAAAAAAAATCCGCGCTTCTGTCGCGTTGTGTCGGTATAAAAAGTAGCCTAGGTTCTCTCAATGCCCTTTACTATCATCATACTAAAAATCATGATGTTTCGTCGCACTATTGCGGCATAACAGTGGAACAAAACAAAGAACTCGCTTCATCTTTTATAGAATGGTATGTAATTGTACGAATGTGCTGAATGCAAACATACAGCGCTGATCTTTTGGGACCGATAGGTAACGACACATACGTTTTATTGAAGTAATATTAAAATGCTAAAACTAGTGTGACAAGTGTGGTGGGTGTCTATTTTACATTCTGACGCTCCCTGGTTCGAATCCAGCCCTACACTAATAACTTGATTTCAATTTTAACTTGTTGTTGAATTATCTTGACTCCCAGCACGATGTTCTTGCCGAAGTAAACTTCTCCAATTAGAAAAATCTTCGAGGGAGTCACGACCCTCAGTAATAAGGAACAGGACGCAAAGTTTAAAGAAATAAAGTAATAATAATATTTTTGCTATTGTTCCTTTAAATTTGTGCAAGTATATGTGTAAAATGTTAGGTATAATACAATTTTGATGGAGGTGTGCACTGGGCTGTACACTAGGCTTGCCTGTGTCGTACAGCCCAGAATACTTCTCCGTGGGCAAAGTAGCATTCATCATCATCATTAGCCTGTTATCGCCCACTGCTGAGCATAGGCCGCTCTTCTAGTACGCCACTCGGCCCGGTCCTGCGCAGATTGAATCCAGGTTCTCCCTGCGGTTATTCTAATGTCGTCAACCCACCGCATTGGTGGGCGACCTAAAATAAAGTAGCATTACAGACCGATAAATATATGTAATTGTTTCCTTTCCCAGACATACGCAGTAATGCACAACACTCTGAACCTAGTAACTCCGTTCCCAGCCGTGAGAGAGTTGAAGTCTATATACACGGTGGACATTGCCATGGGGGAGTCGTTCAACATCACCCTGCTCGTGCTGCTCTACAATGGCACTTATTGGCATGAGGTAAGGTTCAAATTACAATGGGTATCAGGGTCTACCGTCATATCAGCCTCATTCTTAATGGTACTTCAGAACTACAGAAAATAGGACTACTTATCAATGTGAGCCTGATATTTAATTCAAGTTGGTGTACACTTTAGAACGTCAAATTTTACAATACAAAAAATACATTAATGTCAAATAAAGTTAAAATCTCACTATTTACTAGTTAGCTATGTAATAAGTGACAACTGAGGTTAGTTTTAGAGTTAAGCTGACGGTCGGCGTCGACAGTCTAAAGTAGATATAAAATTCCAGGAATTATTATGACTGACGTATAACCATTGGCACGAAATGTTCATACTTTATCCATCATTACGCTGATAGTCAGCATAACTGAAACAAATTCGTCAAAGTGAATGTGAAAACAATCAAACGCTCAGTAGCGAGTCTACAATGGCTGAAGATGATGATGATTAATTATTTTTTCTTCAAGATATCATCAAAAATCTACTACGAGTACGACGTAGGTGACGATGACACCTACCAATCCTACAAGGGCAGCGTCGGTATAGCAACACCCCTGGCAGTGTTACCAGCGCTCGACGCACAGGTGTCGGCTCGCCTGGAAGATGCTCTGTGGAAAATGTCTGCCGATATCGCTATGCCGGCGTTTACTATAGCTGCTTTGGCTAGCCTCGAGGTGAGGTCAATCAATATTATAGTGTAAAGGATCAATAGATAGTTATCTTCCTGATAAATAGCTATCTTCCCCCTGAATTAAGCTAAGCTTGTATCCACTTCCCCATGTGTATAAATATTTACGACGCGTACAGGATACCGTCATAAAGTAAATTCTCCAGATGTCTCCACCTATTGAATAAAATGCATGAAAACATTGAGAAGGGTGATGTTCATAAATAAATTTTGTCAATTAGCACATTAAGTTTAGTATTGTGTCTGTCGAGGTTTGCCTGCAGTGTTGGTATTTTAATAAAATTATTGATTTATAGATTAACATTTTTTGTTGACACGAAATATAAAACTAAACAGTAACAAATCAAAACTGAAATTGCTACAATCGGCTCTCACAAAAGCGATCTCTTACAGGCAACCATTTGTTGTGAGATATAAGCCTTGTGGACAATGATAAATGTTTTTCTATATCCTTTTTTATCTTTACTCACAGTTGGATGACCCTTTCGTGGAAACGTCAGGCAGTCTGAACATGACTTCAGCATATTTAGAAGACTACTTCATCAAGATGGAGTTCAAGAAAGACTTCTCAGACGTTGAGAACTCTATCGGCGGAGGCATACAGATACAGCAAGGGGATCAGAATAATTATGTAAGTTTTATATTTCATTAATTGACCCGTAAAAAATTAAAAAATAAGCCATTTATCCTAAAAAGCCATATTTGTTTGTGTATTTGTTCACGAATATAGAACGAATACTAAGTACTTCAAAATAATTAAATCTACATGTTGGTATATTAATTTTAGTTATGAAAAAATCCGAGCCCCAAATCACTACATACTAGTTTTTTTTTTAAACACTGCGAATAATGATACTATAACTATAACTTCATACGATTTTCTCTTCGAAAATGCCTCTATATCATAAATCTCTCCCATCCCGGTGTAGTACCCATGACACAAGCGTTTGCTTAGTATGGGACTAGATAGCGCTGTTTGCAATGTCCAAAAACAGTATTCATTTATCTTCCAGCTATTCGCCGACGTGACGTGGCGTCCTCCCCCCTCCCACTACATCCGCTTCAACTCGCGGGGAGCCCTCCCCCCCGTCCTGCCCCCCTCCACCCTCTCGTTCCTCTACAACGAAGAAGATAACCTGAAGAGTCTGACAGCTGACTTCAACGCGGAGGAATATTATTACTCCATCAAAGCGGATAGAAGAGCCGAGAGTATTAGTGTCGCTTTGAGCAGTCCGCATGAAGGATACAGGTAAGAACATAAGCCATCATCTTTATCATCCTCAGCCAGGTCCACTGCTGGGCATAGGCCTCTTTTCTTGTACATCACTCACCGTACTCGTATTGTTCTAGAAAAGATAGACGATTGATTTCTCCAATCCGATCTCTACTTTAGCTCACTAACCACCATTAAAAAAGAGGAGGTCCTATTTCTTCTACGCTAGTTAGTTTTGTGCACAATAAAGTCTAAAAATACTATTGCAAAACACTAATTTATTGAGTCTATTAAGGTTTGAACCAACAAAATTTTAAGTCAAAATCTGCGTACTTACATAATTAATTCACTACGAATGTTAGTTAACAAAGGTATTAAAATTTTAACATATAAATTCCTAATCACAAAAATGATTATATAAAAAGACATTCTGGTATAAATAGTATCATTGTCATGTGAATTTGTTGTTTTACAGAGCAATGAAGATCATAACAGAATTCGAAGAGGACAATATACGAGGATCTCTAGTTACAGACTCCACTGAATACAGTATCAGTGGAAAAGTACTCAACCGACAGCCTTTGACGGTAAGCAACGTTTTTGTCTAATAATAAAGCAGCTTACTCAGCTACAAAAGTCAACCGGAGCGTTTAAGTAAAGTACCTGTATTCACAACGTCAAAATGTCTACTGTCACTGTTTTGAATTGAAAAATTAGTTGTTTTTTCTTTATATAAAATTATTAATATTTTTATTTCCAGATGTCAGTAGTCCTAACACCCAAAGGCCAGGGCGAGTCAATAAACATAAACATCAAGCTCGATCAGTCTCCCAAACTGTTCCAAGTGTCTGCCCATGTTACCGGCAAAGTGACTGCCACGGTACATGCTAAGGCGGAGTTTGAAGACAAATTCACCGACATTAACTTTAAAGTGAGTATTGCTATAGTAGTTAGTATATTAAATTAATTTGCTATAGTAGTTAGTATATTAAAGGTCGACGCGATCAGTCCTTGGATGGGTGACCGAAAAGTGGCATTCCATTTTGGGCGCTTCCTTGACGTAAGCAACCGCTAAGAAAGGATTTTTGAAATGCCACTTTTAAAGGGGTGAAATAGGGGATTGAACTTCATAATGAGAGTAAAACCGCAAGCACCCACTAGTAATGCATACGTATGATCATTTTAGGTGGACATACCCAACTCTAAATATGCGGACAACATTTACTTCAAGTCTCGAGTGGACAACTATCCGGACCTTAGGAAAGTGGTCAGTGTACAAGCAGCTACTCCTCTGCAGAGAATCAGCTTCGTCAAGGGAGACACTGATTTTGTGTGAGTATTTGAGTATTCTTTTATTTGTTACGTGATAAGAAAAAAACATTTACATGTGTGATAGTCAAATCCTGAAAAGTTCGATACAATGTTAGTTTACCCCACTTTAGTTTTGTATATGCACTAGGAGTGCGTGACGTCACCGCCAGCTGCAACAAAATATCCGCGCTGGTGGCACAGACCACCAGCATTAGACTGAGTTGCGGCTGTATTGGGGCATCACAGTTACAGTACTTAATAAATTTATAATTTATTACCATCAGATTTAAAAAATGTAAGCCCGTTCACCGCATTCAAAAATAGGCATTATCAACACGTTTTAACGGACACCTCACTACTATGAATGCGGTGGACGGACAGCGTCATACTTGTCTGTAGGGTAGTTACTAATTTTTTTACTTGACGACGAACGTAATATATGTTTATAATTTAAATTATGTTTCACGCGTAAGTGATAAATGTACCTATCTTTGTGTGAAATAAAGTTCTTTAAACCTCAACCTATAAATTCATATCATATACTATTTAATATGGTAAGAATTTGTGTGATTCCAATAAAGATTTTTCTATTTTTATTTCAATGATATATCTTTCAGCTTCGGTCCAAAAACTGGCTACCTCCTATGCAAATACGAACTACCGGATATGAAGGGAGAAGGTGACTTGAAATGGAGCTTCTTGATTGGAGATCTATTCATAAAGGTATTTGCTTATTTTATACAAAGCTATTGCATTATGAAAAAAAAAACATTCTAGTGATTTTAGTATAACAATTGGCTTACCAGCACTTGCGTCAAAAATGATGTCGAAAATACTTAAACTATACTTAAAAACGAGTACAGCGGTCTAGTAATGTCTATTATACATAATTTCTAAATGAAGACGCAGACTCAGATATTGACTCCTGGATATTCGAAGAAGAATGGTCTTGTTTCCAAACAACCGTTATATCGTAGATGGCAACGTTGCTTAACATCGAACAAGGTGGTTTGAAACCGTAATCAACCATGCATAAAATAAAATATTTTCTATGACTTCTTTTGTCAAGTGCTAACCCCGCACTATGGTTGTTTAACTTAAACCTTATATATTTTGTTTTTCTTATTTCAGGCTCTTGGTCACCAATTTGTGAAAGATCTACAGAAGAGCGTAGATTTGGACATTTACTTCGGCAACAGCACTTCACCCGACAATCTGGAGAAAACTGACGCAGGGTTTAGAATGGACCTCGATCATATTTGGCAGTAAGTATTATTTATAGTACTGTTAATTAACTGGCTGATAACACAAACAATACCTATTGTACTAATGCGGAGTGTGTATTTATGTATGTACCTGGAATGCATCTGGCTCCCAATGAGACTAGCAAAGAAATCGGAGACAAATTTTGACTTAGAAAAAAGTTAGTGGATTTAATTAAAGCTAATACAAATTCATATCACTACTGGTGAAAGCCCGCGGCTATGCCCGCGTTTTTTTGAGAATATAACGTTACCTTCATTCAACATAGGCCACTTACTTTTTTTACATACAGTAACATCTATAATCTGCTACTTCGTTTTGAAATAGGAATAACAAACTAACAATAACTTTTGATATTATCTAAAGATAGGATTAAATCTGACGTGTCTAATCTACATTTCAGAACAAACGCTTCATTTATATTTTTTTTCCCATATCTAGTACCCATTACACAAGCGTTTGCTTACTATGGAGCTAGAGGGCGCTGTGTGCAGTTTCTCGAAATATTTATTTATTGTGTTTGTTATAGAATCGGCGCAAACGCATCATTCGGTATGGTGATGAACGAGCGTATTAATCTACTCCTAAACATCATTCTACCCAAACCTAACGTAGATGTGCATACATTATACATAGACGGTAGTATGGGATCTAAAGTAAACCCTACTAAGACCTTGGAAGCGGAGTATAGGACCGATGTTACTAAAATTATTACTGGAGTCAAAGGAAAGGTATGCTCACTTCCATTTTATATAATACAAATTATTTTAGATAAAATATTATCTATTGTTATCATTGTTATACCTATAGATAGCAAACAATTTATTAAAGACACCAACATACAAGAACAAAAACACAACGAAACTTAAAATTAGTGTCGTAATTGGCGACTTTATTGCTCAAAGCGATCTGCTTAAGCGTAATGCTTCAAATACAAATTATATACCCAATAAAGTTATAAGGGGATCGAAGAAGACCTAAACTGCTCCGAGAAATGGACGGTGGCATTTCATTTTCTTTATGTTATTTGGGGAATCAAAACCGAAAATCTATCTGATTTCAATATTTTCTACCCTCTTAATTCTTTCAAAGAACAGAACAAGATAAACACTTACCCAATCCATTTCCAGATCCTAATACTACCAGAGAGTTACGACACCAACTCGACGATCACTTGGACGTCTTCCTCCCAGTACCAGCACATAGACAACCAGGTTCTATACCGGTGGGACACTAACGGCTCCAAGTTCATAGACTACACTCTAACGTCCCCGCTCTATGTGGAGGAACCAACCTTCAACGTGAAGGGATCGTACCAGCTTGATATGGTGCATGGGTACAAGATTGTCAAGTAAGTTGGTTTACAAGAAAAGTGTATAAATATCAAATCAGTCAGTCTCTTTGAGTCGTATTTCGGCATATATAGATTCCCCCTGCAAATTTTACTTATTGGAAAAGTTTTTATGGGCAAGTACATCGTGGTGGGCGACCGAAAGATCTGGTCGCCCACCACGATGTACTTGCCTACTCTACTTTACAGAAGACACAATATTCTCGGATTTTGTGGTCCTGAAACATGTCGGTTTCCTCACGATGTTTTCAATCACCGCTAAGCGAGTGCAAATCCACACTTAACTTCAAAAACTAGTCAAAGGTGTAGGGCCAGATTTGAACCAGGGCGCAGGATGAGAAGCAAACGCCGAGTCACACTCGCTCAACTACTACCCATAAGATAGTGTCTTAATTCGTAACACAAGCATTTGTGTAGACGGTGCTGTGTGAAATGTTCCGGAATAATCATTTATTATTCTTTTGATTCTGTACATAAATAACTTTTATTTGTATTCTACAGAGGCTCCATGTACCGTCCGGCGCGCTCTCAGATCGGCGAGGTGGACGTGCGGTACGGAGGCATCAAGCACACAGACGGACACTTCAACTTCACCACGCCCTTCCGCAGGCTGCCCTGGCTCAAGTCTATATTTGATGTGAGTAACTTACCAATAACATTTAGAAACTAATATAATATTATCTCATATATGTACAATATGTACATACACCCCAACATATAAAGACTAATTTTCGTGAACAAATATTCGTACGCCGGATAAAAGCTCAAGTCATCTATCATTAGATGGCGCTGACGCACTAGATGGTAGATGAAGATTTCGGTTTATTATTTTTATTTCTTGGAAATATTTCTTGACTAAGATTATATGTTTCAGCAGTATGTTCTTTTTTAATTATTTTTGATTGACAGATTCACAATCTAGAAGAGCACTCCAACAACAAAGTGGACCTGTTCTGGCCGAACAAAACCGCAACGATCAACACTACCCACGTTTATTCTAAACAAGATGGCGGCTTCGATCAAACCGGGGAGATTTCACTATCTATACCTCTTAATACGCAGCATTTGGTCAATACACAGTATTACTATTTACAAGGTTAGTACATTACTAAAGAAGTTGTTTTTTTTTTATTACATAACCTGGTACTGTCTCTCTGCTGGGCAAAGGTCTCCCCCAACTCCTGCCGTTCCCTTCTTAGTCGGAGCTATATTACTGTGAATAGTTTATATTGACAGCCATTTAAAATATGGGTAAAATAATTTGAAAAACAACATTTATCACAACTCCCAGGTGACAAAACAAGTAACGGCAACGCAACCATAGACTTTGACGGCGAGAGATTCGTGAAGGGATCCTTCGACCAGATCGTAGAGAAGAGTGCGCGGGACCTCGACGTGTCCACCACTCACATCGAGGTAGAGAACGCACACACACCCGTCGGAGTCAAGTATGTGCACGAATACGATGATCAGGGGAATGTGGTGAGTGGAAATATGTTTTGTTTATATTTTAGAGACTAATTTATACGTGTAAATAACCGTGACTTCGCCCGTGTTGTTTCAAGATAAAAAGTAGCCCATGTCACTTTCTAAACCCTATACTATCACCATCTATTACATTGTGCATGTAAGTGGAACAAAGGGATTATAGAAGGACTCTCGGTCTATAGCAGAACGAGTGGGAAATAAAAAGTTTCAATCGTCACCACTGGGGTCGAACGAAACTTTATTTTCCCATTCGTACCCAGTGGGGACGATCGGGAAACAACCAAGATACTTAATTGATTTTGTAATTACGCTAAATTATGTACAGTATCTTAGTAGTCCATGCATTACTTATCTCTATTTATTTCAATTTGTTAAAGCTAACCAACATACTACTACCACAATCCAAATTTATTTTCAGGACGTAAAACAAGCTACAGTCTTCCACCTAAAAGACGCGACGAAATTCAACGTGACCGGCAAACTCGACGTTATCACTTTTGTAAACGGCAAAAATACAACACTAATGCTTATTCACGGGAATCGAACCTGGACTTTCGACAATCAATACCAAGCTGTCGACAAGGAACTCAAGCAAGGCAGCAAGGTGAAATGGGCTGAAGATGTCTGGATACATTATGATATACATGTCACTAACATGACAACGGTAAGGTTTTTTATGTACTTATATATTCTTTAAGATTTTAGATGTATTTATGTACTTATTTATTCTGTAAGATTTTAGATCAGATATGATGTAGTTAACTTGCCTGACTGAAATGACTAGATCTGAACATAAGGCTGTTAAGCGTAAAAAAGGTTGTTTATTTAGTTTCTGTCTTCTGTGTCTATACTTTCTATAATTTTGTCTCTAGATCTTGTAAATTTGTGATCAGTAAGTGTAATGATGTGTTTGTCAAGAAATTAGTATTATTTATATCTAAAAACAATACAGTCACACATATAATAATTAATGATAGACATACGCATTGTGGGACAGTATTCTGTGCTGTTTAGCTTAAATTCTGTTTTAGTAAAAAAAGTGTAAAAAACTATTCTTATTTTTACACTTGCTTACTACCCTCTTTTTCTTACCTTGAAAAAATCATCAAATATGCCAATCACATTCCAGCCGGAAACCGAATGCCAACAAATAATAATGAACATGCTCTGGCCTCTGCGTTCATTCAACTTGGTCGCATTATACCACTTACAAGACACATTACTTGACGGCAAGGCGACTTTGAACTGGAATGTAAAGGAAGAAAATAAGACGGCAGAGTTGAGAGGTATTTGGACCAACCCACCATCTAAGGAGGGGGTTCTACACCAAGTTGGGTTGGAATTGTCGCATCCTTCGTTTAGAAAGGTAAACCCTTGTTTTTTAACCGACTTCAAAAAAGGAGGTTTTCAAGTCTTCTGAAGGTTTTTTTTATGTAATTCAACTACGCACTGTTTGCTTCAGTGAAATTGATTGTACCTATCCAATAATGGCATCGAATAAAATCCAGATGTACGTAAAAATAACGTACTAAATGTGATTCTTTTCATTTTGGATATAAAAACCACTGTGTCATTGCCCTCCTTTGATTTTAAACCTTTGTATTTTAAACTGTTTTAATCCAAATCGAGATTCAAGACATAAATACACACTTATCATATATTCTATATTTACAGGACGTAAATCTGAAAGGAGAATACAAATCCACGCCTGCTGTGATGTCAAACGTCTCACTAGAGCTACAATACTCGGATTACGACAACGAATATCTCAAACTAAAGTCTATTTTAATGGACAATTCCAACGGACCAATCAGAGATTACTCCTTCGCTCTAAAATGTACACATCCATCCACAAATTTGAACCTGGACATGAAGTCAGATATAAATATAAAGAGTAGATGGTATTACTTCAGCAACTTCTATAAGTTCCAGAAGAGTCTCTTCTATGAGAAGCTGCGGAATAATCGACTGCTGTTCGATATTAGTAACAGTGTAGTGGAGTGGGAGGTAAGTGGCTTTTTCGAGGCTATTTTACTTTTTATATTTTTGGTTTTCCTTTTTTAGTAGGTATAGGAATGAGTTCGTATAAAGCGGGTATAAAACCCGCCTGATGTTAAACATTGCTGTAATATAAGGTGTAACACGTTTTCATATAAAATATGTACATATTTATTTATTCAAGTTTTTAAAACATCCAATTGGTTTAAATTCCTACCTGTATTTTGGTAGGATACACAGCGTCTTGGTGTTCCAGAATGCCCTAACTTTGCCCAAGTTTCGAATCCTTAATACTTCCCCTTTAGCCCTACCTTTAGCTTCAATCTAGCGCACAATAATTAAATCCGATATTTTAATAAAAAGTAATATTGTTCTGTCGTATTTCAGCGTGCAAACGAGACCTATTTCTACAAAGTTAACAGTACATGGGACCTCACATATCCGGACTATACGCTACGGTCGTACGTGAGTCGACCGACTGGGAACGACACCGGTGTGGCGACACTGTCTATGGTAGACAAATCTGTGATAGCGCATTATAACAGCACTGATGGTAAGTTATTATACTTATGTATATTTTTTGTCTTGTCATCCATTGCGTTGTAGTTTTTTTATTTAACAAAAAGCTTTAATTCGCTGCATAAACGCTAGACGTCACTGAAAATAATTACAGTTTTTGTAATATATATATTCACACAAGTGAGATAATTCTCTAATCTATGGCAACCTCTATATTAATGAACATAAGTATTCATCACAGATACAACAAGTGTGTTTTGTGATGCGTTTTTTATTCAATAGCTTACTAACAGCACATTTCCTTTACAGACATCTCCTACCACATGATAGGTCGTATAGTAGACACGCGCTCAGCCAAAGTAAACGCGTGGCGAGACTTCGATGACGTCACCACAGTCGATCTAGCTTCTTACATCCGCCTGAACCACTCCCGCCTGCTCACCAGCAAAGTGGCCTGGCGACCGCAAATCTTCGGCGAAGTCAAATCAGCAGCCGTTTATTCACTTAGAATGATCTACGGACAACTGAACGATACTCTAGTCATACTAAAAGAAGCTCCCATGGAAGCCCATTTGGCTCTCAAAAACATCTGGTCCGACGCAAAACCGAGACTTACAGACCTACTCGCCGATCTCAACGACTTACACGTTATCAAAGACGATCTGGACGAGTTCGAAACATTCCTGAATCAGTCTTATAACAACAATGATTTCTACGTCAAAAACGTTGTTGAATTCACCTACGAAGTGCTAGACGAGATGGCTATAAGAAATCATTTGGAAAGTCTACCTGGCATTGTCAATGATGCTATAGGTCTGATGGGAAATACCAGTCAGTCCATAAAGGAAAGTTTGACATATGTGGTGGATACTATAAAGACGGCCTATTCGAATTTCCTGTACTCTGTGAATAAAGCGTTGGATGCTGATTTCATGGAGCTCGTCTCTCAGAGATTGGAAGCGATGATCATGCAGTATGACAACTTTATTAGAGACGTGCATATGAAGTTCTTGGAATATTGGGAGGTAAGTTTCGTGTAGTTGAATGTTTTTACTAAAGAGGAATTGTCATTTGTTTTAAACAAAAATTGTGGTATAATTCTTTGTAACTTTAAGTGTAGTTTTTTTATGTAAAGAGAATAATTTATTGATATAAAATCGTGTGTCTCGTGTTGTATTATCGTTGTATAGCTCGAAACCAACTGCATTACAAAAATCACGGTAATCCGTCGCTCCGTTACAATGTTAAAGAAAAGCAAACGTCAACAAACCGCTTGTGTAGTACCGATTTTCACAAGTAAAACTAACTTTATGAATAGTTATCTACCCACGACACAAGCGTTTGCTTAGTGTGGGGCTAGATGGCGCTGTGTGCAATGTCTTAAATTATTTTGTTTACTGATTTATTACATTAAGTTGCAATCCGCAGGTGACCTGGGTGAACGCAACCAATAGACTGTCTGTATACTGGCACCAAGTACTAAAGTCCATAGAACCGCTGTTCTTCAAGATACTCCATTATACAGAGTCCTTTGTTTTCGCTATCGGGAAGAGAGCAATGGACTTCTTCTACGAAGGTGCCCAGGAGTTGACAGACTCGCCGTATTTCAACTATGTATCTACGTTTGGACACGAGATGGATAAGTAAGTTAACTAATATATTAACTAAACGGTTTTCACTCACGTGTAAATTGCATTAGTTGTTTACGCGTTTCGGATGTTATGACATCCATCTTCAGAACGTATGTTCTGGGACCGCGGCAGCACGCAGACTGCGCGCCGCCGCGAGCGGCCCGCCGGGACACGAGCGCGTGGACCTGGGGTGGTAATTTACACGTGAGTGAAAACCGTTTAGTTAATATATTGATAAAATGTCTCACGAAAGTTTTAATATTAAAAAGTAAGTTAACTGTTATAACATATTTTGAAAATATTTTCATGAGGTTACTGCAAAAAATTATTGCTCTAAGATAAACAATTAGTGAGGTTACTGCAAAAATTTATTGCTTTAAGATTAATCTTTTATCTAGTATATATCAGTTTATTAACATACCAATAATCAGAAGAATTTTAAAAAAAAATTAAACCACGCTTAACGGATAATTAGCGTTTTGTTGGGATAAAAAGTAGTGAAGGCACTCTAAGGCCTCTATACCATCATCATACCAAAAACCGTTGTATTGTAAAATACTGAAGAGACAGATGAAGAAAACAACAAACTTAGTTTTTATGTAACGGTATGATTATTCCCTAATTATGTTTTCTTATAATTCTAGAATTTACAAAGACCTTGTCAACAACGACGTAATAACGAACATCAAGAAATACAGCCAGAAGATCTGGAACGCTGTTTGGTCGAAGATAGAAAAGTACATTCCCTTCAAAGATGAGTTCTTACAACTCTACGCAGAGTTCAGGAACGCCTGGAACAACTTCTTGAAGACACAACATGTGGTCTATGTCAGAGAGAAGGTAAGGAAATTTAATGTTTGTATTTATTACATTAAATAACATATGCAAGTACATCGAAAGTGAAACTTGCATGTACAAAAAATGTAATCCAACACTTGATATCGTGTGGAAATGCCCTGGACAGGATCCAAACTTGTGTCCTGCAAAGTCGCGTATTTCAGAAAACCGAATGCAAAATCTTGCTTACAAAAAATATAACTTTTGTAGTACATACTTCATTAGTTTCTTAGTAGATTATCTTTGTTATATAAAAACTAGTTTAAAATACAGATCTTATTTCTGACTAATCTATCAACGCACAGCCCAAAACTGGACCGATCGGTCTTTAATTTGGCTTGCAGATAGTTACTATGATGTAGGCATCCACTAAGAAAGGATTTTTGTAAATTCCACTTCCGAGGATGTAAAATAGGAGTTGCAAGTTTGCATGAAACCATAATAATACTTCCTAACGCAAGCGAAGCCGCGGACACACTAGTCGTATATAAACATAGACATAAAAAAAAACATTATTTAAGCTTTGAAAAGGGTAGTGCAGTAAAGTTGAACAAAGAGGATTACATAATGAAAACTAGGGCTAGATTAAAGGCAATTAGATTTTTTTTCTTAATTTTTTTTCTTTTTGGCTTTACTATACACATTAACATTATATGTTTGTATGATTCCAGTGCCAAGAAGCCTACATCCGCCTCAAGTGGTGGTACGACTACTTCCTGATAGGAGAGGCGTTGGAGACAGTGGGAGAGATATTGTACAACAAACTCACGGATCTGGCCAAGACTGCGCTACAGTATGAAGAATTGTAAGTTTCTTAATAGTATTGTATGCTAAGCCTATTCTTTAGTCTAATGAGATTGTGATAAATCGATCTGTGGGTAGCAGGCACGAGGCTTATATTTACGGAAAGTATAACACAAAATTTCGTTACTCAATCTCTTTGAGTCTTATTTCCTCATGAGTAAGGGTTGAGCGTGACAATTCGTTAGGAGAGTACTCTTAGGGGCAGATATATCGTGATAGACACCCAGGTCCTACCACGGACCTGGGTGTTACAAGAACGGAAGACACAATGTCTTCGGAATACAGTTTGCAAAATAAACACGCATTTACTATCGTCAAATTACTTTCCCTGTTTTACTAGCAACAAAGTACAAACACGCGTTCCTTCTCAAAAATTATAGCGTCAGGTTTACGAAACCGAGCAATCCATTTGGCAGCATTATAAAATGTGATATTGTTATATATTTAGTCTATTTATTATCGTATGTCAAAAGAAAAGAAACTGTTATAAAGGAAACATATTTTTAAGGAACACTATTGTTATAATAAGTACAGTAATAAAGACTTATTTATTTTTATTCCTCAGGCACCGAACACCAAAAACGAACTTCATCTTCGACCCTCGCGTGGGTGAGATTCTCCTGGAACAAAAGTTGCCATTCTCCTGGCACGCCTTCAACAGGACACCAGACTTCTCGGAAATATCGGAATATAGAGCCGTCAGAGACTTTATGGACGAGTGGCTCACTTCGAACAAGAGTATCTGGTCCTTCTACTATGAGATCAGACCGTACATGGACTTTAATAATCTGCTGCCGCCGTTTGATGGTAAGTTACATTACCTAGACCGTTTTATCTAAGTTTTATAATATGAAAGTTGAAATATATAATAATGGTGTCATAGATTTTTATTATATTATGCTTATCGAAAATTTTGCTTAAGATTTGTTAGACTGATCTGTCAGTAAGCATTTAACGGTGTGCCCTAAAAACCTCGGTTGACAGCCAGATCTATTTTAGTATAGGTATATTATAGGTTCTACCACACTGTCGCTTGTGTGGTGTATTTTAGGGGACCTAGTGGCGAAATTTTGCGTAAAAATCTAGTATTTGTGTACTTTAACAGAACCTTTAGTACCCACGACACAAGCGTTTGCTTAGTGTCGGGCTAGATGGCGTTGTGTGCAATGTCCCGGAATATTCATCTAAATTATATAAAACTCAAAGGCGACTGACTGACTGATATAGTGATCTATCAACGCGCAGCCCAAACCACTGGACGGATTGGGCTGAAATTTGAAATGAAGGTAGACGTTATGACGTAGCTATCCGCTAAGAAAGGATTTTTGGAAATGCCACTTTTAAAGGGGTGAATTAGGGGATGCAACTTTTACTTCTTAATGCGAGCGAAGCCGCGGGCACCCACTAGTAAAATCATATAATTGCAGGCATGGCAATGATGACAGGCCAGGGCACTCTGGTCACGTTCGACAAGCGAGTGTTCACAGTCTCAGAGGAGGGCACCTTCCTGCTCAGTAAGGACTATAGACTCGGCAACTTTACTGTACTCATGGAAAGTAATGAGCAGAGCCGGTACAACCTGCTCATACTCACTGCTAGGAAGATTATACATATAGACCTGTATAAAGAGGTAAGTTTGTCTTTTCGTTACACACTTTACACAGCTCCCACGTCTAAAATTCAATTATCTATGTGTTTTCTCTTCACTCCGTGTGTCATTTTGACGCCCCCTGGTTCGAATTCGGCGATGACTTGTTTTTCAAGTTGTGTGGATTTGCACTAGCTTAGCGGTGATGGAAAATATCGTGAGAAAACCGACATGTTTAAGTGCGAAATCCGCAAACATGTCACTATCCAGGGTGCTTTGAATCAGGATGCGTTAAAAACAGACGCTTAACCGCCGAGCCACACTCGCTTATTTTACTTACCGCCCATTTTGAAGTATTCTTTTTCTACCCACTTTGCTAGCGCTCTAATCCTTTCTATTTGTATTCCAGCAAGTATCAATAGAGGGCGTGGTGCTGAGCCTGCCAGCACTAGTAGACGGTCTGGTCGTAGACAGACAAACAGACATTCTCACTGTGCAAGGAACTAACGGACTCGATGTCAACTGCAATCTGCTCTTCAGGACCTGCAAGCTTCAAGTGTCTGGTAAGTAACACTATATTTCGAGGATGACTAAGTCTTTTATAAATCATACACTTAAGTCAAGTGACTTAGCAAGACAAGTTGTACAAAAAATATCACTACTTACATTAAAGAACTTTATAAATAAGTTACTCTCTTCGGTTTGTGTCTTCTGTTTAGTTTTTGCGTCACTCAAACCACGCAGTTTTTATTAACAGTGTAATTGATCTCAATGATATTGTTGTGATTCTTGGCCCTCTTTCCTAGCAAAACAGTACTTTGGAAAATCAGAATAAGAATTCCCAAATATGTCTATTTGATCGTTTTTAAAAAAAAATGTTAGAATTTTACTAACCTTCTTTCTAAAACATATTATTTCCAGGCTGGTACTACGCAAGCCTAGGCGGCCTGCTCGGTACCTACAACAACGAGCAATACGACGACCTGCTCCTGACCAATAACAGCATAGTAGAGTCAGCCGCAGTCACCACTCGCAGCTGGAACTTGGCGCCGAGCGGACGTGTTTTAGACAACAGAGAGCTCAATAATGACACGCAGTGTGATAAGTTCTTCAATAATAAATTATCGCCGCTGCACCCATGCTTCTCTGCTGTGAGTATACTAATACAACGATGCCTTTATACTCGACTCGTACTTTCAAAAATGTTCTTTATATTACATATACCAACAACAATGTTGTACCCACCACAAATACTTTCAACAATGCTCTGGCACAACATGCTTTACATACCATTCAAATCACTATATACAATATATATTATACTCGTATTAGGGGCTAATGATGTTATGTGAAGTGTCACTGAATATTTATTTATTAAAAAAATGTCGTCGACGACTATAATCTATTGTTGAAGAATGTATGTAAGGGCCTATCTGTACAAGCACAACACCGTCACCGGTAGCACCTACGGGAGGAGGCCTATACCCAGCAGTAGGTCGGTATGAGCGGAAGATGATGATGATTAATGTATATTGATTACAGATCGACGCGACTCCCTTCTTCGTGGAGTGCACGGGGGGCGTGTCTGCGTGTGCGCTCGCCAACGCGTACCTGCAGCTGTGCAACCAGCAACACGTGCCCACGCATGTGCCTGACAACTGTCAGCAGTGAGTCTTGTATATACTTGTTATATTTTTAACCTATTTAACGCCAAATTTTTTAACTTCTATGAATGATAAATATCCTGGAGTGGCGCACGGTTATACAAACATATACTACTAGTTACTACTACTACTTACTACTAATTCTGTACAAAATATAGTAAATGTAGGTTTATCATCCAAAAATACAGACAGACAGAATATCATATGACCTGAATCTTAATGGTGTCAAAGAGTGGTTCTTGTGACTATAATTTTATTTCTGCCTCTTTCGTTTTTTTTTCTGCGGACCGAGAGATAGTATACATTACATACTCAGATCGTGACCTGTAAATATAAAATATTCTTCTTCTTCATATCGAATGAGAGTGGCTAACTCTGGTGTCGAACGACAGCCGTACTATACAAACAGCCGGGACCTACAATTTAACGTGTTATCCTACTCACGGAAGCGCCTGAAATGGACTGCCACATTTCGGTCACCCATCCAAGGACTGACCGCGTCGACCTTTACTTAACATTGGTAATCGCATGCGATTGCCTCGGCTAGCTGAGCTACGTGCGCTTCATATATGTATAAAATAGTAATTTATATAATATGTATATCACCTTTCCCCAGATGTATAACCCCGCAAGGCGACGTCCTCGAAGAGGGCTCGTTCCATGCACTGCAATATGTACCTAAGTCGACGGACGTAGTGTTCATTATCGAGGCGCAGTATTGCAACAAGAACATGCGCAAGAACAAGAACATGGATCTGTTTATTGAGGCGTTTGATACTAAACTGCAGGCTAGCGGGCTGTCTGATAACAGGTGTGTAAATAATGTTCTCCCAGTAATGAATAGGAAATAAATAGGAAATGGTTAGGTTATAGGTAACATTATTATAAAATATAAACGTGTGTGGTTCGGGGTGTAAGCGTCTGCGTTACATTCTGACGTACCTTGGTTTGAATCCGGCGTTACACTTGTTTTTCAAGTTGAGTTTTCTTTTAATTCACGTAACGGGGAAGGAAAACGTCGAGAAGAAACCGATGTGTCTAAGGACCACAAAATTTGAGAACATGTTCTCAGAATTTGTAATATTCAGAAATCAAATCAAATTATCTATAAGAAAACTTTCCCAATAAGTAATCTTAGGGGAGTCATGGCTCTCAATAATGAGGAACACGGAGCGAGGAGGAGGTACCATTAGTATTTTAATTTAACACTTAAAAGTCTTATGATCAATTACAACCCATCTGATATATTAAGCACAACTGTACCTGTGTAACTTGTAACGATGTTACCTAGGGAAGGATCTTAGCAGTACCCAGCAGTGGATCGACAATGGCTGTAGATGATGATGATGGTTTAAAGTATTTTCTAAATTTGCCTACATGATTCTGATTCTCCGTCCTATACTTCCAGATACGCGATCGTAGGTTTCGGCGGTCGCGGCGTGTACCGGCGGCCGCGCGCTCTGTACGTCCACAACAACGTGTTCACTAACGTCATCGACATCACGCACCACTTCGACAGCTTTACCATCGGTGAGCAAATGCATACTTATAAATAAATAAAAAACTAAAAAGTAAGTAATTTCGTATGAAAGTGACTAACTCTGGTGTCAGAGTTTTCAAACCGCCCTAAGGGCCTTTGACATGGCTTAACGACTGTCGTATTATGACAAACAGGCGGACTTACAATTTACCGTGTCATTCGACCTACGGAACCGCCCTAAATGGAATGCTATGTTTAGTTCCCATCCAGAGACGGACCGTGTCGACATTTACTTAACATTGGTAATCGCATGCGATTGCGATGCTTACCTATGACTGCTGTCCGCTTGATTGTATCTAAGCTTTATTGTACTCTAAGAAAATAAGCTTGCAATGAAAAAGCTCCCTATATTGTAGTTCTTAGTTATTAGCCTAATCGCTTACAAAACTTGATGAAGAAATGCCTTCATTCTTGATCATTCAAGGATGTTATTATCATGGTCAAAAAAGTCAATCAAAAATGAAATGTCCGGGACATTGTCAACACTGCCATCTAGCGCTAATATCTGTTAACTATTTTGTAGAAAAGTCAGACATAGTCCGCGGCAACCGCTCAGCGCGCGCAGACATGTTCTCAGCGCTGAGTTTCGCGACGCGCCTCCCCTTCCGCGCCGGCGTCCCGCGCACCTTCGTGCTGATGCCTTGCTCGCGCTGCAACCACGAGTTTATGAAGGTGAGTGGCCGGATCTGGTGTACACAGTATTGAGGAAATGTGCTAAGTGCTTCGTCACGCGACGGCATTGAAGCTCTAGCGGTAAAAGGAACAGATAGAAACACTATTTATGGACCCAGCACAAAGCCTATTAAATTAAATGACCAGCGATTCTTTGCATTGCCATGTTGGCTTTCGGTCCACCTGATTTAACAAAATACCGGTTTTTACACTAAGCGACATCCATCAGGCATCCGCGACATAGAAAGGATAGCCAATAGTTTGTTGGCACCCGATTTGCCAACATATGTATGTCACATCATTTTGTAGGGTTCTTCTTCCCAAAAAACCTTACTTTACCCAGAAAGAATAACAAATTTTTGCTTCGGGGGTTGGCTAAGAAAAACTTTTTTTCATCCCAAAAAAACTTTACTGAAGTAATTCGCAATAACAGAACCTGTTCATTCCAGTTGGACTACTCGACCATCTACCACAACCTGATGGAGAACTCCGTGACGTTGCACATCGTGATGGATGATGACTTCATGCTGTCCAAGAAACGTGCCGCCAAGTATCTGTTCGGTAAGATTTTTATAAATACCTTACTTTAACCATGAGTTATTTGTTAAATGCTTAACCCGGTTGTTTACTCTAAACTGGTTTGGAAATGGTTCAAGCAGGCAGGTTCAAATCCTACCGATCGTAATTATTTTTGCTAATTAACAAATTGAGTTTAAATACGTATGTACTTAGTAGTTTACCTTGTTTGTCTTTATTATAGTACTAGTGTAACGTAATATGCAAATGGTGAGGGTGCCAGAAGTAGTCATCGTATTTGAAATTCAAAACTAAGTCGCTACATATGGAATTGACAAGTATGATATTTACCCATATTTACGTGTCTTGCTCGTCTCGCCGTTTCATATGTCCAAGAACACTCAAAAGTTGATGTGCCCTACGCTACAGGCTCTTTTGAGACCTACTGCAAGGCGCAAACACAGGTACTTGAAAGGAAATCTTATTTTAGATCGAATATTAGATCATGTATGCACCTAGATGTAGATTTTTAGTACAATAAATATCTTTGTAGATAAATTGTATTTTTTTATAATAAAGTTTTGAATACATTTTCCTTTGTCAGGTATGGACAGTTCCCTCGCGTACACGAACAAAGACTACGAGCGGCTGGTGGGCGACGCCGGCCTCAGGAAACAAGTCAAACTGCCCAAGGACAAACTTGGATTATGTACTTCTTTGGCCATGGAGACTAATGGTATGTTGATCTTATGGGTTAAACTTTATGATCCGATATTTTTTTAACGAGTAACCAGATTTACTTGTCCATATCTGCGCTATTACCAATATTTTTTAACGACTAAAGAGATTTACTTGTTTGTATCTGCGCTATTCCAACTCTTTTTATTACTTATTAATAAAAATCATGGCTCCCCCGCAGAATTAATATTTTCTTGGGTAGATACTTCAAATCGCATTTAGTATATTTAAGAAATAATATGTAGGTACATTTATTTCAATGTAAATTTAAGCCCAAAGAATTGCCATTGGTCTGAAAGTGTGTCTAATCTATGCAATTGTTATCTTATTGTCTTTACAATGATGATGATGATACTTATGGGTCCAGCATAACAGCATCCTCTCCTTAGTGGCAAAAATGTCTTTAAGTATATCCAAAACCAATCAGACTTCGTGTAACAAAACGTTTTCTTTTTCAGTTGTAATAACCGTCTAGCACTTACGTCAATAATTATTAAGGATAGCCACATGTTTTTGTATAGTATATCTAGTATAACAAATTTTAATTGTAAACAAATTGATCCCCTGGAAGATCCTGCCTTCTATAACACAGTCAACACTACAGTAGAAGGCATAGCAACACTAAATTGTATCACATTAACCTGTTTACAAATAAAAAATTTTTAATCTTTAAATTATGTCGGAAATTAAAACGTTTTCCCCTCAGGTACCATCTGGGCAGGCGCCAAGCTGCAGGCGGAGCGCCCCACCGCGCGGCGCTTCTCGTCCGTGGTGGGGGGCCGCGTGGCGCTCTCAGCGCAGCCGTGCGGCTCTCCGCCGCGCTGCGAGTGCCGCGAGGGGCGCGTGCACTGCCGGCCCTGCGCCGACACGCAGCACATGGTGAGACAACACTCTTATACAACACTACTGGGTGACCGCGGCTTCACTCGCATTAAGAAGTAAAACTTGCATCCCCTGTTTCACCCCTTTAAAAGTGGCATTTCCAAAAATCCTTTCTCAGCGGATGCCTACATCATAACATCGTCCTTCATTCCAAATTTCAGCCCAATCCGTCCAGATGTTTGGGCTGTGCATTGATAGATCACTATATCAGTCAGTCAGTCAGTCAGTCACCTTTGAACGACTTTTTTCTTAACTTTTTTTTTGCCAGAAAATTCTATAATACAGGAACAGAAATGTATACTTACTGTAACTATGATAACGGAGGCAGTACCACCAGGATGTTGCGCAATAAGTAATAATTATATTAATTACATATATTATATTGCGCAAGACGGGAAGTATTGGCGTAAGAGGGAGAAGGCCTATACCCTGCAGTGGGTCCCATTAGGCTGATGATGATGATATTATATTTAGCCTATTAGATCCCACAGCTGGGCACAGGGCTGCCTTATCTCCTCTCAGTCGTATACTGGCTAGTTCATGTAGTAACTTCAAATCTTTATTTTTTTTCTGGTTCTTTAGACAAAGTAGTTGAAGCGAGTGTGGCTCAGCGGTTCCAGTGTCTGCTTTTCAACCAGACGCACCCTGGTTCGAATCCCTACACCAATGACTTGTATTTTCAAGTTATGTGTGGATTTGCACTCGCTTAACGGTGAAGGAAAACATCGTGAGGAAACCGACATGTTGAGGACCACAATATCCTAGGACATGTGTCTTCCGTGGAAGGACCTGGGCGCCCACCACGATGTATCTGCCCAAGAGAACTCCCCTAACGAATTAGTTCTGCGGGGGAGTCACGACCCTCAGTCATGAGGAAATACGACTCAAAGAGAGACAAAGTAACTAGTTATTAAGATGTATTTAATTGCTATTATCATGTTTTTATACACACACCTTATCACACACATATAATTTATCAAGTCTCATGCAAAAAGTGTTCCCCGCCTGATAACATTTATAACTAAGAAAAAGTGGCCCCTGATATCTATACAAGTAACTTTTTAAAACTATTTTACTAAGAACAGAAGAAATATGAAAGTGGTGAACTTTGGTATCAAGAGTTTTTAACCGCCCCAAGGGCTTCTGACATCGTATAACGATATTTTTGAGTTCAATGTGTCCTATAACTAAGCAACTTTTTTCTTTGCAGTTGGAGATGTCATTCTTCAATTCTGAAGACATTGATGACCTCATTGATATGGCGATGGATCCTCCAGTCTTACCTTCCTTCAGTTAACTTGCTATATACAGCGGAGTTTGAGTCTAGCTAACTTAATTTATTGTAATACAAAATCTGGCTACATTGCATAGAATAGATAGACTTATCTTTTGGGCAAAATACAAGCCAGTTATGAAAATCAAAGATTAATTATATTAAAATTTTATTATCAAATACTTCGTATTCTGGAATATTTTATTTCAGTATTCTTGTTTTACTGAATACTAGAAATGCTAGTTATAGTTAGCCTAGTAATTGTGTAGTAAATTGTAAATGTAAATATTATAATTCATAAATTTTATTAAATATATGTACACATTAGGTGTAACTTAATATTTTTGTAAGTTATCATTTTCACACGAGAAATGTATGATAAATTGGAATATGAATTAAATCTACTTATATTGATGTGTTTGTATTTTATTTATCAGGGTTTTTTTTAAGAAAACCAACTGATGAGTTCTTGGCACAAAAACTAAGCGATAATATTTTTTCCTCTATTTTAAGTAACCAAGCAATATACTTTGATGATAAGCTACACTTTTTTTCTTATACAATATCTTACTTACATATTTATTTTAGATTATTAAGTTGAGTAACAGTACAGTTTATCAATTTCGTGTTAATTTGCTGTTGTAAGGTAACTGAAACACTGGAGAAATATGTAGTGTTTTTCCGCTGCGACTGCTCCTTAACCTCAACATCAAACAACAAACTTGATGATTTTTAGTAGTGTTCCTCCATATACCACCGCCACACCTCACCTCCTAACCAACGTGGCCTCCGTGGATTTCAAGAAGTTACCAACACCGCACCTTGTGTCTTGAAGCTTTGTTGTTCTTCTTCTTACAATGGATTTCCGCAAAGTAACGCCTGATTCAATATCTTATGTTGTAAGGTAAATTAATCAAGGGACAAAATAGAGATCAATACAAAGTAAACAGACCTAAGATCAAATGTTATCAATACAAAACGCATGTGCTGCTAAAAATATCTCAATTATTGATTGCAACATACATTAACTACTAATATACACAAAGAAAACTAATTAATCAGAAAATGATCAGTCTTTAATAAACAAACCATGACAATGTTATAAGTACCTACTACATATTTACTAACCAGAATAAAATCCAAAATAGCTATAAAGCTACATAATATTATTTGTGGGGTTCGGTTCACCAACAGTGGATATTGTATTACTTTTCTAGTTTTTATTTACATTTTTGTAAATGTTATATCAATAGAAACTATGGTGCATATGACATAACTTTAATCTCACTAATCTTTGGCTAACCCATGCCTAGATATATTAAAACTAATGATATATCCCATTTCTTACAACATATATTATAAGTTTAGGTTAGACACAAATTTACAAGGTTTTATGCATCTTGTAAGCAAAGACAACAGTTCCAACAAGAACAAGAACTGCATCAAACCGTTGTGTAGTTTTAAAGATCTAAGCATATGTACATTTTTGACGACCTCACTGAGGTCCATGTAGTACCAATTAATAAAAATTATTGTCAATAGATCGACTTCATTGAATCTGCAGAAAGATTTGAATTATAAAGTTGTTTAGGAAGGAAGGCACATCTTGATCGGGTTCAAAACTGTGTTTATGTTAAACAAGTTTATAAAATGAAATAAAAAAAGTACTGATTATATGTATGTGTTTTATTAATCTACATACTAGCTGCGCACCGCGGTGTTACCCACATTAATACAGGGTCAAAGTTAACCTATGTGTCAGGGCCTAACCTAATTCCATACCAAATTACTTCCAAGTCGGTCAAGGCATTTGAACGTGAAAAATAAACGAACATAAACACATTCAAGCTTTTATAAGATTAATGGTTTTATGTTATTATTACTTAATTAATATGCCTCTATTAATTAAGTATATATTACTTAATTAATATGCCTCTTTAATTTTACGTGAGAACTCTCGGAATAAAACAAAAAAATAATAAGTATTTGTTTAAGTGTCGAGTTCTGTAACAGTGCTTTTACTGTTACTGTTTTATGATTATCTTTGAATCGATTATAATTATTATTTTCTGTTTGGTAGAGCCAATCAATCCAAAAGATCTTTTGCCGTAACACGTGGCTCAAAAATGCGAGCAACGCCTGATTAAAAAATACTAAAAAGCGAGGAATAATTATTAAAAAAACATAACGAATGAAGTATTTTTTTATAAAGAAATTATAAATGTTTTAGAATCTACATAAATAAAATTATCAACACTTTGTTTGTGGACTTCCTGTTAATAGTATTAAAGAATCATAGCGTTGCAAGTCAATAAATTGAGCGTCTGATTTGAGCATGCGCCATCAAACCTCCACTTGTAGCTTACATTGTATCAAGTTTTAAAGAAACTTTCTAACACACTCGATAGTTTACTATTCTATTTATTGCCATAATAGTTCTGTTTCACGTTCGTATTATATTAAATCAGATTGGATTTGAATTTACCTACAAGATTATTTCCGGTCTTGTACCGTAACCGGAAATCTTCTCCTAAATTGAAATCAAATTCAATTATGGTTTTTGGTGTTTAATATGATACCTACAAACATTAAAGATAAGAGAAACAAATTTAATTAAGCTTTTATATATTATTAACATATTTGTTATGTTTTAAATAACTTTAAATGGTTTTCTGACTAAATTCTGTAGTGGCGCAAAGTGAGCGGCAAGTGGGCGGAGCGTATTCTGGCTCAGTGATTGGTCCGCCCCCACATTTTCTGCGACTGGATGTTGGTGGAAGGGATGCGATGGCTTCCTGCTTCACGGCGCGCGATACTCAGCTCAGTCGTTCGAGAGTCGCCTACGCGAATACGGTTGGTTAGTTCCTGTTGAGTCGTCGCGCTGCAATAGCCGCTCCCTCCCGTGAGGTTGCGTGCGCCGTTCGTCGTGCTGCTGCTCCCGAGCGGGAGGTCGACGCGCCTGCACCACCTCCAGGAACCACCGCCTGTCGTCCCGGCGCTATAGAAATGCGCCGCAGCGACAGGCACATCACGTCGAACAACGCCGACCGTTGCTGGTACGCCGCCGGACAGAGCGACTCGACGTGAACTGTGAACTTCCCCGGGGTCAGTGTGCCCCGGAGCCCAGCCCCTCGAAAGAGATTTATCTCGTAGAGGTCCTACCAGCTCCCCTCGGGGACTGGCAGACGACCACGTGTTGTTACGCGAATACATTTCGGCAGGTGTCTCTGCCCAATTTTCCTTCGACAGTTTGGAACTTCTGAAAGTTTTCGCGGCATCGATGCCGCTACTACATCCTGTGAGTATTTAATAAATTTTTTTTAAATTTGGAATGCCTAAATGTCTAGAATACCAATATTGCTTGGTAAGATATATAAATTCTTGAATTTTTACGGTTTCACAACTTTTAAGATTATAGTCCATTTCATATAGCAAGTCACCTGTGACAGGTCAGTAGAACGTAAAAGAACATGTACATAAATTATTGTGACGTCATGCTCATGTTGAAATATTTCTATTTATTAGTGAAAACATTATGTAAGTTAACAAAAATAACTATTAATATAAACAGTAAAAATTATAAGACATCAAATAAAGGGTATTTTTCGCGTGTACATACTCGCATTCAATATTACAAAAAAATAAAATATTAAATTTCATCGCACAGCATAGTTACGTATTACTGCTAATTGTGACGTCATTTTCGTAGGGTTGGGACTTGGTAATCGATTATTTTTGACATCAAAAAAATATCGCAAAAACAAGTATTTATCATTTCGATCTATCAGAGATAATGATTTATGTACTTCAAGCACAATGATTTTATGCGATTTTTTATATTAAAATAATTAAGGAAGGTATTTATGAGTTTTTTATCATAAAAAATATAGCGAAAAACATAAAAATTTTGTGTATCATAATTTCATTTGAATAATTTAATATATATTTTGGCTTCATATATATTATACTGGCAATATTTTTTTATCATAACTGTATTCTTTTCTTCTTCTCAATTTGTCCCTTCCTTAATTTATCTGTAGGAATTAATTGTGGGTTCGACGAATATTATTTTGTGATTGTCGGTAATTCACATAACATTTTTAGGATAGGCAGATGAAAATAGCCATAAGTAAGTAATAAGTAACTACAATCGATAATCGGTAAATTTCTAATTCGAATTACTGCAGTACATCATTACAATTTTCAAAATGATATTGACAAGTGACGTTTTATATGTGTCACAGGTGCCTTGCTGTAAGAAATGGATTATAGTTAAAAGTTGATTGCAAATTGATAACGTTTTTTTAATATTCATAGGATAATAGTCGCGGGGGCGGAGGCCCCAGCGACGTGCCTCAGCGGCCCTACCGGTCCATCGCAGAGATACTGGACTCCATGCGCCCGGAGTCTGTTGGAGCGCCTGTTGTCGCCAGAAATGTGAGTACCTACAATTTTACACGATTTTTGTTTTATTCAATTTGGTCGTTAGTTCGTTTCGATTTCAAGCCATTTTATTTCCTAATAATTTATTACGTAGTTTCCGCAAGCGTTAAGTGAGTTATTAAACATTTTACTTCGTAGCTTGGCTGTTTTTTCACGTGAAATAACTAAGCGTTTGTTACTTAAATGATTAGATTCACATTTTTTTATGACCAGTGTCTACTGTGTACACCGATTTAGACAGTTTTTGTAGAATTTTAAATGGACCAATTTTCAATTCATCTAGTTTTTTCCTATTTAAGCGATTTCCGTTTTCAACATACACATAATCTCCTTCTTCTAATTCACACGCTTTCCTATTTTTGTCAAACAGCTTCTTGTTATAATTATGTGATTTGATAGTCTTATCCAATGCTATTTTTCTATCTTGTATTAAATTGGTAAGGGTTAATTTTGGTCTTAATTCCTCTGGTACCGCATCAATATTTGTTCCATCCATTAAATATTTTGGAGAAAATCCCGTCACAGAATGTTCTGTTTCATTGTATTTCTGAGTACATTCATGAGTGATAGTCGTCCAAGCTGATTTGCCTTTATTTTCGTTAACTCTGCATCTGATTTTATTAACCAATGTTTGGTTCAGTCTTCGTTCAAACCATTTGAAAATGGAGCGTTTACAGCAGTAAAAATAATAGGGATATTTTCTTTATCTAAGTAGTTTTTGAACTCTTTTGAATTTATTCCTGGATATTGATCCGATAAAATCATGCCAATTTTGTCTAATTGGGCCACTCTCTGTACCAATTTTATGAAATCATTTGAATTTTGAGTTTTTGATGTTAATATCCAAGCATATCGGGTGAAATGGTCAACTAATAGGTGTAAGTAAGTTTTTGTTGAGCGTGAACCACCAAATCCACCAATAGTATCAATGGAAACTATTTCAAATGGTCGAGTTGCGGGGCCTAAATGATACATTAGCCCATATTTACATTTTTGTCTTGATTTATTTTTTATACAGATCTCACAATCCTCACATATCTTTTTAATGTTTGTAGCCAAATTTTTCGCTGTATAGAACGGTCTAAGTTTTTGTAGTATTTGTTGAGATCCTATGTGACAGAAATGTTTGTGTATGTCCTCTATAATCTTTTTACTAAACTCTTCAGTTAGTATAATTTTTTCCTTTTTCTTATCCATTTTATAAAAAATTTTTTCCTTTAATTTCAAGCTGTTTTTGTTAAGTTGTATATCTCTGTTACATTCTTGATCTTTTTTTATATCTTCCATTTTAATGAAGTTAATAATTTTGAAACTCTCATCTTGATTTTCATTTGGTTCCAATACAGGGTTTCTGCTCAAGCTATCTGCTTCCAAATTATATTTTCCTGGTGAGTATATAATTTCAAAATTATATTGGGACAGATAATAGGTGAGATCTCCTAATTCCTCGTCTGTCCTCGCTTTAATGTTCATTCTTTCTAGAGGTTTGTGATCAGAAAAAACAGTAAACTTTTTTCCCATTAACCAATGTTGCCAATACTTTACTGCTTCTTTTATCGCCAAGCATTCCAGATATATAGCTTTCTTCTTCTTTTGGGCATCATTTAATTTTCTTGAAAAGTATGCACAAGGTTTTTCAGTTCCATCCTCTTGAGGTTGTTTTAGAACGGCACCAAGTCCTTGGATACTGGCGTCTGTATAAATATGTACTGGTAAATTAGGATCAAATATTGCTAATATGGGTTTAGAGCACAGTAATCTTTTTATTGTATCAAATGATTGTTGACTTTCTGTTGACCAAGTAAATTTCTGCCCTTTCCTTAATAACTTGTGTAAGGGCTCTAATATAATTGATATGTTTTGGACATATTTTCCATAAAAGTTTATTTTTCCTAAAAACTGCCGAACATTTTTCTGTGTTTTGGGAATTGGAAAATCCTGGATGGCTACCAAATTGTCCTTCAAAGGTGTTATCGTATTATCTTTTATTATGTGGCCTAAATACTTCACGGAATCCTGTGCAAAGTGACATTTCGAAAACTTCAGTCTGAAGCCCTCTTTCGATATTGCTTCTAATATAAGAGACAAGTGTTTTATATGCTCCTCGAACGTTTCCGAATAAATCAAAATATCGTCAATGAAATTTACAGTAAAATCCATTAGTTTGTTTTCTTATGATGCTGCTCAGTATCCTTTGAAAAATTGCCGGAGATGTTTTCAAGCCATATGGTAGACAAGTCCAGTTATAGTGGCCTTCCTGAGTGACAAACGCAGTTTTCTGCCTGTCTTCAATTTTCAGGGGAATGGACCAAAAAGCAGAATTAATATCAAGTGTAGAAAAGTACTTACAGTTTCTCGTTTTTACCATCAAGTCCTCAATCAGTGGGAAAGGTTGTGATTGAGGCACTACAATCTTATTTAGGTCACGAAAATCTATGCATAATCTTGACTTTTTTCCTTCTTCTTTCTTGAATGCAAGTGTGACTGGAGCTGCAAAGGGACTATAAGACTCTTCAATCAATTTTCTTTCTAACAGTTTTGATATTTGTTGTTCGATTTCTTTTTTATCCTGTATAGTACACCTGTATGGCCTTTTACTACAATATTTATCCACTAACAGATCAATATGTGCTTCATATCCGGATACTGTTCCTATGTCGTATTTATCTTTTGCAAAAAGTGTTTTATGTTTGCATATTAATTTATCTATTTCCAATCTTTGTTGGTAGTCTAGATTATTTACCGTAATATCGAAATCCGTCTCCTTTACATGTTCATTAAAATTAACTTTATATTCATCAATTTGTGTGTTACTTGAACTCTGTTTGCCTATGTGGCTACCCGTTAAGCCGGGAATATTATTTTTATATTTTTCCGTGTTGTTTTCCTGTCTAGGAAGAACCTGCGTAATTTGTAGTTCCTCATTTTGAACTAGACGAAAATCTCGTATACAATCTAATCCGATCAAAAAGTCATCTTCAAAATTTTCTTCATCTACCACAAAAACATTTATATTTTTTTCAATATCAAAAATCTTGATTTTTAACTCAGTCATTCCTTTAGTTCTTTTTACACCATTAATCGTTTTTAAACCTGCACTTTTATTCACAATTTTTCCTTGACACTGTTTTATTGATAATAATTTTGCATTTATTACAGAAACTTCCGAGCCAGGATCATAAATTCCTGAAGTACTCAAAGTGCTGTTTATCAATAACTTAACTTTGATTAATGGTGGAGTAACTAGTTTTTTGGATCAAAGTCATTCAGTTCGACTTCTAATTTAGAATTATTGACATTCCTTGTCTGTTCCCTTCTTGTATTTTCATTATTTTTATTCTTGAACCAACATTCTGATTCCGGATGGTATCTGTTTCCTTTGTTCTCTTTTTCACAAATTCGACACGGCTTGTAGTTAATTTTTTTATCATTAATCCTGCTTTCATAGCTTCCTGTCTTCTTCTCATAATTTCTTTTACTAACTAAATGCTCTCAGCCTCTGATACTGTTAAACAAATCCTCAGATTCCTTAAGATTTTCTCTATTTATTTTATCAGCTATATAGTTTGGTAGCCCTGTAGCAATCAGGTCAATCAGAGTGGTACTGTCCATAGATACATTTAATTCTAGTAAAAGTTTTTGTTTTTTTAACGCATATTCAATCAAAGTGCCTTGTCGGTATTTATATAGAATTGCATATCTCACCGGTGACCAGCCTCTATCAGCATAAGTTTCACAAAAGCTATTTTTCCACGTTGACCACTCAGAATTAACTGAATGTTTTATAAGCATAGCACTGTACCAATCAAGGGAACCATCTTCCAAAAACAGCCGAAGAATCTCAATTTTTTTTGTATTTTTTTCTACTCCAACCCGTGCACACTCAGCTTCAAATGTTGACATCCACTGAGACACATTAGTAACTTTCTTACTACAAAATTTTTCAATAACAAACTTTTCTGAAATATTTTTCACATTTTGAGGGTTATCTATTTTCACTTCAGCAAAATTTTCTAAAATTCTTGTTAATGCAGCTTCTGAAATTCCTGCAGTAGATGTATCTCTATGTGGAGACTGGATCTCTTCTAGTAAATAGCCCTTAAATTGCATGTTTCCATCTTCATCCATATATGCACTGCTTAATTCAGGTGTTAGTGAAATCCACACTTGTCTTTTTTCGTATCTTCTTTGAAGTGTATTTTTTACTTTTTGGTAAATCTCTGTCTTCAAAATAGCGTCATGCTGCTTGGCATATTGATGCTTCTCTGGAATTATATAGGTTTTTCCGTTGGTATTTGTGATGGAAGTAATACACATGACATTGGTCTTTGTATCTTCACTGGCTTTTATTAAAAATTCAAACTTTAACTTATCCATTGTAGATTATAACCACAAGAATGTTGTTTTATAATTGTGTTCCTTCTTATATAGGGTTGTGGTGAAATAATAGGTAATTGAAGTTGTTGTTCTGAAATAATAGAGTATTTATTAATAAATATTAACCTATATCAAACACAATTATGACCACTTAAACTACACTTATCAAAATGAACCCACCTGAAATAATAGAGAAACAACATTCAAAGTTACTACTTCACAAGTAAAAGTACTAATTTTATCAATATCTTTAAAATAAATCTCAATTCACAATCAAACTACGGTCGATTCCTCTATACTTTGTGAAAATAGTAAACAAACCAAAACCATAGACAAAGAGTGAACAAATAGTGATGTGATTAGGTCGAATGAACAACAATTTGAATTTAAGTGAATGAACATATGAATGTAATATTTTAAATATTTATTTTATTTACAAGTATGAACAAACTTTTAATAAAAATTTTGCTTTTAATATTTAAACCTAAAATGCATTAAAACCTATAATCATGTTTGTTTTCCCTAGAAGCTACAAATTACCAGAAAATCCTAGATTAAACAGCACCTGCTCAGATACAGGTTGTGCTAGGTGGGTGAAATCTTGTTTATGTGATCTTAAAGTTCTCTAAAATGCCGTAACATTCATTAACCCAGGTCTCGTCCATATAGTAAATTATTTTATTCTCTTTTCTATAATCTTTTATTTTACAAAGATACAGTTGCCTCCACGCCACCAAATCCGGTCGATCCAAAACAATGCTTTTTCTAGAGCGCTTGCAAAACTTAAATTTCTTTTTTTTTTTAAATCCTATACATTGTTGTTCTTGTAAAGGTGGGCAAATCTTCATCTTCATTGATAGATCTTAAAACTTTGTTGATAGTAGGAATCTCATTTTGAAAGTAAAATTCATGGACTTTTCTTCTTAAAGCTGACATGGTGAAGTCATCCAGGGTTTCAATTACTTGATATTTGGGCTTTGTTCTTATAGGCGTAGTCACTTTTCCCGTTGTGTTATATTCATTAATAATTCGCCTAACGGTGTTTTGCGATGATCCTATAATTTCAGCCGTCTTTTTTGAGACATCCTGTTCGCTGGGGTACTCATTTGTGCAATGGTTCTGCACAAACTTATAAACATTGATGGCAACTGTTTTTTCATTGGATGTCATGTCAATTTTTTTTGGCCTCTTTTTCATAGGAGATAGCAACGGAAGAAATTTAGAAACCTTCCGTTTATTTAAATTGGATGGTCCAGGTTCTGGCTCGCTCATTTTCACCTTCTGTAAAAACACATTATTTGTTATGCTGTGCAGTCTTAGTTCTATGAATAATACAGTTCATGATATTCTTAATCTTTTCCGCTGTTAGAATAAAAGAAAGCCGCCTAGTAATTATGATTATTTTGCAAACCAGGTGTTTTATGGCATCTTAAATGAATCTATTGTTTCACTGTCAGATAAGAAATACTTGTCTGTATTGCAAGCCATTCCATTTATGACACTTCAAATTGATCTATTGTTTTAACTACCGGATTAGAAACATTTATCTGTTTTTTCCATGCCAGGTGTTAAATGGCACATAGAATAGGAATATTGAGAATGTGAACATCTACAGGAGTATCAAAATATATAGACCAAATCGTATCAAAACTTATGAAAAAAAATTAGCAATAAATTTGTATATAATTATGCACAACATATTGGCTATAATACCTACAAAATAGACCAAATCGTATCAAAATTTATGGAAAAAAACAGCAAAGCATTTTGTATATAATATTATGCAGACATATTAGCTATATTTCCTACTTCAACATACTAGTGGTTTTTTGAAAAAATAACTAAAGCTTTATAGGGTTTACATTTAATTAGGTTTCTTGGGCTGATACATCATGGGGGTTCACGAATTTAAATTTGGAATTTCTAAATATGGATTTAATTTAAACTAGGAGATTAAATTTAAATTGCTTACCTGTGAAAATATCAGCCAAACCACAACCACAAAATAAGACCAAGTCCGTATAGCGTAGCAATAAGTCGTCAGTCCAAGAATATCACAATAAATCCAATCCAGAAAGCACTCACAAGTCCGTAATAAAGCCAGGTCGTCGAAAATCAAAAATGTAAGAGCACCCGAAACGTAAGACATCGATGGAAGTTACGAGACGAATGCTGCTATCGGTTCGTTACTAGCTCGTTCAGACTTATGCGAGCGAGAGGCACGATATCCAAGTCGTATCTCTCACTCGTACAATGACATATTTTTGACGTATAGCCATACCAAATTTTAAAATTATAAATCAAATTATAAATTTTAATAATCTCAATAGCCACGAATAACCCAGTAATTATATTATACATATTATATATTTTTATTTATATTGTATAAAAGTATTTTGATAATAATATTTTGCAAATGAAAGCATTCATTCTCCTAGTCTTATTTTACGTTCATTCTTTGAATACCATTCCCATCACTAAAACATAGACAACGTTAAAAGTCTATCATAGTGTTTGTCAAAGCTGTCAAAAGATTTTTCGCTGATTTGATCACGTCTTCGTAATTTATTGAAATACAGCGTAATTATGTTGAATCAAAGTGTTCTACGTGTGTAAATAGTAGCATACATGTACCGTTTGTGTCCAAGAACTATTAAAATACCGAAGTGGAGTGATTTCATCGAAAGTTTAGTGATTTTGTGAGAGCCGGCGGTTTGTTTACTATTTTCCCCAAGTATAATGGAATCGACATTATGTATGCGTTGTTCTCCATAATAAAATCTAACCTCCAAACTGTCAGCTTCAACAGTGAGCGCGGCAAATTCAAAATATGTATAGGCGGTACATTTAAATAAGCATAGACAGAGTATGTACATATATCATACTTTGTTTACATATATATGTGGGGATAGTGAATATAAACGAGGGTTAATCTTAATCTTTTTATTCTTTCTAATCTTTGAATTACATCTTTAGTCTTTTTGTTATCAATTATCAAAATCTTCTACATCTTTTCTTTTTTCTCTGACACTCTAAAAACTGACAGTTCTTAATCATTTTACACATGGTAACAAACTTAAAAAATTAAACGAGCTAAAACTATTAAGACCATTCGACACGGCCTATCCTGCTCATTCATCTGACCCAGATGAATAGTCTTGAGGAATCCAAGGCTTCATGAAGTCGGCTGAACTTGTAGTATTGAAAGGTCCTTCTGACTTTCCAATTTTCTTTACTATGTATCTTTCATTTCCTTTATTCTTTATAACTTCATATGGTCCTAGATACTTCGGGTACAGTTTTGCTCCTTGTGCAAACTGTGTTCTTTTAATTGCTACTAGATCACCAGTCTTGTAGATGTTAGCTTCTTTTCTCTTTCTATTATAATTTCTTGAGTTTTCTTCTTGAATTTTCTGTAATGATTCTTTAGCTTTTTCTCTCAGTTCTTGTCGGTTAACATTGTAACAATCTATGTTTTCCTGTTGAATCAGTTCACGCATGTCCTCATCTTGATCTCATCTTTGTCCCAAACATCAATTCGAAGGGTGTCATTCTGATACTTCTCTGGTAAGTACTATTCAGGCATCGTTGTACTTGTGACACCTTACTGTACCATTTTGAAGGATTTTCAGCACTTAGCTTACTCAGTACAGTGATGATAATCTGATGAATTCTTTCTACTTGTCCATTGCCTCTTGGTTGACCAGTCGTTATCGTGTAGTGTGCAATATTTTCATCTTTACAATTACTCTGGAAGTCTGTAGAAGTAAATGAAGCATTTCTGTCTGTAATTATTCTTTCTGGTGTACCAAATGTCTGTTGTTGCAATCTTAGCTTGGTTAAAGTCTCTTCAGTGGTTAAAGACTTCACAGGGTAAATCCAGGTAAATTTGGTGTAAGCATCTACAACGGTGAGAATGTACTTATAATTCTTTGAAGTTGATGTCATTGGTCCCAAATGATCTATGTGGTAAGTACACAATGGGGAATCTGCTTTATCAAGTGGGTGAAGTAAACCTTCTTTCTTGCCTCTCTTGTGGTTATACAAGATACATTCAACGCAGTTTTTTATGATCTTCTTAATCTTCTCTGATAAATTTTCTATGTAGTATTCTCTGTTTATTAATTCTTCTGTCTTCCCTGTTCCAAAATGTCCTTTCTCATGAGCTTTTCTTATAATTTCATATTGCATTCTTTTAGGTACAACAATATTCTTGATTCCATTAACTTCTTTGTAGAGTATGTCGTTCTGAACAACAAAATCATTATAAGGTTGCTTTTCTAACATAGTCTTCAGTAGTTGAATATGTTCATCTTCATTCTGAGCCTTCTTCAAGCGTGCAGTAATTTCTGTAGTACCGATGATCAAACAGGTAGGATTCCTGCTTAGTGCATCTGCATGCTTCATTCTTGAACCTGGTCGGTGTTCTACCTTATAGTCATATTCTTCAAGCAGTAGAGCCCATCGAGCTACTCGTGTTGGTAAATCTTTCTTTTGTAAAGTCATGGTCAAAGCAGAGCAATCTGTTATTATTTTAAAGTGTATTCCGAGAAGGTAAACTCTAAACTTCTTTATAGCTTCAGCAATAGCCATGATTTCAAGATAGTAACTATGGTACTTCTGTTCAGCTGGTGTAGTCTTCTTGCTCATGTAATGAACTGGATGAAAACGGTCATCGTTGGGATTTCTTTGAAGTAATACGGCTCCATATCCATCTGAACTAGCATCTGTGTGTAATTCAGTCTCATATTCAGGATTGTAAATTCTTAGCACAGGTGAGCTGCATAATATTTGTTTCAGTTGCATGAAAGCTCTTTCACACTGTTCATTGAAATCAAATACAGAATTTTTCTTTAGTAAATCTATCAGAGGTTTAGCTATCAGTGAATAATTTTGAATGAATTTTCTGAAGTATCCAGTAAGTCCGAGGAAAGATTGAATAGTCTTGATATTTGATGGCTTCTTGAATTTTGCTACAGCATTAATCTTCTCCTTTGAAGGTCGAATTTTATTGTTACATATTACATATCCAAGGTATTGTATTTCTTTTTTCATAAAATGACATTTCTTCCAATTAAATTGTAATCCATATTGTTGTGCTCTTTCTAGTACTTTTCTTAGCTTCTGTAATCCCTCTTCTTCTGTTCTGGATGGTATTATCACGTCATCAAGGTACAGCAGTAATATACCATCGTTGATGAGGTCATGGAATATATCATTGACAAATCGTTGGAATACTGACGGAGCTGTACACAACCCAAAAGGCATTCTCATGAACTCGTACTGACCTTGTGGTGTAACAAAAGAAGTGTACTTCTGGCTGTCTTTATGTACTTTCACATGTAAAAATCCATTCTTTAAGTCAAGTGATGTAAATACTTGAGCTCCTTTTAATTTATCAATCTGGTCTTCAATTATAGGTAGTGGAAATCTTTCCTTGATTATTTTCTTGTTTAATCTTCTAAAATCTACACATAGTCGTCGTGATCCATCTTTTTTATCAGCTAGCACAATAGGAGATGCATAATCTGACTTACTAGGCTTTATCACTCCTTCCTCAAGCCATTCTTTGATTTGTTTGTTGGCAATATTAATTTCCAGTGGTGATAAGCGACGAGGATTTTGATAAACAGGGTCTTCATTGGTAAGTAAAATTTTCAGCTCAACATTGCTTTCTTTCTTCTTTTCGTGAGGCTTGTAGTCTTGACACATCTGGTTAATCTCTGCTTTATATTTGGAGTCGTCAATATCATAATCTTCATTCTTCTCTTGTATCAAAAGGGTTAGGTGATTAATCTTCTTAACTTGGATGCCATCAGGAGTGAAACTCACAGTAAATTCTTTCAAGATAGGGTTTCCAATTATAATCTTCTCCGGGATGTCTTCATCTTTCACAATATGGAACTTGAGATCAGTGCAGTACTCATCAATCTTCACACTGGCAGTAAATGAGCCTTCAGTATAAAACTGCTTTCCAGCGCATCCAGTGAGGCATAATGGTTCTTCATCAGGGTTATAATCTTTGGTAAAATCTTGTATAATCTTAAATTCCGACCTTGTTATTAGGTGTGCATCACTGTGTCATGTCATGACATCGTCTGTGTCACCACAGTTAAAACATCTTTTCACATGTCTTGGCTTGTAGGAATGATTTACAGAAGAGTTAACTGAGTGTGTAGGTTTATTATTCATTCTCTTTTTAAGGTCACTGTAAATATCCAACTTTTTGCGGAAATCCTTTATATCCGAAGAACCATACAACACTGATTTGTTTGTCTCAACATCCTGTATGCCATCAATCACATATTCAATCAGGGCAGCAACTTCAACTTTTCCATGCAGGGCCAACTCCTTCATAGACAAAAAGTATTGCTGATAAGTCTCGTCAGGCTTCATTTTTCGTGAAGCAAGTTGCTTGTGAATCGTAGCACTGTTAAGTTTTGGGCCAAACTCTTCTTTTAAAGCATTTTTCAATGTAGGGTAATCTTTCACTCTTCCAAATGAACGTAAAAATAACTTAGCAGTACCCTCTAGTAATCGCTTTGCATAAATTAATTGTTCAACCTTGCTCCAATTCATTAAACCCGCTACATTTTCAAATTCTTCAAGAAATGTTTCGATCGGGTAGGTATCGTCGCCGGTGAACAAATTCAGGGACTTCTCCAAATCTTTGAACGAAATTTGAACTTCAATTTCGTTATCTTGTTCTTGGGACGGCGTCTTCGACATCTTGCTTTTGGCGGACGCCCTTCTTTTCGGACAATATGTTGGTCTTGCGGTAGTCATTATAGAAAAACTCACGTATTTAAACTCTATCCCGGACGAGCCCCCAAAAGTTGTGGGGATAGTGAATATAAACGAGGGTTAATCTTAATCTTTTTATTCTTTCTAATCTTTGAATTACATCTTTAGTCTTTTTGTTATCAATTATCAAAATCTTCTACATCTTTTCTTTTTTCTCTGACACTCTAAAAACTGACAGTTCTTAATCATTTGACACATGGTCACAAACTTAAAAAATTAAACGAGCTAAAACTATTAAGACCATTCGACATATATATATATATATATTATATATATATATATAAATAGAAAGAAACTAAGTACCTACTACTGTTTTAAGATTTAACATTGTATAAATGTTTTGTAATCACTAGATGTTAAAAATATTATCTAATATCAACTAACAGTCAACAAAAAATATTGTCGTCGATTTTTACATATTCTTTTTACTTCGTACGAAACATAATTGACTATCCTTGTCGTCCTATCTTTTAACGCGCTGAGTGTGTGCGAGAGGGTCGCCGTCGGCCGAGATACAATCTTCGGATTACTTCGGAAGGTGGTATGACTTTTTGCATGCACGCATTGCCAATGTTTACATTTCAAGTTTCAACCTAACCTTAAAACAAACTTTTGTTTTCGTGATTAAAATTAAATTACAGAAAATTGTAATCGATGTTACTACCGTAAACCTATGTATCGTGACCAAACAGTTAAAGTTGTGTGAATGCGGTTAATTTGTATTGCGATCCGGAGCCAACGCTGCACTTAAATCAAATTTTAAGCACTATGCTGTAGGTTTTATTGTCTGTTCATAATGTAGCGTACGACATCCGGTTTGATGGCAGTTAATGTGCAGCAAGATGTGCCAGCGCGGTAACGCCGCGTGCGTGCCAAGTGGCCGCCAGCTCGCCGCACTTGCATTAGCGCATATAGCCCTCACATCCCACAGCGCAGCCTTTCTATTGCTTATGAAATGTTCCTACTTCTGTAGATGCACCCGCACAGGTTTTTAATATCAGGAAAGATCTTAACACTTATGCCTACCCTCTTTTTTATTAATACTTCAATCTAAAAATGATTAAGATTGTTAACAATTACAAGTCAGTTTAAGGAATCAATAATTGATTTCATTTACTGAGTATTGTCAGGTTATTGCGCGCACTCCTGGTGTTATTAAAAGGGTTATAATATATCAGGTAGGTGCGGGAGGATTTTATAAATCCATCTCCCAAATCTACGGCGGTTCCTAACGTTGGTGTATGATGAATTCCAGGGTCATCGAAAGCCGCGTCGCCGCCCACACCCCGGGATTCGAGCCCGCAGACTTCGGGTACGAGACCAGACGCCGCAGGGTGTTCCATGTTTCCTGCTCGGTGCTGACGACATCAGCTCGTGAACTTCCCCCAGCGCGTCGGGTTGGAGATCCGAGCGGTTCAGTGAGCCTGCTACGGACAAAGACATATTTCCAAAGTAAGATCTGTCCATTTTTATTTCGAGTCCCGAGTTGACGCTATCCTCATTTCGTTTTTGTTAATGAGATTCTGATCGTGACCTTGATTTGTTGTGTGTAGTTTTCCCTCGGTAGGGGCCCATACCGAGGTTTATTGCATGTTTGTAACATATTCCATTTTGAACTTTTAATCCGTGAGCATTTGCCAGCTCGTGGATTGGATGTTTGAGAAGGACGAGTAGTCTTGTTTGATTAACAAGTCTTGTTTGATTAACAAAAACTAACAAATTAACGGTACTTGGTTTCGGTTACATACAGTGGGTTTTTTGAATAATTTTTGCCTTTGTCCTCAGAAAACGGTAATGATGGTGAAGGCACTGAATGTTTAGATCCAAGACCAGGGGCTTACGCGCACTCTTCGTGTGCTGTTGCGCGCCCGCCTGCTGCGCTGCTGCGCGCACTCTTCGTGTGCTGCTGCGCGAACTCCTGGTGCGCTGCTGCGCAAGCTCCTCGTATGCTGCTGCGCGCGCTCCTCGTATGCTGCTGCGCGCGCTCCTCGTATGCTGCTGCGCGCAATCGTCGTATGCTGTTGCGCGCACTCCTGGTGCGCTGCTGCGCGCACTCCTGGTGTGCTGCTGCGCGCACTCCTGGTGCTCTGCTGCGCGCACTCCTGGTGCGCTGCTGCGCGCACTCCTGGTGCGCTGCTGCGCACACTCCTCGTGTGCTGCTGCACGCACTTCTCGTGCGCTATTGCGCGCACTCCTGGTGTTATTAAAAGGGTTATATGTCAGGTAGGTGCGGGAGGATTTTATAAATCTATCTCCCAAATCTACGGCGGTTCTTAACGTTGGTGTATGATGAATTCCAGGGTCATCGAAAGCCGCGTCTCCGCCCACACCCCGGGATTCGAGCCCGCAGACTTCGGGTACGAGACCAGACGCTGCAGGGTGTTCCATGTTTCCTGCTCGGTGCTGACGACATCAGCTCGTGAACTTCCCCCAGCGCGTCGGGTTGGAGATCCGAGCGGTTCAGTGAGCCTGCTACGGACAAAGACTTATTTCCAAAGTAAGATCTGTCCATTTTTATTTCGAGTCCCGAGTTGACGCTATCCTCATTTCGTTTTTGTTAATGAGATTCTGATCGTGACCTTGATTTGTTGTGTGTAGTTTTCCCTCTGTAGGGGCCCATACCGAGGTTTATTGCATGTTTGTAACATATTCCATTTTGAACTTTTAATCCGTGAGCATTGGCCAGCTCGTGGATTGGATGTTTGAGAAGGACGAGTAGTCTTGTTTGATTAACAAGTCTTGTTTGATTAACAAAAACTAACAAATTAACGGTACTTGGTTTCGGTTACATACAGTGGGTTTTTTGAATAATTTTTGCCTTTGTCCTCAGAAAACGGTAATGATGGTGAAGGCACTGAATGTTTAGATCCAAGACCAGGGGCTTACGCGCACTCTTCGTGTGCTGTTGCGCGCCCGCCTGGTGCGCTACTGCGCGCAGTCCAGGTGCGCTGCTGCGCGCACTCTTCGTGTGCTGCTACGCGAACTCCTGGTGCGCTGCTGCGCAAGCTCCTCGTATGCTGCTGCGCGCGCTCCTCGTATGCTGCTGCGCGCAATCCTCGTATGCTGTTGCGCGCACTCCTGGTGCGCTGCTGCGCGCACTCCTGGTGTGCTGCTGCGCGCACTCCTGGTGCGCTAATGCGCGCACTCCTGGTGCGCTGCTGCGCGCACTCCTGGTGCGCTGCTGCGCACACTCCTCGTGTGCTGCTGCACGCACTTCTCGTGCGCTATTGCGCGCACTCCTGGTGTTATTAAAAGGGTTATATATCAGGTAGGTGCGGGAGGATTTTATAAATCTATCTCCCAAATCTACGGCGGTTCCTAACGTTGGTGTATGATGAATTCCAGGGTCATCGAAAGCCGCGTCTCCGCCCACACCCCGGGATTCGAGCCCGCAGACTTCGGGTACGAGACCAGACGCCGCAGGGTGTTCCATGTTTCCTGCTCGGTGCTGACGACATCAGCTCGTGAACTTCCCCCAGCGCGTCGGGTTGGAGATCTTAGCGGTTCAGTGAGCCTGCTACGGACAAAGACATATTTCCAAAGTAAGATCTGTCCATTTTTATTTCGAGTCCCGAGTTGACGCTATCCTCATTTCGTTTTTGTTAATGAGATTCTGATCGTGACCTTGATTTGTTGTGTGTAGTTTTCCCTCGGTAGGGGCCCATACCGAGGTTTATTGCATGTTTGTAACATATTCCATTTTGAACTTTTAATCCGTGAGCATTGGCCAGCTCGTGGATTGGATGTTTGAGAAGGACGAGTAGTCTTGTTTGATTAACAGATCTTGTTTGATTAACAAAAACTAACAAATTAACGGTACTTGGTTTCGGTTACATACAGTGGGTTTTGTGAATAATTTTTGCCTATGTCCTCAGAAAACGGTAATGATGGTGAAGGCACTGAATGTTTTGATCCAAGACCAGGGGCTAACGCGCACTCTTCGTGTGCTGTTGCGCGCCCGCCTGGTGCGCTACTGCGCGCACTCCAGGTGCGCTGCTGCGCGCACTCTTCGTGTGCTGCTGCGCGAACTCCTGGTGCGCTGCTGCGCAAGCTCCTCGTATGCTGCTGCGCGCGCTCCTCGTATGCTGCTGCGCGCGCTCCTCGTATGCTGTTGCGCGCACTCCTGGTGCGCTGCTGCGCGCACTCCTGGTGTGCTGCTGCGCGCACTCCTGGTGCGCTGCTGCGAGCACTCCTGGTGCGCTGCTGCGCACACTCCTCGTGTGCTGCTGCACGCACTTCTCGTGCGCTATTGCGCGCACTCCTGGTGTTATTAAAAGGGTTATATATCAGGTAGGTGCGGGAGGATTTTATAAATCTATCTCCCAAATCTACGGCGGTTCCTAACGTTGGTGTATGATGAATTCCAGGGTCATCGAAAGCCGCGTCTCCGCCCACACCCCGGGATTCGAGCCCGCAGACTTCGGGTACGAGACCAGACGCCGCAGGGTGTTCCATGTTTCCTGCTCGGTGCTGACGACATCAGCTCGTGAACTTCCCCCAGCGCGTCGGGTTGGAGATCTTAGCGGTTCAGTGAGCCTGCTACGGACAAAGACATATTTCCAAAGTAAGATCTGTCCATTTTTATTTCGAGTCCCGAGTTGACGCTATCCTCATTTCGTTTTTGTTAATGAGATTCTGATCGTGACCTTGATTTGTTGTGTGTAGTTTTCCCTCGGTAGGGGCCCATACCGAGGTTTATTGCATGTTTGTAACATATTCCATTTTGAACTTTTAATCCGTGAGCATTGGCCAGCTCGTGGATTGGATGTTTGAGAAGGACGAGTAGTCTTGTTTGATTAACAAGTCTTGTTTGATTAACAAAAACTAACAAATTAACGGTACTTGGTTTCGGTTACATACAGTGGGTTTTTTGAATAATTTTTGCCTTTGTCCTCAGAAAACGGTAATGATGGTGAAGGCACTGAATGTTTAGATCCAAGACCAGGGGCTTACGCGCACTCTTCGTGTGCTGTTGCGCGCCCGCCTGGTGCGCTACTGCGCGCCCGCCTGGTGCGCTACTGCGCGCCCGCCTGGTGCGCTACTGCGCGCACTCCAGGTGCGCTACTGCGCGCACTCCAGGTGCGCTGCTGCGCGCACTCTTCGTGTGCTGCTGCGCGAACTCCTGGTGTGCTGCTGCGCAAGCTCCTCGTATGCTGCTGCGCGCGCTCCTCGTATGCTGCTGCGCGCGCTCCTCGTATGCTGCTGCGCGCACTCCTGGTGTGCTGCTGCGCGAACTCCTGGTGCGCTGCTGCGCGCACTCCTGGTGCGCTGCTGCGCACACTCCTCGTGTGCTGCTGCACGCACTTCTCGTGCGCTATTGCGCGCACTCCTGGTGTTATTAAAAGGGTTATATATCAGGTAGGTGCGGGAGGATTTTATAAATCTATCTCCCAAATCTACGGCGGTTCCTAACGTTGGTGTATGATGAATTCCAGGGTCATCGAAAGCCGCGTCTCCGCCCACACCCCGGGATTCGAGCCCGCAGACTTCGGGTACGAGACCAGACGCCGCAGGGTGTTCCATGTTTCCTGCTCGGTGCTGACGACATCAGCTCGTGAACTTCCCCCAGCGCGTCGGGTTGGAGATCTTAGCGGTTCAGTGAGCCTGCTACGGACAAAGACATATTTCCAAAGTAAGATCTGTCCATTTTTATTTCGAGTCCCGAGTTGACGCTATCCTCATTTCGTTTTTGTTAATGAGATTCTGATCGTGACCTTGATTTGTTGTGTGTAGTTTTCCCTCGGTAGGGGCCCATACCGAGGTTTATTGCATGTTTGTAACATATTCCATGTTGAACTTTTAATCCGTGAGCATTGGCCAGCTCGTGGATTGGATGTTTGAGAAGGACGAGTAGTCTTGTTTGATTAACAAGTCTTGTTTGATTAACAAAAACTAACAAATTAACGGTACTTGGTTTCGGTTACATACAGTGGGTTTTTTGAATAATTTTTGCCTTTGTCCTCAGAAAACGGTAATGATGGTGAAGGCACTGAATGTTTAGATCCAAGACCAGGGGCTTACGCGCACTCTTCGTGTGCTGTTGCGCGCCCGCCTGGTGCGCTACTGCGCGCACTCCAGGTGCGCTGCTGCGCGCACTCTTCGTGTGCTGCTGCGCGCACTCTTCGTGTGCTGCTGCGCGCACTCTTCGTGTGCTGCTGCGCGAACTCCTGGTGCGCTGCTGCGCGCACTCTTCGTGTGCTGCTGCGCGCACTCTTCGTGTGCTGCTGCGCGCACTCTTCGTGTGCTGCTGCGCGAACTCCTGGTGCGCTGCTGCGCAAGCTCCTCGTATGCTGCTGCGCGCGCTCCTCGTATGCTGCTGCGCGCGCTCCTCGTATGCTGTTGCGCGCACTCCTGGTGCGCTGCTGCGCGCACTCTTGGTGTGCTGCTGCGCGCACTCCTGGTGCGCTGCTGCGCGCACTCCTGGTGCGCTGCTGCGCACACTCCTCGTGTGCTGCTGCACGCACTTCTCGTGCGCTATTGCGCGCACTCCTGGTGTTATTAAAAGGGTTATATATCAGGTAGGTGCGGGAGGATTTTATAAATCTATCTCCCAAATCTACGGCGGTTCCTAACGTTGGTGTATGATGAATTCCAGGGTCATCGAAAGCCGCGTCTCCGCCCACACCCCGGGATTCGAGCCCGCAGACTTCGGGTACGAGACCAGACGCCGCAGGGTGTTCCATGTTTCCTGCTCGGTGCTGACGACATCAGCTCGTGAACTTCCCCCAGCGCGTCGGGTTGGAGATCTTAGCGGTTCAGTGAGCCTGCTACGGACAAAGACATATTTCCAAAGTAAGATCTGTCCATTTTTATTTCGAGTCCCGAGTTGACGCTATCCTCATTTCGTTTTTGTTAATGAGATTCGTTTGTTGTGTGTAGTTTTCCCTCGGTAGGGGCCCATACCGAGGTTTATTGCATGTTTGTAACATATTCCATTTTGAACTTTTAATCCGTGAGCATTGGCCAGCTCGTGGATTGGATGTTTGAGAAGGACGAGTAGTCTTGTTTGATTAACAAGTCTTGTTTGATTAACAAAAACTAACAAATTAACGGTACTTGGTTTCGGTTACATACAGTGGGTTTTTTGAATAATTTTTGCCTTTGTCCTCAGAAAACGGTAATGATGGTGAAGGCACTGAATGTTTAGATCCAAGACCAGGGGCTTACGCGCACTCTTCGTGTGCTGTTGCGCGCCCGCCTGGTGCGCTACTGCGCGCCCGCCTGGTGCGCTACTGCGCGCACTCCAGGTGCGCTACTGCGCGCACTCCAGGTGCGCTGCTGCGCGCACTCTTCGTGTGCTGCTGCGCTAACTCCTGGTGTGCTGCTGCGCAAGCTCCTCGTATGCTGCTGCGCGCGCTCCTCGTATGCTGCTGCGCGCGCTCCTCGTATGCTGCTGCGCGCACTCCTGGTGTGCTGCTGCGCGCACTCCTGGTGCGCTGCTGCGCGCACTCCTGGTGCGCTGCTGCGCACACTCCTCGTGTGCTGCTGCACGCACTTCTCGTGCGCTATTGCGCGCACTCCTGGTGTTATTAAAAGGGTTATATATCAGGTAGGTGCGGGAGGATTTTATAAATCTATCTCCCAAATCTACGGCGGTTCTTAACGTTGGTGTATGATGAATTCCAGGGTCATCGAAAGCCGCGTCTCCGCCCACACCCCGGGATTCGAGCCCGCAGACTTCGGGTACGAGACCAGACGCTGCAGGGTGTTCCATGTTTCCTGCTCGGTGCTGACGACATCAGCTCGTGAACTTCCCCCAGCGCGTCGGGTTGGAGATCCGAGCGGTTCAGTGAGCCTGCTACGGACAAAGACATATTTCCAAAGTAAGATCTGTCCATTTTTATTTCGAGTCCCGAGTTGACGCTATCCTCATTTCGTTTTTGTTAATGAGATTCTGATCGTGACCTTGTGTGGTCTTGTTTGATTAACAAAAACTAACAAATTAACGGTACTTGGTTTCGGTTACATACAGTGGGTTTTGTGAATTATTTTTGCCTATGTCCTCAGAAAACGGTAATGATGGTGAAGGCACTGAATGTTTAGATCCAAGACCAGGGGCTAACGCGCACTCTTCGTGTGCTGTTGCGCGCCCGCCTGGTGCGCTACTGCGCGCACTCCAGGTGCGCTGCTGCGCGCACTCTTCGTGTGCTGCTGCGCGAACTCCTGGTGCGCTGCTGCGCAAGCTCCTCTTATGCTGCTGCGCGCGCTCCTCGTATGCTGCTGCGCGCGCTCCTCGTATGCTGTTGCGCGCACTCCTGGTGCGCTGCTGCGCGCACTCCTGGTGTGCTGCTGCGCGCACTCCTGGTGCGCTGCTGCGAGCACTCCTGGTGCGCTACTGCGCACACTCCTCGTGTGCTGCTGCACGCACTACTCGTGCGCTATTGCGCGCACTCCTGGTGTTATTAAAAGGGTTATATATCAGGTAGGTGCGGGAGGATTTTATAAATCTATCTTCCAAATCTACGGCGGTTCCTAACGTTGGTGTATGATGAATTCCAGGGTCATCGAAAGCCGCGTCTCCGCCCACACCCCGGGATTCGAGCCCGCAGACTTCGGGTACGAGACCAGACGCTGCAGGGTGTTCCATGTTTCCTGCTCAGTGCTGACGACATTAGCTCGTGAACTTCCCCCAGCGCGTCGGGTTGGAGATCCGAGCGGTTCAGTGAGCCTGCTACGGACAAAGACATATTTCCAAAGTAAGATCTGTCCATTTTTATTTCGAGTCCCGAGTTGACGCTATCCTCATTTCGTTTTTGTTAATGAGATTCTGATCGTGACCTTGATTTGTTGTGTGTAGTTTTCCCTCGGTAGGGGCCCATACCGAGGTTTATTGCATGTTTGTAACATATTCCATTTTGAACTTTTAATCCGTGAGCATTGGCCAGCACGTGGATTGGATGTTTGAGAAGGACGAGTAGTCTTGTTTGATTAACAAGTCTTGTTTGATTAACAAAAACTAACAAATTAACGGTACTTGGTTTCGGTTACATACAGTGGGTTTTTTGAATAATTTTTGCCTTTGTCCTCAGAAAACGGTAATGATGGTGAAGGCACTGAATGTTTAGATCCAAGACCAGGGGCTTACGCGCACTCTTCGTGTGCTGTTGCGCGCCCGCCTGGTGCGCTACTGCGCGCACTCCAGGTGCGCTGCTGCGCGCACTCTTCGTGTGCTGCTGCGCGCAGTCTTCGTGTGCTGCTGCGCGAACTCCTGGTGCGCTGCTGCGCAAGCTCCTCGTATGCTGCTGCGCGCGCTCCTCGTATGCTGCTGCGCGCGCTCCTCGTATGCTGTTGCGCGCACTCCTGGTGCGCTGCTGCGCGCACTCTTGGTGTGCTGCTGCGCGCACTCCTGGTGCGCTGCTGCGCGCACTCCTGGTGCGCTGCTGCGCACACTCCTCGTGTGCTGCTGCACGCACTTCTCGTGCGCTATTGCGCGCACTCCTGGTGTTATTAAAAGGGTTATATATCAGGTAGGTGCGGGAGGATTTTATAAATCTATCTCCCAAATCTACGGCGGTTCTTAACGTTGTTGTATGATGAATTCCAGGGTCATCGAAAGCCGCGTCTCCGCCCACACCCCGGGATTCGAGCCCGCAGACTTCGGGTACGAGACCAGACGCTGCAGGGTGTTCCATGTTTCCTGCTCGGTGCTGACGACATTAGCTCGTGAACTTCCCCCAGCGCTTCGGGTTGGAGATCTTAGCGGTTCAGTGAGCCTGCTACGGACAAAGACATATTTCCAAAGTAAGATCTGTCCATTTTTATTTCGAGTCCCGAGTTGACGCTATCCTCATTTCGTTTTTGTTAATGAGATTCTGATCGTGACCTTGATTTGTTGTGTGTAGTTTTCCCTCGGTAGGGGCCCATACCGAGGTTTATTGCATGTTTGTAACATATTCCATTTTGAACTTTTAATCCGTGAGCATTGGCCAGCTCGTGGATTGGATGTTTGAGAAGGACGAGTAGTCTTGTTTGATTAACAAGTCTTGTTTGATTAACAAAAACTAACAAATTAACGGTACTTGGTTTCGGTTACATACAGTGGGTTTTTTGAATAATTTTTGCCTTTGTCCTCAGAAAACGGTAATGATGGTGAAGGCACTGAATGTTTAGATCCAAGACCAGGGGCTTACGCGCACTCTTCGTGTGCTGTTGCGCGCCCGCCTGGTGCGCTACTGCGCGCACTCCAGGTGCGCTGCTGCGCGCACTCTTCGTGTACTGCTGCGCGAACTCCTGGTGTGCTGCTGCGCAAGCTCCTCGTATGCTGCTGCGCGCGCTCCTCGTATGCTGCTGCGCGCGCTCCTCGTATGCTGCTGCGCGCACTCCTGGTGTGCTGCTGCGCGCACTCCTGGTGCGCTGCTGCGCGCACTCCTGGTGCGCTGCTGCGCACACTCCTCGTGTGCTGCTGCACGCACTTCTCGTGCGCTATTGCGCGCACTCCTGGTGTTATTAAAAGGGTTATATATCAGGTAGGTGCGGGAGGATTTTATAAATCTATCTCCCAAATCTACGGCGGTTTTTAACGTTGTTGTATGATGAATTCCAGGGCCATCGAAAGCCGCGTCTCCGCCCACACCCCGGGATTCGAGCCCGCAGACTTCGGGTACGAGACCAGACGCTGCAGGGTGTTCCATGTTTCCTGCTCGGTGCTGACGACATCAGCTCGTGAACTTCCCCCAGCGCGTCGGGTTGGAGATCTTAGCGGTTCAGTGAGCCTGCTACGGACAAAGACATATTTCCAAAGTAAGATCTGTCCATTTTTATTTCGAGTCCCGAGTTGACGCTATCCTCATTTCGTTTTTGTTAATGAGATTCTGATCGTGACCTCGATTTGTTGTGTGTAGTTTTCCCTCGGTAGGGGCCCATACTGAGGTTTATTGCATGTTTGTAACATATTCCATTTTGAACTTTTAATCCGTGAGCATTGGCCAGCTCGTGGATTGGATGTTTGAGAAGGACGAGTAGTCTTGTTTGATTAACAAGTCTTGTTTGATTAACAAAAACTAACAAATTAACGGTACTTGGTTTCGGTTACATACAGTGGGTTTTTTTGAATAATTTTTGCCTTTGTCCTCAGAAAACGGTAATGATGGTGAAGGCACTGAATGTTTAGATCCAAGACCAGGGGCTTACGCGCACTCTTCGTGTGCTGTTGCGCGCCCGCCTGGTGCGCTACTGCGCGCACTCCAGGTGCGCTGCTGCGCGCACTCTTCGTGTGCTGCTGCGCGAACTCCTGGTGCGCTGCTGCGCAAGCTCCTCGTATGCTGCTGCGCGCGCTCCTCGTATGCTGCTGCGCGCGCTCCTCGTATGCTGTTGCGCGCACTACTGGTGCGCTGCTGCGCGCACTCCTGGTGTGCTGCTGCGCGCACTCCTGGTGCGCTGCTGCGCGCTGCTGCGCGCACTCCTGGTGCGCTGCTGCGCGCTGCTGCGCGCACTCCTGGTGCGCTGCTGCGCACACTCCTCGTGTGCTGCTGCACGCACTTCTCGTGCGCTATTGCGCGCACTCCTGGTGTTATTAAAAGGGTTATATATCAGGTAGGTGCGGGAGGATTTTATAAATCTATCTCCCAAATCTACGGCGGTTCTTAACGTTGGTGTATGATGAATTCCAGGGTCATCGAAAGCCGCGTCTCCGCCCACACCCCGGGATTCGAGCCCGCAGACTTCGGGTACGAGACCAGACGCTGCAGGGTGTTCCATGTTTCCTGCTCGGTGCTGACGACATCAGCTCGTGAACTTCCCCCAGCGCGTCGGGTTGGAGATCCGAGCGGTTCAGTGATCCTGCTACGGACAAAGACATATTTCCAAAGTAAGATCTGTCCATTTTTATTTCGAGTCCCGAGTTGACGCTATCCTCATTTCGTTTTTGTTAATGAGATTCTGATCGTGACCTTGATTTGTTGTGTGTAGTTTTCCCTCGGTAGGGGCCCATACCGAGGTTTATTGCATGTTTGTAACATATTCCATTTTGAACTTTTAATCCGTGAGCATTGGCCAGCTCGTGGATTGGATGTTTGAGAAGGACGAGTAGTCTTGTTTGATTTACAAGTCTTGTTTGATTAACAAAAACTAACAAATTAACGGTACTTGGTTTCGGTTACATACAGTGGGTTTTTTGAATAATTTTTGCCTTTGTCCTCAGAAAACGGTAATGATGGTGAAGGCACTGAATGTTTAGATCCAAGACCAGGGGCTTACGCGCACTCTTCGTGTGCTGTTGCGCGCCCGCCTGGTGCGCTACTGCGCGCACTCCAGGTGCGCTGCTGCGCGCACTCTTCGTGTGCTGCTGCGCGAACTCTTCGTGTGCTGCTGCGCGAACTCCTGGTGCGCTGCTGCGCAAGCTCCTCGTATGCTGCTGCGCGCGCTCCTCGTATGCTGCTGCGCGCAATCCTCGTATGCTGTTGCGCGCACTCCTGGTGCGCTGCTGCGCGCACTCCTGGTGCGCTGCTGCGCACACTCCTCGTGTGCTGCTGCACGCACTTCTCGTGCGCTATTGCGCGCACTCCTGGTGTTATTAAAAGGGTTATATATCAGGTAGGTGCGGGAGGATTTTATAAATCTATCTCCCAAATCTACGGCGGTTCCTAACGTTGGTGTATGATGAATTCCAGGGTCATCGAAAGCCGCGTCTCCGCCCACACCCCGGGATTCGAGCCCGCAGACTTCGGGTACGAGACCAGACGCTGCAGGGTGTTCCATGTTTCCTGCTCGGTGCTGACGACATTAGCTCGTGAACTTCCCCCAGCGCGTCGGGTTGGAGATCCGAGCGGTTCAGTGAGCCTGCTACGGACAAAGACATATTTCCAAAGTAAGATCTGTCCATTTTTATTTCGAGTCCCGAGTTGACGCTATCCTCATTTCGTTTTTGTTAATGAGATTCTGATCGTGACCTTGATTTGTTGTGTGTAGTTTTCCCTCGGTAGGGGCCCATACCGAGGTTTATTGCATGTTTGTAACATATTCCATTTTGAACTTTTAATCCGTGAGCATTGGCCAGCTCGTGGATTGGATGTTTGAGAAGGACGAGTAGTCTTGTTTGATTAACAAGTCTTGTTTGATTAACAAAACTAACAAATTAACGGTACTTGGTTTCGGTTACATACAGTGGGTTTTTTGAATAATTTTTGCCTTTGTCCTCAGAAAACGGTAATGATGGTGAAGGCACTGAATGTTTAGATCCAAGACCAGGGGCTTACGCGCACTCTTCGTGTGCTGTTGCGCGCCCGCCTGGTGCGCTACTGCGCGCACTCCAGGTGCGCTGCTGCGCGCACTCTTCGTGTGCTGCTGCGCGAACTCCTGGTGCGCTGCTGCGCAAGCTCCTCGTATGCTGCTGCGCGCGCTCCTCGTATGCTGCTGCGCGCACTCCTCGTATGCTGTTGCGCGCACTCCTGGTGCGCTGCTGCGCGCACTCCTGGTGTGCTGCTGCGCGCACTCCTGGTGCGCTGCTGCGCGCACTCCTGGTGCGCTGCTGCGCACACTCCTCGTGTGCTGCTGCACGCACTTCTCGTGCGCTATTGCGCGCACTCCTGGTGTTATTAAAAGGGTTATATATCAGGTAGGTGCGGGAGGATTTTATAAATCTATCTCCCAAATCTACGGCGGTTCTTAACGTTGGTGTATGATGAATTCCAGGGTCATCGAAAGCCGCGTCTCCGCCCACACCCCGGGATTCGAGCCCGCAGACTTCGGGTACGAGACCAGACGCTGCAGGGTGTTCCATGTTTCCTGCTCGGTGCTGACGACATCAGCTCGTGAACTTCCCCCAGCGCGTCGGGTTGGAGATCCGAGCGGTTCAGTGAGCCTGCTACGGACAAAGACATATTTCCAAAGTAAGATCTGTCCATTTTTATTTCGAGTCCCGAGTTGACGCTATCCTCATTTCGTTTTTGTTAATGAGATTCTGATCGTGACCTTGATTTGTTGTGTGTAGTTTTCCCTCTGTAGGGGCCCATACCGAGGTTTATTGCATGTTTGTAACATATTCCATTTAGAACTTTTAATCCGTGAGCATTGGCCAGCTCGTGGATTGGATGTTTGAGAAGGACGAGTAGTCTTGTTTGATTAACAAGTCTTGTTTGATTAACAAAAACTAACAAATTAACGGTACTTGGTTTCGGTTACATACAGTGGGTTTTTTGAATAATTTTTGCCTTTGTCCTCAGAAAACGGTAATGATGGTGAAGGCACTGAATGTTTAGATCCAAGACCAGGGGCTTACGCGCACTCTTCGTGTGCTGTTGCGCGCCCGCCTGGTGCGCTACTGCGCGCACTCCAGGTGCGCTGCTGCGCGCACTCTTCGTGTGCTGCTGCGCGAACTCCTGGTGCGCTGCTGCGCAAGCTCCTCGTATGCTGCTGCGCGCGCTCCTCGTATGCTGCTGCGCGCAATCCTCGTATGCTGTTGCGCGCACTCCTGGTGCGCTGCTGCGCGCACTCCTGGTGTGCTGCTGCGCGCACTCCTGGTGCGCTGCTGCGCGCACTCCTGGTGCGCTGCTGCGCACACTCCTCGTGTGCTGCTGCACGCACTTCTCGTGCGCTATTGCGCGCACTCCTGGTGTTATTAAAAGGGTTATATATCAGGTAGGTGCGAGAGGATTTTATAAATCTATCTCCCAAATCTACGGCGGTTCCTAACGTTGGTGTATGATGAATTCCAGGGTCATCGAAAGCCGCGTCTCCGCCCACACCCCGGGATTCGAGCCCGCAGACTTCGGGTACGAGACCAGACGCCGCAGGGTGTTCCATGTTTCCTGCTCGGTGCTGACGACATCAGCTCGTGAACTTCCCCCAGCGCGTCGGGTTGGAGATCTTAGCGGTTCAGTGAGCCTGCTACGGACAAAGACATATTTCCAAAGTAAGATCTGTCCATTTTTATTTCGAGTCCCGAGTTGACGCTATCCTCATTTCGTTTTTGTTAATGAGATTCTGATCGTGACCTTGATTTGTTGTGTGTAGTTTTCCCTCGGTAGGGGCCCATACTGAGGTTTATTGCATGTTTGTAACATATTCCATTTTGAACTTTTAATCCGTGAGCATTGGCCAGCTCGTGGATTAGATGTTTGAGAAGGACGAGTAGTCTTGTTTGATTAACAAGTCTTGTTTGATTAACAAAAACTAACAAATTAACGGTACTTGGTTTCGGTTACATACAGTGGGTTTTTTTGAATAATTTTTGCCTTCTCAGAAAACGGTAATGATGGTGAAGGCACTGAATGTTTAGATCCAAGACCAGGGGCTTACGCGCACTCTTCGTGTGCTGTTGCGCGCCCGCCTGGTGCGCTACTGCGCGCACTCCAGGTGCGCTGCTGCGCTGCTGCGCGCACTCTTCGTGTGCTGCTGCGCGAACTCCTGGTGCGCTGCTGCGCAAGCTCCTCGTATGCTGCTGCGCGCGCTCCTCGTATGCTGCTGCGCGCGCTCCTCGTATGCTGTTGCGCGCACTCCTGGTGTGCTGCTGCGCGCACTCCTGGTGCGCTGCTGCGCGCACTCCTGGTGCGCTGCTGCGCGCACTCCTGGTGCGCTGCTGCGCGCACTCCTGGTGCGCTGCTGCGCACACTCCTCGTGTGCTGCTGCACGCACTCCTGGTGTTATTAAAAGGGTTATATATCAGGTAGGTGCGGGAGGATTTTATAAATCTATCTCCCAAATCTACGGCGGTTTTTAACGTTGGTGTATGATGAATTCCAGGGTCATCGAAAGCCGCGTCTCCGCCCACACCCCGGGATTCGAGCCCGCAGACTTCGGGTACGAGACCAGACGCTGCAGGGTGTTCCATGTTTCCTGCTCGGTGCTGACGACATCAGCTCGTGAACTTCCCCCAGCGCGTCGGGTTGGAGATCCGAGCGGTTCAGTGAGCCTGCTACGGACAAAGACATATCTCCAAAGTAAGATCTGTCCATTTTTATTTCGAGTCCCAAGTTGACGCTACCCTCATTTCGTTTTTGTTAATGAGATTCTGATCGTGACCTAGATTTGTTGTGTGTAGTTTTCCCTCGGTAGGGGCCCATACCGAGGTTTATTGCATGTTTGTAACATATTCCATTTTGAACTTTTAATCCGTGAGCATTGGCCAGCTCGTGGATTGGATGTTTGAGAAGGACGAGTAGTCTTGTTTGATTAACAAAAACTAACAAATTAACGGTACTTGGTTACGGTTACATACAGTGGGTTTTTTGAATAATTTTTGCCTTTGTCCTCAGAAAACGGTAATGATGGTGAAGGCACTGAATGCTTAGATCCAAAACCAGGGGCTTACGCGCACTCTTCGTGTGCTGTTGCGCGCCCGCCTGGTGCGCTACTGCGCGCACTCCAGGTGCGCTGCTGCGCGCACTCTTCGTGTGCTGCTGCGCGCACTCCTGGTGCGCTGCTGCGCGCGCTCCTCGTATGCTGCTGCGCGCGCTCCTCGTATGCTGTTGCGCGCACTCCTGGTGCGCTGCTGCGCGCACTCCTGGTGCGCTGCTACGCGCACTCTCCGTGCGCTTTTGCGCGCACTCCTGGTGCGCTGCTGCGCGCACTCCTGGTGCGCTGCTGCGCGCACTCCTGGTGTGCTGCTGTGCGCACTCCTCGTGTGCTGCTGCACGCACTCCTCGTGCGCTATTGCGCGCACTCCTGGTGTTATTAAAAGGGTTATATATCAGGTAGGTGCGGGAGGATTTTATAAATCTATCTCCCAAATCTACGGCGGTTCCTAACGTTGGTGTATGATGAATTCCAGGGTCATCGAAAGCCGCGTCTCCGCCCACACCCCGGGATTCGAGCCCGCAGACTTCGGGTACGAGACCAGACGCCGCAGGGTGTTCCATGTTTCCTGCTCGGTGCTGACGACATCAGCTCGTGAACTTCCCCCAGCGCGTCGGGTTGGAGATCTTAGCGGTTCAGTGAGCCTGCTACGGACAAAGACATATTTCCAAAGTAAGATCTGTCCATTTTTATTTCGAGTCCCGAGTTGACGCTATCCTCATTTCGTTTTTGTTAATGAGATTCTGATCGTGACCTTGATTTGTTGTGTGTAGTTTTCCCTCGGTAGGGGCCCATACCGAGGTTAATTGCATGTTTGTAACATATTCCATTTTGAACTTTTAATCCGTGAGCATTGGCCAGCTCGTGGATTATATGTTTGAGAAGGACGAGTAGTCTTGTTTGATTAACAAGTCTTGTTTGATTAACAAAAACTAACAAATTAACGGTACTTGGTTACGGTTACATACAGTGGGTTTTTTGAATAATTTTTGCCTTTGTCCTCAGAAAACGGTAATGATGGTGAAGGCACTGAATGTTTAGATCCAAGACCAGGGGCTAACGCGCACTCTTCGTGTGCTGTTGTGCGCCCGCCTGGTGCGCTACTGCGCGCACTCCAGGTGCGCTGCTGCACGCACTCTTCGTGTGCTGCTGCGCGAACTCCTGGTGCGCTGCTGCGCAAGCTCCTCGTATGCTGCTGCGCGCGCTCCTCGTATGCTGCTGCGCGCGCTCCTCGTATGCTGTTGCGCGCACTCCTGGTGCGCTGCTGCGCGCACTCCTGGTGTGCTGCTACGCGCACTCCTGGTGCGCTGCTGCGCGCACTCCTGGTGCGCTGCTGCGCACACTCCTCGTGTGCTGCTGCATGCACTTCTCGTGCGCTATTGCGCGCACTCCTGGTGCGCTGCTGCGCACACTCCTCGTGTGCTGCTGCACGCACTTCTCGTGCGCTATTGCGCGCACTCCTGGTGTTATTAAAAGGGTTATATATCAGGTAGGTGCGGGAGGATTTTATAAATCTATCTCCCAAATCTACGGCGGTTCCTAACGTTGGTGTATGATGAATTCCAGGGTCATCGAAAGCCGCGTCTCCGCCCACACCCCGGGATTCGAGCCCGCAGACTTCGGGTACGAGACCAGACGCCGCAGGGTGTTCCATGTTTCCTGCTCGGTGCTGATGACATCAGCTCGTGAACTTCCCCCAGCGCGTCGGGTTGGAGATCTTAGCGGTTCAGTGAGCCTGCTACGGACAAAGACATATTTCCAAAGTAAGATCTGTCCATTTTTATTTCGAGTCCCGAGTTGACGCTATCCTCATTTCGTTTTTGTTAATGAGATTCTGATCGTGACCTTGATTTGTTGTGTGTAGTTTTCCCTCGGTAGGGGCCCATACCGAGGTTTATTGCATGTTTGTAACATATTCCATTTTGAACTTTTAATCCGTGAGCATTGGCCAGCTCGTGGATTGGATGTTTGAGAAGGACGAGTAGTCTTGTTTGATTAACAAAAACTAACAAATTAACGGTACTTGGTTACGGTTACATACAGTGGGTTTTTTGAATAATTTTTGCCTTTGTCCTCAGAAAACGGTAATGATGGTGAAGGTACTGAATGTTTAGATCCAAAACCAGGGGCTTACGCGCACTCTTCGTGTGCTGTTGCGCGCCCGCCTGGTGCGCTACTGCGCGCACTCCAGGTGCGCTGCTGCGCGCACTCTTCGTGTGCTGCTGCGCGCACTCCTGGTGCGCTGCTGCGCGCGCTCCTCGTATGCTGCTGCGCGCGCTCCTCGTATGCTGTTGCGCGCACTCCTGGTGTGCTGCTGCACGCACTCCTGGTGCGCTGCTGCGCGCACTCCTGGTGTGCTGCTGCGCACACTCCTCGTGTGCTGCTGCACGCACTTCTCGTGCGCTATTGCGCGCACTCCTGGTGTTATTAAAAGGGTTATATATCAGGTAGGTGCGGGAGGATTTTATAAATCTATCTCCCAAATCTACGGCGGTTCCTAACGTTGGTGTATGATGAATTCCAGGGTCATCGAAAGCCGCGTCTCCGCCCACACCCCGGGATTCAAGCCCGCAGACTTCGGGTACGAGACCAGACGCTGCAGGGTGTTCCATGTTTCCTGCTCGGTGCTGACGACATCAGCTCGTGAACTTCCCCCAGCGCGTCGGGTTGGAGATCTTAGCGGTTCAGTGAGCCTGCTACGGACAAAGACATATTTCCAAAGTAAGATCTGTCCATTTTTATTTCGAGTCCCGAGTTGACGCTATCCTCATTTCGTTTTTGTTAATGAGATTCTGATCGTGACCTTGATTTGTTGTGTGTAGTTTTCCCTTGGTAGGGGCCCATACTGAGGTTTATTGCATGTTTGTAACATATTCCATTTTGAACTTTTAATCCGTGAGCATTGGCCAGCTCGTGGATTGGATGTTTGAGAAGGACGAGTAGTCTTGTTTGATTAACAAGTCTTGTTTGATTAACAAAAACTAACAAATTAACGGTACTTGGTTTCGGTTACATACAGTGGGTTTTTTTGAATAATTTTTGCCTTTGTCCTCAGAAAACGGTAATGATGGTGAAGGCACTGAATGTTTAGATCCAAGACCAGGGGCTTACGCGCACTCTTCGTGTGCTGTTGCGCGCCCGCCTGGTGCGCTACTGCGCGCACTCCAGGTGCGCTGCTGCGCGCACTCTTCGTGTGCTACTGCGCGAACTCCTGGTGCGCTGCTACGCAAGCTCCTCGTATGCTGCTGCGCGCGCTCCTCGTATGCTGCTGCGCGCGCTCCTCGTATGCTGTTGCGCGCACTCCTGGTGCGCTGCTGCGCGCACTCCTGGTGTGCTGCTGCGCGCACTCCTGGTGCGCTGCTGCGCGCACTCCTGGTGCGCTGCTGCGCGCACTCCTGGTGCGCTGCTGCGCGCTTCTGCGCGCACTCCTGGTGCGCTGCTGCGCGCTGCTGCGCGCACTCCTGGTGCGCTGCTGCGCACACTCCTCGTGTGCTGCTGCACGCACTTCTCGTGCGCTATTGCGCGCACTCCTGGTGTTATTAAAAGGGTTATATATCAGGTAGGTGCGGGAGGATTTTATAAATCTATCTCCCAAATCTACGGCGGTTCTTAACGTTGGTGTATGATGAATTCCAGGGTCATCGAAAGCCGCGTCTCCGCCCACACCCCGGTATTCGAGCCCGCAGACTTCGGGTACGAGACCAGACGCTGCAGGGTGTTCCATGTTTCCTGCTCGGTGCTGACGACATCAGCTCGTGAACTTCCCCCAGCGCGTCGGGTTGGAGATCCGAGCGGTTCAGTGAGCCTGCTACGGACAAAGACATATTTCCAAAGTAAGATCTGTCCATTTTTATTTCGAGTCCCGAGTTGACGCTATCCTCATTTCGTTTTTGTTAATGAGATTCTGATCGTGACCTTGATTTGTTGTGTGTAGTTTTCCCTCTGTAGGGGCCCATACCGAGGTTTATTGCATGTTTGTAACATATTCCATTTTGAACTTTTAATCCGTGAGCATTGGCCAGCTCGTGGATTGGATGTTTGAGAAGGACGAGTAGTCTTGTTTGATTTACAAGTCTTGTTTGATTAACAAAAACTAACAAATTAACGGTACTTGGTTTCGGTTACATACAGTGGGTTTTTTGAATAATTTTTGCCTTTGTCCTCAGAAAACGGTAATGATGGTGAAGGCACTGAATGTTTAGATCCAAGACCAGGGGCTTACGCGCACTCTTCGTGTGCTGTTGCGCGCCCGCCTGGTGCGCTACTGCGCGCACTCCAGGTGCGCTGCTGCGCGCACTCTTCGTGTGCTGCTGCGCGAACTCCTGGTGCGCTGCTGCGCAAGCTCCTCGTATGCTGCTGCGCGCGCTCCTCGTATGCTGCTGCGCGCAATCCTCGTATGCTGTTGCGCGCACTCCTGGTGCGCTGCTGCGCGCACTCCTGGTGCGCTGCTGCGCGCACTCCTGGTGCGCTGCTGCGCACACTCCTCGTGTGCTGCTGCACGCACTTCTCGTGCGCTATTGCGCGCACTCCTGGTGTTATTAAAAGGGTTATATATCAGGTAGGTGCGGGAGGATTTTATAAATCTATCTCCCAAATCTACGGCGGTTCCTAACGTTGGTGTATGATGAATTCCAGGGTCATCGAAAGCCGCGTCTCCGCCCACACCCCGGGATTCGAGCCCGCAGACTTCGGGTACGAGACCAGACGCTGCAGGGTGTTCCATGTTTCCTGCTCGGTGCTGACGACATTAGCTCGTGAACTTCCCCCAGCGCGTCGGGTTGGAGATCCGAGCGGTTCAGTGAGCCTGCTACGGACAAAGACATATTTCCAAAGTAAGATCTGTCCATTTTTATTTCGAGTCCCGAGTTGACGCTATCCTCATTTCGTTTTTGTTAATGAGATTCTGATCGTGACCTTGATTTGTTGTGTGTAGTTTTCCCTCGGTAGGGGCCCATACCGAGGTTTATTGCATGTTTGTAACATATTCCATTTTGAACTTTTAATCCGTGAGCATTGGCCAGCTCGTGGATTGGATGTTTGAGAAGGACGAGTAGTCTTGTTTGATTAACAAGTCTTGTTTGATTAACAAAAACTAACAAATTAACGGTACTTGGTTTCGGTTACATACAGTGGGTTTTTTGAATAATTTTTGCCTTTGTCCTCAGAAAACGGTAATGATGGTGAAGGCACTGAATGTTTAGATCCAAGACCAGGGGCTTACGCGCACTCTTCGTGTGCTGTTGCGCGCCCGCCTGGTGCGCTACTGCGCGCACTCCAGGTGCGCTGCTGCGCGCACTCTTCGTGTGCTGCTGCGCGCACTCCTGGTGCGCTGCTGCGCGCGCTCCTCGTATGCTGCTGCGCGCGCTCCTCGTATGCTGTTGCGCGCACTCCTGGTGCGCTGCTGCGCGCACTCCTGGTGCGCTGCTACGCGCACTCTCCGTGCGCTTTTGCGCGCACTCCTGGTGCGCTGCTGCGCGCACTCCTGGTGCGCTGCTGCGCGCACTCCTGGTGTGCTGCTGTGCGCACTCCTCGTGTGCTGCTGCGCGCACTCCTGGTGCGCTGCTGCGCGCACTCCTGGTGTGCTGCTGTGCGCACTCCTCGTGTGCTGCTGCACGCACTCCTCGTGTGCTGCTGCACGCACTCCTCGTGCGCTATTGCGCGCACTCCTGGTGTTATTAAAAGGGTTATATATCAGGTAGGTGCGGGAGGATTTTATAAATCTATCTCCCAAATCTACGGCGGTTCCTAACGTTGGTGTATGATGAATTCCAGGGTCATCGAAAGCCGCGTCTCCGCCCACACCCCGGGATTCGAGCCCGCAGACTTCGGGTACGAGACCAGACGCCGCAGGGTGTTCCATGTTTCCTGCTCGGTGCTGACGACATCAGCTCGTGAACTTCCCCCAGCGCGTCGGGTTGGAGATCTTAGCGGTTCAGTGAGCCTGCTACGGACAAAGACATATTTCCAAAGTAAGATCTGTCCATTTTTATTTCGAGTCCCGAGTTGACGCTATCCTCATTTCGTTTTTGTTAATGAGATTCTGATCGTGACCTTGATTTGTTGTGTGTAGTTTTCCCTCGGTAGGGGCCCATACCGAGGTTTATTGCATGTTTGTAACATATTCCATTTTGAACTTTAATCCGTGAGCATTGGCCAGCTCGTGGATTGGATGTTTGAGAAGGACGAGTAGTCTTGTTTGATTAACAAAAACTAACAAATTAACGGTACTTGGTTACGGTTACATACAGTGGGTTTTTTGAATAATTTTTGCCTTTGTCCTCAGAAAACGGTAATGATGGTGAAGGCACTGAATGTTTAGATCCAAAACCAGGGGCTTACGCGCACTCTTCGTGTGCTGTTGCGCGCCCGCCTGGTGCGCTACTGCGCGCACTCCAGGTGCGCTGCTGCGCGCACTCTTCGTGTGCTGCTGCGCGCACTCCTGGTGCGCTGCTGCGCGCGCTCCTCGTATGCTGCTGCGCGCGCTCCTCGTATGCTGTTGCGCGCACTCCTGGTGCGCTGCTGCGCGCACTCCTGGTGCGCTGCTACGCGCACTCTCCGTGCGCTTTTGCGCGCACTCCTGGTGCGCTGCTGCGCGCACTCCTGGTGCGCTGCTGCGCGCACTCCTGGTGTGCTGCTGTGCGCACTCCTCGTGTGCTGCTGCACGCACTCCTCGTGCGCTATTGCGCGCACTCCTGGTGTTATTAAAAGGGTTATATATCAGGTAGGTGCGGGAGGATTTTATAAATCTATCTCCCAAATCTACGGCGGTTCCTAACGTTGGTGTATGATGAATTCCAGGGTCATCGAAAGCCGCGTCTCCGCCCACACCCCGGGATTCGAGCCCGCAGACTTCGGGTACGAGACCAGACGCCGCAGGGTGTTCCATGTTTCCTGCTCGGTGCTGACGACATCAGCTCGTGAACTTCCCCCAGCGCGTCGGGTTGGAGATCCGAGCGGTTCAGTGAGCCTGCTACGGACAAAGACATATTTCCAAAGTAAGATCTGTCCATTTTTATTTTGAGTCCCGAGTTGACGCTTTCCTCATTTCGTTTTTGTTAATGAGATTCTGATCGTGACCTTGATTTGTTGTGTGTAGTTTTCCCTCGGTAGGGGCCCATACCGAGGTTTATTGCATGTTTGTAACATATTCCATTTTGAACTTTTAATCCGTGAGCATTGGCCAGCTCGTGGACTGGATGTTTGAGAAGGACGAGTAGTCTTGTTTGATTAACAAGTCTTGTTTGATTAACAAAAACTAACAAATTAACGGTACTTGGTTTCGGTTACATACAGTGGGTTTTTGAATAATTTTTGCCTTTGTCCTCAGAAAACGGTAATGATGGTGAAGGCACTGAATGTTTAGATCCAAGACCAGGGGCTAACGCGCACTCTTCGTGTGCTGTTGCGCGCCCGCCTGGTGCGCTACTGCGCGCACTCCAGGTGCGCTGCTGCGCGCACTCTTCGTGTGCTGCTGCGCGAACTCCTGGTGCGCTGCTGCGCAAGCTCCTCGTATGCTGCTGCGCGCGCTCCTCGTATGCTGCTGCGCGCGCTCCTCGTATGCTGTTGCGCGCACTCCTGGTGCGCTGCTGCGCGCACATCTAGTGTGCTGCTGCGCGCACTCCTGGTGCGCTGCTGCGCGCACTCCTGGTGCGCTGCTGCGCACACTCCTCGTGTGCTGCTGCACGCACTTCTCGTGCGCTATTGCGCGCACTCCTGGTGCGCTGCTGCGCACACTCCTCGTGTGCTGCTGCACGCACTTCTCGTGCGCTATTGCGCGCACTCCTGGTGTTATTAAAAGGGTTATATATCAGGTAGGTGCGGGAGGATTTTATAAATCTATCTCCCAAATCTACGGCGGTTCCTAACGTTGGTGTATGATGAATTCCAGGGTCATCGAAAGCCGCGTCTCCGCCCACACCCCGGGATTCGAGCCCGCAGACTTCGGGTACGAGACCAGACGCCGCAGGGTGTTCCATGTTTCCTGCTCGGTGCTGACGACATCAGCTCGTGAACTTCCCCCAGCGCGTCGGGTTGGAGATCTTAGCGGTTCAGTGAGCCTGCTACGGACAAAGACATATTTCCAAAGTAAGATCTGTCCATTTTTATTTCGAGTCCCGAGTTGACGCTATCCTCATTTCGTTTTGGTTTATGAGATTCTGATCGTGACCTTGATTTGTTGTGTGTAGTTTTCCCTCGGTAGGGGCCCATACCGAGGTTTATTGCATGTTTGTAACATATTCCATTTTGAACTTTTAATCCGTGAGCATTGGCCAGCTCGTGGATTGGATGTTTGAGAAGGACGAGTAGTCTTGTTTGATTAACAAGTCTTGTTTGATTAACAAAAACTAACAAATTAACGGTACTTGGTTTCGGTTACATACAGTGGGTTTTTTGAATAATTTTTGCCTTTGTCCTCAGAAAACGGTAATGATGGTGAAGGCACTGAATGTTTAGATCCAAGACCAGGGGCTTACGCGCACTCTTCGTGTGCTGTTGCGCGCCCGCCTGGTGCGCTACTGCGCGCACTCCAGGTGCGCTGCTGCGCTGCTGCGCGCACTCTTCGTGTGCTGCTGCGCGAACTCCTGGTGCGCTGCTGCGCAAGCTCCTCGTATGCTGCTGCGCGCGCTCCTCGTATGCTGCTGCGCGCGCTCCTCGTATGCTGTTGCGCGCACTCCTGGTGCGCTGCTGCGCGCACTCCTGGTGCGCTGCTGCGCGCACTCCTGGTGCGCTGCTGCGCGCACTCCTGGTGCGCTGCTGCGCACACTCCTCGTGTGCTGCTGCACGCACTTCTCGTGCGCTATTGCGCGCACTCCTGGTGTTATTAAAAGGGTTATATATCAGGTAGGTGCGGGAGGATTTTATAAATCTATCTCCCAAATCTACGGCGGTTCTTAACGTTGGTGTATGATGAATTCCAGGGTCATCGAAAGCCGCGTCGCCGCCCACACCCCGGGATTCGAGCCCGCAGACTTCGGGTACGAGACCAGACGCTGCAGGGTGTTCCATGTTTCCTGCTCGGTGTTGACGACATCAGCTCGTGAACTTCCCCCTGCGCGTCGGGTTGGAGATCCGAGCGGTTCAGTGAGCCTGCTACGGACAAAGACATATCTCCAAAGTAAGATCTGTCCATTTTTATTTCGAGTCCCAAGTTGACGCTACCCTCATTTCGTTTTTGTTAATGAGATTCTGATCGTGACCTAGATTTGTTGTGTGTAGTTTTCCCTCGGTAGGGGCCCATACCGAGGTTTATTGCATGTTTGTAACATATTCCATTTTGAACTTTTAATCCGTGAGCATTGGCCAGCTCGTGGATTGGATGTTTGAGAAGGACGAGTAGTCTTGTTTGATTAACAAAAACTAACAAATTAACGGTACTTGGTTACGGTTACATACAGTGGGTTTTTTGAATAATTTTTGCCTTTGTCCTCAGAAAACGGTAATGATGGTGAAGGCACTGAATGTTTAGATCCAAAACCAGGGGCTTACGCGCACTCTTCGTGTGCTGTTGCGCGCCCGCCTGGTGCGCTACTGCGCGCACTCCAGGTGCGCTGCTGCGCGCACTCTTCGTGCGCTTTTGCGCGCACTCCTGGTGCGCTGCTGCGCGCACTCCTGGTGCGCTGCTGCGCGCACTCCTGGTGTGCTGCTGTGCGCACTCCTCGTGTGCTGCTGCACGCACTCCTCGTGCGCTATTGCGCGCACTCCTGGTGTTAATATATTAATTTTAATGTGTTTAAATTTTTACTGTCAATTTGAATAAATTATGAGCTACGTTTAGGTACATACGTATGATACACAAAATGATGACGTTTTTGGTTGGGAACAAAGAATAAAGAGATATGCGGTTGAAATTTATTAATTAAGAAATCGCTATTAGCGATAAGGCCGCCAGTTGTGGCACTATTTTTTAAGTCGTTTGTGTTTCTGTTTGTCTTTATTTTTTTAACGTGTGTTACAATAAAGAGTTTTATCTATCTATCTATCTATCTATTTAAACTACAAGATAAGCAATTTTTTGAAACGTTTACACTTTTGTGATACATTGTTGGTACTTACAAAGAAAAGTTACAAATGTGGGTGTTTTAGAGTAGTAATTCATATATTGGTGTAAAAAAACATGCTCCATAAAGCCAAAAAGCTGTTTAATTTTGATTGTATAAAAAATGCTTTCAGCCTCACAGTGTTGGCCATTTTAATAGCATTTAAAAAAATCGATTTACGAAATCAAAATAAAAAAACGTTTAACGTTTGTAAGTCTAATTACGTTTAATATCACCTCAGATTTCTATGCGAAGACCATGCCGCTATCACTGCGCCCGCGCCGACGCAGCGCCACAGATTATAACAACAGAAGCTAGCAGCACCTCCGCCGCGTAGGTTTGCACCTACCTTTACTTTCCAATTTTAGAACGGAACCTATCATAATACCTTTTAGCGTTTACGTTGTTCATTCATTAGTAGATATGTATAGGTATTTATCTGGTATTCGGACATTTTGTGACTGACACTATTGGTATCCGTACGATTGACACCAGAGATGGCCACTCTCTTACGAAATAACTATCAGATTATGTATTCTGTGCTATCAGTAACAAGATGCTAAAATGTAGTAGCAGTGTATATAATAGTTTTCAAAAATTTGTTGTTCTTCTGCTTTTGAAATCGGCTTGTGTCAAATAAATCCTTATTTAAAGAACCTACATGGTAGTACATAATATTGTACCAGAAAAACACATAAGTATTTTTTAATTTAAGATTTTGAAAGTTATTATAATACCTTTAAAATAAATTGATGAAGAATTACTGAAAATTTAAGACTAAGACGTAGAACAAGATATTGATTTTAAATGAACGTGTACTCGACTTTATTTTATTTAAAAAAACTGTATAGCTTTTATAACTACGTCTTACCATTTTGATGATTTTGCAACTACCTTGTGAGGACCTTTAACATAAATTTAATAATTTAGTTTACAAAGCACCTCTACAATTTTAATGTCTAGTGGTTTTATGGTTTAACAAAGGCTTTATAGATAGGCAAAGAGTTTATGACAGTTTGACTTATTCCAAAAAAGTAAATAGTCGTATTCATCAATGGAGGCCTTTATGTCACTAATTTTAAGCCTTTATAAACTATTTGGGACTCTAAACTACTGTACTGTCGTACCAAAAACTAGTGTAAGTCGTCATGTCGTACCGATGTTAAAATGTAACAAAGAGAAGAACAAATTACACAATTGGAAAAACGAAATATCTTTTCCATTTTATCCGTCATCTCTCCGACCACTACAACTAATTCTAAGCCAAATATGAGAATGTTGCTGCGTGGGAGTGATTTACAGTCACAAGTAATTTGAACAGCTGTAGGAATTTTCTTTTGAAAGTATATTTCTATGTTGAAAAATTAACACCTTATCACATAGGTAAATACTCCGTGGGCTAAACAAGGTTTGCCTTTTTGGGACGTTTAGTTAACTGTTCTGCGGTTCGAAGAGCAATAAATGCATCCTGTGAGCCAAGTAGCATGGTAAGTAATCAAGTAGTAATAAACAAGTAAGTATGTGTATGTTTGCTTAGTGTGGGGCTAGATGTCGCTGTGTGCAATACCCCGGAATATTTATTTATTTATTTATTTATTTTATTTATGTATAGTATTAAATAGTAGTAGACTAAGTTATTTAATTGTATGTTGGTTTACATTGATACTTTGTCATCTATATTTTGTCTATTGATGCCAAACATCAAAACAATAGGTAAAAAATAGGTTTATAATGATAAATGGATTGTTACCAAATGATTGTAATTTGATTTAATTGTAATAATTAATAGTAATAATTGTAGGTACTATTATAAAAACACCGGACATATAATAAATACGACAAATCATTTTAGTGATGACTTCTGTAAGAATAGTGGTAAGTGTTTTTGTAAAGAAATGATTTGTCAGAAAATGTAATGGTGTTTTTTTGACATGCCGTCTTAATACAACCATGAATTTTCAACAGCTGATTGAGTCTCCTTAAAAAGATAAATTGGTAGGTAGATAACGATGATGATAATATACAAATCAATAAAAACAGTCCTTGACGCGCGCCGTCCCAAGTTTTTATACAAACCAATATTTTAGCAAGCTTCTAAGTTCGTCCTCCAAAGATAGCGAGTTTGATGGAAGGAACAAAAACGGAACATTCCACATACCTCCCAGTAAGGTAAAGAATCCATACCCTGTACGTAGCTTTAGTGCTGCATGAAGGCTTATCGATAAGTCTCGATAAGTTGAGTTGGTCTCTCTCATACTATCTTACTTACTTTTAGTTGTACCTACCCTGTATTCTGTGCTTTTAGTCACGATAAGTACAACAACACTAACTAAAATAATTTTTCATTGATACCCTAGAAATATCAATAGGTTTTTTCGATGAATTTTAATATTTTACGAATCACTTATATTTTCACACTTGTCTCTAAATGAATTTCATAAATAGCTGTATCGATATTGAACGAACAAGTCACTAATATAGACATATGACGAGGGAAAGTGTTGATAGCAAATTATGTCTTTGTAAAATGATTATAATATATTAACATTGTTCCTGGTGTTAATTATTAAATAAATATGCAGGCACTACTTATTTACCACGCATTTATTTTTTGTACTTGAATATGACATCTTACGTGTGATGATTGTGTATCTAGGTACAACAAAAATAAAGCCTGTTTGGAAAAGATAAACCGGAAAAGAATTCACCAAAACCTACCTATTAATTTCATTAATAAAATTTTATTAAGTACCTACTCCATGTAAGTATTTCATGGATAATAATATCTAACCTACTTATGTACCTACTCTACTCATTGAGCCATGTATTTTGCCTGAAACTTTACACCACCTCGGTTGGACATCACATCTTGCAATGTTGACCTTTGTGGTCATGGTTGCCTACTACGTCAGTTTTTATCTAAAAGGAATACCTATTTTTATCGTCGAACGGCTTATCAACAAAACTTTTAATGAAACAATCAGTCGATGAACTATCAAAGCGGTTATTTTTAAATTGGTGTATTTCTCTGTTCCGTTATTTATTGATTAGTTAATATGCAGTTATGTAAGCTTATAACTTAATAATGCAACACGTTAACATTCAATTATTGACTAATTATTTTTATATTATTATATAGGTACCTAAGTTAATACTTATGTACTTAGGTAGTAGGTATAAATCAAGGTTCAAGTCAACTTACATACTTAGGTACCTAGTTGGTAGATTATGTTTGTGGGCCAACATTATGGATTTGTATTTATATCAGAATTAGGCATACCAATTAAATTAAAAATCGAAACTTACCTAAGTATTCCTAATACCCACAGGGATGAACAAAGTCCTCACTCAAAACTCTGCAATTTAAAAAAAAAATAACTGAAAAAAATATTGGTTTATTTACACAGTCCCTTAAATTTAATATATACACATATATACACTAATAAAACTAAATAAGAGTATGTACATTTAACCTAAATTTAAAACATCTACATGTGGTATGGAGCCAAGAACGCTGGCTGCATTCCCACGCTGGATTGCTATAGAAATCCTTTGCGCAAGGAACCAGCCAGCGTTCTTGTCTCTAGTGATGTCATTGTAAAACTATTAAACTATTACTGAAAAATGTGTTAATGTCAAAGTCAGTTACGAATTTTGTTTGTAGGTAAACAAAAACTTTAATTTGAGAAAAGCAAATGTTGAAAATCATATAAGTAAAACGTTCTTATAAACCAATTATATCAACTATAATAGTTTAATTAGCTGTAATGTGTTACAGATTCTCTGAAGGATCCCTACATTTGTGGTCCGCCATCATGTTCAAGTAAGTACTACCTATCATACAAAATGAGTTTTCTTCTATTCTAATACTTACAAATCTTATTTTTACATACTTACGAATTTACCAAACATATCACCAAGGGTATCTCTTCGAAGATAGTTAATATAAACACATTTTCAACAGTATAATTCATACAAAATTAATGTAATAAACCGGCAAAACAAAACATAACCTATAAGTATATATTTTATTTGCAGAATCAGAAAAGTTCAAGTATTCTTCGGATGTGATTTACCATTATCAGTACAAAGTGAACGTTGAGACTTATTTCGCGGGTTCCAGTAACAACCGGTCTACACTTGATGTCAATGCAGAGGTAAGTTCATAAACATTCTTCATAAACAAACCTCCTTTTCTTTTTCGAAAAGAGGTCTTTAAATCTAAAGTCAATCGGTAGGTTCTATCTAAATACCTATGTGATATCCTAAACTACTTAAAATCAGGCAGCCTCAGCCTGTATTCAAATATTATTCATACCATAAAAAGCACTTCTCTATGACCCACCCCATGGTAACCCAGTAACCTTCAATATTGAAACAAAGAAAATTATTTTCTATATGAAGCAATGTTTGTGAACATAAAACCGGAAATAAAAAAATCACTCACTGTGTAATTTTATTTGATTTAATTCTGGCAATAATTTAATTTAAGGTGGGGATGATATAAGTCCTGCACTAAGAATACTTACATTGATAAGATAATGTGTTAGTTTTAATATTAAAACTTTTGTGAGACATTTTATCAATATTTAACCAAACGGTTTTCACTCATGTGTAATTTGCGTATGTTGTTTGTTACGGTGTAATGACACCCATCATCAGAACACACACATGTTACATATTAATGTGTTAGTATTATAAAAAGTGTATATTCTGTTGTAGGTGTCAATCCAGTTCATAACACCATGCGAGGGTCTGCTGCAGCTGGACCATGTGACCCTCACCGACCAGGATGAGAACTACCCCGTGGAGAGAGCGGAGAAGTTTGTGCACGCTGTCACTGTCCATGATCTCAAGTGAGCTTTACAATACAAACATATACATTTTTTGTTACAGCCTGTATCAGTAATGTCAATAATTAATTAATAGTTTATTCTGTCTGTGCAAAGAGCCCTAGTATATATTTTCAGTGTATGCATGTAATAAGCTAGTAAGCTTGTATGATTGATTTGTCTGCATTGTGTGGATTATGTCTCTGACAATAAAAAAAGATATATTAATTTACTTTAGCCTTACAATATTAATAAGTCTACATTACTTATTATATTGTATTGTAATAGGCTGTAAGTTAGTGTCTTTCAGTATCAATTTGAGATGACCAAAGCTAAGCAAATGTGGTCGGTCTGTGGATGGGTGACCAATTAAAATAAAAAAATAAGAATAAAATAAATATTCCGGGACATTGCACACAGCGCCATCTAGCCGCACACTAAGCAATTTTTTTTTTTAAGTGGGATAGTTTTACGTTTGACTACAGCCTGCCTGATGTTAAGCATTGCTGCAGCCTAGGCTGTAACACGTAATTGACTGTTAGGTTTCACTGCATCATATTTTGCCTTACAATGATAGTGATGGACTTATGAAATCACATTTCTTATTGGAACAGACAAGCAAACATTGCTTGATTTTTTTATCCATTTGCCACAATTACTGACACCTATAACAACATTTATAGGTGACTCATCTCAAACATAAGTACATATTATCTTTTGAAAAGCATCTTCACAAACTAGAGGGGTTAGATGGCGCTGTGTGATATGTCCTGAAATATTAAAAAAACATTCATATTTCAGATTTGCATTCCACGATGGTGTCATCCAGGAGATCTGTCCGCAAGCAGACGAGGAGGACTGGGTCCTCAACTTCAAGAGAGGTGTGCTGGCACTCTTTCAGAACACCATGAAGAGGTTTGATATCAACTTTAAAGGAGTTGAGGTAAGTGTGACATTTTATTTTTTAAATTTAACCCATACTGTCTCACTGATGGACAAAGGTCCCAATTCCTTCCATTTGTCCCTTCCTTAGTGTAAAATTAAATAAGAAAAATATAATAAGTTAGTTTTCTGTTATGTATTTTCTATTTAATATGTGTATTGCAATAGATTGATGAAAAATACTTTTTTTTAGTAAAACACCACACATAGAACAATACTAAAAACATAGAAATTAAAATTAACGTCTCAATTTATTCAGAGCCAATAAAATATTATCTGACTATCTCTTTCTTATGCAACTAAGGATATAGCAGCAGATTTGAGTTGCGCTTTTAAATAAGTTTTGTTATCAATTCTAATTATCCCCTAAAATTTTTTTTACATATTTTTTTATCTCTTTAGCTTTATCATAGACATGCGTCTTCCATAGTCTCTAGTCTATTTTGATGGTTTTTGTGTAATACAATTCTATGTAAAAAAAAAAATAGTAAGACCTGCACGCCCGCCACGATGTATCTGCTCAAGAAAACTCCCCTAACGAATTAATTTTGCAGAGGAGTCACTACCATCAGTCATGAGGAAATACGAATTAAGAGAGACCCTAGGCTGAAGTGTGATGAAATTTAGATTTAGCTGATATTGATTTTTATTGATTAATATGTCTGTTTAATTATTCCAGCAAGACATCCACGGCAGATGCAACGTGGACTACTCAGTCCGCGGCCAGGAGAACACCAGCCTCGTCCTCGTGAAGACGCGGGACCTCACGCAGTGTACCAACAGATACAAGTACATGTCTATACTGCAGACTGTCCGATATGACTTTCAGAGTGTAAGTTGATTTTGTAAAGGCTATTTTTACCGACTAAAATCACTGTTATTTACTGGTAACAATTAGTGTGGTTTCGTTTACATTGTATTGGGGAAAAAGGAGTCTTTGTACGTAACTATCAAGACCCTTTACTATCTAAGTACTTTAATAATTTTCTATACCATAAAAATAAAAGATTTGGATCTCCAATGTGATAAGAACGTAGAACAAGCAGACTAACAAATACACTTTCGCTTTAACATGATGATAACTCAGATAATTTCATTTTTTTTTTAGTTTTGATTATAACATTATAAACACGCTTTCCTAGCTTAACTTAGAAAATAATAGCTAAGAAGCGCCCGTAGCTTAGCTAGCGGAGGCAATCGCATGCGATTACCAATGTTAAGCAAAGGTCGACGCGGTCAGTCCTTGGTTGGGTGACCGAGAAGTGGCAGTCGGATGATACGTTAAATTGTAGGTTCCGGCTGTCTGTCTAGCACGGCAGTGGTAAAGCCATGCTAGAGGCTCTTAAGGCGGCTTGATAAACTCTCGACTCGAATGAGAGTGGCCAACTGGGCCACTCTCATTCGGTAAGAAGAAGAATGGCTATTTGCTAGTCACAGCCACAACTATAGAATGTTTAAAAGCAAGAACAAAAAAATGAATTTCCTGACATATTATGAACATTTAGTCGATTGTAATATGTGAATCTTTTCAGAAATTCCAAACCTGGCCAGTACTTAAGTCGGAGAGTAAATGCCGCATCACAGTGGACCACAACATCTACAAGGCGGTCACGTGCCGCGAGCGCCATCTGTTCCTGCCCTTCTCTGGGAGGAACAACTCCGGCGCTCTCACCACTGTTACACAGGATCTGGTGATCATCAATGAGCTCAATAAGACTGATAGCCAAGTTGTGGAGGCTCAGCCTAAAGGTACATTTTAGTTTTTTTGTTTTAATTTTCTTCTTCTTATCGAATGAGAGTGGCCACTCTGGTGTCGAGAGTTTATCAAGCCTTGATGGCCTCTGACATGGCATAACAACACAACAGACAAACAGCCGGGACCTACGATTTTACGTGTCATCCGACCCACGGAAGCGTCCAAAATGGAATGCCACTTTTCGGTCACCCATCCAAGGACTGACTGCGTCAAACTTTGCTTAACATTGGTAATCGCACGCGATTGCTCACCCTAGCTGAGCTACGGGTAACAATTTGTTTATTTCACCAAAATCTTATGTGTGCTATAACGCAATGGTAGGTAAATTTTGAACTTATACAGTGATTTATATTCATGGCGTACACTCTACTGGAAACATGCGGCATCGCTTGCGTGGTTACGAAAAGTAACCTATTTCAGTTTTGCGACTTAACACTCACCATATCAAAAATTACTATAATCCGTGTCATGCAGCAAAGAAAGTCGGTACATTCCGACCACCGAATTGAAAAAAGGTGGAGGTTCTCTGCATCTGAACGTTTTTGTGTGTTTGTGTTACTGGATTACTCCGCTAATTGCGAATTAATTCTTACTATCTATTTATTTTGTGAGATAATTAACTTTTTTTGCAGCATGGTCGGCGATTACCAAACGTGCGAATCTACTGCACTACCACACAAAGTACTTAGGAGATGACACCGGGGGTCTAAAGTCTGCTCGGGAAGTGCTCAAATTGTTGTGCAAGTAAGTCACTTCTGTTATTCATCAACGTTTATGTAAAGTAATTATAAGTTCTTAAGTTAAGTAATGTGTTTTTTTACTGTGGAAAAAAGAAAGATTCTGACTACCAGATTTGGCCGTAAAAAACTGTACAGATTCATGCTTTTTTTTAACAGTATCAACATTATTGTTTTATCTTTTAAATATACGCAGATCTGTTCCAAACCAAAAGTTAATAAAATTTAATTTTAAGATAAGAAACATTGTATTTACGGTATCGTCTTACAAAACATATCACAACTACAATATAGCTAAACATATGTATGTAGATACGCTATTGTAATGAGAACATATTTATTTTTTAAACGCAATTTCTTACTTACCTCACTGATATCTATGGTCTTAGGTACATGATATGAATGGAAAATCCAAATACTAAAGAAACTATGCAAAACAATTCCGCGTAAACATCCTGTAGCTAAATAGTTCAGCGCAAAGGTCTTATTAGCCAGCGTAGTGGTAGCAAAATAACACGATAACCTTTATGTAAAAACAATAAAACTACTTACTATTGGGCAATTTTATAAATTACGCATCAAGCTTATGATATCAGATATGCCGGTAATTATTATTCGATCGTGATTTCTGTTACTTTTCCTGTAGATAAAAAAACCAGATAAACTCTAATTTAAAAAGGTTTAAGATGATGATGATATTAGGTTGTTAAAAACGATATAAACTCTCCACTGCTATTTACTCGACTACGCAGCGAAAAAGTGGGTATTGTTTTATTAGTAACAGAGTCCAATAGGTTTCCCTATTACGTAATGTTACAACGTTAATTGCTCAATAAGTAATTTAACTCCTATGATTTCTAAAAATACAGTAAAAAAAACGGTTTAAAATATGAAATTCCATATAGCGACTTCTTTGTCTTCGTCTTTGAATCAACTCGTTTTGTTTTCCAGGGTAAAAGACCCAGCCGGAACCATCCGTACGAATGTAGACGAATACATGGACAGTAGTTCAACTGTCGGTCTGTGGGGCCGCCTGGTGAGGTCTGCCAGACCCCTGCACTACCCTGCGCTGTCTCAGCTGCTGAGTCGAGCTCCCAGCATCTGTGATAGAGCTGTGTGAGTATTACTTAGAGTGGTCTGCCAGACCCCTGCACTACCCTGCGCTGTCTCAGCTGCTGAGTCGAGCTCCCAGCATCTGTGATAGAGCTGTGTGAGTATTACTTAGAGTGTTCTGCCAGACCCCTGCACTACCCTGCGCTGTCTCAGCTGCTGAGTCGAGCTCCCAGCATCTGTGATAGAGCTGTGTGAGTATTACTTAGAGTGGTCTGCCAGACCCCTGCACTATTATGTTGTCTCATATATTGAGTCGAGCATCCTGCATGTGAAAGAAATTATGTATATGTAGACAGCTTTTCTGCTGTCGAAAAGACACGTCAAAGTATAGATTCAGATCTATAACGTAAGAAAACTCTGCGCTGGTTCTAAACTCTTGTACAATATGATTTCTACATCTAACCCAAGAATATGATTATGTAGCTAGTAAAATATTGATAAAGAACAATGAGCCTGCACACTTTTCATGAGTCTATCACACTCGACGACAAATTCTACGTCCAGTCAAAATAAGACTAAAGTCCTGTTCTGGAAAACGGGACCAACCATAACCATATTAAATCCGTTTTATTTGCTCCAGAACCAAACTTCAGTGTCGTTTCGACTTAACCATATCTTATTTTCCGGCAAACACATAATGGACGCCCTCCCATACATCGCTTCGACAGGCTCCGTGGAACTTATCAAGGACATGCTTATTCGGGACTCTGTGAATAAAGAGATACGACACGAGTGGCTCATGTCTATGGCTATGATACCTAGGTAAGAGGGAGATAGATGTACGTTTCATTATTACGCTTTTGTATGGCTTTGTCTTTTAATACTTGGGTAAGAGGGTGACAGATATGTTTCACTATTACGCCTTTGTATGGTTTTAGTATGTTTTTTATTATACAAAATGCTCATTTTAGATACAGTTTGCCTGATGTGCCTATCTCTATCTATCTATCTCATAAGACTGATTATAATATTTGATAATGAATAATTATTCAAAATTCCTTTATTGATCCATTCAAGGTGTGCGTACATTTTTATTTGTATTGCTACAATTCGTGTTGTACGCTGAGGTTTTCTGTACATCATACTAGATATCTTTCGACTCTGTATTATGATGTACAGTTTTCCAGATGTTCAGTTCATTTCGGCATCGTTTCGTATTAAAATTTTAATCCATAAGTTGTGTTTTTTATCTTTTTTTTTTATTTATTCCAGACCTAAGCTAGCCATGTTGGACAGTATGCTGGAGCTACTGAGAAGCCAAAAGTCTGACAAAGTGATCAGTTTCACCGTCTCTTCTATGGTACACTCTTATTGCAGACATAGTGGGAAATCATGTAAGTATTGCAATAATTGATTAAAAAAAATAGAAGAATTACTCAGGTACATATAAATTACTTGTTAAGTAATTTATAACAAAATTACGAGTTACTAATGTAATGCAAGTACAAGGAACTAATGAAAAATTGCTGAAAAGATGCTCAAAATCGGTTTCAACAGGTTTCAAAAGAGTCTTTTAAAATTACTTTAGTGGTTTGCTTCATGCAAACCATTATGTATTCTATGGAAAATTTACTTAAATTGTAGGTCCCGGCTGTTTGTCTAGTACGTCAGTCGTAAAGCCATGTCAGAGGCCCTTAGGGCGGTTTGAAAACTCTCGACACCAAAGTTGGCCACTCTCATTCGATAAGAAGAAGAAGAAGAAAATTTACTTGCAATTTAAATCTTTGCATTTTTTCAGTAAGAGAGTGCTGTGAAGAAGAAACTCCGCGGAAAATTCTAGAAGAGTTCCAAGAAATTGTAACGACTATCTCGCAGAAGGGGGTCATCAAAACTAGAGAAGACAGAGAACATGTAAGTTTATATTATAGGGATGCCAGCGCCACGTGATAAATCTATCTGTATATAGATAATTTGGTACAATATTATAAAGGCTTTAAGCTTCAACCTGGTTTCTTAAACGTGACTTTTGTAAAGACCGACGAGAAGCTATAATTGTGCGATGGAATGATTTCGGCCGCCATTTATAAAATTCTTCTTTAAAAAACAGGGTTTTTTCTCGTCTTAAAAAAAAGCCTCCTTCGCGTCGCGTTTTTTATCACTTCAATTTCAAATTATCTTTATTTTATTAATAACATTTACTAAGTAGCTAAGCTAGTGCACTCCTCCTTATCACTGAGAGTCGTGATTTCCCCTCGGATTTTACTCGTTCCGAAAGTTTTCTTGGTAGATACATCGTGGTGGGTGCCCAGATCCTTGCAACATGTTGTCGGCTTTTGTGGTCCTCCAACAAGTCGGCTTCCTCCCATTGTTTTCCTTCACCACTAAGCGAGAACTACCACAAACCCAGCCTCGCTCAAAAAATATATAAAACTGTTTTGTTCCAGATAATGATAGCGATCAAAGCCCTCGGCAACATCGGTGGTTTCAAGGAGCAGTTCTCAGACGTACTTCTGAATATTATCGGCGACGGTATGGTCCCTGTTTCTGTGCGGCTGACTGCTATCGACGCGTTTAGAAGAACACCGTGTCAGGATACTCGGTAATGTATCTGTAATGAGTTCGATCAACAGGTTCAATTAACTAGGTCAATCTGCAGATTAAATTTAATCAAAAATATACTTACGCGAAAGTTGATTAAAATTCAACTTCATATAATGGGTCTGCCTTCTAAACTAGAGATTGCGGGTTCGATTCCCGTATAATTATGTATTTTCAATTTGTAATTACTTGTGTTGAGTATAGTCATTTTGACTATATTAAGTATGTATTTACAATAGAAAAGTATGTATTTTATCCGTGATGATATACTGGTGCATATTTGAATTCAGGATATAAAGGCAATTGTATTTTATTTTTATTTTATTTATTATATACTGGTGGGTACTGGCCCTTGATATAAGCGTTTGCTTAATATGGGGGCTAGATGGCGCTGTGTGATATGTCCTGAAATATTTATTTTTAATTTCACCTCCATATTATGTAGAAATAAAGTCTAATTTAGGTACTCGATTCCAGTGAATACTTCCTAGAGACATACCGCGCGGACCTGGTGGACATAGAAGTGCGTATCGCGTCCTACCTTCAAGTGATGCGCTGCCCCGACTTGAAGACCATACGCCAGATATTCCACTCGCTGAGACATGAGACTGTCAATCAAGGTAAACCTGAATATTTCTTATAGGAATAAGTGTATCTAAAAAGCGAGTGAGGGCCGGTTGTGTAAGCTTCTGCTTTACATTCTAACGATTCTTTACTTGTTGTTTTTCAACTTATATGTGGATTTGCACTCGCTGAACGGTGAAAGAAAACATCGTGAGGAAACCGATATGTTTAAGGACCACATAATCCATGAACATGTTTATTCCGTGGAAGGATCTGGGCGCCCACCGCGATGTGCTTGATTCAAGAAAAAAGAGGAAAACTTTCCCGCAAGCCAAACAAATATATATATTCGCAATGATTCACCAGGCTTTCAACAACTAAACAAACAATAACCAACCATATTTCAACTGGATACGTTCCATTTTCCAGCGGCAACATTCGTATGGAGTCATCTCAAAAACCTGGGCGAGTCCTCCCTCCCCTCCCGAGTAGAGATCCAAGGTCTCCTCTCTGGCAACACCATGCCTAACTTGGAGGACAGTCCGGACTTCAGAATGTTCTCCAGAAACTACGAACAGGGCTTGTTCTTTGATCAGTATAATGCTGGTAAGTTGATAAAATTGTTATTTTATCCACAAGTTTATTTGGTATCCTTATTTGTTTCAATGATTTTCTTAAAATTTGTTGGTAACAAACTCTCAGCTTTTAAACTTCACGTAAAGATAAAATATAAGTAAGTATATGGTAATGTAACGTCAAAACAGTTGATCCTATTTTTTTTTCACATAATATATTAGGCTGGCATAACATAGAAACCAGTGCTGCGAATATTATTATTTATTCGCTAACACGTTTTGGTATACCAGAAGAAAGACCCAGCAATAGAAGAAAATGGCAACTGATGAGTTTCTTGGCAAAGCAGTAGGAAGAAAGTAGCTGAAAGTGATGATGATGTTATATTTCTTGAAAGGATTTTTATGCAAATGTTTCTTATAATGTTATAATATTTTTCTCAGGTGGCAACTACGAAGCGAACGTAGTATTCTCTCCCGACTCATATATACCGAGATCTTTGTCTCTCAACTTGACTGTCGATATGTTTGGCGAGTCCATCAATATATTTGAAGTAAGTTTCTTGTTGTTTATAATGAATTTATCATTATTTTAAATCAAAATACATTATTGTAAAGCTATGTCATCTATCACCTAATTTTAAGAAAAATAAACATTCAGTTACCAAGAGTTTTCAAGCCATGTCAGAGGCCCTAAGGGTGGCTTGAAAACTCCACCACCAGAGTTGGCGACTCTCATTGGATAAGAAGACCACTAGTTAAGGCTACAATTTCGTTTGTATGTAACATACCCAAACGGCCTAACCCATGGCCTAATTTCCTCTTTATAATGTTGTGACCTATCGCTCCATTAAATTGAAAAACAAGATGAAATGAACCAACAAATTAACATCTTCATTTGGGCATGATCTTGTAGCATAAAGCCTGTATTAAAATCCAAATTTACAATTTCCCAGATGAAAGCCCGAGCTGAAGGTTTCGAACGGTACTTCGAAAGTTTCTTCGGCATCAACGCACCTCTTAACAAGAACAAAATCGTGGATAAAATCAACAACATACGAGTATTCCGGTCTACAAACGAAGCGGAAGATGTGCAAGCGAAAATCGACGATCTCAACTACAAGAACGAAGCTCTTAAGCACCGCTTTCCCATGGCAGAGTTGGGGATAAAAGTCTTCGGGAATGAGATTTCCTTTTGGAATGCGGAAGGTGATGAAGAGATTTTCAAAGCGTTGCAACGACTCAATCCACAGATGAGGGTTTTGGAAATCTTGTCTGGCAAGGTAAGTTATATTATACATGTAACTTTGTAACTTATTAAACACATCTATTTTTGTTCTGTAGGCTAACAAACATACAGATGTATGTTTGTCGGTGGCGTCATAGCTTTCAACCTTATAAGCCGACAAAGTTATTCTTGGAAGAGTGTTCTTAGCCATAATTCAATCAAACCATCTTTACTTCTGTTAATCCTGGCTGTTAGCCACAGTACAACAGTCGTCATAGGTTCTAAGTGGCTTAAAAAAACTGGTCACCAGAGTGTAGGCCTCTCCTATTCGACAAGAAAAAGTATTTCACAAAGTAAATATATTTAATTTAATATTTGTCTTTCAGGAAATCTCCTACAACAAAGCGTCTCTATTCCTTGACACGACTTTCTCGATCCCAACTGGTTGTGGTCTCCCAATGAACATAAATCTCATGGGGACCAGCTATGTGAACACCAAGATGTCTGGTACTGTGGTAGACAAGTTTACCCAGAGCGGGAATTTGGACTTTGAAGGGAAACTACGGCCTAGGTAAGATTCAATATGTTATCTAAATGGTTTTCACTCACGTGTAATTCGCGTATGTTGTTTATGCGTTTCGGATGTAATGACATCCATCTTCAGAACGCACGTTCTGAAGATGTACAAGTGAGTGAAAACCGTTTAGTTAACATATTGATAAAATGTGTCACGAAAGTTTTAATTTTGTAATTTGTTTTGTTTTTCATTTACTTATCACTAGCTACTTTGCATTCCAGCGTGGCAGTGAACATAGCGGCGACTATGAGCGTGTCCGCGGACGGGCTCAGCTCAAGCGGCGTGCGCGTCAACTGGCGGCTGTACACCGCCACCGGCGTGGAGGCGAGGCTGGCGGTGCGCGGCGCCGCGCTCGTGCGCCTCGACCTCGAGCTGCCCGATGATAAGCAGGAGATATTCGCTGCCAAGTGAGCAGATTGTCTAGTGACGTCATGACTTATAGTGACTTTATGACTTATAGTGACGTCATGACTTATAGTGACTTGATCACTATAGACACTCTAGCAACAGCTTAATAGACTTATCAAAATAACGGCGCATTGGGCCTTAAACTATGTTAATCTTGAATAAGAAATAGTCCAGCTCGTAACACATAGTCTACTTAGTCAGCATACCAAATTCTATCTAAATCAGCCCAGCCATTAAAGTATGAAAGAGCCATAAAATCTGTCAACTGGCGGCTGTACACCGCCACCGGCGTGGAGGCCAGGCTGGCGGTGCGCGGCGCTGCGCTGGTGCGCCCCGACCTCGAGCTGCTCGATGATAAGCAGGAGATATTCGCTGCCAAGTGAAGAGGTTTTCACTCACTTTCGTCAGTTATAGTGAATGTTTCTTAATCACTATTGTCACCTATAAAGACTTCTCAAAATAATGTCGCTTGATGTTAATCCTGAATAAAAAATAACCTAGCTCTTCATCCATAGTCTGTTCAGCCTCTATACCAAATTCCATCCAAATTGGTTCAGTTAAAGAATAAGAAAACAGTGAACAAGTGATCATGTAAAGAAGTTTTTTTTCCTCGTTCCAATTTTGTCTTTCTCTGTAGCACAGTGGTTGCCCGCTTGCTTCGAATGCTGGAGGTTGCGTTTGTTAAAATCTGTTTGAATACAAATAATGTATGCTTCTCAAGTTCTCATGCTTCAGAGGGCAATATAAACCGTTGGTCTGTGTCATGGTATTAGAGTAAATTTAGTTTAATATTTACTGGTGGTGGCCAGCCTGCCATTTCCCACCTACGAATAAAAGTCTGTGTCAAATGCAAACCTAATTTCCATAACTAAAATCCTTTGAAAATCTTACTGTGTTAATTTCCAGGTCAGAACTGATAGTTCTTCACGGCGAGAAAGAGCACCAGCAACAAGGGCTGAACCAGAACAGAATAGAACGCAACACTTGCAGCTGGACCACTTTCGATAAGGCTATCGGGATCAAAGTGTGTGCTTCTTATGAGGTAAAATTTACCAAATATAAGAAGAGTGTTTTGATCAATTAATTTTTTTATAGACCTTCATTTTGTGATTAATAAAACCCATTTTTAAGGGATTCGGTTTTGTACTTCACCATAGATATAATGTAATTACCAATTTTTGCAACATTTAGTTCTTAAGTTGGAATTTCAATGTATCAATAAATTATTATCTATTTATCATAGTTTGCCTGATGCTAGCAACAACTATGGCCTAAAATGGTGTCCATATTAAGAATTTTAAGCATATTATATAATATACGTACATGTTGATTATGTGATAGCTACTTTTCTCTCTTGAGTCGTATTACCTCATGACTGAGGGTCGTGACTCCCCCGCAGAAATTAATTCGTTAGGAGAGTTTTCTTGGGCAGATGATACATCGTTGTGGGCGCCCAGGTCCTTCAACGACCTACTTCTAAAGGCCATAATAGTTAGGTTCTGCTAGTTAGGCAAGGTTACGTTTTTTTTTTTTCAAGTATTGTACAGGCTTTTATTATTCAATTAAATTATATTAAAACTGTCTTACACACATGTAGAAAACACGTATCTTTAGTTTTATTTCCATACTTTACCACTTTTTATTTCCGCAGTTCCCGAACATGACAAACCTCCGCAACGCCCCCTACTTCCTGATGAGTGGTCCCGCCAAGTACATCCTATCTCTGGAAAAGGCGGACCCGTCTGCCAACACATACACCTTCCAGTACCGCTGGGAGAAGAACGACTCGACCAGCCTTATTGGCTTCTCCTTCGATACGCCTAATAGTAATGTGAGTATTTTTGTCGTATCAAATAAATGTGTAGAAAATATAGAAATAGAAAAACATTTATTGAGACCAATTTACCAAACATACACACACATACAATAAATAAATAAATAAATAAATAATTCTGCCCCAACACAACCCCAATTCAGCATAATGCTGATTACTGGAAGCAATCAGCTGGTCTTCCGTTGGGGCTGACTGTGACTTCACGTATGAGACAATGATTTAGTTTTTAAAAAAGAAAATGTTAGAACAAAAAATATACAAAATATATACAAGAAACATAAACCTTAAATATGGTAAGTAGATACTTATACACTAACATTTATAAGAATGCACTTAGCCAATCTATGATTACAATTAGTAGTAGAAGTGTAGTTACTAAAGTAAGTAATTTCGTATGAGAGTGGCCAACTTTGGTGTCAGAGCTTTCAAACCACCCTAAGAACCTTTGACATGTCTTTACAACGTAACATGGCGAACAATTTATCGTGTCATCCGACTCAAGGAAGCGCGCAAAATAGAATGTCACATTTCAGTCACCCATCCAAGGACCGACCGTATCGCATGCGATTGCCTCCACTGGCTGAGGTACGGGCGTTACGGTCACTGAGACACAGATAAACTCTCATCTTTTATTAAATCCGAAATGAGTTGATTAAGAAAACTTTATCTCCCAGAAGTACAATATTAGTATCAAAATGAATATGTTTACTATTTCAGGAAAAACGCACATTCAACGCGCTCCTAAGTCTATCGAACACATCTTCAGACGCATCAGTGACGTTCCAATCATCAAAAAGCACTATCAAAGCCAAGGCGAAGTACCAAAACCAACCTTATGACAAGTCACTAGAGGCCAGTTTAGATGTGGACGGGAACAAACAGTTTGGCAGCGTGATGTCTGTGAAGAGACATGATATAAGGAACGGGTTCGTATGGATACCGCACGCGTACTGGGTCGTCGATAATGATAGAGTTGCTGAATTGTCTGGTAAGTTGCTTTGTTATTAGACGATTTAAGACTTCCCCTCGTTTGTAACGTTATAATGTCATTTAGAATGTCGTTTTTCTTTGATATAATGCATGACTTATTAGACTATTAATGAAATCAAACAAAAGAAAGACGAAAAAGGTCTAGCAATATCCTATGCTACGGTAAATGTAAATCAAAAACTGGCCACGAAAGTTTTAGAGCTTCCCTATGACAAACCCTGTGAATTATTTTTGTTTCATATTCACAATTGTTACCAATATTACCTACCTACCATTTATGTCAAAAATACAAAAGTGCAAAACATCAAATTACACAATAAAAACAGGATATATTGATGTTACACAAGTCAATAAAAACAAATTCAAATTTTTCAAAGGTGTCGTCAAAGTAAAATCCAAAGGCGGCATCACACAGTGCGACATCCAGGCAGACTTCCAAACAAAGCAGCTAGCCAGCCACCTCTTAGGCTTCTACACAATCAACGGACCGACGCACGGAATGAAGCTTCAACTAGACTATCAGTTCTATAAAAACCCAAAACAGACTATCAAAATGGAGGGACTTTATAGTGAAAAGTCTTCCGGCTACAGACACGATCTGTATGGAGAACTAGCTATGCAGTTCACGGCGTACAGCATGTACGACTTCTATGCTGTTTTGAAAAATATTGTAAGTAGATATACTCGTATATTTTATACTTGAAGACGCTTGACTACAACTCGCCTGATGCCAGCCAAATATAATATGTATAATATAATACATCAATATATTAACTAAACGGTTTTCACTCACGCTTAACATCGCCTCGCCTCCACCCCCACCACCCCAGGCCCCCGCGCCCGTGTCCCGGCGGGCCGCTGGCGCGGCGGCGCGCAGTCTGCGTGCTGCCGCGGTCCCAGAACATACGTTCTGAAGATGGATGTCATAACATCCGAAACGCGTAAACAACTTACGCGATTTACACGTGAGTGAAAACCGTTTAGTTAATATATTGATCAAATGTCTCACGAAAGTTTTAATATTAAAAAAACATATAACTTATGTACGATTAGTGCAAACCCTGAGCTCCGCGCTAAGTCCCATTGAGGGACTGTGTGACGATCATTTTGAGCCTGATTTGACTGCCGGTTGCAATACTAATTTTGACAGATGTCAGATCCTTACTTCCTTCTTCCTACATTCATAACTCTCCAACTAATCTACTTACATTCCGCAGGTGAACGCCTTCGGAGTATGGTTCACAGGAACCGACTTCAACATAGACGCGTTATACCAGGACCTGTCTAAGACCAACCTGGCCTCCCACCACCTCAAGGTTCTCATCAACAGCAGTCAGTTCAAGAACATAGCGCTGGACGGACGCTTCACGCAGGATAATAGACAGATCACATTCATTGGATAGGTATTTGTGATTAGAGGATTGGTTCATATCAAAGAGATATTCGATACATATTCAATAACTTCAAATTCAATTCAAATTATTTATTTAACTATATAACTTATGAACTATTACAAGTTCACTGCACTCCATACTAGAATAACCTGTGGTGTGAAGTGCAGGCTCTTCCTTAAATTAAGTGAAATGATACAATCAAAGCTTACATACTAGTCAATTATAAAATTAGCTGACGCCTGGTAACAGATGAGATGAACTTGCAATCGTGTGGAGCAAACACGCCGCGTCCTGCACTAGGTCGAACCTGTGTCGCAGGACACGGTCGTGCTGATCCACACATGCTATATCCAAGGTGCAAGGAAAGCAATGAGGTTACCAGGCACCACCCAATAGTGGCTACTTATGTACATTGTGTATAAAAAAGTAAACAAATACCTAGTATGTAAATGAGTCATAAAACTTTATTTGTTGTTTTTATTTATACATATTATTATTGGGCTCTAGAGACCAATGACCTGTTCTGGAATCTGCATCGTTGGTGTGAGGTATTATTATCAGTCAAAAAAAAGTGTATCTTATAAATAAAAACAAGAAATAAAGTTTTATGACTCATTTACATACTTGGAATTTGTTTACTTTTTTATACACAATGTACATAAGTAGCCACTATTGAGAGCAGATTCCAGAACAGGTCACTGGGCTCTAGAGACCAGTGACCTGTTCTGGAATCTGCTCTGCTCTGGAATCGCTCTAGAGCGACAATCAGTTAGTATTTATCCCATCAAATCAACTGATTAGCACAGTCATTGGTGATTTTTAATAATTTTCAACCAATCATAGGGCGGATAAGTCAATTTTATGAAAGAAATTAAACAGATTGTCGTTCTAGAGTTCGGAGGTGGGTGGTGTATTTGTGATTTATATGCACGCGAAAGCAAAATAAATTACTTGTTAAACATATATGGTCTTCATGAAAATGTTTCTTAGATATGAACCTAACCTTTCTATTTACGTTCTGAAAGGTTTTTATATGCGTTGCTCTTTTATAAGATTTATTGTATGATAGACTAGACCTAAACTTTCTTCGGATTAAGGTACTTTATATTCTAATGTTTGAGCTGGCATGCAATGCTGTATCATCAAAGCCTATCATCGCTTTGCTATCAGACGGGACGCGCAAAATTTTGCAACACAGTTTCTAAATTTTTAGATTGGAAAGTAATATAAAGATTTACCAAAATACTAAACAATCGCAAGTTAGACTATAACGGAAATGTTTAGTGCTAAGGCCAAAATCAGTTGCGATATTTGTAGCTGCAATGCAAAGTTACGATATTTCTAAATTGGCGGATTTTTCTATGTAAAATGTTTTTTTTTTAACTTGAACGGGTTTGCACTTGGCCATAGTTTGCCTGATAGCAAGCAAAGTTACAAGCGGAAAATCGCGTGAAAATCAAGATGTACCTACTGCATCTTGGTAAACGGCATTCACCTAGGTCCTTCCAAATCTTCTTATTTGAACAAAAATAGCCATAACACACATATAATTGTTTCAGGGAGAATACAACGAAGACAAATACCGTACGTTAATCCGCTACGTGTTGCTATCTGAACAGAACTTCACAACGTACGCCGAGATCGACATGAGTGGGAAAGCATACAGTATCAGCCTGAATGCAGACCTCAATAATAATACCAACCTCAATGTAGAAATACATTTGGATCAGTGAGTATATGCATAGTATAGATTTGTTCTGGGCTTCTTGTAACTAACACCCAACTTACAAGAGAGGTTTTAAAAAATCAAAACTAACAACTGCTGTTGTGCGATTTTTAGAGGTTTCGAAATGTATGTTACTATAAAAGTTCCAACAAAATTGGTCACCTTAAATTTATTCAATTGATTGGACACTTGAAATGAGTTCATATCCGTTGCAAAGTGTTTGGGCACCCTATGTAAATCTTCTAGTTTTAACTCCATAACAACAATTAGAATCTCTTTATTTTACTTTTGCTTTTATTGCCTTTGCCTGCGGTTTCTCACGCGTTGTTTTACGTATAAACCTATCTCTCTAATCACTATCTATATGTATAAATAATAGAATAGAATAGAATATATCTTTAATGTACACCATAAAACATAGAAATAACAAAACAGGAAATAAACTTAAATATATTAAAGTGATGCACATTGGGCGGCCTTATCGCCTTAGGCGATTTCTTCCAGGCAACCTTTTGGATGGACATTACTAAGAATTATAAACAGGCGGTGTACTAAAAAATATAATTAGATACAAACATTAGTTAAAAGACCAAAACATACTCATAATATACATAAATAAATACAATACATACATATTTCATACATATTACACAAAACATTTAGGAAATAAGCTACTATTTTTATATAAGTAAACTACATAAATTAATGCTATAACAATGACAAATAATGGTGATACACTAACTTTTGGAATATACTCAGCGACTTGGCCTGCCTGATGGGCAGGGGCAACGTGTTCCACAAGAGGATGGCTTGAATAATATTGCTTATATCACTTTGTAACGTTAATAGCATTGCTGCAAATTGTAATTATAGTTATTTTTATTCTATTTTTACGTCTAAGTTTTGAATGTACATTAGGACAAGCACTTTACTACATTTGTAATAACAACACTGGAATCCTTTTACTCTGGGAGGCACTGATGCCTAAGATACAGTTTTATTACTAGTTTAGGCATCAGTTGTCCAAACCTACATTGAATTTTGATTTTTGACAACATATCCATAACCCATGTAAAATCTGCTGAACTAATTGTAATAAAACTAACACTATCTACTAGCATATGCTACTTTAATCATTCATTATAAAAATATGTATGTTACTATAGTTTCGGAGAAATCCGTAGTTATTTTTATGGATTATTTGTCGGACAATGAAGAAATTTTATTATTATTTTATTATTATATCTATTAAAAACCGCATCAAAATCCGTTGTATAGTTTTAATGAAGATACAAACAAACATAGGGACAGACGTGGGAAGCGGCTTTGCTTTACACTATGTAGTTATTTAGAGTTTGGATGCTTAAATTAAACAACCAACAAGTTTAATAAGGTTGCCATCTATATTTCAGATTGCGCGACGTCCACATATCCTACCACCGCTGGCTGAGCGCACAACAGAAGCGTTTAAGCGCAGTCTTCAACTGGGACGCTAACAGAGACCCGTCTCAGAAGGTCAGCGTAGATATCCAGATGGATAACAAAGGAACTTGGCATCACGCGGGACATGTCACCTTGTACTATCCGGGAAGAATGATCAACGGAGAATTTGAGTTCTTATGGAAGAGTGAGTAAAGTTCAAAATAGCTTAGCAAACTTACGTAGGTCCAAAAAACAGATAGACAATAAAAGAACCTGGCATCGCGCGGGACATGTCTCATTGTACTATCCGGGAAGGATGATCAATGGAGAATTCGAGTTCTTATGGAAGAGTAAGTAAAGTTGAAAATAGCTTAGCAATAACAACCTACACCGATCCCCTTCGTAAGAAACCAATCCTTTAAAAATATTTTTGTTAGGCACTAGTTACTCTCTCTTTTTAAGTACTATTTCCTCATGAGTGAGGGTCGTGACTCCCCCGTAGAATTAATCCGTTAAGGTAGTTCTTTTGAGCGTGGTTCAGATATATAGATACCTTACACAGAAATATGACCTCGGATCATGTGGTCCTCAAACATGTCGGTTTCCATGTACTAATCAGGAAGAATGATCTATGGAGAATTTGAGTTCTTATGGACGAGTAAATTAAGTTTAAAATGGATAATCAACGTGTATAGCAATCATATTTTAAAACCATAACAGAGTCAGATCAGATTGCACTAGGTTACACACACACACACATTACATTGGGCTTATTTGTATAAATATTTGATCATAACTACGTAGGTCAAAGTCCCTTTAATGACTGCTTACATAAATTGTCTCCATCCCAAAAAACACGTAGTAATAGCTCTCTACTGGTGGCAACGGAACTCTGGTACAGATGGACCATCTAATGTATTTTCTTTATCGAAAACTATTTTTAAATACATTTCCGCTGTTTAATGATGATTGTTTCTTTTTTATTTTTCTAATACATATTTGTTTACAGACTGGTTCTGCGAATGGATGGTCCAGATGGGTTGGTCGCACGAGTCCAACATACTGTGGAAAGTGAAGATGTACTCGGAAGCTAAGAATGAAACGATATACGCTCTACTCTCCAAACTAGACACTCCCTTCGCTCATTTGAAGGACACTAGCTTTAATGTTATGTGAGTATTTAAAAATTTCTTACTTTCTGGTGGTAAATGTTGAAACAGATGTTAATATTGGTTGCTAGAGTAGTCGCAAAGCGTAGTTGACAATACTTACAGCTAATTGTTTCAGTATCAATAGTAAACTATTTTGTATCGTAGAAATATTGAGAATGTATCTTATTTAGGTAGTTATAATGATGCAATTCTTTCACTGCAAGAATATTCTTGCGTACCCACCAATTATACTGCGTTAACCAAACCAAAAGGGCAGTTTACTAGAGTATTTATATTACAAAAATGACGAATCTACCTTGTTGCCAGACAATAAATAAATCATTCATTCTTTCTTTTTTATTCAACAGTTATTGTTAGTTTTGATAGTTTAACGTAATTAGTTGTAATTTTCTAGTAAGTGTATATATATGCGTGAAATATTTTTTTTAATCATTATTTATGTCCAGGTGGCGTTACCACGATAACCTGCAAGCTCTGAACGGCAGCATGAACTGGCAAAAAGACTATCTTGCTTTCTCCCTCCTAGCTGACTATCTGTTCCAACCGAACGAGTTCTACGGAGAGATCAGTGCATTAGTCAACTCTACCATACCTACCCTGCCGCGAGCAGCCGCTGTGGCCAAACATAGGTCGTCGTGGAAGAAGAGTGCTGATACGTTGCTGAAATTCCAGGTGAGGAATCCATGTTTTACTTAGAAAATATTGTGTAAACATCTCTCTCTCTCACACACACACACACTCTGTATTTCTATCTCTCTCACATGCATACACACACATACACACATAGAATGAATTCTACGGAGAAATAAGCGCATTAGTCAACTTTACCATACCTACGTTGCCGAGAGCAGCCGCTGTTCCAGTCTCTCTCTCTCTCTCTCTCTCTCTCTCTCTCTCTCTCTCTCTCTCTATCTCTCTCTCTCTCTATCTCTCTCTCTCTCTCTCTCTCTCTCTTTATCTCCTCTCTATTTGTTTCTCATTGAATTAATTCTACGGAGAAATCAGTGCATTACGTCCGGCCTTTTTTACAAATAATAGACCAGATCAGAAACAGCTATTATTAAACCTACTTTTATAACTTTATCGCAATAAAATGTTCTGATTTATATTGTGGTTTCGACCTTTTTGCAGTACAACGATGACGGTCTCCTCATGATTAACTCTTCGTGGTATCTGGACAAAGGACAGAATGAAAATAACATCACGGGGCGAGTCACGCTCGTCACTCCTTTCAAGGTAAGTAATCAATTCAAATTCAAAATCAAATTTCATTTATTGCATCACAAGAAATGTAACAAAGTACTTTGCCAAATATAACTTAATTCTAACTAAATTTACGTAATAAATGAAGCCATGTACTTATATTTAAGGACATAATTTGATTATTATATTTTTTTTCTAAAGTTTGTCGTAGTGAATCCGTGAAATTTATTCAAAACATTAAATATGATATTTAAGTTCTAAATATATGTTGATTGCTTAAACAGCTGCTAAATGTATCAATTTTTGTTCTTATATCTCTTTGACAAAACTGACCACGAATGAAATAGAAAAAAATAGTTAGGTAACTGTCTGATTCACTTAAATTTAGTTTTTAAACATTATGTATGGTTCTGTCTCATTTTTTCCCTTTTCTGGCTTTTTGCTTTGTTTATACAGATTTGTAATCTGTATAAACACTGTTAGTTATTACAAGCTATTTTTAAATATTTCAGGGTTACACCAAAGGATATCTGCGTACAGAATTTGTTTTGGGCAACAAAAAGGACGTAAAGGGCATCACATATTTGGACTTAGAGGATAAGATTCTGAAGATTTATGTCAATGGTAAGTTATTCACTGTTTATTTTTTAAATAAGCAGTTTAATATCCTGATAGGTTTCTTCAGGGCAGACACCGACCCGGGGATACGACTCAGGGGAGATTGAAATAAAATGGGTTTGGAAGTATTCGTTCATAACATCAAATAGAATATTGAATCTATTGGACCATATCAAATTCATTCCATTTGTAAGAAGTAAACTTTGAAAACGTGCGTATTTTTTTGTACTGCAAGTTGACTTTTTTATATTGTTTTTATTAATAACCCGGTCACATTATCTTCGTGTTGGCGCTCTGATATGGTCCGCTAGCATCCTAGCATCCTCTAGTAGGATCTAGCAACGAAATTGCTAACCGTACTGACGCGCCGTGGCGAGCGCGGGGAGGTGAAAGCAATCCGGGGCGGAAGGATTCCATTTGATTCCAGCGAGGTCTCGAGATAATGTGACCGGGTTGTAGTGTACTTTTAAACTACTATATTTGTACTTCCTGCCATTCGTTCCCAGGTCACATGCGTCGTATAACCAACTGCATGTTGGTGGTAAACGTGACCAGTCCTATGACTGAGTTGTCGCACACGACGGCTCGCTTCGGCTTCGTGGAGTCGGACCGACATCTCGTCGCAATGGTCATCACACCTAACACTACCACTGGTATGTTGTAACTAGATGTCGCTAGCTGCTACGCACGCTCTTTACAGGTGTAAAAAAATTGCCAATGTCACTTAAGCGGATATATTCCACCCTCGTTTCAAGAATTATGATGACTAGACGCTTCGTTGTAAAATAAAAAATACCAAAGTTACCACAAACCACGTAACTCACTTACGCTTATGTCGAAAAGTAACTAACTGTAAAGTACCCGCGGATTTATTTCGATTTAGTTGTATTACTTGTCTTATAAACCAAATTGGCAATTTATCTTTAAAAAATATTTGTAAAGATAATAGACGATTCTTCTATTTCTTAGAAACGCCCGTAATTGTTAAGTAACTGTCGACGCGGTCAGTCCTTGAACGGGAGGCCAAAAATTGGCATTCCATTTTGGGCCTTTCCGTGGGTGCCACGTTAAATTGTTGGACACTGCTGTTAGTCATAGTAGTCGTTTAGCTATAGATAGATAGATAGATAGATAAATACTTTATTAAAACACCACATATAAAAAAAACAATACAAAAAAACAGAGAAATTAAAGCTAGCGTCTTAATTGGCGGCCTTATCGCTAAGAGCGATCTCTTCCAGGCAACCAATCTGGTAGGTATATCAGAGGCCTTTAGGGCTCTGATACTAAAGTTGTACGAACTTACATACTAATTATCTTTTTGTGCGTTCCAGGTATCGAAACCTTCCTAAAGCTGAACACGATGCAAGATTTCCACATATTCGGTCACGTGGCTCTCCCCGTGCAGTACTTGAACCGAGCTCTGGTCACTGCTAAAAGGGCACCAGAAGAGGTAACATCAGTTCTGTATTAAAACTGTATAGATGCAAAAGGAAATTGTATAACAAGTTTATTTGTTTTATTTTTGTTTTGCCCTAGTATTTTATTTTTTAGACAATTCAGATAATAATTATTTTTGTTAAAATGTCCTCAGCCTGAGATTTTGTATTACAATAATTATAGCGTATCATACTATACCTATATAAATGGGATATAGAAAGCTGAGGATGATGATGATGATACATTATAATTATTAAAGAATTACTTACCTCTTAAAAGTCCCCTAAAATTTGATTTTGACCATAACCCTTCTAAGCTACGGAAGATGAAACACCGTTATTTGTTAAGTTTCTTTAAAATTAAATTTCTAGAATTTGCCTATGTCCAAAAGTGGAGTTTAGGCTGATGATGATGACATATATAATATTATTGATGTAATTCCGAAATAAATGATTATTATTCTATTCTATGATATATTGTAACCAAATATTTCCCTTTCCAGTTGGATTTCCGCGTAGGTTGGAGTACCATGGACTTTGGTTTCACCGGAATATGGCAGTGGCAGTCTCCTATCAACTTCGTGTACCTTTACAAGTTGTTTACTCCGCTGGAAGGGTTCGAGGAAAATGGACTGGTCTTGAAGAATGTGTACGGGAATGGGTTGGATACTGAATTGTCTATACGGTTGTCTAAACATAAGGTAAGTTATAAAGTATATGCACATTTTTGTGTTATTTTAACCGATTTCTAAAAGGTTATCAAATCTTCTGTAAGTTTTTTTTATAATTTTTTTACTTAACTAGGGTTAGGCCTGAAACAAATGTCTTTTATTTATTATACCTTTCTCGTAAACTAATGTTGAATATAAAAATTCAAGACAAAATGTAAATGAGCGTTAGTCTTCTATGGTTATCTTAGTACATATGATATTGGTCTAAGCTTGGTTTTCTTTGCACGAATTTCCCGTAAGAGTTTACGTAAAATAATAAGATTCAAAACGAAGAATAATAAAACAGCGTAGTTCCTTTCTCGATATAAGAATCACATCACCGCAACCATACTAAGCGCAAGCTCTTTTGTATGTTTCTGTATAATATTTACGGTTCTGTACCTAAATCATAAAAATAGGACCCCTCGATTACACTGTTTAACAGTAGAAAAGTTAACAGGTGATATATTTTTTTTGACTCCCATATGACCCATTACTATGCTTTGCCCATAAATTAATTATTTTTAATTATATTATGTAATCATAAAAAAAATCCCACAGTTCGGTGTAGCCATTCAACTAGTAGACAACGGTAAAGGCCTCCTCGACGTGCTCAAAGACCGCTTCCAGCACACGGCGCCGACCAATCACGACATGTTCATTGAAAACTTCGACACCAGGGCCAAAGTTGTGCTGGACACCTTGTATTATCCCACTATTACGTTCGATGCTAGGTTGATGAAGGTAAGGTATTACTTATCTAAATATATAAAAAACTCAAAGGTGACTGACTGACTGACTGACAGATACAGTGATCTATCAACGCACAACCCAAACCACTGGACGGATTGGGCTGAAATTTGGAATGAAGGTAGATGTTTTAACGTAGGCATCCGTTAAGAAAGGATTTTTGGAAATGCCACTTTTAAAGAGGTGAAATAGGGGATGCAAGTTTTACTTCTTGATGCGAGCGAAGCCGCGAGCACCCACTAGTGTAATATATGTAGGTAAGGCTATTATTGCGCTTAACTTCGACATGTGACACAATCTACTATTAACCTATACTGTGTGTTATAATTTTACTATGTGTATTTATGTACATTATAACTATGATTGTTTGTGTTATTTATTTTATCTCTTCTATTTCTATTGTAATGGTTTACAATAGAAATAGATCCTCCGTTATCCTTTATTCATTTCTCTCCATCCAATGGTTGCCTGGAAGAGATCGCTTTTAGCGATAAAACCGCCACTTGTGGCACTAGTATAAGTTTATGTTTGATCTATTTCTTTGTATTTTATTTTTATTTCGTGTGTTACAATAAAGAATATTCTATCTATCTATCTATGTGTACTATTGTGATTATAAATGTTAACCCTCAATAAATAAATAAATTACAAAATACTTATTTGTTAACAAAACATTTTTTTCTGCTACTGCTTTGTTGCAGCTAAAATAAGCAAAACAGGATGTCAAAACACAGGAATAGGGCCTAGTGTGATATCCAGTTTGCCTACAATCTAAAATACAGGGCAGGTTGAGCACTGTATTAATTAATTCATTTTTTATGATAAAGTCTGTCTGATAATGATACGACTTAATCAGCAAAACTAAGTATGTTAAATTTTTGATGCGTCCAAGTCTACTACCTGTCTGAAATATTTATTTACTATATCTTGCTATTATCAAAATGTTTATTTTAGTATTCAACTCATTACATCTCATTTTTTATCCGGTCCAAAAATGATTAATGTATATTATTTTTATATTCCAGTTCGTAGGAGCTAATTCCGAAGACATTTTGGAGGCGAACGCAACATTACACCTTCCTGATGTACCGCCCATTGTATTAACTGATGTTTTCGTACTAGAAGTAAGTAAAAAACAACTGCATTACTCTTTATCTTATTTTTAAGTATTACAAAAAAAAACCGCGCTTCGGTCGCGTTGTGTCGGTATAAAAAGTAGCCTAGGTACTCTCAATGCCCTTTACTATCATCATACTAAAAATCATGATGTTTCGTCGCACTATTGCGGCATAACAGTGGAACAAAACAAAGAACTCGCTTCATCTTTTATAGAATTGTATGTAATTGTACGAATGTGCTGAATGCAAACAAACAGCGCTGATCTTTTGGGACCGATAGGTAACGACACATACGTTTTATTGAAGTAATATTAAAATGCTAAAACTAGTGTGACAAGTGTGGTGGGTGTCTATTTTACATTCTGACGCTCCCTGGTTCGAATCCAGCCCTACACTAATAACTTGATTTCAATTTTAACTTGTTGTTGAATTATCTTGACTCCCAGCACGATGTTCTTGCCGAAGTAAACTTCTCCAATTAGAAAAATCTTCGGGGGAGTCACGACCCTCAGTAATAAGGAACAAGACGCAAAGTTTAAAGAAATAAAATAATAATAATTTTTCTATTGTTCCTTTAAATTTGTGCAAGTATATGTGTAAAATGTTAGGTATAATACAATTTTGATGGAGGTGTGCACTGGGCTGTACACTAGGCTTGCCTGTGTCGTACAGCCCAGAATACTTCTCCGTGGGAAAAGTAGCATTCATCATCATCATCATTAGCCTGTTATCGCCCACTGCTGAGCATAGGCCGCTCTTCTAGTACGCCACTCGGCCCGGTCCTGCGCAGATTGAATCCAGGTTCTCCCTGCGGTTATTCTAATGTCGTCAACCCACCGCATTGGTGGGCGACCTAAAATAAAGTAGCATTACAGACCGATAAATATGTGTTATTGTTTCCTTTCCCAGACATACGCAGTAATGCACAACACTCTGAACCTAGTAACTCCGTTCCCAGCCGTGAGAGAGTTGAAGTCTATATACACGGTGGACATTGCCATGGGGGAGTCGTTCAACATCACCCTGCTCGTGCTGCTCTACAATGGCACTTATTGGCATGAGGTAAGGTTCAAATTACAATGGGTATCAGGGTCTACCGTCATATCAGCCTCATTCTTAATGGTACTTCAGAACTACAGAAAATAGGACTACTTATCAATGTGAGCCTGATATTTAATTCCAGTTGGTGGACACTTTAGAACGTCAAATTTTACAATACAAAAAATACATTAATGTCAAATAAAGTTAAAATCTCACTATTTACTAGTTAGCTATGTAATAAGTGACACCTTAGGTTAGTTTTAGAGTTAAGCTGACGGTCGGCGTCGACAGTCTAAAGTACATATAAAATTCCAGGAATTATTATGACTGACGTATAACCATTGGCACGAAATGTTCATACTTTATCCATCATTACGCTGATAGTCAGCATAACTGAAACAAATTCGTCAAAGTGAATGTGAAAACAATCAAACATATTAAGATGATTACTTTGTCCATTGTCCATACTCAGTAGCGAGTCTACAATGGCTGAAGATGATGATGATTAATTATTTTTTCTTCAAGATATCATCAAAAATCTACTACGAGTACGACGTAGGTGACGATGACACCTACCAATCCTACAAGGGCAGCGTCGGTATAGCAACACCCCTGGCAGTGTTACCAGCGCTCGACGCACAGGTGTCGGCTCGCCTGGAAGATGCTCTGTGGAAAATGTCTGCCGATATCGCTATGCCGGCGTTTACTATAGCTGCTTTGGCTAGCCTCGAGGTGAGGTCAATCAACATTATAGTGTAAAGGATCAATAGATAGTTATCTTCCTGATAAATAGCTATCTTCCCCCTGAATTAAGCTAAGCTTGTATCCACTTCCCCATGTGTATAAATATTTACGACGCGTGCAGGATACCGTCATAAAGTAAATTCTCCAGATGTCTCCACCTATTGAATAAAATGCATGAAAACATTGAGAAGGGTGATGTTCATAAATAAATTTTGTCAATTAGCACATTAAGTTTAGTATTATGTCTGTCGAGGTTTGCCTGCAGTGTTGGTACTTTAATAAAATTATTGATTTATAGATTAACATTTTTTGTTGACACAATATATGAAACTAAACAGTAACAAATCAAAACTGAAACTGCCACAATCGGCTCTCACAAAAGCGATCTCTTACAGGCAACCTTTCGTTGTGAGATATAAGCCTTGTGGACAATGATAAATGTTTTTCTATATCCTTTTTTATCTTTACTCACAGTTGGATGACCCTTTCGTGGAAACGTCAGGCAGTCTGAACATGACTTCAGCATATTTAGAAGACTACTACATCAAGATGGAGTTCAAGAAAGACTTCTCAGACGTTGAGAACTCTATCGGCGGAGGCATACAGATACAGCAAGGGGATCAGAATAATTATGTAAGTTTTATATTTCATTAATTGACCCGTAAAAAAATAAAAAAATAAGCCATTTATCCTAAAAAGCCATATTTGTATGTGTATTTGTTCACGAATATAGAACGAATACTAAGTACTTACTTCAAAATAATTAAATCTACATGTTGGTATATTAATTTTAGTTATGAAAAAATCCGAGCCCCAAATCACTACGTACTAGTTTTTTTTTTAAACACTGCGAATAATGATACTACGGTGTAGTACCCATGACACAAGCGTTTGCTTAGTATGGGACTAGATAGCGCTGTTTGCAATGTCCAAAAACAGTATTCATTTATCTTCCAGCTATTCGCCGACGTGACGTGGCGTCCTCCCCCCTCCCACTACATCCGCTTCAACTCGCGGGGAGCCCTCCCCCCCGTCCTGCCCCCCTCCACCCTCTCGTTCCTCTACAACGAAGAAGATAACCTGAAGAGTCTGACAGCTGACTTCAACGCGGAGGAATATTATTACTCCATCAAAGCGGATAGAAGAGCCGAGAGTATTAGTGTCGCTTTGAGCAGTCCGCATGAAGGATACAGGTAAGAACATAAGCCATCATCTTTATCATCCTCAGCCAGGTCCACTGCTGGGCATAGGCCTCTTTTCTTGTACATCACTCACCGTACTCGTATTGTTCTAGAAAAGATAGACGATTGATTTCTCCAATCCGATCTCTACTTTAGCTCACTAACCACCATTAAAAAAGAGGAGGTCCTATTTCTTCTACGCTAGTTAGTTTTGTGCACAATAAAGTCTAAAAATACTATTGCAAAACATTAATTTATTGAGTCTATTAAGATTTGAACCAACAAAGTTTTAAGTCAAAATCTGCGTACTTACATAATTAATTCACTACGAATGTTAGTTAACAAAGGTATTAAAATTTTAACATTTAAATTCCTAATCACAAAAATGATTATATAAAAAGACATTCTGGTATAAATAGTATCATTGTCATGTGAATTTGTTGTTTTACAGAGCAATGAAGATCATAACAGAATTCGAAGAGGACAATATACGAGGATCTCTAGTTACAGACTCCACTGAATACAGTATCAGTGGAAAAGTACTCAACCGACAGCCTTTGACGGTAAGCAACGTTTTTGTCTAATCATAATTATTAATAATAAAGCAGCTTACTCAGCTACAAAAGTCAACCGGAGCGTTTAAGTAAAGTACCTGTATTCACAACGTCAAAATGTCTACTGTCACTGTTTTGAATTGAAAAATTAGTTGTTTTTTCTTTATATAAAATTATTAATATTTTTATTTCCAGATGTCAGTAGTCCTAACACCCAAAGGCCAGGGCGAGTCAATAAACATAAACATCAAGTTCGATCAGTCTCCCAAACTGTTCCAAGTGTCTGCCCATGTTACCGGCAAAGTGACTGCCACGGTACATGCTAAGGCGGAGTTTGAAGACAAATTCACCGACATTAACTTTAAAGTGAGTATTGCTCGTAGTAGTTAGTATATTAAAGGTCGACGCGATCAGTCCTTGGATGGGTGACCGAAAAGTGGCATTCCATTTTGGGCGCTTCCTTGACGTAAGCAACCACTAAGAAAGGATTTTTGAAATGCCACTTTTAAAGGGGTGAAATAGGGGATTGAACTTCATAATGAGAGTAAAACCGCGAGCACCCACTAGTAATACATACGTATGATCATTTTAGGTGGACATACCCAACTCTAAATATGCGGACAACATTTACTTCAAGTCTCGAGTGGACAACTATCCGGACCTTAGGAAAGTGGTCAGTGTACAAGCAGCTACTCCTCTGCAGAGAATCAGCTTCGTCAAGGGAGACACTGATTTTGTGTGAGTATTTGAGTATTCATTTATTTGTTACGTGATAAGAAAAAATCATTTACATGTGTGATAGTCAAATCCTGAAAAGTTCGATAAAAGTTAGTTTACCCCACTTTAGTTTTGTATATGCACTAGGAGTGCGTGACGTCACCGCCAGCCGCAACAAAATATCCGCGCTGGTGGCACAGACCACCAGCATTAGACTGAGTTGCGGCTGTATTGGGGCATCACAGTTACAGTACTTAATAAATTTATAATTTATTACCATCAGATTTAAAAAATGTAAGCCCGTTCACCGCATTCAAAAATAGGCTTTATCAACACGTTTTAACGGACACCTCACTACTATGAATGCGGTGGACGGACAGCGTCATACTTGTCTGTAGGGTAGTTACAAATTTTTTTACTTGACGACGAACGTAATATATGTTTATAATTTAAATTATGTTTCACGCGTAAGTGATAAATGTACCTATCTTTGTGTGAAATAAAGTTATTTAAACCTAAACCTATAAATTCATATCATATACTATTTAATATGGTAAGAATTTGTGTGATTTAATAAAGATTTTTCTATTTTTATTTCAATGATATGTTTTCTTTCAGCTTCGGTCCAAAAACTGGCTACCTCCTTTGCAAATACGAACTACCGGATATGAAGGGAGAAGGTGACTTGAAATGGAGCTTCTTGATTGGAGATCTATTCATAAAGGTATTTGCTTATTTTATACAGAGCTATAGCATTATGAAAAAAAAAAAAACATTCTAGTGATTTTAGTATAACAATTGGCTTACCAGCACTTGCGTCAAAAATGATGTCGAAAATACTTAAACTATACTTAAAAACGAGTACAGCGGTCTAGTAATGTCTATTATACATAATTTCTAAATGAAGACGCAGACTCAGATATTGACTCCTGGATATTCGAAGAAGAATGGTCTTGTTTCCAAACAACCGTTATATCGTAGATGGCAACGTTGCTTAACATCAAACAAGGTGGTTTGAAACCGTAATCAACCATGCATAAAATAAAATATTTTCTATGACTTCTTTTGTCAAGTGCTAACCCCGCACTATGGTTGTTTAACTTAAACCTTATATATTTTGTTTTTCTTATTTCAGGCTCTTGGTCACCAATTTGTGAAAGATCTACAGAAGAGCGTAGATTTGGACATTTACTTCGGCAACAGCACTTCACCCGACAATCTGGAGAAAACTGACGCAGGGTTTAGAATGGACCTCGATCATATTTGGCAGTAAGTATTATTTATAGTACTGTTAATTAACTGGCTGATAACACAAACAATACCTATTGTACTAATGCGGAGTGTGTATTTATGTATGTACCTGGAATGCATCTGGCTCCCAATGAGACTAGCAAAGAAATCGGAGATAAATTTTGACTTAGAAAAAAGTTAGTGGATTTAATTAAAGCTAATACAAATTCATATCACTACTGGTGAAAGCCCGCGGCTATGCCCGCGTTTTTTTTGAGAATATAACGTTACCTTCATTCAACATAGGCCACTTACTTTTATTACATACAGTAACATCTATAATCTGCTACTTCGTTTTGAAATAGGAATAACAAACTAACAATAACTTTTGATATTATCTAAAGATAGGATTCAATCTGACGTGTCTATTCCACATTTCAGAACAAACGCTTCATTTTTTTTTCCCATATCTAGTACCCATTACACAAGCGTTTGCTTACTATGGAGCTAGAGGGCGCTGTGTGCAGTTTCTCGAAATATTTATTAATTGTGTTTGTTATAGAATCGGCGCAAACGCATCATTCGGTATGGTGATGAACGAGCGTATTAATCTACTCCTAAACATCATTCTACCCAAACCTAACGTAGATGTGCATACTTTATACATAGACGGTAGTATGGGATCTAAAGTAAACCCTACTAAGACCTTGGAAGCGGAGTATAGGACCGATGTTACTAAAATTATTACTGGAGTCAAAGGAAAGGTATGCTCTTTTATATAATTTATATAATACAAATTATTTTAGATAAAATATTATCTATTGTTATCATTGTTATAGATAGCAAACAATTTATTAAAGACACCAACATACAAGAACAAAAACACAACGAAACTTAAAATTAGTGTCGTAATTGGCGACTTTATTGCTCAAAGCGATCTGCTTAAGCGTAATGCTTCAAATACAAATTTTATACCCAATAAAGTTATAAGGGGATCGAAGAAGACAAAAACTGCTCCGAGAAATGGACGGTGGCATTTCAATTTCTTTATGTTAATTGGGGAATCAAAACCGAAAATCTATCTGATTTCAATATTTTCTACCCTCTTAATTCTTTCAAAGAACAGTACAAGATAAACACTTACCCAATCCATTTCCAGATCCTAATACTACCAGAGAGTTACGACACCAACTCGACGATCACTTGGACGTCTTCCTCCCAGTACCAGCACATAGACAACCAGGTTCTATACCGGTGGGACACTAACGGCTCCAAGTTCATAGACTACACTCTAACGTCCCCGCTCTATGTGGAGGAACCAACCTTCAACGTGAAGGGATCGTACCAGCTTGATATGGTGCATGGGTACAAGATTGTCAAGTAAGTTGGTTTACAAGAAAAGTGTATAAATATCAAATCAGTCGGTCTCTTTGAGTCGTATTTCGGCATATATAGATTCCCCCTGCAAATTTTACTTATTGGAAAAGTTTTTATGGGCAAGTACATCGTGGTGGGCGACCAGATCTTTCTACAGAAGACACAATATTCTCGGATTTTGTGGTCCTGAAACATGTCGGTTTCCTCACAATGTTTTCAATCACCGCTAAGCGAGTGCAAATCCACACTTAACTTCAAAAACTAGTCAAAGGTGTAGGGCCAGATTTGAACCAGGGCGCGTCAGGATGAGAAGCAAACGCCGAGTCACACTCGCTCAACTACTACCCATAAGATAGTGTCTTAATTCGTAACACAAGCATTTGTGTAGACGGTGCTGTGTGAAATGTTCCGGAATAATCATTTATTATTCTTTTGATTCTGTACAAAAATAACTTTTATTTGTATTCTACAGAGGCTCCATGTACCGTCCGGCGCGCTCTCAGATCGGCGAGGTGGACGTGCGGTACGGAGGCATCAAGCACACAGACGGACACTTCAACTTCACCACGCCCTTCCGCAGGCTGCCCTGGCTCAAGTCTATATTTGATGTGAGTAACTTACCAATAACATTTAGAAACTAATATATAGGTAATATTATCTCATATATGTACATACACCCCAACATATAAAGACTAATTTTCGTGAACAAATATTCGTACGCCGGATAAAAGCTCAAGTCATCTATCATTAGATGGCGCTGACGCACTAGATGGTAGATGAAGATTTCGGTTTATTATTTTTATTGCTTGAAAATATTTCTTGACTAAGATTATATATTATGTTTCAGCAGTATGTTCTTTTTTAATTATTTTTGATTGACAGATTCACAATCTAGAAGAGCACTCCAACAACAAAGTGGACCTGTTCTGGCCGAACAAAACCGCAACTATCAACACTACCCACGTTTATTCTAAACAAGATGGCGGCTTCGATCAAACCGGGGAGATTTCACTATCTATACCTCTTAATACGCAGCATTTGGTCAATACACAGTATTACTATTTACAAGGTTAGTACATTACTAAAGAAGTTGTTTTTTTTTTATTACATAACCTGGTACTGTCTCTCTGCTGGCCAAAGGTCTCCCCCAACTCCTGCCGTTCCCTTCTTAGTCGGAGCTATATTACTGTGAAAAGTTTATATTGACAGCCATTTAAAATATGGGTAAAATAATTTGAAAAACAACATTTATCACAACTCCCAGGTGATAAAACAAGTAACGGCAACGCAACCATAGACTTTGACGGCGAGAGATTCGTGAAGGGATCCTTCGACCAGATCGTAGAGAAGAGTGCGCGGGACCTCGACGTGTCCACCACTCACATCGAGGTAGAGAACGCACACACACCCGTCGGAGTCAAGTATGTGCACGAATACGATGATCAGGGGAATGTGGTGAGTGGAAATATGTTTTGTTTATATTTTAGAGACTAATTTATACGTGTAAATAACCGTGACTTCGCCCGTGTTGTTTTAAGATAAAAAGTAGCCCATGTCACTTTCTAAACCCTATACTATCACCATCTATTACATTGTGCATGTAAGTGGAACAAAGGGATTATAGAAGGACTCTCGGTCTATAGCAGAACGAGTGGGAAATAAAAAGTTTCAATCGTCACCACTGGGGTCGAACGAAACTTTATTTTCCCATTCGTACCCAGTGGGGACGATCGGGAAACAACCAAGATACTTAATTGATTTTGTAATTACGCTAAATTATGTACAGTATCTGAGTAGTCCATGCATTACTTATCTCTATTTATTTCAATTTGTTAAAGCTAACCAACATACTACTACCACAATCCAAATTTATTTTCAGGACGTAAAACAAGCTACAGTCTTCCACCTAAAAGACGCGACGAAATTCAACGTGACCGGCAAACTCGACGTTATCACTTTTGTAAACGGCAAAAATACAACACTAATGCTTATTCACGGGAATCGAACCTGGACTTTCGACAATCAATACCAAGCTGTCGACAAGGAACTCAAGCAAGGCAGCAAGGTGAAATGGGCTGAAGATGTCTGGATACATTATGATATACATGTCACTAACATGACAACGGTAAGGTTTTTTATGTACTTATATATTCATTAAGATTTTAGATGTATTTATGTACTTATTTATTCTTTAAGATTTTAGATCAGATATGATGTAGTTAACTTGCCTGACTGAAATGACTAGATCTGAACATAAGGCTGTTAAGCGTAAAAAAGGTTGTTTATTTAGTTTCTGTCTTCTGTGTCTATACTTTCTATAATTTTGTCTCTAGATCTTGTAAATTTGTGATCAGTAAGTGTAATGATGTGTTTGTCAAGAAATAGTATTATTTATATCTAAAAACAATACAGTCACACATATAATAATTAATGATAGACATACGCATTGTGGGACAGTATTCTGTGCTGTTTAGCTTAAATTCTGTTTTAGTAAAAAAAGTGTAAAAAACTATTCTTATTTTTACACTTGCTTACTACCCTCTTTTTCTTACCTTGAAAAAATCATCAAATATGCCAATCACATTCCAGCCGGAAACCGAATGCCAACAAATAATAATGAACATGCTCTGGCCTCTGCGTTCATTCAACTTGGTCGCATTATACCACTTACAAGACACATTACTTGACGGCAAGGCGACTTTGAACTGGAATGTGAAGGAAGAAAATAAGACGGCAGAGTTGAGAGGTATTTGGACCAACCCACCATCTAAGGAGGGGGTTCTACACCAAGTTGGGTTGGAATTGTCGCATCCTTCGTTTAGAAAGGTAAACCCTTGTTTTTTAACCGACTTCAAAAAAGGAGGTTATCAAGTCTTCTGAAGGTTTTTTTTTATGTAATTCAACTACGCACTGTTTGCTTCAGTGAAATTGATTGTACCTATCCAATAATGGCATCGAATAAAATCCAGATGTACGTAAAAATAACGTACTAAATGTGATTCTTTTCATTTTGGATATAAAAACCACTGTGTCATTGCCCACCTTTGATTTTAAACCTTTGTATTTTAAACTGTTTTAATCCAAATCGAGATTCAAGACATAAATACACACTTATCATATATTCTATATTTACAGGACGTAAATCTGAAAGGAGAATACAAATCCACGCCTGCTGTGATGTCAAACGTCTCACTAGAGCTACAATACTCGGATTACGACAACGAATATCTCAAACTAAAGTCTATTTTAATGGACAATTCCAACGGACCAATCAGAGATTACTCCTTCGCTCTAAAATGTACACATCCATCCACAAATTTGAACCTGGACATGAAGTCAGATATAAATATAAAGAGTAGATGGTATTACTTCAGCAACTTCTATAAGTTCCAGAAGAGTCTCTTCTATGAGAAGCTGCGGAATAATCGACTGCTGTTCGATATTAGTAACAGTGTAGTGGAGTGGGAGGTAAGTGGCTTTTTCGAGGCTATTTTACTTTTTATATTTTTGGTTTTCCTTTTTTCCGTAGGTATAGGAATGAGTTCGTATAAAGCGGGTATAAAACCCGCCTGATGTTAAACATTGCTGTAATATAAGGTGTGACACGTTTTCATATAAAATATGTACATATTTATTTATTCAAGTTTTTAAAACATCCAATTGGTTTAAATTCCTACCTGTATTTTGGTAGGATACACAGCGTCTTGGTGTTCCAGAATGCCCTAACTTTGCCCAAGTTTCGAATCCTTAATACTTCCCCTTTAGCCCTACCTTTAGCTTCAATCTAGCGCACAATAATTAAATCCGATATTTTAATAAAAAGTAATATTGTTCTGTCGTATTTCAGCGTGCAAACGAGACCTATTTCTACAAAGTTAACAGTACATGGGACCTCACATATCCGGACTATACGCTACGGTCGTACGTGAGTCGACCGACTGGGAACGACACCGGTGTGGCGACACTGTCTATGGTAGACAAATCTGTGATAGCGCATTATAACAGCACTGATGGTAAGTTATTATACTTATGTATATTTTTTGTCTTGTCATCCATTGCGTTGTAGTTTTTTTATTTAACAAAAAGCTTTAATTCGCGGCATAAACGCTAGACGTCACTGAAAATAATTACAGTTTTTGTAATATATATATTCACACAAGTGAGATAATTCTCTAATCTATGGCAAACTCTATATTAATGAACATAAGTATTCATCACAGATACAACAAGTGTGTTTTGTGATGCGTTTTTTATTGAATAGCTTACTAACAGCACATTTCCTTTACAGACATCTCCTACCACATGATAGGTCGTATAGTAGACACGCGCTCAGCCAAAGTAAACGCGTGGCGAGACTTCGATGACGTCACCACAGTCGATCTAGCTTCTTACATCCGCCTGAACCACTCCCGCCTGCTCACCAGCAAAGTGGCCTGGCGACCGCAAATCTTCGGCGAAGTCAAATCAGCAGCCGTTTATTCACTTAGAATGATCTACGGACAACTGAACGATACTCTAGTCATACTAAAAGAAGCTCCCATGGAAGCCCATTTGGCTCTCAAAAACATCTGGTCCGACGCAAAACCGAGACTCACAGACCTACTCGCCGATCTCAACGACTTACACGTTATCAAAGACGATCTGGACGAGTTCGAAACATTCCTGAATCAGTCTTATAACAACAATGATTTCTACGTCAAAAACGTTGTTGAATTCACCTACGAAGTGCTAGACGAGATGGCTATAAGGAATCATTTGGAAAGTCTACCTGGCATTGTCAATGATGCTATAGGTCTGATGGGAAATACCAGTCAGTCCATAAAGGAAAGTTTGACATATGTGGTGGATACTATAAAGACGGCCTATTCGAATTTCCTGTACTCTGTGAATAAAGCGTTGGATGCTGATTTCATGGAGCTCGTCTCTCAGAGATTGGAAGCGATGATCATGCAGTATGACAACTTTATTAGAGACGTGCATATGAAGTTCTTGGAATATTGGGAGGTAAGTTTCGTGTAGTTGAATGTTTTTACTAAAGAGGAATTGTCATTTGTTTTAAACAAAAATTGTGGTATAATTCTTTGTAACTTTAAGTGTAGTTTTTTTATGTAAAGAGAATAATTTATTGATATAAAATCGTGTGTCTCGTGTTGTATTATCGTTGTATAGCTCGAAACCAACTGCATTACAAAAATCACGGTAATCCGTCGCTCCGTTACAATGTTAAAGAAAAGCAAACGTCAACAAACCGCTTGTGTAGTACCGATTTTCACAAGTAAAACTAACTTTATGAATAGTTATCTACCCACGACACAAGCGTTTGCTTAGTGTGGGGCTAGATGGCGCTGTGTGCAATGTCTTAAATTATTTTGTTTACTGATTTATTACATTAAGTTGCAATCCGCAGGTGACCTGGGTGAACGCAACCAATAGACTGTCTGTATACTGGCACCAAGTACTAAAGTCCATAGAACCGCTGTTCTTCAAGATACTCCATTATACAGAGTCCTTTGTTTTCGCTATCGGGAAGAGAGCAATGGACTTCTTCTACGAAGGTGCCCAGGAGTTGACAGACTCGCCGTATTTCAACTATGTATCTACGTTTGGACACGAGATGGATAAGTAAGTTAACTAATATATTAACTAAACGGTTTTCACTCACGTGTAAATTGCATTAGTTGTTTACGCGTTTCGGATGTTATGACATCCATCTTCAGAACGTATGTTCTGGGACCGCGGCAGCACGCAGACTGCGCGCCGCCGCGAGCGGCCCGCCGGGACACGAGCGCGTGGACCTGGGGTGGTAATTTACACGTGAGTGAAAACCGTTTAGTTAATATATTGATAAAATGTCTCACGAAAGTTTTAATATTAAAAAGTAAGTTAACTGTTATAACATATTTTGAAAATATTTTCATGAGGTTACTGCAAAAAATTATTGCTCTAAGATAAACAATTAGTGAGGTTACTGCAAAAATTTATTGCTTTAAGATTAATCTTTTATCTAGTATATATCAGTTTATTAACATACCAATAATCAGAAGAATTTTAAAAAAAAATTAAACCACGCTTAACGGATAATTAGCGTTTTGTTGGGATAAAAAGTAGTGAAGGCACTCTAAGGCCTCTATACCATCATCATACCAAAAACCGTTGTATTGTAAAATACTGAAGAGACAGATGAAGAAAACAACAAACTTAGTTTTTATGTAACGGTATGATTATTCCCTAATTATGTTTTCTTATAATTCTAGAATTTACAAAGACCTTGTCAACAACGACGTAATAACGAACATCAAGAAATACAGCCAGAAGATCTGGAACGCTGTTTGGTCGAAGATAGAAAAGTACATTCCCTTCAAAGATGAGTTCTTACAACTCTACGCAGAGTTCAGGAACGCCTGGAACAACTTCTTGAAGACACAACATGTGGTCTATGTCAGAGAGAAGGTAAGGAAATTTAATGTTTGTATTTATTACATTAAATAACATATGCAAGTACATCGAAAGTGAAACTTGCATGTACAAAAAATGTAATCCAACACTTGATATCGTGTGGAAATGCCCTGGACAGGATCCAAACTTGTGTCCTGCAAAGTCGCGTATTTCAGAAAACCGAATGCAAAATCTTGCTTACAAAAAATATAACTTTTGTAGTACATACTTCATTAGTTTCTTAGTAGATTATCTTTGTTATATAAAAACTAGTTTAAAATACAGATCTTATTTCTGACTAATCTATCAACGCACAGCCCAAAACTGGACCGATCGGTCTTTAATTTGGCTTGCAGATAGTTACTATGATGTAGGCATCCACTAAGAAAGGATTTTTGTAAATTCCACTTCCGAGGATGTAAAATAGGAGTTGCAAGTTTGCATGAAACCATAATAATACTTCCTAACGCAAGCGAAGCCGCGGACACACTAGTCGTATATAAACATAGACATAAAAAAAAACATTATTTAAGCTTTGAAAAGGGTAGTGCAGTAAAGTTGAACAAAGAGGATTACATAATGAAAACTAGGGCTAGATTAAAGACAATTAGATTTTTTTTCTTAACTTTTTTCTTTTTGGCTTTACTATACACATAAACATTATTTGTTTGTATGAATCCAGTGCCAAGAAGCCTACATCCGCCTCAAGTGGTGGTACGACTACTTCCTGATAGGAGAGGCGTTGGAGACAGTGGGAGAGATATTGTACAACAAACTCACGGATCTGGCCAAGACTGCGCTACAGTATGAAGAATTGTAAGTTTCTTAATAGTATTGTATGCTAAGCCTATTCTTTAGTCTAATGAGATTGTGATAAATCGATCTGTGGGTAGCAGGCACGAGGCTTATATTTACGGAAAGTATAACACAAAATTTCGTTACTCAATCTCTTTGAGTCTTATTTCCTCATGAGTAAGGGTTGAGCGTGACAATTCGTTAGGAGAGTCCTCTTAGGGGCAGATACATCGTGATAGACACCCAGGTCCTACCACGGACCTGGGTGTTACAAGAACGGAAGACACAATGTCTTCGGAATACAGTTTGCAAAATAAACACGCATTTGCTATCGTCAAATTACTTTCCCTGTTTTACTAGCAACAAAGTACAAACACGCGTTTCTTCTCAAAAATTAAAGCGTCAGTTTTACGAAACCGAGCAATCCATTTGGCAGCATTATAAAATGTGATATTGTTATATATTTAATCTATTTATTATCGTATGTCAAAGTAAGAGGAAACTGTTATAAAGGAAACATATTTTTAAGGAACATTATTGTTATAATAAGTACAGTAATAAAGACTTATTTATTTTTATTCCTCAGGCACCGAACACCAAAAACGAACTTCATCTTCGACCCTCGCGTGGGTGAGATTCTCCTGGAACAAAAGTTGCCATTCTCCTGGCACGCCTTCAACAGGACACCAGACTTCTCGGAAATATCGGAATATAGAGCCGTCAGAGACTTTATGGACGAGTGGCTCACTTCGAACAAGAGTATCTGGTCCTTCTACTATGAGATCAGACCGTACATGGACTTTAATAATCTGCTGCCGCCGTTTGATGGTAAGTTACATTACCTAGACCGTTTTATCTAAATTTTATAATATGAAAGTTGAAATATATAATAATGGTGTCATAGATTTTTATTATATTATGCTTATCGAAAATTTTGCTCAAGATTTGTTAGACTGATCTGTCAGTAAGCATTTAACGGTTTGCTCTAACAACCTCGGTTGACAGCCAGATCTATTTTAGTATAGGTATATTATAGGTTCTACCACACTGTCGCTTGTGTGGTGTATTTTAGGGGACCTAGTGGCGAAATTTTGCGTAAAAATCTAGTATTTGTGTACTTTAACAGAACCTTTAGTACCCACGACACAAGGCTAGATGGCGTTGTGTGCAATGTCCCGGAATACTCATCTAAATTATATAAAACTCAAAGGCGACTGACTGACTGATATAGTGATCTATCATCGCGCAGCCCAAACCACTGGACGGATTGGGCTGAAATTTGGAATGAAGGTAGACGTTATGACGTAGCTATCCGCTAAGAAAGGATTTTTGGAAATGCCACTTTTAAAGGGGTGAATTAGGGGATGCAACTTTTACTTCTTAATGCGAGCGAAGCTGCGGGCACTTACTAGTAAAATCATATAATTGCAGGCATGGCAATGATGACAGGCCAGGGCACTCTGGTCACGTTCGACAAGCGAGTGTTCACAGTCTCAGAGGAGGGCACCTTCCTGCTCAGTAAGGACTATAGACTCGGCAACTTTACTGTACTCATGGAAAGTAATAAGCAGAGCCGGTACAACCTGCTCATACTCACTGCTAGGAAGATTATACATATAGACCTGTATAAAGAGGTAAGTTTGTCTTTTCGTTACACACATTACACAGCTCCCACGTCTAAAATTCAATTATCTATGTGTTTTCTCTTCACTCCGTGTGTCATTTTGACGCCCCCTGGTTCGAATTCGGCGATGACTTGTTTTTCAAGTGGTGTGGATTTGCACTAGCTTAGCGGTGATGGAAAATATCGTGAGAAAACCGACATGTTTAAGTGCGAAATCCGCAAACATGTCACTATCCAGGGTGCTTTGAATCAGGATGCGTTAAAATCAGACGCTTGACCGCCGAGCCACACTCGCTTATTTTACTTACCGCCCATTTTGAAGTATTCTTGTTCTACCCACTTTGCTAGCGCTCTAATCCTTTCTATTTGTATTCCAGCAAGTATCAATAGAGGGCGTGGTGCTGAGCCTGCCAGCACTAGTAGACGGTCTGGTCGTAGACAGACAAACAGACATTCTCACTGTGCAAGGAACTAACGGACTCGATGTCAACTGCAATCTGCTCTTCAGGACCTGCAAGCTTCAAGTGTCTGGTAAGTAACACTATATTTCGAGGATGACTAAGTCTTTTATAAATCATACACTTAAGTCAAGTGACTTAGCAAGACAAGTTGTATAAAAAAATATCACTACTTACATTAAAGAACTTTATAAATAAGTTACTCTCTTCGGTTTGTGTCTTCTGTTTAGTTTTTGCGTCACTCAAACCACGCAGTTTTTTTTAACAGTGTAATTGATCTCAATGATATTGTTGTGATTCTTGGCCCTCTTTTCTAGCAAAACAGTACTTTGGAAAATCAGAATAAGAATTCTCAAATATGTCTATTTGATCGTTTTTAAAAAAAATTGTTAGAATTTTACTAACCTTCTTTCTAAAACATATTATTTCCAGGCTGGTACTACGCAAGCCTAGGCGGCCTGCTCGGTACCTACAACAACGAGCAATACGACGACCTGCTCCTGACCAATAACAGCATAGTAGAGTCAGCCGCAGTCACCACTCGCAGCTGGAACTTGGCGCCGAGCGGACGTGTTTTAGACAACAGAGAGCTCAATAATGACACGCAGTGTGATAAGTTCTTCAATAATAAATTATCGCCGCTGCACCCATGCTTCTCTGCTGTGAGTATACTAATACAACAATGCCTTTATACTCGACTCGTACTTTCAAAAATGTTCTTTATATTACATATACCAACGACAATGTTGTACCCACCACAAATACTTTCAACAATGCTCTGGCACAACATGCTTTACATACCATTCAAATCACTATATACAATATATATTATACTCGTATTAGGGGCTAATGATGTTATGTGAAGTGTCACTGAATATTTATTTATTAAAAAAATGTCGTCGACGACTATAATCTATTGTTGAAGAATGTATGTAAGGGCCTATCTGTACAAGCACAACACCGTCACCGGTAGCACCTACGGGAGGAGGCCTATACCCAGCAGTAGGTCGGTATGAGCGGAAGATGATGATGATTAATGTATATTGATTACAGATCGACGCGACTCCCTTCTTCGTGGAGTGCACGGGGGGCGTGTCTGCGTGTGCGCTCGCCAACGCGTACCTGCAGCTGTGCAACCAGCAACACGTGCCCACGCATGTGCCTGACAACTGTCAGCAGTGAGTCTTGTATATACTTGTTAATTTTTTAACTTCTATGAATGATAAATATCCTGGAGTGGCGCACGGTTATACAAACATATACTACTACTACTACTTACTACGCACTAGTTTACGTACTTATATTTTAATTAGAATTCTGTACAAAATATAGTAAATGTAGGTTTATCATCCAAAAATACAGACAGACAGAATATCATATGACCTGAATCTTAATGGTGTCAAAGAGTGGTTCTTGTGACTATAATTTTATATCTGCCTCTTTCGTTTTTTTTTCTGCGGACCGAGAGATAGTACATTACATACTCAGATCGTGACCTGTAAATATAAAATATTCTTCTTCTTCATATCGAATGAGAGTGGCTAACTCTGGTGTCGAACGACAGCCGTACTATACAAACAGCCGGGACCTACAATTTAACGTGTTATCCTACTCACGGAAGCGCCTGAAATGGACTGCCACATTTCGGTCACCCATCCAAGGACTGACCGCGTCGACCTTTACTTAACTTTGGTAATCGCATGCGATTGCCTCCGCTAGCTGAGCTACGGGCGCTTCATATATGTATAAAATAGTAATTTATATAATATGTATATCACCTTTCCCCAGATGTATAACCCCGCAAGGCGACGTCCTCGAAGAGGGCTCGTTCCATGCACTGCAATATGTACCTAAGTCGACGGACGTAGTGTTCATTATCGAGGCGCAGTATTGCAACAAGAACATGCGCAAGAACAAGAACATGGATCTGTTTATTGAGGCGTTTGATACTAAACTGCAGGCTAGCGGGCTGTCTGATAACAGGTGTGTAAATAATGTTCTCCCAGTAATGAATAGGAAATGGTTAGGTTATAGGTAACATTATTATAAAATATAAACGTGTGTGGTTCGGGGTGTAAGCGTCTGCGTTACATTCTGACGTACCTTGGTTTGAATCCGGCGTTACACTTGTTTTTCAAGTTGAGTTTTCTTTTAATTCACGTAACGGGGAAGGAAAACGTCGAGAAGAAACCGTTGTGTCTGAGGACCACAAAATTTGAGAACATGTTCTCAGATTTTGTAATATTCAGAAATCAAATCAAATTATCTATAAGAAAACTTTCCCAATAAGTAATCTTAGGGGAGTCATGGCTCTCAATAATGAGGAACACGGAGCGAGGAGGAGGTACCATTAGTATTTTAATTTAACACTTAAAAGGCTTATGATCAATTACAACCCATCTGATATATTAAGCACAACTGTAACTGTGTAACTTGTAACGATGTTACCTAGGGAAGGATCTTAGCAGTACCCAGCAGTGGATCGACAATGGCTGTAGATGATGATGATGGTTTAAAGTATTTTCTAAATTTGCCTACATGATTCTGATTCTCCGTCCTATACTTCCAGATACGCGATCGTAGGTTTCGGCGGTCGCGGCGTGTACCGGCGGCCGCGCGCTCTGTACGTCCACAACAACGTGTTCACTAACGTCATCGACATCACGCACCACTTCGACAGCTTTACCATCGGTGAGCAAATGCATACTTATAAATAAATAAAAAACTAAAAAGTAAGTAATTTCGTATGAAAGTGACTAACTCTGGTGTCAGAGTTTTCAAACCGCCCTAAGGGCCTTTGACATGGCTTAACGACTGTCGTATTATGACAAACAGGCGGACTTACAATTTACCGTGTCATTCGACCTACGGAACCGCCCTAAATGGAATGCTATGTTTAGTTCCCATCCAGAGACGGACCGTGTCGACATTTACTTAACATTGGTAATCGCATGCGATTGCGATGCTTACCTATGACTGCTGTCCGCTTGATTGTATCTAAGCTTTATTGTACTCTAAGAAAATAAGCTTGCAATGAAAAAGCTCCCTATATTGTAGTTCTTAGTTATTAGCCTAATCGCTTACAAAACTTGATGAAGAAATGCCTTCATTCTTGACCATTCAAGGATGTTATTATCATGGTCAAAAAAGTCAATCAAAAATGAAATGTCCGGGACATTGTCAACACTGCCATCTAGCGCTAATATCTGTTAACTATTTTGTAGAAAAGTCAGACATAGTCCGCGGCAACCGCTCAGCGCGCGCAGACATGTTCTCAGCGCTGAGTTTCGCGACGCGCCTCCCCTTCCGCGCCGGCGTCCCGCGCACCTTCGTGCTGATGCCTTGCTCGCGCTGCAACCACGAGTTTATGAAGGTGAGTGGCCGGATCTGGTGTACACAGTATTGAGGAAATGTGCTAAGTGCTTCGTCACGCGACGGCATTGAAGCTCTAGCGGTAAAAGGAACAGATAGAAACACTATTTATGGACCCAGCACAAAGCCTATTAAATTAAATGACCAGCGATTCTTTGCATTGCCATGTTGGCTTTCGGTCCACCTGATTTAACAAAATACCGGTTTTTACACTAAGCGACATCCATCAGGCATCCGCGACATAGAAAGGATAGCCAATAGTTTGTTGGCACCCGATTTGCCAACATATGTATGTCACATCATTTTGTAGGGTTCTTCTTCCCAAAAAACCTTACTTTACCCAGAAAGGATAACAAATTTTTGCTTCGGGGGTTGGCTAAGAAAAACTTTTTTTCATCCCAAAAAAACTTTACTGAAGTAATTCGCAATAACAGAACCTGTTCATTCCAGTTGGACTACTCGACCATCTACCACAACCTGATGGAGAACTCCGTGACGTTGCACATCGTGATGGATGATGACTTCATGCTGTCCAAGAAACGTGCCGCCAAGTATCTGTTCGGTAAGATTTTTATAAATACCTTATATACTTATACTTTATATACTTTAACCATGAGTTATTTGTTAAATGCTTAACCCGGTTGTTTACTCTAAACTGGTTTGGAAATGGTTCAAGCAGGCAGGTTCAAATCCTACCGATCGTAATTATTTTTGCTAATTAACAAATTGAGTTTAAATACGTATGTACTTAGTAGTTTACCTTGTTTGTCTTTATTATAGTACTAGTGTAACGTAATATGCAAATGGTGAGGGTGCCAGAAGTAGTCATCGTATTTGAAATTCAAAACTAAGTCGCTACATATGGAATTGACAAGTATGATATTTACCCTTATTTACGTGTCTTGCTCGTCTCGCCGTTTCATATGTCCAAGAACACTCAAAAGTTGATGTGCCCTACGCTACAGGCTCTTTTGAGACCTACTGCAAGGCGCAAACACAGGTACTTGAAAGGAAATCTTATTTTAGATCGAATATTAGATCATGTATGCACCTAGATGTAGATTTTTAGTACAATAAATATCTTTGTAGATAAATTGTATTTTTTTATAATAAAGTTTTGAATACATTTTCCTTTGTCAGGTATGGACAGTTCCCTCGCGTACACGAACAAAGACTACGAGCGGCTGGTGGGCGACGCCGGCCTCAGGAAACAAGTCAAACTGCCCAAGGACAAACTTGGATTATGTACTTCTTTGGCCATGGAGACTAATGGTATGTTGATCTTATGGGTTAGGTAAACTTTATGATCCGATATTTTTTAACGAGTAACCAGATTTACTTGTCTATATCTGCGCTATTACCGATATTTTTAACGACTAAAGAGATTTACTTGTTTGTATCTGCGCTATTCCAACTCTTTTTATTATTTACTAGCTGTCCCGGCAGACTTCGTACTGCGACCTAAACTTTTTTTTTTTCCCCTTTTAAACCTTCCCTAGACCTCCACGAACATTTCAAGACTAAGATAAGATAAATCCGTTCAGCCGTTCTCGAGTTTTAATCAGACTAACGAACAACAATTCATTTTTATTTATAAAGATTAATAAAAATAATGGCTCCCCCGCAGAATTAATATATTGAGAATATTTTCTTGGGTAGATACCTATTTCAAATCGCATTTAGTATATTTCAGAAAGAATATGTAGGTACATTTATTTCAATGTAAATTTAAGCCCAAAGAATTGCCATTGGTCTGAAAGTGTGTCTAATCTATGCAATTGTTATCTTATTGTCTTTACAATGATGATGATGATACTTATGGGTCCAGCATAACAGCATCCTCTCCTTAGTGGCAAAAATGTCTAAAAGTAGGTATATCCAAAACCAATCAGACTTCGTGTAACAAAACGTTTTCTTTTTCAGTTGTAATAACCGTCTAGCACTTACGTCAATAATTATTAAGGATAGCCACATGTTTTTGTATAGTATGTCTAGTATAACAAATTTTAATTGTAAACAAATTGATCCCCGGGAAAATCCTGCCTTCTATAACACAGTCAACACTACAGTAGAAGGCAGAGCAACACTAAATTGTATCACATTTACCTGTTTACAAATAAAAATCTTTTAATCTTTAAATTATGTCGAAAATTAAAACGTTTTCCCCTCAGGTACCATCTGGGCAGGCGCCAAGCTGCAGGCGGAGCGCCCCACCGCGCGGCGCTTCTCGTCCGTGGTGGGGGGCCGCGTGGCGCTCTCAGCGCAGCCGTGCGGCTCTCCGCCGCGCTGCGAGTGCCGCGAGGGGCGCGTGCACTGCCGGCCCTGCGCCGACACGCAGCACATGGTGAGACAACACTCTTATACAGCACTAGTGGGTGACCGCGGCTTCGCTCGCATTAAGAAGTAAAACTTGCATCCCCTGTTTCACCCCTTTAAAAGTGGCATTTCCAAAAATCCTTTCTTAGCGGATGCCTACGTCATAACATCGTCCTTCATTCCAAATTTCAGCCCAATCCGTCCAGAGGTTTGGGCTGTGCATTGATAGATCACTATATCAGTCAGTCAGTCACCTTTGAACGACTTTTTTCTTAACTTTTTTTTAGCCTAAAAATTTTATAATACAGGAACAGAAATGTATACTTACTGTAATTATGATAACGGAGGCAGTACCACCAGGATGTTGCGCAATAAGTAATAATTATATTAATTACATATATTATATTGCGCAAGACGGGAAGTATTGGCGTAAGAGGGAGGAGGCCTATACCCTGCAGTGGGTCCCATTAGGCTGATGATGATGATATTATATTTAGCCTATTGGATCCCACAGCTGGGCACAGGGCTGCCTTATCTCCTCTCAGTCGTATACTGGCTAGTTCATGTAGTAACTTCAAATCTTTATTTTTTTTCTGGTTCTTTAGACAAAGTAGTTGAAGCGAGTGTGGCTCAGCGGTTCCAGTGTCTGCTTTTCAACCAGACGCACCCTGGTTCGAATCCGGCCCTACACCAATGACTTGTATTTTCAAGTTATGTGTGGATTTGCACTCGCTTAACGGTGAAGGAAAACATCGTGAGGAAACCGACATGTTGAGGACCGCAATATCCTAGGACATGTGTCTTCCGTGGAAGGACCTGGGCGCCCACCACGATGTATCTGCCCAAGAGAACTCCCCTAACGAATTAGTTCTGCGGGGGAGTCACGACCCTCAGTCATGAGGAAATACGACTCAAAGAGAGACAAAGTAACTAGTTATTAAGATGTATTTAATTGCTATTATCATGTTTTTATACACACACCTTATCACACACATATAATTTATCAAGTCTCATGCAAAAAGTGTTCCCCGCCTGATAACATTTATTACTAAGAAAAAGTGACCCCTGATATCTATACAAGTAACTTTTTAAAACTATTTTACTAAGAACAGAAGAAATATGAAAGTGGTGAACTTTGGTATCAAGAGTTTTTAACCGCCCCAAGGGCTTCTGACATCGTATAACGATATTTTTGAGTTCAATGTGTCCTATAACTAAGCAACTTTTTTCTTTGCAGTTGGAGATGTCATTCTTCAATTCTGAAGACATTGATGACCTCATTGATATGGCGATGGATCCTCCAGTCTTACCTTCCTTCAGTTAACTTGCTATATACAGCGGAGTTTGAGTCTAGCTAACTTAATTTATTGTAATACAAATCTGGCTACATTGCATAGAATAGATAGACTTATCTTTTGGGCAAAATACAAGCCAGTTATGAAAATCAAAGATTAATTATATTAAAATTTTATTATCAAATACTTCGTATTCTGGAATATTTTATTTCAGTATTCTTGTTTTACTGAATACTAGAAATGCTAGTTATAGTTAGCCTAGTAATTGTGTAGTAAATTGTAGGTAAATGTAAATATTATAATTCATAAATTTTATTAAATATATGTACACATTAGGTGTAACTTAATATTTTTGTAAGTTATCATTTTCACACGAGAAATGTATGATAAATTGGAATATGAATTAAATCTACTTATATTGATGTGTTTGTATTTTATTTATCAGGGTTTTTTTTAAGAAAACCAACTGATGAGTTCTTGGCACAAAAACTAAGCGATAATATTTTTTCCTCTATTTTAAGTAACCAAGCAATATACTTTGATGATAAGCTACACTTTTTTTCTTATACAATATCTTACTTACATATTTATTTTAGATTATTAAGTTGAGTAACAGTACAGTTTATCAATTTCGTGTTAATTTGCTGTTGTAAGGTAACTGAAACACTGGAGAAATATGTAGTGTTTTTCCGCTGCGACTGCTCCTTAACCTCAACATCAAACAACAAACTTGATGATTTTTAGTAGTGTTCCTCCATATACCACCGCCACACCTCACCTCCTAACCAACGTGGCCTCCGTGGATTTCAAGAAGTTACCAACACCGCACCTTGTGTCTTGAAGCTTTGTTGTTCTTCTTCTTACAATGGATTTCCGCAAAGTAACGCCTGATTCAATATCTTATGTTGTAAGGTAAATGAATCAAGGGACAAAATAGAGATCAATACAAAGTAAACAGACCTAAGATCAAATGTTATCAATACAAAACGCATGTGCTGCTAAAAATATCTCAATTATTGATTGCAACATACATTAACTACTAATATACACAAAGAAAACTAATTAATCAGAAAATGATCAGTCTTTAATAAACAAACCATGACAATGTTATAAGTACCTACTACATATTTACTAACCAGAATAAAATCCAAAATAGCTATAAAGCTACATAATATGACTACCCGCCAAAAAAATAAACCTGTATATCCACGTTTGAGACTCCAGAAAAGCGGAAAGTCATTTATAGGTAATGCTATAAGCTTCTATAATAAGATTCCAAATGAAATCCTGGACCTCAATGAAACTCGCTTTAAAAAATATGTTAAAGATTACCTAATTAAAAAAGCTTATTATAAACTTGAACATTACACTAAAGATCCACATGTGTGGTGGTTGTCTAGCTCTGAACGCAAGCAATTAAAAACAAATAAAAACTAATGTTGTAATTATTTTTATGTACACTGTGTACCTAACTATGTATATTTGACGAAACCAAGTGTTCGGAAGATCCAATGGAATGATAAATAAATACAATACAATACAATACAATATTATTTGTGGGGTTCGGTTCACTAACAGTGGATATTGTATTACTTTTCTAGTTTTTATTTACATTTTTGTAAATGTTATATCAATAGAAACTGGTGCATATGACATAACTTTAATCTCACTAATCTTTGGCTAACCCATGCCTAGATATATTAAAACTAATGATATATCCCATTTCTTACAACATATATTATAAGTTTAGGTTAGACACAAATTTACAAGGTTTTATGCATCTTGTAAGCAAAGACAACAGTTCCAACAAGAACAAGAACTGCCGAGACCTTGTACAGAATGTTGTATATAACTTGGTTCTGTCCTCCGACAGAGTTGACAATCAAGTTGTTATTTACAAACACTTGGCTACTCTCCTCAATGAGTGCATCTTTGTCAGACTCAGTCAAATGGTCAGCGATTTCATTCATGGCTGCTCGGAAGTCAGTCTTCAGTTTAGGAATGTCAACATCACTGAAGTCCGTCACTTTGTCTTTGTATATTGCTTCTTTAGCGTTTTCTGAAACAAAGAAAGTTTTAAGTGGGTCATAGACATATATTTTCACTATGTTTATCTCATCCTCTGGATTATCTCACATTTGTATTTCTGAAAAGAATTAGGTATCAGTTTTTTATAAGAGTGGCTAAGTCTGGACTTTGCAATCTATAGAGCTTTATCATAATTTAAAAACTAATATACTATCTGGAAAAGATGGCACTATAAAACATTTTCTCGTGATTGTTCAGTATTTCTTTGTGTTGGGGTCATCATTACATATAACACTCAAAAGATTGGATACTGTGTATTATTATATGTTCAGTGATACTTTCTATAATACTTTGTCCATGGTAAAGTAAATATAATGAGTTAACAGCCTTGACACCTTGGTTCTATTCAAGACAACAAATTTAGAAAAAAATAATTTACTTACTATCTCCAAACATCTGCCTCTTCTTAGACAGTATCTGTCCCCCGCTGAGCAGACCCAGGTACATATGGTACACATATGCCATCAGGAGCATGGGGTTCTCATTCTCCAGGTCTTGCAGGTGCTGCATGTAGTTCTCTAGCGCTGGAGCTTTGGGAATTGACCTCCAGTCTTTACCCAGGTAATGGGCTAGGTCTTGTTCAAATGCTTTCTTACTGAATTATGTCAAAGAAAATTAATATTAGACAAAGAAGTGTAGGTACTTAAATTATATAAAAAAGTGAATGGACGGAAACAGTGGTCTATATCCAAATATTATATTTACTTATAGGTATTTTTTATCCAAAAAATGGTAAGTACAACTTTTGTACAATAACTATTGACTTTAATCTCTTAATCTCTAACGCAAAAACGTGGTAGAATATAAAGAGACCTCCACCCCAAACTTTCTCATCTCTCAAAGCTGAAAAAATAATTATGTAGATTAGAACTCCAGGAATACATATATTTCAATTTACATGAAAGTAATTTAATACACATACCAATCGCGAATTTCGCATTGACCAAGGCATCACTAATGTTGTGAATTTTTCTAGTAGCTTTGCGCATACGCGTGGAGAAAGTTTCCACTCCACCAGACATTTTAATTGCGAATTTATTTTCTTAGTAATAAAATGTGCGCCACAACTCGGGTTTTTTTTTTTTTTTTTATATTAATGGCCTCTGCGGCACCGCCGCAATTTCGCCAATGTCACGTCACAAGGGGGACAAACGCTTATCTTATTAGCCAGTAAAAATAATTAACATTTGATCGGTGCGGATTTACTAACTTATTTGAAATTTATTGAGCTTATTTGAGTGTTAACACAATACATATATACAAGCATAATTAACTATATCAGTGATATGGTATGGTTTGGGGTGAGGGATGTATATACAGACAAAAGAAATATTAGATGAGCGTACAGCCACTGCATTCAAGTCTGGGCTGACAGTAGGGAGAGTAATTTGTGAATAGATCAAGTTATGCTTGATAAAAACTGCACATCCAGCAGCTCCGTCCTGACGGTCGTCCCGGAGGGCAAAGAAACCTGGGACTCGATAGCGAGCCCCAGGCTTGAACCAAGTCTCCGCGACAGCCACCAGGAAGGAGCCACTTATACGGATGAGGTAGGAGAGTTCAGGAATCTTTCGACGAAGACTCCTGGAGTTCCATTGGAGGATTGGCAGACAATCCATCGTTGGACAGTAGGGTTGTGAGTTGGTATATCATGTGGGCAGCGTGGTTCGGTAATTGGAAGGAATTTTGGGAAATGATACTGATGATAATAGTGAGGAGTTGAGTCAGTAGATCATTTTGGGGATGGGAAGAAGATTGGAGAGTATGACCATTAGGGAGTGAGGATATTTCTGGGCGGATAATAGCACTGTGGGCAGCCTTATCGTAAGACTTGCCAAGGGGAGCTCTCGGGGGCGAATTGCGTGTCACAGTCTTATTATAGGAGACAATTGCAGGGCGGGACTGTGAAGCATGTGATTGGGACGACTCAGGAACAGGACTAGATGGAGATGGGGCTGACTTAGTTACTTCATTATAAGTCCTAGCAGGTTAATATATTGATGAAGCCTCATGGTATGAAATTCTGTCACGGGCCATAGCAGCCTTAATAGACTTCTGCCTGGCGTGTTCTGGGCAAGTCCTGTCAGTAGCAAAATGTAGCCCAGAGCAGAGCAGACATTTGGCCTGTGATGCCAGCACCTTACAATGTTCACCAATGTGGGGTTCCATACATTTATAGCATTTTGGGGGGGATCGGCATTGAGCCTTGACATGGCCAAATTTACAGCAGGCTAGGCATTGTATGGTGGGGAACTCATACATCTCTACCTTCATAGAAGAGTAAAAAGAGTATATGTTATTGGGGAGTTGTTGCCCTCTGAAAGTTAAGACTACAGTCTGAGTAGGTTCCCAAGTAGTTTCATTATCCTTTTTAACTTTTCTATTTAGTCTCCTGGCTTTAATAACATATGCAGAGTTATTGGGGACTTCAATAGAGTTCGAGAATTCTTCCATGGGTAAATCCACAGGGACACCACGGACTACCCCCATTCTTGTAACATTATATGTTGGTATGGATGCAATATATTTGTGTGTTGCTAAAAGGGGGCACTTCAGAAAGCTATTTGCAGCCTCAAAGGTTTTGAACTGTACAGATATCTTGTTTCTGCCTACTCTTTTGACACCATCATGACAAATGTTGTCTATTTTATTTTTGTGTAGGAACTGACCAAACTTAATAGGGCGGAAAGTGATCCCTACTGTTGGGTCGAGCTCTTCCCTAGATACATGAATTATGAAAGGGCTTGAGTCTGTTTTTTCATATTCCTGGATGCCCATAACGGATATGGCGGGGTGAGTGTAAATTGTTTGCGCTGAAGGCTGCACTGCATCACTATCTGCATGGATCTTAGCGTATGGGCCACTACGAGCCTTCACCATTGACTCAGCTGGGCGCTTTTTCCCTACATTTTGTGAAAGGATAGCCACCGGAGGAATGTCCGGCGGCACATCAAAATCATCATCTGAATCAGGGGAAATGGTATCCATTTCCCCTGATTTAAACTAAAAAAAAAAGAAAAAAAAACTAACCAGTCCAAAGTTTGTTATATAAAAATACAAAATAAGCTCAAGTAATTAGTAATTAAAGGAGTAATAGAATATTTTTAAGCGCGATCGCGGAACCACGTTTGTCACCTTGCATCAGCCAATTTGTCACAACTCGGGTTGATAACGACTAACGAATCTAACGATTGAAAGAAAAGTGAATTAGCTCGGACCAGTTATTTTCACGCAGTCGCGAATGAACATGTTCATAACAACGTTCATTTTGTTCATTCTAAACAGACAACAAATATACGGTTTAGTTCATTCTATCAAGAAATCAATGAAAAATTTGAAAATATTTGTCATCTGTACTACTATTTCCGTAGATGTCGAAAAACTCGAATACTTGCTTCAATACTTGTCTTTAATTTGATTGAACGCTAATATTTTCTGTATTCTGGCAATATCCCTTTTCTTTGAAAAAATATAAAATTTTCTGTGTGTGAGTAGAAATTCTGTCAATGTGTTTAGGTTTTTATCAATGTAGTAAGCTGCGTGAAGCCATGGAATAAGTAATAGTTTGTTTGTTTTGGCTATTCTCACGCAGTACCAATCTGGCGAGAGCTATCGTACCTGCTTACTTATTTAAAAACAGGTGTCTAGATCTACTGGGTGCTTGTTTGCTTGTAGGAGTGTTTAAAATTTTCTTAATTTTTGTGTACGGATAGGATATCGTGTACATGCACGATTTCGTTTTGGATTTATTTTGGTTTGGTTACGCCATCTTTATTCTCAACTCGAACGCGTAGGTTAGGTATCATTTTCTAACTAGTCTGCGTTACAAAATCAATTTGGAACCTGATGCAGCGATATAATGAATGAAAATACCAATTTATCCATGGTAATGCTTATCACCAGGGAGCTTAAGTATCACGCGTTGTTAGGTTTCGTGTGGTTCAGTACATAACTGCTGTAGGTATTGAGTTGTACCTATATCATCTCATCAGAAATTACTTTCCTGTTAAAATAAAGAAATAGATTACCTCTTCAAATAACCTCAAAGAAGGCAAGGATGGTGGCTAAACGATAAAAGTATATATAGCACTGGTAAGTACCTACTTACTTAGGTACAATTATTATATGCTATGTTCAAGCAGAATCTACTAGAATCTGCTAATAATGATGACCACTTCTAACCCTTTCTTTTAGTCAGTTCTTGCCATTCTGTATGTAGCCAACAATGTCATCAAGAATGAGATCATTTACAATGTTTTATTTTCTTTTGCTAAAATTTAGGTTTGTTCTACATAAATAACTTTGAGTCTAATAGATAGCTTCTACCTTCATGTAGGTACATAGTTAGTCCACCAAAGCAGAGCAGAAAAACTAGGAAAAATAAACCAACTAGCATTGATGACAGGCAGAATTTTATTTGATAAACTCCTTAGGTACCTATCTTGTTTACTTCAAATGAAACATTACTTATTTAGTACAGAATAATGTCACTCTAAGGAAACTTGAAAATCCATGGAAGCCTGCTTCTAGTGTAACTGTGTCTCACTATCTATACCTACTGATGTTCCTGCATGACTTTGAACATTCTCCAGCTCACCTCAACTTTCAAGAGAGTTTTTTTCTGAGAATTTTGATAACAATAGTGGACTGATTATCTAATTTATTAATTTTTATTCAAGTAAGTATGTATAAACTTATTATTTATCTAATAAAGTGTTCTCATAAACTAATATCTTAATCTTGATTGTTTTTTTTAACCTAATTATAATTTTCTAATAATCTTTTAAAGTAAATAAGTAACTATTTATATACCTACAGTTGTGGACTGTGCCCAGGGGTAGGTTTAAAACACAGAATGAATCTCCATAACTAGACTTTTTTTCATAATCTGTAACTTTACAATTAAATAGGTAGGTAGATAACCAACAATTAGATTGCAATTAAATTGATATGGTAAATAAATGGAATGGATGATGTGATCTTGGCTTCTTCGAGAACTTTCCCTTTGCCTGGTCACATCACCTGGAAATAAATGCATAGTTAGATGCTGTATCAATTTTGGTTGAATTTGGTAAACCAAGGGAGATGTCTTTTATGTTATTTTTTATCGCAACATTTGAAGGTAACTATAGTACCTACTTACCTAAGCTTATATAATAGACATTTCCAAAGATATTATTCAAATAACTGTAAATTAGACATACCTACTTAATTGTATGCCCAAGTAGGACTTTTTAACATTAAAGGTTAGACTTAAGTATTAACTCCTAATGTACCTACCAACTTATATTTTTTTATTTGCTATAAATACTGAATGCTAAGTATGGACAAGCTAGGTAAGTACATATTGTACTTAGGTACCTATCTATTAAGCCTAGTAATAGGTAATTAACTCTGAGCTTAAGCTATTAACTTATCATAGGGCTTTGTGATTTCTTAGTAGGTTGGTAGTGCCTACCTATACCTATGAGGTCAAATCTCTGATTAAAAGTTCACATAATACCTTCTTTCTCGTTAAAAAGAAACAAGAAATAAATATATAAGTAAATAAATATTCCGGGACATTGCACACAGCGCCATCTAGCCCAACACTAAGCAAACGCTTGTGTCGTGGGTACTAGATAACGGATATATTACTTATATACTTTTCTTTTGTAAATACATACTTATTATACATACAAACAACCATACTCAACACAAGTAATTATATATATTTTTTTAAAGTACATAAATACTTGTGTCATGCGGGAATCGAACCCGCGACCTCTAGATTAGAAGGCAGAGCCACTACCAACTAAGCTAACAGGCCAGTCCAGAAATTGGAGATATCAAAGATTAAATTGGACAATCTTTCAAAAAAAAACCAGGGCAAGAAAAATAAGCTGATAAAATGTTAGCTCTATCTTCAGTAAAATATCAGTTTACTGTCTGCAAAGATACGTTTATTACAGTTGATATTGAATTTACTATCCGAGAATGTGCAAAGAAAGAGTCACATCTTGGTGGCCAAGGATTTCAGCATTGCAACTGTACTGGGGAATGCGTTTCTAATAGATGCAAATGTAAAAAGTCAAACCTCTTGTGTAACTCAAAATGTCATAAAAGCCTTACTTGTAAGAATAAATAATAATAATTTTATTGTATTTTCATGCCAGTTGTTTTTAAATATATTAATATTGTAGTTGTTAAGGAGTGATACCAAATACATCTCGTATTGATTTGTAAACCATTTTAATTTTACTAAGCAATGTTAAATTACTCGTATTGATCTCTGTGTTTTATTAGTTTTGTCTTATGGCTATTGAACAAGGAATTTATTTTTTAACATACAATTTAAATCCAATAATCAATGTTAATTTTTATAAACAATGTTAATCAACGTGAATATATATTTTGAAAATTAATAAAATATAATACATACTTATTACAATAACTATTTAAAATGAGACTAAATTGTTAGGTACTACATATTTATGCTTCATATTTATATTTAAATAAAAAAATATAATTTTCACCTTTAACTTACTTTTTTATTACATTATCCAAGTATTCCAAGATATTTTATAAAATAGCTGGTTAATGTGATTAATTTTGTCTCAATTATCACTTTGTCTAAATTGATATGATTATTATGTATAATAGCTGGATAGTATATTATATAATATCTGGATTTATTACTTTCGCTGTAACATATACATAAATACTAAGGGGCTGACCGCCTAACGAATAGGTAAGTCTAGGAAATCCCTTTTGTTTGTGACCACGTGACAGTTATATGGTAGGTACTGCTTAGGGGGATAACTAGACCTTGAATTCACCATTACTATTCGTTAGGCGGTCCCGTTAGTAATTACTGGACCGGCGCGCCGATTCAGGAATGACAACGGAGAGACTTAGAGGTACATACCATTTATAGTATGTGTACAATTTTGACAATATTACATAAAAACACAAACAAATAGAATTGATAAAGTGTTGGTTATCGAAATGGCAATTATCTAGAAAATATTTTCACGAGCTTTGTGCCTTCCTCCTTTATCCGGGCTTAGGACCGGCATCATTAATGCTAAGATTCACGAAAAGTTTTTTTAAATTAATATTGTATATAATTAATACTAGATGATTTTTTATAGATAGCTAAATAATTTTAGCATCGAAGCTATAAAATAAATCATGACATTGAGTACAAAGCTGTCAAGTATACGAATGTCACCGTAATGTCACGATATCAATTGCTTTCAGTGTTCCCCGTTAAAATAAATAAACGTGACTTAGCTAATTCTAATGAGATGCGTTAATAAAAACAAATGTTTGTTATACCCAAAGAGTAGGTAATACCTACGTAGGATGAATCAAGAAACACGGAATTATTTACTGCTAGGTACACCTAGTGAGCTTTTTTGTAATATTTTTTTTATTAAATTGGACATCTTAAAAATATTTGCAATGGCGGTATTTGCAAATTGACTAATTTTTTATGGCAGAATGCTACTGTGGCGTAGATATCTATAGGAGACTACCCAAATCAGTGGTCATGTTATTATTGTATAACAATTCTTGAAACACATGAAATGTTAAGCTTTCATTTAAAACTTTTCATGGCTTTTAATTTTGATGAAATGACAAAAAATGAGATTTATTATTAGATGTTACACCAGAAAAATATTTATTTATTAATAGTGTAAGAGTACCCTTACTTTACCCGCCACTCATCTCAGATATAGAAACAACATAAAATTACTGGACTGTCCAACAAAATCTTGGCCAATACCTGTAATCTTGAACTGAAAAAATAAATAGTTTGATCTCCTATAGTCTCATCCAATGTATATCGCAACTCATTCGCCGACTACTACTACTACCAGATATCTATTCTCTGATTTTCGTTGAAAATCGTTATAAGAAAATAAAGGACTACGTGACCTTGTAAGTACGTGGTGTGCGAAGCCCGTGGTTGATCCCGCCCCGTTGCTCGTCGGTGTGTCGTGGTGTCTCTGCCCTCTCACGACGTAGCGGCAGGCTCCTCTCATGACGTAGCAGCTTGCTCCTCTCACGACGTAGCAGCAGGCACCCTCTCTACTTCGACTGCACGAAGGTGTCTCCAACCAGCTTTCCTTTTCTTCGATCACGTTCTGGAACTCGCAGACAATTTCAAATATTAGAAATGTTAATAAATAAACTATGAACTATTTTATGTTTTACTAGTTTTTGCCCGTGGCTTAGCAGCAAAATTACGCACATAAACCTTCTTAGATCACTATCCATTACAAAAACCTGCATCAAACCGTTGTGTAGTTTTAAAGATCTAAGCATATGTACATTTTTGACGACCTCACTGAGGTCCATGTAGGTAGTACCAATTAATAAAAATTATTGTCAATAGATCGACTTCATTGAATCTGCAGAAAGATTTGAATTATAAAGTTGTTTAGGAAGGAAGGCACATCTTGATCGGGTTCAAAACTGTGTTTATGTTAAACAAGTTTATAAAATGAAATAAAAAAAGTACTGATTATATGTATGTGTTTTATTAATCTACATACTAGCTGCGCACCGCGGTGTTACCCACATTAATACAGGGTCAAAGTTAACCTATGTGTCAGGGCCTAACCTAATTCCATACCAAATTACTTCCAAGTCGGTCAAGGCATTTGAACGTGAAAAATAAACGAACATAAACACATTCAAGCTTTTATAAGATTAATGGTTTTATGTTATTATTACTTAATTAATATGCCTCTATTAATTAAGTATATATTACTTAATTAATATGCCTCTTTAATTTTACGTGAGAACTCTCGGAATAAAACAAAAAAATAATAAGTATTTGTTTAAGTGTCGAGTTCTGTAACAGTGCTTTTACTGTTACTGTTTTATGATTATCTTTGAATCGATTATAATTATTATTTTCTGTTTGGTAGAGCCAATCAATCCAAAAGATCTTTTGCCGTAACACGTGGCTCAAAAATGCGAGCAACGCCTGATTAAAAAATACTAAAAAGCGAGGAATAATTATTAAAAAAACATAACGAATGAAGTATTTTTTTATAAAGAAATTATAAATGTTTTAGAATCTACATAAATAAAATTATCAACACTTTGTTTGTGGACTTCCTGTTAATAGTATTAAAGAATCATAGCGTTGCAAGTCAATAAATTGAGCGTCTGATTTGAGCATGCGCCATCAAACCTCCACTTGTAGCTTACATTGTATCAAGTTTTAAAGAAACTTTCTAACACACTCGATAGTTTACTATTCTATTTATTGCCATAATAGTTCTGTTTCACGTTCGTATTATATTAAATCAGATTGGATTTGAATTTACCTACAAGATTATTTCCGGTCTTGTACCGTAACCGGAAATCTTCTCCTAAATTGAAATCAAATTCAATTATGGTTTTTGGTGTTTAATATGATACCTACAAACATTAAAGATAAGAGAAACAAATTTAATTAAGCTTTTATATATTATTAACATATTTGTTATGTTTTAAATAACTTTAAATGGTTTTCTGACTAAATTCTGTAGTGGCGCAAAGTGAGCGGCAAGTGGGCGGAGCGTATTCTGGCTCAGTGATTGGTCCGCCCCCACATTTTCTGCGACTGGATGTTGGTGGAAGGGATGCGATGGCTTCCTGCTTCACGGCGCGCGATACTCAGCTCAGTCGTTCGAGAGTCGCCTACGCGAATACGGTTGGTTAGTTCCTGTTGAGTCGTCGCGCTGCAATAGCCGCTCCCTCCCGTGAGGTTGCGTGCGCCGTTCGTCGTGCTGCTGCTCCCGAGCGGGAGGTCGACGCGCCTGCACCACCTCCAGGAACCACCGCCTGTCGTCCCGGCGCTATAGAAATGCGCCGCAGCGACAGGCACATCACGTCGAACAACGCCGACCGTTGCTGGTACGCCGCCGGACAGAGCGACTCGACGTGAACTGTGAACTTCCCCGGGGTCAGTGTGCCCCGGAGCCCAGCCCCTCGAAAGAGATTTATCTCGTAGAGGTCCTACCAGCTCCCCTCGGGGACTGGCAGACGACCACGTGTTGTTACGCGAATACATTTCGGCAGGTGTCTCTGCCCAATTTTCCTTCGACAGTTTGGAACTTCTGAAAGTTTTCGCGGCATCGATGCCGCTACTACATCCTGTGAGTATTTAATAAATTTTTTTTAAATTTGGAATGCCTAAATGTCTAGAATACCAATATTGCTTGGTAAGATATATAAATTCTTGAATTTTTACGGTTTCACAACTTTTAAGATTATAGTCCATTTCATATAGCAAGTCACCTGTGACAGGTCAGTAGAACGTAAAAGAACATGTACATAAATTATTGTGACGTCATGCTCATGTTGAAATATTTCTATTTATTAGTGAAAACATTATGTAAGTTAACAAAAATAACTATTAATATAAACAGTAAAAATTATAAGACATCAAATAAAGGGTATTTTTCGCGTGTACATACTCGCATTCAATATTACAAAAAAATAAAATATTAAATTTCATCGCACAGCATAGTTACGTATTACTGCTAATTGTGACGTCATTTTCGTAGGGTTGGGACTTGGTAATCGATTATTTTTGACATCAAAAAAATATCGCAAAAACAAGTATTTATCATTTCGATCTATCAGAGATAATGATTTATGTACTTCAAGCACAATGATTTTATGCGATTTTTTATATTAAAATAATTAAGGAAGGTATTTATGAGTTTTTTATCATAAAAAATATAGCGAAAAACATAAAAATTTTGTGTATCATAATTTCATTTGAATAATTTAATATATATTTTGGCTTCATATATATTATACTGGCAATATTTTTTTATCATAACTGTATTCTTTTCTTCTTCTCAATTTGTCCCTTCCTTAATTTATCTGTAGGAATTAATTGTGGGTTCGACGAATATTATTTTGTGATTGTCGGTAATTCACATAACATTTTTAGGATAGGCAGATGAAAATAGCCATAAGTAAGTAATAAGTAACTACAATCGATAATCGGTAAATTTCTAATTCGAATTACTGCAGTACATCATTACAATTTTCAAAATGATATTGACAAGTGACGTTTTATATGTGTCACAGGTGCCTTGCTGTAAGAAATGGATTATAGTTAAAAGTTGATTGCAAATTGATAACGTTTTTTTAATATTCATAGGATAATAGTCGCGGGGGCGGAGGCCCCAGCGACGTGCCTCAGCGGCCCTACCGGTCCATCGCAGAGATACTGGACTCCATGCGCCCGGAGTCTGTTGGAGCGCCTGTTGTCGCCAGAAATGTGAGTACCTACAATTTTACACGATTTTTGTTTTATTCAATTTGGTCGTTAGTTCGTTTCGATTTCAAGCCATTTTATTTCCTAATAATTTATTACGTAGTTTCCGCAAGCGTTAAGTGAGTTATTAAACATTTTACTTCGTAGCTTGGCTGTTTTTTCACGTGAAATAACTAAGCGTTTGTTACTTAAATGATTAGATTCACATTTTTTTATGACCAGTGTCTACTGTGTACACCGATTTAGACAGTTTTTGTAGAATTTTAAATGGACCAATTTTCAATTCATCTAGTTTTTTCCTATTTAAGCGATTTCCGTTTTCAACATACACATAATCTCCTTCTTCTAATTCACACGCTTTCCTATTTTTGTCAAACAGCTTCTTGTTATAATTATGTGATTTGATAGTCTTATCCAATGCTATTTTTCTATCTTGTATTAAATTGGTAAGGGTTAATTTTGGTCTTAATTCCTCTGGTACCGCATCAATATTTGTTCCATCCATTAAATATTTTGGAGAAAATCCCGTCACAGAATGTTCTGTTTCATTGTATTTCTGAGTACATTCATGAGTGATAGTCGTCCAAGCTGATTTGCCTTTATTTTCGTTAACTCTGCATCTGATTTTATTAACCAATGTTTGGTTCAGTCTTCGTTCAAACCATTTGAAAATGGAGCGTTTACAGCAGTAAAAATAATAGGGATATTTTCTTTATCTAAGTAGTTTTTGAACTCTTTTGAATTTATTCCTGGATATTGATCCGATAAAATCATGCCAATTTTGTCTAATTGGGCCACTCTCTGTACCAATTTTATGAAATCATTTGAATTTTGAGTTTTTGATGTTAATATCCAAGCATATCGGGTGAAATGGTCAACTAATAGGTGTAAGTAAGTTTTTGTTGAGCGTGAACCACCAAATCCACCAATAGTATCAATGGAAACTATTTCAAATGGTCGAGTTGCGGGGCCTAAATGATACATTAGCCCATATTTACATTTTTGTCTTGATTTATTTTTTATACAGATCTCACAATCCTCACATATCTTTTTAATGTTTGTAGCCAAATTTTTCGCTGTATAGAACGGTCTAAGTTTTTGTAGTATTTGTTGAGATCCTATGTGACAGAAATGTTTGTGTATGTCCTCTATAATCTTTTTACTAAACTCTTCAGTTAGTATCATTTTTTCCTTAGCTATCTGCTTCCAAATTATATTTTCCTGGTGAGTATATAATTTCAAAATTATATTGGGACAGATAATAGGTGAGATCTCCTAATTCCTCGTCTGTCCTCGCTTTAATGTTCATTCTTTCTAGAGGTTTGTGATCAGAAAAAACAGTAAACTTTTTTCCCATTAACCAATGTTGCCAATACTTTACTGCTTCTTTTATCGCCAAGCATTCCAGATATATAGCTTTCTTCTTCTTTTGGGCATCATTTAATTTTCTTGAAAAGTATGCACAAGGTTTTTCAGTACCATCCTCTTGAGGTTGTTTTAGAACGGCACCAAGTCCTTGGATACTGGCGTCTGTATAAATATGTACTGGTAAATTAGGATCAAATATTGCTAATATGGGTTTAGAGCACAGTAATCTTTTTTTTGTATCAAATGATTGTTGACTTTCTGTTGACCAAGTAAATTTCTGCCCTTTCCTTAATAACTTGTGTAAGGGCTCTAATATAATTGATATGTTTTGGACATATTTTCCATAAAAGTTTATTTTTCCTAAAAACTGCCGAATATTTTTCTGTGTTTTGGGAATTGGAAAATCCTGGATGGCTACCAAATTGTCTTTCAAAGGTGTTATCATATTATCTTTTATTATGTGGCCTAAATACTTAACGGAATCCTGTGCAAAGTGACATTTCGAAAACTTCAGTCTGAAGCCCTCTTTCGATATTGATTCTAATAGAAGAGACAAGTGTTTTATATGCTCCTCGAACGTTTCCGAATAAATCAAAATATCGTCAATGAAATTTACAGTAAAATCCATTAGTTTGTTTTCTTATGATGCTGCTCAGTATCCTTTGAAAAATTGCCGGAGATGTTTTCAAGCCATATGGTAGACAAGTCCAGTTATAGTGGCCTTCCTGAGTGACAAACGCAGTTTTCTGCCTGTCTTCAATTTTCAGGGGAATGGACCAAAAAGCAGAATTAATATCAAGTGTAGAAAAGTACTTACAGTTTCTCGTTTTTACCATCAAGTCCTCAATCAGTGGGAAAGGTTGTGATTGAGGCACTACAATCTTATTTAGGTCACGAAAATCTATGCATAATCTTGACTTTTTTCCTTCTTCTTTCTTGAATGCAAGTGTGACTGGAGCTGCAAAGGGACTATAAGACTCTTCAATCAATTTTCTTTCTAACAGTTTTGATATTTGTTGTTCGATTTCTTTTTTATCCTGTATAGTACACCTGTATGGCCTTTTACTACAATATTTATCCACTAACAGATCAATATGTGCTTCATATCCGGATACTGTTCCTATGTCGTATTTATCTTTTGCAAAAAGTGTTTTATGTTTGCATATTAATTTATCTATTTCCAATCTTTGTTGGTAGTCTAGATTATTTACCGTAATATCGAAATCAGTCTCCTTTACATGTTCATTAAAATTAACTTTATATTCATCAATTTGTGTGTTACTTGAACTCTGTTTGCCTATGTGGCTACCCGTTAAGCCGGGAATATTATTTTTATATTTTTCCGTGTTGTTTTCCTGTCTAGGAAGAACCTGCGTAATTTGTAGTTCCTCATTTTGAACTAGACGAAAATCTCGTATACAATCTAATCCGATCAAAAAGTCATCTTCAAAATTTTCTTCATCTACCACAAAAACATTTATATTTTTTTCAATATCAAAAATCTTGATTTTTAACTCAGTCATTCCTTTAGTTCTTTTTACACCATTAATCGTTTTTAAACCTGCACTTTTATTCACAATTTTTCCTTGACACTGTTTTATTGATAATAATTTTGCATTTATTACAGAAACTTCCGAGCCAGGATCATAAATTCCTGAAGTACTCAAAGTGCTGTTTATCAATAACTTAACTTTGATTAATGGTGGAGTAACTAGTTTTTTGGATCAAAGTCATTCAGTTAGACTTCTAATTTAGAATGATTGACATTCCTTGTCTGTTCCCTTCTTGTATTTTCATTATTTATATTCTTGAACCAACATTCTGATTCCGGATGGTATCTGTTTCCTTTGTTCTCTTTTTCACAAATTCGACACGGCTTGTAGTTAATTTTTTTATCATTAATCCTGCTTTCATAGCTTCCTGTCTTCTTCTCATAATTTCTTTTACTAACTAAATGCTCTAAGCCTCTGATACTGTTAAACAAATCCTCAGATTCCTTAAGATTTTCTCTATTTATTTTATCAGCTATATAGTTTGGTAGCCCTGTAGCAATCAGGTCAATCAGAGTGGTATTGTCCATAGATACATTTAATTCTAGTAAAAGTTTTTGTTTTTTTAACGCATATTCAATCAAAGTGCCTTGTCGGTATTTATATAGAATTGCATATCTCACCGGTGACCAGCCTCTATCAGCATAAGTTTCACAAAAGCTATTTTTCCACGTTGACCACTCAGAATTAACTGAATGTTTTATAAGCATAGCACTGTACCAATCAAGGGAACCATCTTCCAAAAACAGCCGAAGAATCTCAATTTTTTTTGTATTTTTTTCTACTCTAACCCGTGCACACTCAGCTTCAAATGTTGACATCCACTGAGACACATTAGTAACTTTCTTACTACAAAATTTTTCAATAACAAACTTTTCTGAAATGTTTTTCACATTTTGAGGGTTATCTATTTTCACTTCAGCAAAATTTTCTAAAATTCTTGTTAATGCAGCTTCTGAAATTCCTGCAGTAGATGTATCTCTATGTGAGACTGGATCTCTTCTAGTAAATAGCCCTTAAATTGCATGTTTCCATCTTCATCCATATATGCACTGCTTAATTCAGGTGTTAGTGAAATCCACACTTGTCTTTTTTCGTATCTTCTTTGAAGTGTATTTTTTACTTTTTGGTAAATCTCTGTCTTCAAAATAGCGTCATGCTGCTTGGCATATTGATGCTTCTCTGGAATTATATAGGTTTTTCCGTTGGTATTTGTGATGGAAGTAATACACATGACATTGGTCTTTGTATCTTCACTGGCTTTTATTAAAAATTCAAACTTTAACTTATCCATTGTAGATTATAACCACAAGAATGTTGTTTTATAATTGTGTTCCTTCTTATATAGGGTTGTGGTGAAATAATAGGTAATTGAAGTTGTTGTTCTGAAATAATAGAGTATTTATTAATAAATATTAACCTATATCAAACACAATTATGACCACTTAAACTACACTTATCAAAATGAACCCACCTGAAATAATAGAGAAACAACATTCAAAGTTACTACTTCACAAGTAAAAGTACTAATTTTATCAATATCTTTAAAATAAATCTCAATTCACAATCAAACTACGGTCGATTCCTCTATACTTTGTGAAAATAGTAAACAAACCAAAACCATAGACAAAGAGTGAACAAATAGTGATGTGATTAGGTCGAATGAACAACAATTTGAATTTAAGTGAATGAACATATGAATGTAATATTTTAAATATTTATTTTATTTACAAGTATGAACAAACTTTTAATAAAAATTTTGCTTTTAATATTTAAACCTAAAATGCATTAAAACCTATAATCATGTTTGTTTTCCCTAGAAGCTACAAATTACCAGAAAATCCTAGATTAAACAGCACCTGCTCAGATACAGGTTGTGCTAGGTGGGTGAAATCTTGTTTATGTGATCTTACTTAAAGTTCTCTAAAATGCCTTAACATTCATTAACCCAGGTCTCGTCCATATAGTAAATTATTTTATTCTCTTTTCTATAATCTTTTATTTTACAAAGATACAGTTGCCTCCACGCCACCAAATCCGGTCGATCCAAAACAATGCTTTTTCTAGAGCGCTTGCAAAACTTAAATTTCATTTTTTTTTTAAATCCTATACATTGTTGTTCTTGTAAAGGTGGGCAAATCTTCATCTTCATTGATAGATCTTAAAACTTTGTTGATAGTAGGAATCTCATTTTGAAAGTAAAATTCATGGACTTTTCTTCTTAAAGCTGACATGGTGAAGTCATCCAGGGTTTCAATTACTTGATATTTGGGCTTTGTTCTTATAGGCGTAGTCACTTTTCCCGTTGTGTTATATTCATTAATAATTCGCCTAACGGTGTTTTGCGATGATCCTATAATTTCAGCCGTCTTTTTTGAGACATCCTGTTCGCTGGGGTACTCATTTGTGCAATGGTTCTGCACAAACTTATAAACATTGATGGCAACTGTTTTTTCATTGGATGTCATGTCAATTTTTTTTGGCCTCTTTTTCATAGGAGATAGCAACGGAAGAAATTTAGAAACCTTCCGTTTATTTAAATTGGATGGTCCAGGTTCTGGCTCGCTCATTTTCACCTTCTGTAAAAACACATTATTTGTTATGCTGTGCAGTCTTAGTTCTATGAATAATACAGTTCATGATATTCTTAATCTTTTCCGCTGTTAGAATAAAAGAAAGCCGCCTAGTAATTATGATTATTTTGCAAACCAGGTGTTTTATGGCATCTTAAATGAATCTATTGTTTCACTGTCAGATAAGAAATACTTGTCTGTATTGCAAGCCATTCCATTTATGACACTTCAAATTGATCTATTGTTTTAACTACCGGATTAGAAACATTTAATCTGTTTTTTCCATGCCAGGTGTTAAATGGCACATAGAATAGGAATATTGAGAATGTGAACATCTACAGGAGTATCAAAATATATAGACCAAATCGTATCAAAACTTATGAAAAAAAATTAGCAATAAATTTGTATATAATTATGCACAACATATTGGCTATAATACCTACAAAATAGACCAAATCGTATCAAAATTTATGGAAAAAAACAGCAAAGCATTTGTATATAATATTATGCAGACATATTAGCTATATTTCCTACTTCAACATACTCGTGGTTTTTTGAAAAAATAACTAAAGCTTAATGCTTTATAGGGTATACATTTAATTAGGTTTCTTGGGCTGATACATCATGGGGGTTCACGAATTTAAATTTGGAATTTCTAAATATGGATTTAATTTAAACTAGGAGATTAAATTTAAATTGCTTACCTGTGAAAATATCAGCACAACCACAAAATAAGACCAAGTCCGTATAGCGTAGCAATAAGTCGTCAGTCCAAGAATATCACAATAAATCCAATCCAGAAAGCACTCACAAGTCCGTAATAAAGCCAGGTCGTCGAAAATCAAAAATGTAAGAGCACCCGAAACGTAAGACATCGATGGAAGTTACGAGACGAATGCTGCTATCGGTTCGTTACTAGCTCGTTCAGACTTATGCGAGCGAGAGGCACGATATCCAAGTCGTATCTCTCACTCGTACAATGACATATTTTTGACGTATAGCCATACCAAATTTTAAAATTATAAATCAAATTATAAATTTTAATAATTAATTTAATTATAAATTTTAATAATCTCAATAGCCACGAATAACCCAGTAATTATATTATACATATTATATATTTTTATTTATATTGTATAAAAGTATTTTGATAATAATATTTTGCAAATGAAAGCATTCATTCTCCTAGTCTTATTTTACGTTCATTCTTTGAATACCATTCCCATCACTAAAACATAGACAACGTTAAAAGTCTATCATAGTGTTTGTCAAAGCTGTCAAAAGATTTTTCGCTGATTTGATTGATCACGTCTTCGTAATTTATTGAAATACAGCGTAATTTATTATGTTGAATCAAAGTGTTCTACGTGTGTAAATAGTAGCATACATGTACCGTTTGTGTCCAAGAACTATTAAAATACCGAAGTGGAGTGATTTCATCGAAAGTTTAGTGATTTTGTGAGAGCCGGCGGTTTGTTTACTATTTTCCCCAAGTATAATGGAATCGACATTATGTATGCGTTGTTCTCCATAATAAAATCTAACCTCCAAACTGTCAGCTTCAACAGTGAGCGCGGCAAATTCAAAATATGTATAGGCGGTACATTTAAATAAGCATAGACAGAGTATGTACATATATCATACTTTGTTTACATATATATGTGGGGATAGTGAATATAAACGAGGGTTAATCTTAATCTTTTTATTCTTTCTAATCTTTGAATTACATCTTTAGTCTTTTTGTTATCAATTATCAAAATCTTCTACATCTTTTCTTTTTTCTCTGACACTCTAAAAACTGACAGTTCTTAATCATTTGACACATGGTCACAAACTTAAAAAATTAAACGAGCTAAAACTATTAAGACCATTCGACACAGCCTATCCTGCTCATTCATCTGACCCAGATGAATAGTCTTGAGGAATCCAAGGCTTCATGAAGTCGGCTGAACTTGTAGTATTGAAAGGTCCTTCTGACTTTCCAATTTTCTTTACTATGTATCTTTCATTTCCTTTATTCTTTATAACTTCATATGGTCCTAGATACTTCGGGTACAGTTTTGCTCCTTGTGCAAACTGTGTTCTTTTAATTGCTACTAGATCACCAGTCTTGTAGATGTTAGCTTCTTTTCTCTTTCTATTATAATTTCTTGAGTTTTCTTCTTGAATTTTCTGTAATGATTCTTTAGCTTTTTCTCTCAGTTCTTGTCGGTTAACATTGTAACAATCTATGTTTTCCTGTTGAATCAGTTCACGCATGTCCTCATCTTGATCTCATCTTTGTCCCAAACATCAATTCGAAGGGTGTCATTCTGATACTTCTCTGGTAAGTACTATTCAGGCATCGTTGTACTTGTGACACCTTACTGTACCATTTTGAAGGATTTTCAGCACTTAGCTTACTCAGTACAGTGATGATAATCTGATGAATTCTTTCTACTTGTCCATTGCCTCTTGGTTGACCAGTCGTTATCGTGTAGTGTGCAATATTTTCATGTTTACAATATCTCTGGAAGTCTGTAGAAGTAAATGAAGCATTTCAGTCTGTAATTATTCTTTCTGGTGTACCAAATGTCTGTTGTTGCAATCTTAGCTTGGTTAAAGTCTCTTCAGTGGTTAAAGACTTCACAGGGTAAATCCAGGTAAATTTGGTGTAAGCATCTACAACGGTGAGAATGTACTTATAATTCTTTGAAGTTGATGTCATTGGTCCCAAATGATCTATGTGGTAAGTACACAATGGGGAATCTGCTTTATCAAGTGGGTGAAGTAAACCTTCTTTCTTGCCTCTCTTGTGGTTATACAAGATACATTCAACGCAGTTTTTTATGATCTTCTTAATCTTCTCTGATAAATTTTCTATGTAGTATTCTCTGTTTATTAATTCTTCTGTCTTCCCTGTTCCAAAATGTCCTTTCTCATGAGCTTTTCTTATAATTTCATATTGCATTCTTTTAGGTACAACAATATTCTTGATTCCATTAACTTCTTTGTAGAGTATGTCGTTCTGAACAACAAAATCATTATAAGGTTGCTTTTCTAACATAGTCTTCAGTAGTTGAATATGTTCATCTTCATTCTGAGCCTTCTTCAAGCGTGCAGTAATTTCTGTAGTACCGATGATCAAACAGGTAGGATTCCTGCTTAGTGCATCTGCATGCTTCATTCTTGAACCTGGTCGGTGTTCTACCTTATAGTCATATTCTTCAAGCAGTAGAGCCCATCGAGCTACTCGTGTTGGTAAATCTTTCTTTTGTAAAGTCATGGTCAAAGCAGAGCAATCTGTTATTATTTTAAAGTGTATTCCGAGAAGGTAAACTCTAAACTTCTTTATAGCTTCAGCAATAGCCATGATTTCAAGATAGTAACTATGGTACTTCTGTTCAGCTGGTGTAGTCTTCTTGCTCATGTAATGAACTGGATGAAAACGGTCATCGTTGGGATTTCTTTGAAGTAATACGGCTCCATATCCATCTGAACTAGCATCTGTGTGTAATTCAGTCTCATATTCAGGATTGTAAATTCTTAGCACAGGTGAGCTGCATAATATTTGTTTCAGTTGCATGAAAGCTCTTTCACACTGTTCATTGAAATCAAATACAGAATTTTTCTTTAGTAAATCTATCAGAGGTTTAGCTATCAGTGAATAATTTTGAATGAATTTTCTGAAGTATCCAGTAAGTCCGAGGAAAGATTGAATAGTCTTGATATTTGATGGCTTCTTGAATTTTGCTACAGCATTAATCTTCTCTTTTGAAGGTCGAATTTTATTGTTACATATTACATATCCAAGGTATTGTATTTCTTTTTTCATAAAATGACATTTCTTCCAATTAAATTGTAATCCATATTGTTGTGCTCTTTCTAGTACTTTTCTTAGCTTCTGTAATCCCTCTTCTTCTGTTCTCGATGGTATTATCACATCATCAAGGTACAGCAGTAATATACCATCGTTGATGAGGTCATGGAATATATCATTGACAAATCGTTGGAATACTGACGGAGCTGTACACAACCCAAAAGGCATTCTCATGAACTCGTACTGACCTTGTGGTGTAACAAAAGAAGTGTACTTCTGGCTGTCTTTATGTACTTTCACATGTAAAAATCCATTCTTTAAGTCAAGTGATGTAAATACTTGAGCTCCTTTTAATTTATCAATCTGGTCTTCAATTATAGGTAGTGGAAATCTTTCCTTGATTATTTTCTTGTTTAATCTTCTAAAATCTACACATAGTCGTCGTGATCCATCTTTTTTATCAGCTAGCACAATAGGAGATGCATAATCTGACTTACTAGGCTTTATCACTCCTTCCTCAAGCCATTCTTTGATTTGTTTGTTGGCAATATTAATTTCCAGTGGTGATAAGCGACGAGGATTTTGATAAACAGGGTCTTCATTGGTAAGTAAAATTTTCAGCTCAACATTGCTTTCTTTCTTCTTTTCGTGAGGCTTGTAGTCTTGACACATCTGGTTAATCTCTGCTTTATATTTGGAGTCGTCAATATCATAATCTTCATTCTTCTCTTGTATCAAAAGGGTTAGGTGATTAATCTTCTTAACTTGGATGCCATCAGGAGTGAAACTCACAGTAAATTCTTTCAAGATAGGGTTTCCAATTATAATCTTCTCCGGGATGTCTTCATCTTTCACAATATGGAACTTGAGATCAGTGTAGTACTCATCAATCTTCACACTGGCAGTAAATGAGCCTTCAGTATAAAACTGCTTTCCAGCGCATCCAGTGAGGCATAATGGTTCTTCATCAGGGTTATAATCTTTGGTAAAATCTTGTATAATCTTAAATTCCGACCTTGTTATTAGGTGTGCATCACAGCCGGTGTCAAATAATGGTATTTCCTCGTTGCCGTTGATTTCTATCTTCTTGTGAGTCATAATATCTGGTTCTGTGTTGTGAATATTCAAAGCTTTCTTAATTTTATTCGGGCAGTCATGTGATTTATGGCCAAACTCATTACATTTAAAACACTTGATGCCTTTTTGACAAAATGGTGTCTGATGGTCTGTGTCACCACAGTTAAAACATCTTTTCACATGTCTTGGCTTGTAGGAATGATTTACAGAAGAGTTAACTGAGTGTGTAGGTTTATTATTCATTCTCTTTTTAAGGTCACTGTAAATATCCAACTTTTTGCGGAAATCCTTTATATCCGAAGCACCATACAACACTGATTTGTTTGTCTCAACATCCTGTATGCCATCAATCACATATTCAATCAGGGCAGCAACTTCAACTTTTCCATGCAGGGCCAACTCCTTCATAGACAAAAAGTATTGCTGATAAGTCTCGTCAGGCTTCATTTTTCGTGAAGCAAGTTGCTTGTGAATCGTAGCACTGTTAAGTTTTGGGCCAAACTCTTCTTTTAAAGCATTTTTCAATGTAGGGTAATCTTTCACTCTTCCAAATGAACGTAAAACTAACTTAGCAGTACCCTCTAGTAATCGCTTTGCATAAATTAATTGTTCAACCTTGCTCCAATTCATTAAACCCGCTACATCTTCAAATTCTTCAAGAAATGTTTCGATCGGGTAGGTATCGTCGCCGGTGAACAAATTCAGGGACTTCTCCAAATCTTTGAACGAAATTTGAACTTCAATTTCGTTATCTTGTTCTTGGGACGGCGTCTTCGACATCTTGCTTTTGGCGGACGCCCTTATTTTCGGACAATATGTTGGTCTTGCGGTAGTCATTATAGAAAAACTCACGTATTTAAACTCTATCCCGGACGAGCCCCCAAAAGTTGTGGGGATAGTGAATATAAACGAGGGTTAATCTTAATCTTTTTATTCTTTCTAATCTTTGAATTACATCTTTAGTCTTTTTGTTATCAATTATCAAAATCTTCTACATCTTTTCTTTTTTCTCTGACACTCTAAAAACTGACAGTTCTTAATCATTTGACACATGGTCACAAACTTAAAAAATTAAACGAGCTAAAACTATTAAGACCATTCGACATATATACATATATATATATTATATATATATATAAATAGAAAGAAACTAAGTACCTACTACTGTTTTAAGATTTAACATTGTATAAATGTTTTGTAATCACTAGATGTTAAAAATATTATCTAATATCAACTAACAGTCAACAAAAAATATTGTCGTCGATTTTTACATATTCTTTTTACTTCGTACGAAACATAATTGACTATCCTTGTCGTCCTATCTTTTAACGCGCTGAGTGTGTGCGAGAGGGTCGCCGTCGGCCGAGATACAATCTTCGGATTACTTCGGAAGGTGGTATGACTTTTTGCATGCACGCATTGCCAATGTTTACATTTCAAGTTTCAACCTAACCTTAAAACAAACTTTTGTTTTCGTGATTAAAATTAAATTACAGAAAATTGTAATCGATGTTACTACCGTAAACCTATGTATCGTGACCAAACAGTTAAAGTTGTATGAATGCGGTTAATTTGTATTGCGATCCGGAGCCAACGCTGCACTTAAATCAAATTTTAAGCACTATGCTGTAGGTTTTATTGTCTGTTCATAATGTAGCGTACGACATCCGGTTTGATGGCAGTTAATGTGCAGCAAGATGTGCCAGCGCGGTAACGCCGCGTGCGTGCCAAGTGGCCGCCAGCTCGCCGCACTTGCATTAGCGCATATAGCCCTCACATCCCACAGCGCAGCCTTTCTATTGCTTATGAAATGTTCCTACTTCTGTAGATGCACCCGCACAGGTTTTTAATATCAGGAAAGATCTTAACACTTATGCCTACCCTCTTTTTTATTAATACTTCAATCTAAAAATATGTTAATTTAAAATATTAAATATCTGCTCTGTGATTATTTACAATGATTAAGATTGTTAACAATTACAAGTCAGTTTAAGGAATCAATAATTGATTTCATTTACTGAGTATTGTCAGGTTATTGCGCGCACTCCTGGTGTTATTAAAAGGGTTATAATATATCAGGTAGGTGCGGGAGGATTTTATAAATCTATCTCCCAAATCTACGGCGGTTCCTAACGTTGGTGTATGATGAATTCCAGGGTCATCGAAAGCCGCGTCTCCGCCCACACCCCGGGATTCGAGCCCGCAGACTTCGGGTACGAGACCAGACGCCGCAGGGTGTTCCATGTTTCCTGCTCGGTGCTGACATCAGCTCGTGAACTTCCCCCAGCGCGTCGGGTTGGAGATCCGAGCGGTTCAGTGAGCCTGCTACGGACAAAGACATATTTCCAAAGTAAGATCTGTCCATTTTTATTTCGAGTCCCGAGTTGACGCTATCCTCATTTCGTTTTTGTTAATGAGATTCTGATCGTGACCTTGATTTGTTGTGTGTAGTTTTCCCTCGGTAGGGGCCCATACCGAGGTTTATTGCATGTTTGTAACATATTCCATTTTGATCTTTTAATCCGTGAGCATTGGCCAGCACGTGGATTGGATGTTTGAGAAGGACGAGTAGTCTTGTTTGATTAACAAGTCTTGTTTGATTAACAAAAACTAACAAATTAACGGTACTTGGTTTCGGTTACATACAGTGGGTTTTTTGAATAATTTTTGCCTTTGTCCTCAGAAAACGGTAATGATGGTGAAGGCACTGAATGTTTAGATCCAAGACCAGGGGCTAACGCGCACTCTTCGTGTGCTGTTGCGCGCCCGCCTGGTGCGCTACTGCGCGCACTCCAGGTGCGCTGCTGCGCGCACTCTTCGTGTGCTGCTGCGCGAACTCCTGGTGCGCTGCTGCGCAAGCTCCTCGTATGCTGCTGCGCGCGCTCCTCGTATGCTGCTGCGCGCGCTCCTCGTATGCTGTTGCGCGCACTCCTGGTGCGCTGCTGCGCGCACTCCTGGTGCGCTGCTGCGAGCACTCCTGGTGCGCTGCTGCGCACACTCCTCGTGTGCTGCTGCACGCACTTCTCGTGCGCTATTGCGCGCACTCCTGGTGTTATTAAAAGGGTTATATATCAGGTAGGTGCGGGAGGATTTTATAAATCTATCTCCCAAATCTACGGCGGTTCCTAACGTTGGTGTATGATGAATTCCAGGGTCATCGAAAGCCGCGTCTCCACCCACACCCCGGGATTCGAGCCCGCAGACTTCGGGTACGAGACCAGACGCCGCAGGGTGTTCCATGTTTCCTGCTCGGTGCTGACGACATCAGCTCGTGAACTTCCCCCATCGCGTCGGGTTGGAGATCTTAGCGGTTCAGTGAGCCTGCTACGGACAAAGACATATTTCCAAAGTAAGATCTGTCCATTTTTATTTCGAGTCCCGAGTTGACGCTATCCTCATTTCGTTTTTGTTAATGAGATTCTGATCGTGACCTTGATTTGTTGTGTGTAGTTTTCCCTCGGTAGGGGCCCATACCGAGGTTTATTGCATGTTTGTAACATATTCCATTTTGAACTTTTAATCCGTGAGCATTGGCCAGCACGTGGATTGGATGTTTGAGAAGGATGAGTAGTCTTGTTTGATTAACAAGTCTTGTTTGATTAACAAAAACTAACAAATTAACGGTACTTGGTTTCGGTTACATACAGTGGGTTTTTTGAATAATTTTTGCCTTTGTCCTCAGAAAACGGTAATGATGGTGAAGGCACTGAATGTTTAGATCCAAGACCAGGGGCTTACGCGCACTCTTCGTGTGCTGTTGCGCGCCCGCCTGGTGCGCTACTGCGCGCACTCCAGGTGCGCTGCTGCGCGCACTCTTCGTGTGCTGCTGCGCGAACTCCTGGTGCGCTGCTGCGCAAGCTCCTCGTATGCTGCTGCGCGCGCTCCTCGTATGCTGCTGCGCGCGCTCCTCGTATGCTGCTGCGCGCGCTCCTCGTATGCTGTTGCGCGCACTCCTGGTGCGCTGCTGCGCGCACTCCTGGTGCGCTGCTGCGCGCACTCCTGGTGCGCTGCTGCGCGCACTCCTGGTGCGCTGCTGCGCACACTCCTCGTGTGCTGCTGCACGCACTTCTCGTGCGCTATTGCGCGCACTCCTGGTGTTATTAAAAGGGTTATATATCAGGTAGGTGCGGGAGGATTTTATAAATCTATCTCCCAAATCTACGGCGGTTCCTAACGTTGGTGTATGATGAATTCCAGGGTCATCGAAAGCCGCGTCTCCGCCCACACCCCGGGATTCGAGCCCGCAGACTTCGGGTACGAGACCAGACGCTGCAGGGTGTTCCATGTTTCCTGCTCGGTGCTGACGACATCAGCTCGTGAACTTCCCCCAGCGCGTCGGGTTGGAGATCTTAGCGGTTCAGTGAGCCTGCTACGGACAAAGACATATTTCCAAAGTAAGATCTGTCCATTTTTATTTCGAGTCCCGAGTTGACGCTATCCTCATTTCGTTTTTGTTAATGAGATTCTGATCGTGACCTTGATTTGTTGTGTGTAGTTTTCCCTCGGTAGGGGCCCATACCGAGGTTTATTGCATGTTTGTAACATATTCCATTTTGAACTTTTAATCCGTGAGCATTGGCCAGCTCGTGGATTGGATGTTTGAGAAGGACGAGTAGTCTTGTTTGATTAACAAGTCTTGTTTGATTAACAAAAACTAACAAATTAACGGTACTTGGTTTCGGTTACATACAGTGGGTTTTTTGAATAATTTTTGCCTTTGTCCTCAGAAAACGGTAATGATGGTGAAGGCACTGAATGTTTAGATCCAAGACCAGGGGCTTACGCGCACTCTTCGTGTGCTGTTGCGCGCCCGCCTGGTGCGCTACTGCGCGCACTCCAGGTGCGCTGCTGCGCTGCTGCGCGCACTCTTCGTGTGCTGCTGCGCGAACTCCTGGTGCGCTGCTGCGCAAGCTCCTCGTATGCGGCTGCGCGCGCTCCTCGTATGCTGCTGCGCGCGCTCCTCGTATGCTGTTGCGCGCACTCCTGGTGCGCTGCTGCGCGCACTCCTGGTGTGCTGCTGCGCGCACTCCTGGTGCGCTGCTGCGCGCTGCTGCGCGCACTCCTGGTGCGCTGCTGCGCACACTCCTCGTGTGCTGCTGCACGCACTTCTCGTGCGCTATTGCGCGCACTCCTGGTGTTATTAAAAGGGTTATATATCAGGTAGGTGCGGGAGGATTTTATAAATCTATCTCCCAAATCTACGGCGGTTCTTAACGTTGGTGTATGATGAATTCCAGGGTCATCGAAAGCCGCGTCTCCGCCCACACCCCGGGATTCGAGCCCGCAGACTTCGGGTACGAGACCAGACGCTGCAGGGTGTTCCATGTTTCCTGCTCGGTGCTGACGACATCAGCTCGTGAACTTCCCCCAGCGCGTCGGGTTGGAGATCCGAGCGGTTCAGTGAGCCTGCTACGGACAAAGACATATTTCCAAAGTAAGATCTGTCCATTTTTATTTCGAGTCCCGAGTTGACGCTATCCTCATTTCGTTTTTGTTAATGAGATTCTGATCGTGACCATGATTTGTTGTGTGTAGTTTTCCCTCTGTAGGGGCCCATACCGAGGTTTATTGCATGTTTGTAACATATTCCATTTTGAACTTTTAATCCGTGAGCATTGGCCAGCTCGTGGATTGGATGTTTGAGAAGGACGAGTAGTCTTGTTTGATTAACAGGTCTTGTTTGATTAACAAAAACTAACAAATTAACGGTACTTGGTTTCGGTTACATACAGTGGGTTTTGTGAATAATTTTTGCCTATGTCCTCAGAAAACGGTAATGATGGTGAAGGCACTGAATGTTTAGATCCAAGACCAGGGGCTAACGCGCACTCTTCGTGTGCTGTTGCGCGCCCGCCTGGTGCGCTACTGCGCGCACTCCAGGTGCGCTGCTGCGCGCACTCTTCGTGTGCTGCTGCGCGAACTCCTGGTGCGCTGCTGCGCAAGCTCCTCGTATGCTGCTGCGCGCGCTCCTCGTATGCTGCTGCGCGCGCTCCTCGTATGCTGTTGCGCGCACTCCTGGTGCGCTGCTGCGCGCACTCCTGGTGTGCTGCTGCGCGCACTCCTGGTGCGCTGCTGCGCACACTCCTCGTGTGCTGCTGCACGCACTTCTCGTGCGCTATTGCGCGCACTCCTGGTGTTATTAAAAGGGTTATATATCAGGTAGGTGCGGGAGGATTTTATAAATCTATCTCCCAAATCTACGGTGGTTCCTAACGTTGGTGTATGATGAATTCCAGGGTCATCGAAAGCCGCGTCTCCGCCCACACCCCGGGATTCGAGCCCGCAGACTTCGGGTACGAGACCAGACGCCGCAGGGTGTTCCATGTTTCCTGCTCGGTGCTGACGACATCAGCTCGTGAACTTCCCCCAGCGCGTCGGGTTGGAGATCTTAGCGGTTCAGTGAGCCTGCTACGGACAAAGACATATTTCCAAAGTAAGATCTGTCCATTTTTATTTCGAGTCCCGAGTTGACGCTATCCTCATTTCGTTTTTGTTAATGAGATTCTGATCGTGACCATGATTTGTTGTGTGTAGTTTTCCCTCGGTAGGGGCCCATACCGAGGTTTATTGCATGTTTGTAACATATTCCATTTTGAACTTTTAATCCGTGAGCATTGGCCAGCTCGTGGATTGGATGTTTGAGAAGGACGAGTAGTCTTGTTTGATTAACAGGTCTTGTTTGATTAACAAAAACTAACAAATTAACGGTACTTGGTTTCGGTTACATACAGTGGGTTTTGTGAATAATTTTTGCCTATGTCCTCAGAAAACGGTAATGATGGTGAAGGCACTGAATGTTTAGATCCAAGACCAGGGGCTAACGCGCACTCTTCGTGTGCTGTTGCGCGCCCGCCTGGTGCGCTACTGCGCGCACTCCAGGTGCGCTGCTGCGCGCACTCTTCGTGTGCTGCTGCGCGAACTCCTGGTGCGCTGCTGCGCAAGCTCCTCGTATGCTGCTGCGCGCGCTCCTCGTATGCTGCTGCGCGCGCTCCTCGTATGCTGTTGCGCGCACTCCTGGTGCGCTGCTGCGCGCACTCCTGGTGTGCTGCTGCGCGCACTCCTGGTGCGCTGCTGCGCGCTGCTGCGCGCACTCCTGGTGCGCTGCTGCGCACACTCCTCGTGTGCTGCTGCACGCACTTCTCGTGCGCTATTGCGCGCACTCCTGGTGTTATTAAAAGGGTTATATATCAGGTAGGTGCGGGAGGATTTTATAAATCTATCTCCCAAATCTACGGTGGTTCCTAACGTTGGTGTATGATGAATTCCAGGGTCATCGAAAGCCGCGTCTCCGCCCACACCCCGGGATTCGAGCCCGCAGACTTCGGGTACGAGACCAGACGCCGCAGGGTGTTCCATGTTTCCTGCTCGGTGCTGACGACATCAGCTCGTGAACTTCCCCCATCGCGTCGGGTTGGAGATCTTAGCGGTTCAGTGAGCCTGCTACGGACAAAGACATATTTCCAAAGTAAGATCTGTCCATTTTTATTTCGAGTCCCGAGTTGACGCTATCCTCATTTCGTTTTTGTTAATGAGATTCTGATCGTGACCTTGATTTGTTGTGTGTAGTTTTCCCTCGGTAGGGGCCCATACCGAGGTTTATTGCATGTTTGTAACATATTCCATTTTGAACTTTTAATCCGTGAGCATTGGCCAGCACGTGGATTGGATGTTTGAGAAGGACGAGTAGTCTTGTTTGATTAACAAGTCTTGTTTGATTAACAAAAACTAACAAATTAACGGTACTTGGTTTCGGTTACATACAGTGGGTTTTTTGAATAATTTTTGCCTTTGTCCTCAGAAAACGGTAATGATGGTGAAGGCACTGAATGTTTAGATCCAAGACCAGGGGCTTACGCGCACTTTTGGTGTGCTGTTGCGCGCCCGCCTGGTGCGCTACTGCGCGCACTCCAGGTGCGCTGCTGCGCGCACTCTTCGTGTGCTGCTGCGCGAACTCCTGGTGCGCTGCTGCGCAAGCTCCTCGTATGCTGCTGCGCGCGCTCCTCGTATGCTGCTGCGCGCAATCCTCGTATGCTGTTGCGCGCACTCCTGGTGCGCTGCTGCGCGCACTTCTGGTGTGCTGCTGCACGCGTTCCTGGTGCGCTGCTGCGCGCACTCCTGGTGCGCTGCTGCGCACACTCCTCGTGTGCTGCTGCACGCACTTCTCGTGCGCTATTGCGCGCACTCCTGGTGTTATTAAAAGGGTTATATATCAGGTAGGTGCGGGAGGATTTTATAAATCTATCTTCCAAATCTACGGTGGTTCCTAACGTTGGTGTATGATGAATTCCAGGGTCATCGAAAGCCGCGTCTCCGCCCACACCCCGGGATTCGAGCCCGCAGACTTCGGGTACGAGACCAGACGCCGCAGGGTGTTCCATGTTTCCTGCTCGGTGCTGACGACATCAGCTCGTGAACTTCCCCCAGCGCGTCGGGTTGGAGATCTTAGCGGTTCAGTGAGCCTGCTACGGACAAAGACATATTTCCAAAGTAAGATCTGTCCATTTTTATTTCGAGTCCCGAGTTGACGCTATCCTCATTTCGTTTTTGTTAATGAGATTCTGATCGTGACCTTGATTTGTTGTGTGTAGTTTTCCCTCGGTAGGGGCCCATACCGAGGTTTATTGCATGTTTGTAACATATTCCATTTTGAACTTTTAATCCGTGAGCATTGGCCAGCACGTGGATTGGATGTTTGAGAAGGACGAGTAGTCTTGTTTGATTAACAAGTCTTGTTTGATTAACAAAAACTAACAAATTAACGGTACTTGGTTTCGGTTACATACAGTGGGTTTTTTGAATAATTTTTGCCTTTGTCCTCAGAAAACGGTAATGATGGTGAAGGCACTGAATGTTTAGATCCAAGACCAGGGGCTTACGCGCACTCTTGGTGTGCTGTTGCGCGCCCGCCTGGTGCGCTACTGCGCGCACTCCAGGTGCGCTGCTGCGCGCACTCTTCGTGTGCTGCTGCGCGAACTCCTGGTGCGCTGCTGCGCAAGCTCCTCGTATGCTGCTGCGCGCGCTCCTCGTATGCTGCTGCGCGCAATCCTCGTATGCTGTTGCGCGCACTCCTGGTGCGCTGCTGCGCGCACTCCTGGTGTGCTGCTGCGCGCACTCCTGGTGCGCTGCTGCGCACACTCCTCGTGTGCTGCTGCACGCACTTCTCGTGCGCTATTGCGCGCACTCCTGGTGTTATTAAAAGGGTTATATATCAGGTAGGTGCGGGAGGATTTTATAAATCTATCTCCCAAATCTACGGTGGTTCCTAACGTTGGTGTATGATGAATTCCAGGGTCATCGAAAGCCGCGTCTCCGCCCACACCCCGGGATTCGAGCCCGCAGACTTCGGGTACGAGACCAGACGCCGCAGGGTGTTCCATGTTTCCTGCTCGGTGCTGACGACATCAGCTCGTGAACTTCCCCCAGCGCGTCGGGTTGGAGATCTTAGCGGTTCAGTGAGCCTGCTACGGACAAAGACATATTTCCAAAGTAAGATCTGTCCATTTTTATTTCGAGTCCCGAGTTGACGCTATCCTCATTTCGTTTTTGTTAATGAGATTCTGATCGTGACCATGATTTGTTGTGTGTAGTTTTCCCTCTGTAGGGGCCCATACCGAGGTTTATTGCATGTTTGTAACATATTCCATTTTGAACTTTTAATCCGTGAGCATTGGCCAGCTCGTGGATTGGATGTTTGAGAAGGACGAGTAGTCTTGTTTGATTAACAGGTCTTGTTTGATTAACAAAAACTAACAAATTAACGGTACTTGGTTTCGGTTACATACAGTGGGTTTTGTGAATAATTTTTGCCTATGTCCTCAGAAAACGGTAATGATGGTGAAGGCACTGAATGTTTAGATCCAAGACCAGGGGCTAACGCGCACTCTTCGTGTGCTGTTGCGCGCCCGCCTGGTGCGCTACTGCGCGCACTCCAGGTGCGCTGCTGCGCGCACTCTTCGTGTGCTGCTGCGCGAACTCCTGGTGCGCTGCTGCGCAAGCTCCTCGTATGCTGCTGCGCGCGCTCCTCGTATGCTGCTGCGCGCGCTCCTCGTATGCTGTTGCGCGCACTCCTGGTGCGCTGCTGCGCGCACTCCTGGTGTGCTGCTGTGCGCACTCCTGGTGCGCTGCTGCAAGCACTCCTGGTGCGCTGCTGCGCACACTCCTCGTGTGCTGCTGCACGCACTACTCGTGCGCTATTGCGCGCACTCCTGGTGTTATTAAAAGGGTTATATATCAGGTAGGTGCGGGAGGATTTTATAAATCTATCTCCCAAATCTACGGCGGTTCCTAACGTTGGTGTATGATGAATTCCAGGGTCATCGAAAGCCGCGTCTCCGCCCACACCCCGGGATTCGAGCCCGCAGACTTCGGGTACGAGACCAGACGCCGCAGGGTGTTCCATGTTTCCTGCTCGGTGCTGACGACATCAGCTCGTGAACTTCCCCCATCGCGTCGGGTTGGAGATCTTAGCGGTTCAGTGAGCCTGCTACGGACAAAGACATATTTCCAAAGTAAGATCTGTCCATTTTTATTTCGAGTCCCGAGTTGACGCTATCCTCATTTCGTTTTTGTTAATGAGATTCTGATCGTGACCTTGATTTGTTGTGTGTAGTTTTCCCTCGGTAGGGGCCCATACCGAGGTTTATTGCATGTTTGTAACATATTCCATTTTGAACTTTTAATCCGTGAGCATTGGCCAGCACGTGGATTGGATGTTTGAGAAGGACGAGTAGTCTTGTTTGATTAACAAGTCTTGTTTGATTAACAAAAACTAACAAATTAACGGTACTTGGTTTCGGTTACATACAGTGGGTTTTTTGAATAATTTTTGCCTTTGTCCTCAGAAAACGGTAATGATGGTGAAGGCACTGAATGTTTAGATCCAAGACCAGGGGCTTACGCGCACTCTTCGTGTGCTGTTGCGCGCCCGCCTGGTGCGCTACTGCGCGCACTCCAGGTGCGCTGCTGCGCTGCTGCGCGCACTCTTCGTGTGCTGCTGCGCGAACTCCTGGTGCGCTGCTGCGCAAGCTCCTCGTATGCTGCTGCGCGCGCTCCTCGTATGCTGCTGCGCGCGCTCCTCGTATGCTGTTGCGCGCACTCCTGGTGCGCTGCTGCGCGCACTCCTGGTGTGCTGCTGCGCGCACTCCTGGTGCGCTGCTGCGCGCTGCTGCGCGCACTCCTGGTGCGCTGCTGCGCACACTCCTCGTGTGCTGCTGCACGCACTTCTCGTGCGCTATTGCGCGCACTCCTGGTGTTATTAAAAGGGTTATATATCAGGTAGGTGCGGGAGGATTTTATAAATCTATCTCCCAAATCTACGGCGGTTCTTAACGTTGGTGTATGATGAATTCCAGGGTCATCGAAAGCCGCGTCTCCGCCCACACCCCGGGATTCGAGCCCGCAGACTTCGGGTACGAGACCAGACGCTGCAGGGTGTTCCATGTTTCCTGCTCGGTGCTGACGACATCAGCTCGTGAACTTCCCCCAGCGCGTCGGGTTGGAGATCCGAGCGGTTCAGTGAGCCTGCTACGGACAAAGACATATTTCCAAAGTAAGATCTGTCCATTTTTATTTCGAGTCCCGAGTTGACGCTATCCTCATTTCGTTTTTGTTAATGAGATTCTGATCGTGACCATGATTTGTTGTGTGTAGTTTTCCCTCTGTAGGGGCCCATACCGAGGTTTATTGCATGTTTGTAACATATTCCATTTTGAACTTTTAATCCGTGAGCATTGGCCAGCTCGTGGATTGGATGTTTGAGAAGGACGAGTAGTCTTGTTTGATTAACAGGTCTTGTTTGATTAACAAAAACTAACAAATTAACGGTACTTGGTTTCGGTTACATACAGTGGGTTTTGTGAATAATTTTTGCCTATGTCCTCAGAAAACGGTAATGATGGTGAAGGCACTGAATGTTTAGATCCAAGACCAGGGGCTAACGCGCACTCTTCGTGTGCTGTTGCGCGCCCGCCTGGTGCGCTACTGCGCGCACTCCAGGTGCGCTGCTGCGCGCACTCTTCGTGTGCTGCTGCGCGAACTCCTGGTGCGCTGCTGCGCAAGCTCCTCGTATGCTGCTGCGCGCGCTCCTCGTATGCTGCTGCGCGCGCTCCTCGTATGCTGTTGCGCGCACTCCTGGTGCGCTGCTGCGCGCACTCCTGGTGTGCTGCTGCGCGCACTCCTGGTGCGCTGCTGCGCACACTCCTCGTGTGCTGCTGCACGCACTTCTCGTGCGCTATTGCGCGCACTCCTGGTGTTATTAAAAGGGTTATATATCAGGTAGGTGCGGGAGGATTTTATAAATCTATCTCCCAAATCTACGGTGGTTCCTAACGTTGGTGTATGATGAATTCCAGGGTCATCGAAAGCCGCGTCTCCGCCCACACCCCGGGATTCGAGCCCGCAGACTTCGGGTACGAGACCAGACGCCGCAGGGTGTTCCATGTTTCCTGCTCGGTGCTGACGACATCAGCTCGTGAACTTCCCCCAGCGCGTCGGGTTGGAGATCTTAGCGGTTCAGTGAGCCTGCTACGGACAAAGACATATTTCCAAAGTAAGATCTGTCCATTTTTATTTCGAGTCCCGAGTTGACGCTATCCTCATTTCGTTTTTGTTAATGAGATTCTGATCGTGACCATGATTTGTTGTGTGTAGTTTTCCCTCGGTAGGGGCCCATACCGAGGTTTATTGCATGTTTGTAACATATTCCATTTTGAACTTTTAATCCGTGAGCATTGGCCAGCTCGTGGATTGGATGTTTGAGAAGGACGAGTAGTCTTGTTTGATTAACAGGTCTTGTTTGATTAACAAAAACTAACAAATTAACGGTACTTGGTTTCGGTTACATACAGTGGGTTTTGTGAATAATTTTTGCCTATATCCTCAGAAAACGGTAATGATGGTGAAGGCACTGAATGTTTAGATCCAAGACCAGGGGCTAACGCGCACTCTTCGTGTGCTGTTGCGCGCCCGCCTGGTGCGCTACTGCGCGCACTCCAGGTGCGCTGCTGCGCGCACTCTTCGTGTGCTGCTGCGCGAACTCCTGGTGCGCTGCTGCGCAAGCTCCTCGTATGCTGCTGCGCGCGCTCCTCGTATGCTGCTGCGCGCGCTCCTCGTATGCTGTTGCGCGCACTCCTGGTGCGCTGCTGCGCGCACTCCTGGTGTGCTGCTGCGCGCACTCCTGGTGCGCTGCTGCGAGCACTCCTGGTGCGCTGCTGCGCACACTTCTCGTGTGCTGCTGCACGCACTACTCGTGCGCTATTGCGCGCACTCCTGGTGTTATTAAAAGGGTTATATATCAGGTAGGTGCGGGAGGATTTTATAAATCTATCTCCCAAATCTACGGCGGTTCCTAACGTTGGTGTATGATGAATTCCAGGGTCATCGAAAGCCGCGTCTCCGCCCACACCCCGGGATTCGAGCCCGCAGACTTCGGGTACGAGACCAGACGCCGCAGGGTGTTCCATGTTTCCTGCTCGGTGCTGACGACATCAGCTCGTGAACTTCCCCCATCGCGTCGGGTTGGAGATCTTAGCGGTTCAGTGAGCCTGCTACGGACAAAGACATATTTCCAAAGTAAGATCTGTCCATTTTTATTTCGAGTCCCGAGTTGACGCTATCCTCATTTCGTTTTTGTTAATGAGATTCTGATCGTGACCTTGATTTGTTGTGTGTAGTTTTCCCTCGGTAGGGGCCCATACCGAGGTTTATTGCATGTTTGTAACATATTCCATTTTGAACTTTTAATCCGTGAGCATTGGCCAGCACGTGGATTGGATGTTTGAGAAGGACGAGTAGTCTTGTTTGATTAACAAGTCTTGTTTGATTAACAAAAACTAACAAATTAACGGTACTTGGTTTCGGTTACATACAGTGGGTTTTTTGAATAATTTTTGCCTTTGTCCTCAGAAAACGGTAATGATGGTGAAGGCACTGAATGTTTAGATCCAAGACCAGGGGCTTACGCGCACTCTTGGTGTGCTGTTGCGCGCCCGCCTGGTGCGCTACTGCGCGCACTCCAGGTGCGCTGCTGCGCGCACTCTTCGTGTGCTGCTGCGCGAACTCCTGGTGCGCTGCTGCGCAAGCTCCTCGTATGCTGCTGCGCGCGCTCCTCGTATGCTGCTGCGCGCAATCCTCGTATGCTGTTGCGCGCACTCCTGGTGCGCTGCTGCGCGCACTTCTGGTGTGCTGCTGCACGCGTTCCTGGTGCGCTGCTGCGCGCACTCCTGGTGCGCTGCTGCGCACACTCCTCGTGTGCTGCTGCACGCACTTCTCGTGCGCTATTGCGCGCACTCCTGGTGTTATTAAAAGGGTTATATATCAGGTAGGTGCGGGAGGATTTTATAAATCTATCTTCCAAATCTACGGTGGTTCCTAACGTTGGTGTATGATGAATTCCAGGGTCATCGAAAGCCGCGTCTCCGCCCACACCCCGGGATTCGAGCCCGCAGACTTCGGGTACGAGACCAGACGCCGCAGGGTGTTCCATGTTTCCTGCTCGGTGCTGACGACATCAGCTCGTGAACTTCCCCCAGCGCGTCGGGTTGGAGATCTTAGCGGTTCAGTGAGCCTGCTACGGACAAAGACATATTTCCAAAGTAAGATCTGTCCATTTTTATTTCGAGTCCCGAGTTGACGCTATCCTCATTTCGTTTTTGTTAATGAGATTCTGATCGTGACCTTGATTTGTTGTGTGTAGTTTTCCCTCGGTAGGGGCCCATACCGAGGTTTATTGCATGTTTGTAACATATTCCATTTTGAACTTTTAATCCGTGAGCATTGGCCAGCACGTGGATTGGATGTTTGAGAAGGACGAGTAGTCTTGTTTGATTAACAAGTCTTGTTTGATTAACAAAAACTAACAAATTAACGGTACTTGGTTTCGGTTACATACAGTGGGTTTTTTGAATAATTTTTGCCTTTGTCCTCAGAAAACGGTAATGATGGTGAAGGCACTGAATGTTTAGATCCAAGACCAGGGGCTTACGCGCACTCTTGGTGTGCTGTTGCGCGCCCGCCTGGTGCGCTACTGCGCGCACTCCAGGTGCGCTGCTGCGCGCACTCTTCGTGTGCTGCTGCGCGAACTCCTGGTGCGCTGCTGCGCAAGCTCCTCGTATGCTGCTGCGCGCGCTCCTCGTATGCTGCTGCGCGCAATCCTCGTATGCTGTTGCGCGCACTCCTGGTGCGCTGCTGCGCGCACTCCTGGTGTGCTGCTGCGCGCACTCCTGGTGCGCTGCTGCGCACACTCCTCGTGTGCTGCTGCACGCACTTCTCGTGCGCTATTGCGCGCACTCCTGGTGTTATTAAAAGGGTTATATATCAGGTAGGTGCGGGAGGATTTTATAAATCTATCTCCCAAATCTACGGTGGTTCCTAACGTTGGTGTATGATGAATTCCAGGGTCATCGAAAGCCGCGTCTCCGCCCACACCCCGGGATTCGAGCCCGCAGACTTCGGGTACGAGACCAGACGCCGCAGGGTGTTCCATGTTTCCTGCTCGGTGCTGACGACATCAGCTCGTGAACTTCCCCCAGCGCGTCGGGTTGGAGATCTTAGCGGTTCAGTGAGCCTGCTACGGACAAAGACATATTTCCAAAGTAAGATCTGTCCATTTTTATTTCGAGTCCCGAGTTGACGCTATCCTCATTTCGTTTTTGTTAATGAGATTCTGATCGTGACCATGATTTGTTGTGTGTAGTTTTCCCTCTGTAGGGGCCCATACCGAGGTTTATTGCATGTTTGTAACATATTCCATTTTGAACTTTTAATCCGTGAGCATTGGCCAGCTCGTGGATTGGATGTTTGAGAAGGACGAGTAGTCTTGTTTGATTAACAGGTCTTGTTTGATTAACAAAAACTAACAAATTAACGGTACTTGGTTTCGGTTACATACAGTGGGTTTTGTGAATAATTTTTGCCTATGTCCTCAGAAAACGGTAATGATGGTGAAGGCACTGAATGTTTAGATCCAAGACCAGGGGCTAACGCGCACTCTTCGTGTGCTGTTGCGCGCCCGCCTGGTGCGCTACTGCGCGCACTCCAGGTGCGCTGCTGCGCGCACTCTTCGTGTGCTGCTGCGCGAACTCCTGGTGCGCTGCTGCGCAAGCTCCTCGTATGCTGCTGCGCGCGCTCCTCGTATGCTGCTGCGCGCGCTCCTCGTATGCTGTTGCGCGCACTCCTGGTGCGCTGCTGCGCGCACTCCTGGTGTGCTGCTGCGCGCACTCCTGGTGCGCTGCTGCGAGCACTCCTGGTGCGCTGCTGCGCACACTCCTCGTGTGCTGCTGCACGCACTACTCGTGCGCTATTGCGCGCACTCCTGGTGTTATTAAAAGGGTTATATATCAGGTAGGTGCGGGAGGATTTTATAAATCTATCTCCCAAATCTACGGCGGTTCCTAACGTTGGTGTATGATGAATTCCAGGGTCATCGAAAGCCGCGTCTCCGCCCACACCCCGGGATTCGAGCCCGCAGACTTCGGGTACGAGACCAGACGCCGCAGGGTGTTCCATGTTTCCTGCTCGGTGCTGACGACATCAGCTCGTGAACTTCCCCCATCGCGTCGGGTTGGAGATCTTAGCGGTTCAGTGAGCCTGCTACGGACAAAGACATATTTCCAAAGTAAGATCTGTCCATTTTTATTTCGAGTCCCGAGTTGACGCTATCCTCATTTCGTTTTTGTTAATGAGATTCTGATCGTGACCTTGATTTGTTGTGTGTAGTTTTCCCTCGGTAGGGGCCCATACCGAGGTTTATTGCATGTTTGTAACATATTCCATTTTGAACTTTTAATCCGTGAGCATTAGCCAGCACGTGGATTGGATGTTTGAGAAGGACGAGTAGTCTTGTTTGATTAACAAGTCTTGTTTGATTAACAAAAACTAACAAATTAACGGTACTTGGTTTCGGTTACATACAGTGGGTTTTTTGAATAATTTTTGCCTTTGTCCTCAGAAAACGGTAATGATGGTGAAGGCACTGAATGTTTAGATCCAAGACCAGGGGCTTACGCGCACTCTTCGTGTGCTGTTGCGCGCCCGCCTGGTGCGCTACTGCGCGCACTTCAGGTGCGCTGCAGCGCACTTCAGGTGCGCTGCAGCGCACTCTTCGTGTGCTGCTGCGCGAACTCCTGGTGCGCTGCTGCGCAAGCTCCTCGTATGCTGCTGCGCGCGCTCCTCGTATGCTGCTGCGCGCGCTCCTCGTATGCTGTTGCGCGCACTCCTGGTGCGCTGCTGCGCGCACTCCTGGTGTGCTGCTGCGCGCACTCCTGGTGCGCTGCTGCGCACACTCCTCGTGTGCTGCTGCACGCACTTCTCGTGCGCTATTGCGCGCACTCCTGGTGTTATTAAAAGGGTTATATATCAGGTAGGTGCGGGAGGATTTTATAAATCTATCTCCCAAATCTACGGCGGTTCCTAACGTTGGTGTATGATGAATTCCAGGGTCATCGAAAGCCGCGTCTCCGCCCACACCCCGGGATTCGAGCCTGCAGACTTCGGGTACGAGACCAGACGCTGCAGGGTGTTCCATGTTTCCTGCTCGGTGCTGACGACATCAGCTCGTGAACTTCCCCCAGCGCGTCGGGTTGGAGATCTTAGCGGTTCAGTGAGCCTGCTACGGACAAAGACATATTTCCAAAGTAAGATCTGTCCATTTTTATTTCGAGTCCCGAGTTGACGCTATCCTCATTTCGTTTTTGTTAATGAGATTCTGATCGTGACCTTGATTTGTTGTGTGTAGTTTTCCCTCGGTAGGGGCCCATACCGAGGTTTATTGCATGTTTGTAACATATTCCATTTTGAACTTTTAATCCGTGAGCATTGGCCAGCTCGTGGATTGGATGTTTGAGAAGGACGAGTAGTCTTGTTTGATTAACAAGTCTTGTTTGATTAACCAAAACTAACAAATTAACGGTACTTGGTTTCGGTTACATACAGTGGGTTTTTTGAATAATTTTTGCCTTTGTCCTCAGAAAACGGTAATGATGGTGAAGGCACTGAATGTTTAGATCCAAGACCAGGGGCTTACGCGCACTCTTCGTGTGCTGTTGCGCGCCCGCCTGGTGCGCTACTGCGCGCACTCCAGGTGCGCTGCTGCGCGCACTCTCCGTGTGCTGCTGCGCGAACTCCTGGTGCGCTGCTGCGCAAGCTCCTCGTATGCTGCTGCGCGCGCTCCTCGTATGCTGCTGCGCGCAATCCTCGTATGCTGTTGCGCGCACTCCTGGTGCGCTGCTGCACGCACTCCTGGTGCGCTGCTGCGCGCACTCCTGGTGCGCTGCTGCGCACACTCCTCGTGTGCTGCTGCACGCACTTCTCGTGCGCTATTGCGCGCACTCCTGGTGTTATTAAAAGGGTTATATATCAGGTAGGTGCGGGAGGATTTTATAAATCTATCTCCCAAATCTACGGCGGTTCTTAACGTTGTTGTATGATGAATTCCAGGGTCATCGAAAGCCGCGTCTCCGCCCACACCCCGGAATTCGAGCCCGCAGACTTCGGGTACGAGACCAGACGCTGCAGGGTGTTCCATGTTTCCTGCTCGGTGCTGACGACATTAGCTCGTGAACTTCCCCCAGCGCGTCGGGTTGGAGATCCGAGCGGTTCAGTGAGCCTGCTATGGACAAAGACATATTTCCAAAGTAAGATCTGTCCATTTTTATTTCGAGTCCCGAGTTGACGCTATCCTCATTTCGTTTTTGTTAATGAGATTCTGATCGTGACCTTGATTTGTTGTGTGTAGTTTTCCCTCGGTAGGGGCCCATACCGAGGTTTATTGCATGTTTGTAACATATTCCATTTTGAACTTTTAATCCGTGAGCATTGGCCAGCTCGTGGATTGGATGTTTGAGAAGGACGAGTAGTCTTGTTTGATTAACAAGTCTTGTTTGATTAACAAAAACTAACAAATTAACGGTACTTGGTTTCGGTTACATACAGTGGGTTTTTTGAATAATTTTTGCCTTTGTCCTCAGAAAACGGTAATGATGGTGAAGGCACTGAATGTTTAGATCCAAGACCAGGGGCTTACGCGCACTCTTCGTGTGCTGTTGCGCGCCCGCCTGGTGCGCTACTGCGCGCACTCCAGGTGCGCTGCTGCGCGCACTCTTCGTGTGCTGCTGCGCGAACTCCTGGTGCGCTGTTGCGCAAGCTCCTCGTATGCTGCCCCGCGCGCTCCTCGTATGCTGCTGCGCGCAATCCTCGTATGCTGTTGCGCGCACTCCTGGTGCGCTGCTGAGCGCACTCCTGGTGTGCTGCTGCGCGCACTCCTGGTGTGCTGCTGCGCGCACTCCTGGTGTGCTGCTGCGCGCACTCCTGGTGCGCTGCTGCGCGCACTCCTGGTGCGCTGCTGCGCGCACTCCTGGTGCGCTGCTGCGCGCACTCCTCGTGTGCTGCTGCACGCACTTCTCGTGCGCTATTGCGCGCACTCCTGGTGTTATTAAAAGGGTTATATATCAGGTAGGTGCGGGAGGATTTTATAAATCTATCTCCCAAATCTACGGCGGTTCTTAACTTTGGTGTATGATGAATTCCAGGGTCATCGAAAGCCGCGTCTCCGCCCACACCCCGGGATTCGAGCCCGCAGACTTCGGGTACGAGACCAGACGCTGCAGGGTGTTCCATGTTTCCTGCTCGGTGCTGACGACATCAGCTCGTGAACTTCCCCCAGCGCGTCGGGTTGGAGATCCGAGCGGTTCAGTGAGCCTGCTACGGACAAAGACATATTTCCAAAGTAAGATCTGTCCATTTTTATTTCGAGTCCCGAGTTGACGCTATCCTCATTTCGTTTTTGTTAATGAGATTCTGATCGTGACCTTGATTTGTTGTGTGTAGTTTTCCCTCGGTAGGGGCCCATACCGAGGTTTATTGCATGTTTGTAACATATTCCATTTTGAACTTTTAATCCGTGAGCATTGGCCAGCTCGTGGATTGGATGTTTGAGAAGGACGAGTAGTCTTGTTTGATTAACAAGTCTTGTTTGATTAACAAAAACTAACAAATTAACGGTACTTGGTTTCGGTTACATACAGTGGGTTTTTTGAATAATTTTTGCCTTTGTCCTCAGAAAACGGTAATGATGGTGAAGGCACTGAATGTTTAGATCCAAGACCAGGGGCTTACGCGCACTCTTGGTGTGCTGTTGCGCGCCCGCCTGGTGCGCTACTGCGCGCACTCCAGGTGCGCTGCTGCGCGCACTCTTCGTGTGCTGCTGCGCGAACTCCTGGTGCGCTGCTGCGCAAGCTCCTCGTATGCTGCTGCGCGCGCTCCTCGTATGCTGCTGCGCGCAATCCTCGTATGCTGTTGCGCGCACTCCTGGTGCGCTGCTGCACGCACTCCTGGTGCGCTGCTGCGCGCACTCCTGGTGCGCTGCTGCGCACACTCCTCGTGTGCTGCTGCACGCACTTCTCGTGCGCTATTGCGCGCACTCCTGGTGTTATTAAAAGGGTTATATATCAGGTAGGTGCGGGAGGATTTTATAAATCTATCTCCCAAATCTACGGCGGTTCTTAACGTTGTTGTATGATGAATTCCAGGGTCATCGAAAGCCGCGTCTCCGCCCACACCCCGGAATTCGAGCCCGCAGACTTCGGGTACGAGACCAGACGCTGCAGGGTGTTCCATGTTTCCTGCTCGGTGCTGACGACATTAGCTCGTGAACTTCCCCCAGCGCGTCGGGTTGGAGATCCGAGCGGTTCAGTGAGCCTGCTATGGACAAAGACATATTTCCAAAGTAAGATCTGTCCATTTTTATTTCGAGTCCCGAGTTGACGCTATCCTCATTTCGTTTTTGTTAATGAGATTCTGATCGTGACCTTGATTTGTTGTGTGTAGTTTTCCCTCGGTAGGGGCCCATACCGAGGTTTATTGCATGTTTGTAACATATTCCATTTTGAACTTTTAATCCGTGAGCATTGGCCAGCTCGTGGATTGGATGTTTGAGAAGGACGAGTAGTCTTGTTTGATTAACAAGTCTTGTTTGATTAACAAAAACTAACAAATTAACGGTACTTGGTTTCGGTTACATACAGTGGGTTTTTTGAATAATTTTTGCCTTTGTCCTCAGAAAACGGTAATGATGGTGAAGGCACTGAATGTTTAGATCCAAGACCAGGGGCTTACGCGCACTCTTCGTGTGCTGTTGCGCGCCCGCCTGGTGCGCTACTGCGCGCACTCCAGGTGCGCTGCTGCGCGCACTCTTCGTGTGCTGCTGCGCGAACTCCTGGTGCGCTGTTGCGCAAGCTCCTCGTATGCTGCCCCGCGCGCTCCTCGTATGCTGCTGCGCGCAATCCTCGTATGCTGTTGCGCGCACTCCTGGTGCGCTGCTGAGCGCACTCCTGGTGTGCTGCTGCGCGCACTCCTGGTGTGCTGCTGCGCGCACTCCTGGTGTGCTGCTGCGCGCACTCCTGGTGCGCTGCTGCGCGCACTCCTGGTGCGCTGCTGCGCGCACTCCTGGTGCGCTGCTGCGCGCACTCCTCGTGTGCTGCTGCACGCACTTCTCGTGCGCTATTGCGCGCACTCCTGGTGTTATTAAAAGGGTTATATATCAGGTAGGTGCGGGAGGATTTTATAAATCTATCTCCCAAATCTACGGCGGTTCTTAACTTTGGTGTATGATGAATTCCAGGGTCATCGAAAGCCGCGTCTCCGCCCACACCCCGGGATTCGAGCCCGCAGACTTCGGGTACGAGACCAGACGCTGCAGGGTGTTCCATGTTTCCTGCTCGGTGCTGACGACATCAGCTCGTGAACTTCCCCCAGCGCGTCGGGTTGGAGATCCGAGCGGTTCAGTGAGCCTGCTACGGACAAAGACATATTTCCAAAGTAAGATCTGTCCATTTTTATTTCGAGTCCCGAGTTGACGCTATCCTCATTTCGTTTTTGTTAATGAGATTCTGATCGTGACCTTGATTTGTTGTGTGTAGTTTTCCCTCGGTAGGGGCCCATACCGAGGTTTATTGCATGTTTGTAACATATTCCATTTTGAACTTTTAATCCGTGAGCATTGGCCAGCTCGTGGATTGGATGTTTGAGAAGGACGAGTAGTCTTGTTTGATTAACAAGTCTTGTTTGATTAACAAAAACTAACAAATTAACGGTACTTGGTTTCGGTTACATACAGTGGGTTTTTTGAATAATTTTTGCCTTTGTCCTCAGAAAACGGTAATGATGGTGAAGGCACTGAATGTTTAGATCCAAGACCAGGGGCTTACGCGCACTCTTCGTGTGCTGTTGCGCGCCCGCCTGGTGCGCTACTGCGTGCACTCCAGGTGCGCTGCTGCGCTGCTGCGCGCACTCTTCGTGTGCTGCTGCGCGAACTCCTGGTGCGCTGCTGCGCAAGCTCCTCGTATGCTGCTGCGCGCGCTCCTCGTATGCTGCTGCGCGCGCTCCTCGTATGCTGTTGCGCGCACTCCTGGTGCGCTGCTGCGCGCACTCCTGGTGTGCTGCTGCGCGCACTCCTGGTGCGCTGCTGCGCGCTGCTGCGCGCACTCCTGGTGCGCTGCTGCGCACACTCCTCGTGTGCTGCTGCACGCACTTCTCGTGCGCTATTGCGCGCACTCCTGGTGTTATTAAAAGGGTTATATATCAGGTAGGTGCGGGAGGATTTTATAAATCTATCTCCCAAATCTACGGCGGTTCTTAACGTTGGTGTATGATGAATTCCAGGGTCATCGAAAGCCGCGTCTCCGCCCACACCCCGGGATTCGAGCCCGCAGACTTCGGGTACGAGACCAGACGCTGCAGGGTGTTCCATGTTTCCTGCTCGGTGCTGACGACATCAGCTCGTGAACTTCCCCCAGCGCGTCGGGTTGGAGATCCGAGCGGTTCAGTGAGCCTGCTACGGACAAAGACATATTTCCAAAGTAAGATCTGTCCATTTTTATTTCGAGTCCCGAGTTGACGCTATCCTCATTTCGTTTTTGTTAATGAGATTCTGATCGTGACCTTGATTTGTTGTGTGTAGTTTTCCCTCGGTAGGGGCCCATACCGAGGTTTATTGCATGTTTGTAACATATTCCATTTTGAACTTTTAATCCGTGAGCATTGGCCAGCACGTGGATTGGATGTTTGAGAAGGACGAGTAGTCTTGTTTGATTAACAAGTCTTGTTTGATTAACCAAAACTAACAAATTAACGGTACTTGGTTTCGGTTACATACAGTGGGTTTTTTGAATAATTTTTGCCTTTGTCCTCAGAAAACGGTAATGATGGTGAAGGCACTGAATGTTTAGATCCAAGACCAGGGGCTTACGCGCACTCTTCGTGTGCTGTTGCGCGCCCGCCTGGTGCGCTACTGCGCGCACTTCAGGTGCGCTGCAGCGCACTTCAGGTGCGCTGCAGCGCACTCTTCGTGTGCTGCTGCGCGAACTCCTGGTGCGCTGCTGCGCAAGCTCCTCGTATGCTGCTGCGCGCGCTCCTCGTATGCTGCTGCGCGCGCTCCTCGTATGCTGTTGCGCGCACTCCTGGTGCGCTGCTGCGCGCACTCCTGGTGTGCTGCTGCGCGCACTCCTGGTGCGCTGCTGCGCACACTCCTCGTGTGCTGCTGCACGCACTTCTCGTGCGCTATTGCGCGCACTCCTGGTGTTATTAAAAGGGTTATATATCAGGTAGGTGCGGGAGGATTTTATAAATCTATCTCCCAAATCTACGGCGGTTCCTAACGTTGGTGTATGATGAATTCCAGGGTCATCGAAAGCCGCGTCTCCGCCCACACCCCGGGATTCGAGCCTGCAGACTTCGGGTACGAGACCAGACGCTGCAGGGTGTTCCATGTTTCCTGCTCGGTGCTGACGACATCAGCTCGTGAACTTCCCCCAGCGCGTCGGGTTGGAGATCTTAGCGGTTCAGTGAGCCTGCTACGGACAAAGACATATTTCCAAAGTAAGATCTGTCCATTTTTATTTCGAGTCCCGAGTTGACGCTATCCTCATTTCGTTTTTGTTAATGAGATTCTGATCGTGACCTTGATTTGTTGTGTGTAGTTTTCCCTCGGTAGGGGCCCATACCGAGGTTTATTGCATGTTTGTAACATATTCCATTTTGAACTTTTAATCCGTGAGCATTGGCCAGCTCGTGGATTGGATGTTTGAGAAGGACGAGTAGTCTTGTTTGATTAACAAGTCTTGTTTGATTAACAAAAACTAACAAATTAACGGTACTTGGTTTCGGTTACATACAGTGGGTTTTTTGAATAATTTTTGCCTTTGTCCTCAGAAAACGGTAATGATGGTGAAGGCACTGAATGTTTAGATCCAAGACCAGGGGCTTACGCGCACTCTTCGTGTGCTGTTGCGCGCCCGCCTGGTGCGCTACTGCGCGCACTCCAGGTGCGCTGCTGCGCGCACTCTTCGTGTGCTGCTGCGCGAACTCCTGGTGTGCTGCTGCGCAAGCTCCTCGTATGCTGCTGCGCGCGCTCCTCGTATGCTGCTGCGCGCGCTCCTCGTATGCTGCTGCGCGCACTCCTGGTGTGCTGCTGCGCGCACTCCTGGTGCGCTGCTGCGCGCACTCCTGGTGCGCTGCTGCGCACACTCCTCGTGTGCTGCTGCACGCACTTCTCGTGCGCTATTGCGCGCACTCCTGGTGTTATTAAAAGGGTTATATATCAGGTAGGTGCGGGAGGATTTTATAAATCTATCTCCCAAATCTACGGCGGTTCTTAACGTTGGTGTATGATGAATTCCAGGGTCATCGAAAGCCGCGTCTCCGCCCACACCCCGGGATTCGAGCCCGCAGACTTCGGGTACGGGACCAGACGCTGCAGGGTGTTCCATGTTTCCTGCTCGGTGCTGACGACATCAGCTCGTGAACTTCCCCCAGCGCGTCGGGTTGGAGATCCGAGCGGTTCAGTGAGCCTGCTACGGACAAAGACATATTTCCAAAGTAAGATCTGTCCATTTTTATTTCGAGTCCCGAGTTGACGCTATCCTCATTTCGTTTTTGTTAATGAGATTCTGATCGTGACCTTGATTTGTTGTGTGTAGTTTTCCCTCGGTAGGGGCCCATACCGAGGTTTATTGCATGTTTGTAACATATTCCATTTTGAACTTTTAATCCGTGAGCATTGGCCAGCTCGTGGATTGGATGTTTGAGAAGGACGAGTAGTCTTGTTTGATTAACAAGTCTTGTTTGATTAACAAAAACTAACAAATTAACGGTACTTGGTTTCGGTTACATACAGTGGGTTTTTTGAATAATTTTTGCCTTTGTCCTCAGAAAACGGTAATGATGGTGAAGGCACTGAATGTTTAGATCCAAGACCAGGGGCTTACGCGCACTCTTCGTGTGCTGTTGCGCGCCCGCCTGGTGCGCTACTGCGCGCACTCCAGGTGCGCTGCTGCGCGCACTCTTCGTGTGCTGCTGCGCGAACTCCTGGTGCGCTGCTGCACGCACTTCTCGTGCGCTATTGCGCGCACTCCTGGTGTTATTAAAAGGGTTATATATCAGGTAGGTGCGGGAGGATTTTATAAATCTATCTCCCAAATCTACGGCGGTTCCTAACGTTGGTGTATGATAAATTCCAGGGTCATCGAAAGCCGCGTCTCCGCCCACACCCCGGGATTCGAGCCCGCAGACTTTGGGTACGAGACCAGACGCCGCAGGGTGTTCCATGTTTCCTGCTCGGTGCTGACGACATCAGCTCGTGAACTTCCCCCAGCGCGTCGGGTTGGAGATCTTAGCGGTTCAGTGAGCCTGCTACGGACAAAGACATATTTCCAAAGTAAGATCTGTCCATTTTTATTTTGAGTCCCGAGTTGACGCTATCCTCATTTCGTTTTTGTTAATGAGATTCTGATCGTGACCTTGATTTGTTGTGTGTAGTTTTCCCTCGGTAGGGGCCCATACCGAGGTTTATTGCATGTTTGTAACATATTCCATTTTGAACTTTTAATCCGTGAGCATTGGCCAGCTCGTGGATTAGATGTTTGAGAAGGACGAGTAGTCTTGTTTGATTAACAGGTCTTGTTTGATTAACAAAAACTAACAAATTAACGGTACTTGGTTTCGGTTACATACAGTGGGTTTTGTGAATAATTTTTGCCTATGTCCTCAGAAAACGGTAATGATGGTGAAGGCACTGAATGTTGAGATCCAAGACCAGGGGCTAATGCGCACTCTTCGTGTGCTGTTGCGCGCCCGCCTGGTGCGCTACTGCGCGCACTCCAGGTGCGCTGCTGCGCGCACTCTTCGTGTGCTGCTGCGCGAACTACTGGTGCGCTGCTGCGCAAGCTCCTCGTATGCTGCTGCGCGCGCTCCTCGTATGCTGCTGCGCGCGCTCCTCGTATGCTGTTGCGCGCACTCCTGGTGCGCTGCTGCGCGCACTCCTGGTGCGCTGCTGCGCGCACTCCTGGTGCGCTGCTGCGAGCACTCCTGGTGCGCTGCTGCGCACACTCCTCGTGTGCTGCTGCACGCACTACTCGTGCGCTATTGCGCGCACTCCTGGTGTTATTAAAAGGGTTATATATCAGGTAGGTGCGGGAGGATTTTATAAATCTATCTCCCAAATCTACGGCGGTTCCTAACGTTGGTGTATGATGAATTCCAGGGTCATCGAAAGCCGCGTCTCCGCCCACACCCCAGGATTCGAGCCCGCAGACTTCGGGTACGAGACCAGACGCCGCAGGGTGTTCCATGTTTCCTGCTCGGTGCTGACGACATCAGCTCGTGAACTTCCCCCATCGCGTCGGGTTGGAGATCTTAGCGGTTCAGTGAGCCTGCTACGGACAAAGACATATTTCCAAAGTAAGATCTGTCCATTTTTATTTCGAGTCCCGAGTTGACGCTATCCTCATTTCGTTTTTGTTAATGAGATTCTGATCGTGACCTTGATTTGTTGTGTGTAGTTTTCCCTCGGTAGGGGCCCATACCGAGGTTTATTGCATGTTTGTAACATATTCCATTTTGAACTTTTAATCCGTGAGCATTGGCCAGCTCGTGGATTGGATGTTTGAGAAGGACGAGTAGTCTTGTTTGATTAACAAGTCTTGTTTGATTAACAAAAACTAACAAATTAACGGTACTTGGTTTCGGTTACATACAGTGGGTTTTTTGAATAATTTTTGCCTTTGTCCTCAGAAAACGGTAATGATGGTGAAGGCACTGAATGTTTAGATCCAAGACCAGGGGCTTACGCGCACTCTTCGTGTGCTGTTGCGCGCCCGCCTGGTGCGCTACTGCGCGCACTCCAGGTGCGCTGCTGCGCGCACTCTTCGTGTGCTGCTGCGCGAACTCCTGGTGCGCTGCTGCGCAAGCTCCTCGTATGCTGCTGCGCGCGCTCCTCGTATGCTGCTGCGCGCAATCCTCGTATGCTGTTGCGCGCACTCCTGGTGCGCTGCTGAGCGCACTCCTGGTGTGCTGCTGCGCGCACTCCTGGTGCGCTGCTGCGCGCACTCTTGGTGCGCTGCTGCGCGCACTCCTCGTGTGCTGCTGCACGCACTTCTCGTGCGCTATTGCGCGCACTCCTGGTGTTATTAAAAGGGTTATATATCAGGTAGGTGCGGGAGGATTTTATAAATCTATCTCCCAAATCTACGGCGGTTCTTAACGTTGGTGTATGATGAATTCCAGGGTCATCGAAAGCCGCGTCTCCGCCCACACCCCGGGATTCGAGCCCGCAGACTTCGGGTACGGGACCAGACGCTGCAGGGTGTTCCATGTTTCCTGCTCGGTGCTGACGACATCAGCTCGTGAACTTCCCCCAGCGCGTCGGGTTGGAGATCCGAGCGGTTCAGTGAGCCTGCTACGGACAAAGACATATTTCCAAAGTAAGATCTGTCCATTTTTATTTCGAGTCCCGAGTTGACGCTATCCTCATTTCGTTTTTGTTAATGAGATTCTGATCGTGACCTTGATTTGTTGTGTGTAGTTTTCCCTCGGTAGGGGCCCATACCGAGGTTTATTGCATGTTTGTAACATATTCCATTTTGAACTTTTAATCCGTGAGCATTGGCCAGCTCGTGGATTGGATGTTTTATTTATTTATTTATTTATTGTTATAAGTTCACTAAACTAAAAATGTACTAATACTAACTTAAAATAATATTATAGCTAAACTTACGGACGTACATTTCCTTCTAAAAGTGAACCTAACATACATATTATATCTAACAAATAAATACCCTAATTTCTAAGCATGCAATACAAATTCAAATATATATATTATGTTATCTAACATGAGGAACAAACATTATAAGTACAATTAAAAATAACAAACTAAGTAGTAACTAACCCTAAATCTAATACAACACAACTCAACCGTAGAAAACACATCATCACCACATAATAAAAAAAAAAATATATATATACTATTTACAATAATTTACAAAGTTTTCGTTTTAATAGGGTCAAGGACATGTTACAAAAAATATCTAATTCATTCCTAATTTTATTATATGAATCACAGATCCGATACACAGGGGAATGCTTTAGCAAATTTGTTTTAGGATGAGGCAAAAAGAAAGTATACCTATTGATAAGGATACTATACTATGTTTGAGAAGGACGAGTAGTCTTGTTTGATTAACAAGTCTTGTTTGATTAACAAAAACTAACAAATTAACGGTACTTGGTTTCGGTTACATACAGTGGGTTTTTTGAATAATTTTTGCCTTTGTCCTCAGAAAACGGTAATGATGGTGAAGGCACTGAATGTTTAGATCCAAGACCAGGGGCTTACGCGCACTCTTCGTGTGCTGTTGCGCGCCCGCCTGGTGCGCTACTGCGCGCACTCCAGGTGCGCTGCTGCGCGCACTCTTCGTGTGCTGCTGCGCGAACTCCTGGTGCGCTGCTGCACGCACTTCTCGTGCGCTATTGCGCGCACTCCTGGTGTTATTAAAAGGGTTATATATCAGGTAGGTGCGGGAGGATTTTATAAATCTATCTCCCAAATCTACGGCGGTTCCTAACGTTGGTGTATGATAAATTCCAGGGTCATCGAAAGCCGCGTCTCCGCCCACACCCCGGGATTCGAGCCCGCAGACTTTGGGTACGAGACCAGACGCCGCAGGGTGTTCCATGTTTCCTGCTCGGTGCTGACGACATCAGCTCGTGAACTTCCCCCAGCGCGTCGGGTTGGAGATCTTAGCGGTTCAGTGAGCCTGCTACGGACAAAGACATATTTCCAAAGTAAGATCTGTCCATTTTTATTTCGAGTCCCGAGTTGACGCTATCCTCATTTCGTTTTTGTTAATGAGATTCTGATCGTGACCTTGATTTGTTGTGTGTAGTTTTCCCTCGGTAGGGGCCCATACCGAGGTTTATTGCATGTTTGTAACATATTCCATTTTGAACTTTTAATCCGTGAGCATTGGCCAGCTCGTGGATTGGATGTTTGAGAAGGACGAGTAGTCTTGTTTGATTAACAAGTCTTGTTTGATTAACAAAAACTAACAAATTAACGGTACTTGGTTTCGGTTACATACAGTGGGTTTTTTGAATAATTTTTGCCCTTGTCCTCAGAAAACGGTAATGATGGTGAAGGCACTGAATGTTTAGATCCAAGACCAGGGGCTTACGCGCACTCTTCGTGTGCTGTTGCGCGCCCGCCTGGTGCGCTACTGCGCGCACTCCAGGTGCGCTGCTGCGCGCACTCTTCGTGTGCTGCTGCGCGAACTCCTGGTGCGCTGCTGCGCAAGCTCCTCGTATGCTGCTGCGCGCGCTCCTCGTATGCTGCTGCGCGCGCTCCTCGTATGCTGCTGCGCGCGCTCCTCGTATGCTGCTGCGCGCAATCCTCGTATGCTGTTGCGCGCACTCCTGGTGCGCTGCTGCGCGCACTCCTGGTGTGCTGCTGCACGCACTCCTGGTGCGCTGCTGCGCGCACTCCTGGTGCGCTGCTGCGCACACTCCTCGTGTGCTGCTGCACGCACTTCTCGTGCGCTATTGCGCGCACTCCTGGTGTTATTAAAAGGGTTATATATCAGGTAGGTGCGGGAGGATTTTATAAATCTATCTCCCAAATCTACGGTGGTTCCTAACGTTGGTGTATGATGAATTCCAGGGTCATCGAAAGCCGCGTCTCCGCCCACACCCCGGGATTCGAGCCCGCAGATTTCGGGTACGAGACCAGACGCCGCAGGGTGTTCCATGTTTCCTGCTCGGTGCTGACGACATCAGCTCGTGAACTTCCCCCAGCGCGTCGGGTTGGAGATCTTAGCGGTTCAGTGAGCCTGCTACGGACAAAGACATATTTCCAAAGTAAGATCTGTCCATTTTTATTTCGAGTCCCGAGTTGACGCTATCCTCATTTCGTTTTTGTTAATGAGATTCTGATCGTGACCTTGATTTGTTGTGTGTAGTTTTCCCTCGGTAGGGGCCCATACCGAGGTTTATTGCATGTTTGTAACATATTCCATTTTGAACTTTTAATCCGTGAGCATTGGCCAGCACGTGGATTGGATGTTTGAGAAGGACGAGTAGTCTTGTTTGATTAACAAGTCTTGTTTGATTAACAAAAACTAACAAATTAACGGTACTTGGTTTCGGTTACATACAGTGGGTTTTTTGAATAATTTTTGCCTTTGTCCTCAGAAAACGGTAATGATGGTGAAGGCACTGAATGTTTAGATCCAAGACCAGGGGCTTACGCGCACTCTTCGTGTGCTGTTGCGCGCCCGCCTGGTGCGCTACTGCGCGCACTCCAGGTGCGCTGCTGCGCGCACTCTTCGTGTGCTGCTGCGCGAACTCCTGGTGCGCTGCTGCGCAAGCTCCTCGTATGCTGCTGCGCGCGCTCCTCGTATGCTGCTGCGCGCAATCCTCGTATGCTGTTGCGCGCACTCCTGGTGCGCTGCTGCACGCACTCCTGGTGCGCTGCTGCGCGCACTCCTGGTGCGCTGCTGCGCACACTCCTCGTGTGCTGCTGCACGCACTTCTCGTGCGCTATTGCGCGCACTCCTGGTGTTATTAAAAGGGTTATATATCAGGTAGGTGCGGGAGGATTTTATAAATCTATCTCCCAAATCTACGGCGGTTCTTAACGTTGTTGTATGATGAATTCCAGGGTCATCGAAAGCCGCGTCTCCGCCCACACCCCGGAATTCGAGCCCGCAGACTTCGGGTACGAGACCAGACGCTGCAGGGTGTTCCATGTTTCCTGCTCGGTGCTGACGACATTAGCTCGTGAACTTCCCCCAGCGCGTCGGGTTGGAGATCCGAGCGGTTCAGTGAGCCTGCTATGGACAAAGACATATTTCCAAAGTAAGATCTGTCCATTTTTATTTCGAGTCCCGAGTTGACGCTATCCTCATTTCGTTTTTGTTAATGAGATTCTGATCGTGACCTTGATTTGTTGTGTGTAGTTTTCCCTCGGTAGGGGCCCATACCGAGGTTTATTGCATGTTTGTAACATATTCCATTTTGAACTTTTAATCCGTGAGCATTGGCCAGCTCGTGGATTGGATGTTTGAGAAGGACGAGTAGTCTTGTTTGATTAACAAGTCTTGTTTGATTAACAAAAACTAACAAATTAACGGTACTTGGTTTCGGTTACATACAGTGGGTTTTTTGAATAATTTTTGCCTTTGTCCTCAGAAAACGGTAATGATGGTGAAGGCACTGAATGTTTAGATCCAAGACCAGGGGCTTACGCGCACTCTTCGTGTGCTGTTGCGCGCCCGCCTGGTGCGCTACTGCGCGCACTCCAGGTGCGCTGCTGCGCGCACTCTTCGTGTGCTGCTGCGCGAACTCCTGGTGCGCTGTTGCGCAAGCTCCTCGTATGCTGCTGCGCGCGCTCCTCGTATGCTGCTGCGCGCAATCCTCGTATGCTGTTGCGCGCACTCCTGGTGCGCTGCTGAGCGCACTCCTGGTGTGCTGCTGCGCGCACTCCTGGTGTGCTGCTGCGCGCACTCCTGGTGTGCTGCTGCGCGCACTCCTGGTGCGCTGCTGCGCGCACTGCTGGTGCGCTGCTGCGCGCACTCCTGGTGCGCTGCTGCGCGCACTCCTGGTGCGCTGCTGCGCGCACTCCTGGTGCGCTGCTGCGCGCACTCCTCGTGTGCTGCTGCACGCACTTCTCGTGCGCTATTGCGCGCACTCCTGGTGTTATTAAAAGGGTTATATATCAGGTAGGTGCGGGAGGATTTTATAAATCTATCTCCCAAATCTACGGCGGTTCTTAACTTTGGTGTATGATGAATTCCAGGGTCATCGAAAGCCGCGTCTCCGCCCACACCCCGGGATTCGAGCCCGCAGACTTCGGGTACGAGACCAGACGCTGCAGGGTGTTCCATGTTTCCTGCTCGGTGCTGACGACATCAGCTCGTGAACTTCCCCCAGCGCGTCGGGTTGGAGATCCGAGCGGTTCAGTGAGCCTGCTACGGACAAAGACATATTTCCAAAGTAAGATCTGTCCATTTTTATTTCGAGTCCCGAGTTGACGCTATCCTCATTTCGTTTTTGTTAATGAGATTCTGATCGTGACCTTGATTTGTTGTGTGTAGTTTTCCCTCGGTAGGGGCCCATACCGAGGTTTATTGCATGTTTGTAACATATTCCATTTTGAACTTTTAATCCGTGAGCATTGGCCAGCTCGTGGATTGGATGTTTGAGAAGGACGAGTAGTCTTGTTTGATTAACAAGTCTTGTTTGATTAACAAAAACTAACAAATTAACGGTACTTGGTTTCGGTTACATACAGTGGGTTTTTTGAATAATTTTTGCCTTTGTCCTCAGAAAACGGTAATGATGGTGAAGGCACTGAATGTTTAGATCCAAGACCAGGGGCTTACGCGCACTCTTCGTGTGCTGTTGCGCGCCCGCCTGGTGCGCTACTGCGCGCACTCCAGGTGCGCTGCTGCGCTGCTGCGCGCACTCTTCGTGTGCTGCTGCGCGAACTCCTGGTGCGCTGCTGCGCAAGCTCCTCGTATGCTGCTGCGCGCGCTCCTCGTATGCTGCTGCGCGCGCTCCTCGTATGCTGTTGCGCGCACTCCTGGTGCGCTGCTGCGCGCACTCCTGGTGTGCTGCTGCGCGCACTCCTGGTGCGCTGCTGCGCGCTGCTGCGCGCACTCCTGGTGCGCTGCTGCGCACACTCCTCGTGTGCTGCTGCACGCACTTCTCGTGCGCTATTGCGCGCACTCCTGGTGTTATTAAAAGGGTTATATATCAGGTAGGTGCGGGAGGATTTTATAATCCTATCTCCCAAATCTACGGCGGTTCTTAACGTTGGTGTATGATGAATTCCAGGGTCATCGAAAGCCGCGTCTCCGCCCACACCCCGGGATTCGAGCCCGCAGACTTCGGGTACGAGACCAGACGCTGCAGGGTGTTCCATGTTTCCTGCTCGGTGCTGACGACATCAGCTCGTGAACTTCCCCCAGCGCGTCGGGTTGGAGATCCGAGCGGTTCAGTGAGCCTGCTACGGACAAAGACATATTTCCAAAGTAAGATCTGTCCATTTTTATTTCGAGTCCCGAGTTGACGCTATCCTCATTTCGTTTTTGTTAATGAGATTCTGATCGTGACCTTGATTTGTTGTGTGTAGTTTTCCCTCGGTAGGGGCCCATACCGAGGTTTATTGCATGTTTGTAACATATTCCATTTTGAACTTTTAATCCGTGAGCATTGGCCAGCTCGTGGATTGGATGTTTGAGAAGGACGAGTAGTCTTGTTTGATTAACAAGTCTTGTTTGATTAACAAAAACTAACAAATTAACGGTACTTGGTTTCGGTTACATACAGTGGGTTTTTTGAATAATTTTTGCCTTTGTCCTCAGAAAACGGTAATGATGGTGAAGGCACTGAATGTTTAGATCCAAGACCAGGGGCTTACGCGCACTCTTCGTGTGCTGTTGCGCGCCCGCCTGGTGCGCTACTGCGCGCACTCCAGGTGCGCTGCTGCGCGCACTCTTCGTGTGCTGCTGCGCGAACTCCTGGTGCGCTGCTGCGCAAGCTCCTCGTATGCTGCTGCGCGCGCTCCTCGTATGCTGCTGCGCGCGCTCCTCGTATGCTGTTGCGCGCACTCCTGGTACGCTGCTGCGCGCACTCCTGGTGTGCTGCTGCGCGCACTCCTGGTGCGCTGCTGCGCACACTCCTCGTGTGCTGCTGCACGCACTTCTCGTGCGCTATTGCGCGCACTCCTGGTGTTATTAAAAGGGTTATATATCAGGTAGGTGCGGGAGGATTTTATAAATCTATCTCCCAAATCTACGGTGGTTCCTAACGTTGGTGTATGATGAATTCCAGGGTCATCGAAAGCCGCGTCTCCGCCCACACCCCGGGATTCGAGCCTGCAGACTTCGGGTACGAGACCAGACGCTGCAGGGTGTTCCATGTTTCCTGCTCGGTGCTGACGACATCAGCTCGTGAACTTCCCCCAGCGCGTCGGGTTGGAGATCTTAGCGGTTCAGTGAGCCTGCTACGGACAAAGACATATTTCCAAAGTAAGATCTGTCCATTTTTATTTCGAGTCCCGAGTTGACGCTATCCTCATTTCGTTTTTGTTAATGAGATTCTGATCGTGACCTTGATTTGTTGTGTGTAGTTTTCCCTCGGTAGGGGCCCATACCGAGGTTTATTGCATGTTTGTAACATATTCCATTTTGAACTTTTAATCCGTGAGCATTGGCCAGCTCGTGGATTGGATGTTTGAGAAGGACGAGTAGTCTTGTTTGATTAACAAGTCTTGTTTGATTAACAAAAACTAACAAATTAACGGTACTTGGTTTCGGTTACATACAGTGGGTTTTTTGAATAATTTTTGCCTTTGTCCTCAGAAAACGGTAATGATGGTGAAGGCACTGAATGTTTAGATCCAAGACCAGGGGCTTACGCGCACTCTTCGTGTGCTGTTGCGCGCCCGCCTGGTGCGCTACTGCGCGCACTCCAGGTGCGCTGCTGCGCGCACTCTTCGTGTGCTGCTGCGCGAACTCCTGGTGTGCTGCTGCGCAAGCTCCTCGTATGCTGCTGCGCGCGCTCCTCGTATGCTGCTGCGCGCGCTCCTCGTATGCTGCTGCGCGCACTCCTGGTGTGCTGCTGCGCGCACTCCTGGTGCGCTGCTGCGCGCACTCCTGGTGCGCTGCTGCTTGCACTCCTGGTGCGCTGCTGCGCACACTCCTCGTGTGCTGCTGCACGCACTTCTCGTGCGCTATTGCGCGCACTCCTGGTGTTATTAAAAGGGTTATATATCAGGTAGGTGCGGGAGGATTTTATAAATCTATCTCCCAAATCTACGGCGGTTCTTAACGTTGGTGTATGATGAATTCCAGGGTCATCGAAAGCCGCGTCTCCGCCCACACCCCGGGATTCGAGCCCGCAGACTTCGGGTACGGGACCAGACGCTGCAGGGTGTTCCATGTTTCCTGCTCGGTGCTGACGACATCAGCTCGTGAACTTCCCCCAGCGCGTCGGGTTGGAGATCCGAGCGGTTCAGTGAGCCTGCTACGGACAAAGACATATTTCCAAAGTAAGATCTGTCCATTTTTATTTCGAGTCCCGAGTTGACGCTATCCTCATTTCGTTTTTGTTAATGAGATTCTGATCGTGACCTTGATTTGTTGTGTGTAGTTTTCCCTCGGTAGGGGCCCATACCGAGGTTTATTGCATGTTTGTAACATATTCCATTTTGAACTTTTAATCCGTGAGCATTGGCCAGCTCGTGGATTGGATGTTTGAGAAGGACGAGTAGTCTTGTTTGATTAACAAGTCTTGTTTGATTAACAAAAACTAACAAATTAACGGTACTTGGTTTCGGTTACATACAGTGGGTTTTTTGAATAATTTTTGCCTTTGTCCTCAGAAAACGGTAATGATGGTGAAGGCACTGAATGTTTAGATCCAAGACCAGGGGCTTACGCGCACTCTTCGTGTGCTGTTGCGCGCCCGCCTGGTGCGCTACTGCGCGCACTCCAGGTGCGCTGCTGCGCGCACTCTTCGTGTGCTGCTGCGCGAACTCCTGGTGCGCTGCTGCACGCACTTCTCGTGCGCTATTGCGCGCACTCCTGGTGTTATTAAAAGGGTTATATATCAGGTAGGTGCGGGAGGATTTTATAAATCTATCTCCCAAATCTACGGCGGTTCCTAACGTTGGTGTATGATAAATTCCAGGGTCATCGAAAGCCGCGTCTCCGCCCACACCCCGGGATTCGAGCCCGCAGACTTTGGGTACGAGACCAGACGCCGCAGGGTGTTCCATGTTTCCTGCTCGGTGCTGACGACATCAGCTCGTGAACTTCCCCCAGCGCGTCGGGTTGGAGATCTTAGCGGTTCAGTGAGCCTGCTACGGACAAAGACATATTTCCAAAGTAAGATCTGTCCATTTTTATTTCGAGTCCCGAGTTGACGCTATCCTCATTTCGTTTTTGTTAATGAGATTCTGATCGTGACCTTGATTTGTTGTGTGTAGTTTTCCCTCGGTAGGGGCCCATACCGAGGTTTATTGCATGTTTGTAACATATTCCATTTTGAACTTTTAATCCGTGAGCATTGGCCAGCTCGTGGATTAGATGTTTGAGAAGGACGAGTAGTCTTGTTTGATTAACAGGTCTTGTTTGATTAACAAAAACTAACAAATTAACGGTACTTGGTTTCGGTTACATACAGTGGGTTTTGTGAATAATTTTTGCCTATGTCCTCAGAAAACGGTAATGATGGTGAAGGCACTGAATGTTGAGATCCAAGACCAGGGGCTAATGCGCACTCTTCGTGTGCTGTTGCGCGCCCGCCTGGTGCGCTACTGCGCGCACTCCAGGTGCGCTGCTGCGCGCACTCTTCGTGTGCTGCTGCGCGAACTACTGGTGCGCTGCTGCGCAAGCTCCTCGTATGCTGCTGCGCGCGCTCCTCGTATGCTGCTGCGCGCGCTCCTCGTATGCTGTTGCGCGCACTCCTGGTGCGCTGCTGCGCGCACTCCTGGTGCGCTGCTGCGCGCACTCCTGGTGCGCTGCTGCGAGAACTCCTGGTGCGCTGCTGCGCACACTCCTCGTGTGCTGCTGCACGCACTACTCGTGCGCTATTGCGCGCACTCCTGGTGTTATTAAAAGGGTTATATATAAGGTAGGTGCGGGAGGATTTTATAAATCTATCTCCCAAATCTACGGCGGTTCCTAACGTTGGTGTATGATGAATTCCAGGGTCATCGAAAGCCGCGTCTCCGCCCACACCCCAGGATTCGAGCCCGCAGACTTCGGGTACGAGACCAGACGCCGCAGGGTGTTCCATGTTTCCTGCTCGGTGCTGACGACATCAGCTCGTGAACTTCCCCCATCGCGTCGGGTTGGAGATCTTAGCGGTTCAGTGAGCCTGCTACGGACAAAGACATATTTCCAAAGTAAGATCTGTCCATTTTTATTTCGAGTCCCGAGTTGACGCTATCCTCATTTCGTTTTTGTTAATGAGATTCTGATCGTGACCTTGATTTGTTGTGTGTAGTTTTCCCTCGGTAGGGGCCCATACCGAGGTTTATTGCATGTTTGTAACATATTCCATTTTGAACTTTTAATCCGTGAGCATTGGCCAGCTCGTGGATTGGATGTTTGAGAAGGACGAGTAGTCTTGTTTGATTAACAAGTCTTGTTTGATTAACAAAAACTAACAAATTAACGGTACTTGGTTTCGGTTACATACAGTGGGTTTTTTGAATAATTTTTGCCTTTGTCCTCAGAAAACGGTAATGATGGTGAAGGCACTGAATGTTTAGATCCAAGACCAGGGGCTTACGCGCACTCTTCGTGTGCTGTTGCGCGCCCGCCTGGTGCGCTACTGCGCGCACTCCAGGTGCGCTGCTGCGCGCACTCTTCGTGTGCTGCTGCGCGAACTCCTGGTGCGCTGCTGCGCAAGCTCCTCGTATGCTGCTGCGCGCGCTCCTCGTATGCTGCTGCGCGCAATCCTCGTATGCTGTTGCGCGCACTCCTGGTGCGCTGCTGAGCGCACTCCTGGTGCGCTGCTGCGCGCACTCTTGGTGCGCTGCTGCGCGCACTCCTCGTGTGCTGCTGCACGCACTTCTCGTGCGCTATTGCGCGCACTCCTGGTGTTATTAAAAGGGTTATATATCAGGTAGGTGCGGGAGGATTTTATAAATCTATCTCCCAAATCTACGGCGGTTCTTAACGTTGGTGTATGATGAATTCCAGGGTCATCGAAAGCCGCGTCTCCGCCCACACCCCGGGATTCGAGCCCGCAGACTTCGGGTACGGGACCAGACGCTGCAGGGTGTTCCATGTTTCCTGCTCGGTGCTGACGACATCAGCTCGTGAACTTCCCCCAGCGCGTCGGGTTGGAGATCCGAGCGGTTCAGTGAGCCTGCTACGGACAAAGACATATTTCCAAAGTAAGATCTGTCCATTTTTATTTCGAGTCCCGAGTTGACGCTATCCTCATTTCGTTTTTGTTAATGAGATTCTGATCGTGACCTTGATTTGTTGTGTGTAGTTTTCCCTCGGTAGGGGCCCATACCGAGGTTTATTGCATGTTTGTAACATATTCCATTTTGAACTTTTAATCCGTGAGCATTGGCCAGCTCGTGGATTGGATGTTTGAGAAGGACGAGTAGTCTTGTTTGATTAACAAGTCTTGTTTGATTAACAAAAACTAACAAATTAACGGTACTTGGTTTCGGTTACATACAGTGGGTTTTTTGAATAATTTTTGCCTTTGTCCTCAGAAAACGGTAATGATGGTGAAGGCACTGAATGTTTAGATCCAAGACCAGGGGCTTACGCGCACTCTTCGTGTGCTGTTGCGCGCCCGCCTGGTGCGCTACTGCGCGCACTCCAGGTGCGCTGCTGCGCGCACTCTTCGTGTGCTGCTGCGCGAACTCCTGGTGCGCTGCTGCACGCACTTCTCGTGCGCTATTGCGCGCACTCCTGGTGTTATTAAAAGGGTTATATATCAGGTAGGTGCGGGAGGATTTTATAAATCTATCTCCCAAATCTACGGCGGTTCCTAACGTTGGTGTATGATAAATTCCAGGGTCATCGAAAGCCGCGTCTCCGCCCACACCCCGGGATTCGAGCCCGCAGACTTTGGGTACGAGACCAGACGCCGCAGGGTGTTCCATGTTTCCTGCTCGGTGCTGACGACATCAGCTCGTGAACTTCCCCCAGCGCGTCGGGTTGGAGATCTTAGCGGTTCAGTGAGCCTGCTACGGACAAAGACATATTTCCAAAGTAAGATCTGTCCATTTTTATTTCGAGTCCCGAGTTGACGCTATCCTCATTTCGTTTTTGTTAATGAGATTCTGATCGTGACCTTGATTTGTTGTGTGTAGTTTTCCCTCGGTAGGGGCCCATACCGAGGTTTATTGCATGTTTGTAACATATTCCATTTTGAACTTTTAATCCGTGAGCATTGGCCAGCTCGTGGATTGGATGTTTGAGAAGGACGAGTAGTCTTGTTTGATTAACAGGTCTTGTTTGATTAACAAAAACTAACAAATTAACGGTACTTGGTTTCGGTTACATACAGTGGGTTTTGTGAATAATTTTTGCCTATGTCCTCAGAAAACGGTAATGATGGTGAAGGCACTGAATGTTTAGATCCAAGACCAGGGGCTTACGCGCACTCTTCGTGTGCTGTTGCGCGCCCGCCTGGTGCGCTACTGCGCGCACTCCAGGTGCGCTGCTGCGCGCACTCTTCGTGTGCTGCTGCGCGAACTCCTGGTGCGCTGCTGCGCAAGCTCCTCGTATGCTGCTGCGCGCGCTCCTCGTATGCTGCTGCGCGCGCTCCTCGTATGCTGTTGCGCGCACTCCTGGTGCGCTGCTGAGCGCACTCCTGGTGTGCTGCTGCGCGCACTCCTGGTGCGCTGCTGCGCGCACTCTTGGTGCGCTGCTGCGCGCACTCCTCGTGTGCTGCTGCACGCACTTCTCGTGCGCTGCTGCGCGCACTCCTGGTGTGCTGTTGCGCGCCCGCCTGGTGCGCTACTGCGCGCACTCCAGGTGCGCTGCTGCGCGCACTCTTCGTGTGCTGCTGCGCGAACTCCTGGTGCGCTGCTGCGCAAGCTCCTCGTATGCTGCTGCGCGCGCTCCTCGTATGCTGCTGCGCGCAATCCTCGTATGCTGTTGCGCGCACTCCTGGTGCGCTGCTGAGCGCACTCCTGGTGTGCTGCTGCGCGAACTCCTGGTGCGCTGCTGCGCAAGCTCCTCGTATGCTGCTGCGCGCGCTCCTCGTATGCTGCTGCGCGCAATCCTCGTATGCTGTTGCGCGCACTCCTGGTGCGCTGCTGAGCGCACTCCTGGTGTGCTGCTGCGCGCACTCCTGGTGCGCTGTTGCGCGCACTCTTGGTGCGCTGCTGCGCGCGCCCCTCGTATGCTGTTGCGCGCACTCCTGGTGCGCTGCTGCGCGCACTCCTGGTGTGCTGCTGCGCGCACTCCTGGTGCGCTGCTGCGAGCACTCCTGGTGCGCTGCTGCGCACACTCCTCGTGTGCTGCTGCACGCACTACTCGTGCGCTATTGCGCGCACTCCTGGTGTTATTAAAAGGGTTATATATCAGGTAGGTGCGGGAGGATTTTATAAATCTATCTCCCAAATCTACGGCGGTTCCTAACGTTGGTGTATGATGAATTCCAGGGTCATCGAAAGCCGCGTCTCCGCCCACACCCCAGGATTCGAGCCCGCAGACTTCGGGTACGAGACCAGACGCCGCAGGGTGTTCCATGTTTCCTGCTCGGTGCTGACGACATCAGCTCGTGAACTTCCCCCATCGCGTCGGGTTGGAGATCTTAGCGGTTCAGTGAGCCTGCTACGGACAAAGACATATTTCCAAAGTAAGATCTGTCCATTTTTATTTCGAGTCCCGAGTTGACGCTATCCTCATTTCGTTTTTGTTAATGAGATTCTGATCGTGACCTTGATTTGTTGTGTGTAGTTTTCCCTCGGTAGGGGCCCATACCGAGGTTTATTGCATGTTTGTAACATATTCCATTTTGAACTTTTAATCCGTGAGCATTGGCCAGCTCGTGGATTGGATGTTTGAGAAGGACGAGTAGTCTTGTTTGATTAACAAGTCTTGTTTGATTAACAAAAACTAACAAATTAACGGTACTTGGTTTCGGTTACATACAGTGGGTTTTTTGAATAATTTTTGCCTTTGTCCTCAGAAAACGGTAATGATGGTGAAGGCACTGAATGTTTAGATCCAAGACCAGGGGCTTACGCGCACTCTTCGTGTGCTGTTGCGCGCCCGCCTGGTGCGCTACTGCGCGCACTCCAGGTGCGCTGCTGCGCGCACTCTTCGTGTGCTGCTGCGCGAACTCCTGGTGCGCTGCTGCGCAAGCTCCTCGTATGCTGCTGCGCGCGCTCCTCGTATGCTGCTGCGCGCAATCCTCGTATGCTGTTGCGCGCACTCCTGGTGCGCTGCTGAGCGCACTCCTGGTGTGCTGCTGCGCGCACTCCTGGTGCGCTGCTGCGCGCACTCTTGGTGCGCTGCTGCGCGCACTCCTCGTGTGCTGCTGCACGCACTTCTCGTGCGCTATTGCGCGCACTCCTGGTGTTATTAAAAGGGTTATATATCAGGTAGGTGCGGGAGGATTTTATAAATCTATCTCCCAAATCTACGGCGGTTCTTAACGTTGGTGTATGATGAATTCCAGGGTCATCGAAAGCCGCGTCTCCGCCCACACCCCGGGATTCGAGCCCGCAGACTTCGGGTACGAGACCAGACGCTGCAGGGTGTTCCATGTTTCCTGCTCGGTGCTGACGACATCAGCTCGTGAACTTCCCCCAGCGCGTCGGGTTGGAGATCCGAGCGGTTCAGTGAGCCTGCTACGGACAAAGACATATTTCCAAAGTAAGATCTGTCCATTTTTATTTCGAGTCCCGAGTTGACGCTATCCTCATTTCGTTTTTGTTAATGAGATTCTGATCGTGACCTTGATTTGTTGTGTGTAGTTTTCCCTCGGTAGGGGCCCATACCGAGGTTTATTGCATGTTTGTAACATATTCCATTTTGAACTTTTTATCCGTGAGCATTGGCCAGCTCGTGGATTGGATGTTTGAGAAGGACGAGTAGTCTTGTTTGATTAACAAGTCTTGTTTGATTAACAAAAACTAACAAATTAACGGTACTTGGTTTCGGTTACATACAGTGGGTTTTTTGAATAATTTTTGCCTTTGTCCTCAGAAAACGGTAATGATGGTGAAGGCACTGAATGTTTAGATCCAAGACCAGTGGCTTACGCGCACTCTTCGTGTGCTGTTGCGCGCCCGCCTGGTGCGCTACTGCGCGCACTCCAGGTGCGCTGCTGCGCGCACTCTTCGTGTGCTGCTGCGCGAACTCCTGGTGCGCTGCTGCGCAAGCTCCTCGTATGCTGCTGCGCGCGCTCCTCGTATGCTGCTGCGCGCGGTCCTCGTATGCTGTTGCGCGCACTCCTAATGCGCTGCTGCGCGCACTCCTGGTGTGCTGCTGCTCGCACTCCTGGTGCGCTGCTGCGCGCACTCCTGGTGCGCTGCTGCGCACACTCCTCGTGTGCTGCTGCACGCACTTCTCGTGCGCTATTGCGCGCACTCCTGGTGTTATTAAATGGGTTATATATCAGGTAGGTGCGGGAGGATTTTATCAATCTATCTCCCAAATCTACGGCGGTTCTTAACGTTGGTGTATGATGAATTCCAGGGTCATCGAAAGCCGCGTCTCCGCCCACACCCCGGGATTCGAGCCCGCAGACTTCGGGTACGAGACCAGACGCTGCAGGGTGTTCCATGTTTCCTGCTCGGTGCTGACGACATCAGCTCGTGAACTTCCCCCAGCGCGTCGGGTTGGAGATCTTAGCGGTTCAGTGAGCCTGCTACGGACAAAGACATATTTCCAAAGTAAGATCTGTCCATTTTTATTTCGAGTCCCGAGTTGACGCTATCCTCATTTCGTTTTTGTTAATGAGATTCTGATCGTGACCTTGATTTGTTGTGTGTAGTTTTCCCTCGGTAGGGGCCCATACTGAGGTTTATTGCATGTTTGTAACATATTCCATTTTGAACTTTTAATCCGTGAGCATTGGCCAGCTCGTGGATTGGATGTTTGAGAAGGACGAGTAGTCTTGTTTGATTAACAAAAACTAACAAATTAACGGTACTTGGTTTCGGTTACATACAGTGGGTTTTTTGAATAATTTTTGCCTTTGTCCTCAGAAAACGGTAATGATGGTGAAGGCACTGAATGTTTAGATCCAAGACCAGGGGCTTACGCGCACTCTTCGTGTGCTGTTGCGCGCCCGCCTGGTGCGCTACTGCGCGCACTCCAGGTGCGCTGCTGCGCGCACTCTTCGTGTGCTGCTGCGCGAACTCCTGGTGCGCTGCTGCGCAAGCTCCTCGTATGCTGCTGCGCGCGCTCCTCGTATGCTGCTGCGCGCGCTCCTCGTATGCTGTTGCGCGCACTCCTGGTGCGCTGCTGCGCAAGCTCCTCGTATGCTGCTGCGCGCGCTCCTCGTATGCTGCTGCGCGCGCTCCTCGTATGCTGTTGCGCGCACTCCTGGTGCGCTGCTGCGCGCACTCCTGGTGTGCTGCTGCGCGCACTCCTGGTGCGCTGCTGCGCGCACTCCTGGTGCGCTGCTGCGCGCACTCCTGGTGCGCTGCTGCGCACACTCCTCGTGTGCTGCTGCACGCACTCCTGGTGTTATTAAAAGGGTTATATATCAGGTAGGTGCGGGAGGATTTTATAAATCTATCTCCCAAATCTACGGCGGTTTTTAACGTTGGTGTATGATGAATTCCAGGGTCATCGAAAGCCGCGTCTCCGCCCACACCCCGGGATTCGAGCCCGCAGACTTCGGGTACGAGACCAGACGCTGCAGGGTGTTCCATGTTTCCTGCTCGGTGCTGACGACATCAGCTCGTGAACTTCCCCCAGCGCGTCGGGTTGGAGATCCGAGCGGTTCAGTGAGCCTGCTACGGACAAAGACATATCTCCAAAGTAAGATCTGTCCATTTTTATTTCGAGTCCCAAGTTGACGCTACCCTCATTTCGTTTTTGTTAATGAGATTCTGATCGTGACCTAGATTTGTTGTGTGTAGTTTTCCCTCGGTAGGGGCCCATACCGAGGTTTATTGCATGTTTGTAACATATTCCATTTTGAACTTTTAATCCGTGAGCATTGGCCAGCTCGTGGATTGGATGTTTGAGAAGGACGAGTAGTCTTGTTTGATTAACAAAAACTAACAAATTAACGGTACTTGGTTACGGTTACATACAGTGGGTTTTTTGAATAATTTTTGCCTTTGTCCTCAGAAAACGGTAATGATGGTGAAGGCACTGAATGCTTAGATCCAAAACCAGGGGCTTACGTGCACTCTTCGTGTGCTGTTGCGCGCCCGCCTGGTGCGCTACTGCGCGCACTCCAGGTGCGCTGCTGCGCGCACTCTTCGTTTGCTGCTGCGCGCACTCCTGGTGCGCTGCTGCGCGCGCTCCTGGTGCGCTGCTGCGCGCACTCCTGGTGTGCTGCTGCGCGCACTCCTGGTGCGCTGCTGCGCGCACTCCTGGTGCGCTGCTGCGCGCACTCCTGGTGCGCTGCTGCGCACACTCCTCGTGTGCTGCTGCACGCACTCCTGGTGTTATTAAAAGGGTTATATATCAGGTAGGTGCGGGAGGATTTTATAAATCTATCTCCCAAATCTACGGCGGTTTTTAACGTTGGTGTATGATGAATTCCAGGGTCATCGAAAGCCGCGTCTCCGCCCACACCCCGGGATTCGAGCCCGCAGACTTCGGGTACGAGACCAGACGCTGCAGGGTGTTCCATGTTTCCTGCTCGGTGCTGACGACATCAGCTCGTGAACTTCCCCCAGCGCGTCGGGTTGGAGATCCGAGCGGTTCAGTGAGCCTGCTACGGACAAAGACATATCTCCAAAGTAAGATCTGTCCATTTTTATTTCGAGTCCCAAGTTGACGCTACCCTTATTTCGTTTTTGTTAATGAGATTCTGATCGTGACCTAGATTTGTTGTGTGTAGTTTTCCCTCGGTAGGGGCCCATACCGAGGTTTATTGCATGTTTGTAACATATTCCATTTTGAACTTTTAATCCGTGAGCATTGGCCAGCTCGTGGATTGGATGTTTGAGAAGGACGAGTAGTCTTGTTTGATTAACAAAAACTAACAAATTAACGGTACTTGGTTACGGTTACATACAGTGGGTTTTTTGAATAATTTTTGCCTTTGTCCTCAGAAAACGGTAATGATGGTGAAGGCACTGAATGCTTAGATCCAAAACCAGGGGCTTACGCGCACTCTTCGTGTGCTGTTGCGCGCCCGCCTGGTGCGCTACTGCGCGCACTCCAGGTGCGCTGCTGCGCGCACTCTTCGTGTGCTGCTGCGCGCACTCCTGGTGCGCTGCTGCGCGCGCTCCTCGTATGCTGCTGCGCGCGCTCCTCGTATGCTGTTGCGCGCACTCCTGGTGCGCTGCTGCGCGCACTCCTGGTGCGCTGCTACGCGCACTCTCCGTGCGCTTTTGCGCGCACTCCTGGTGCGCTGCTGCGCGCACTCCTGGTGCGCTGCTGCGCGCACTCCTGGTGTGCTGCTGTGCGCACTCCTCGTGTGCTGCTGCACGCACTCCTCGTGCGCTATTGCGCGCACTCCTGGTGTTATTAAAAGGGTTATATATCAGGTAGGTGCGGGAGGATTTTATAAATCTATCTCCCAAATCTACGGCGGTTCCTAACGTTGGTGTATGATGAATTCCAGGGTCATCGAAAGCCGCGTCTCCGCCCACACCCCGGGATTCGAGCCCGCAGACTTCGGGTACGAGACCAGACGCCGCAGGGTGTTCCATGTTTCCTGCTCGGTGCTGACGACATCAGCTCGTGAACTTCCCCCAGCGCGTCGGGTTGGAGATCTTAGCGGTTCAGTGAGCCTGCTACGGACAAAGACATATTTCCAAAGTAAGATCTGTCCATTTTTATTTTGAGTCCCGAGTTGACGCTATCCTCATTTCGTTTTTGTTAATGAGATTCTGATCGTGACCTTGATTTGTTGTGTGTAGTTTTCCCTCGGTAGGGGCCCATACCGAGGTTTATTGCATGTTTGTAACATATTCCATTTTGAACTTTTAATCCGTGAGCATTGGCCAGCTCGTGGATTGGATGTTTAAGAAAGACGAGTAGTCTTGTTTGATTAACAAGTCTTGTTTGATTAACAAAAACTAACAAATTAACGGTACTTGGTTTCGGTTACATACAGTGGGTTTTTTGAATAATTTTTGCCTTTGTCCTCAGAAAACGGTAATGATGGTGAAGGCACTGAATGTTTAGATCCAAGACCAGGGGCTAACGCGCACTCTTCGTGTGCTGTTGCGCGCCCGCCTGGTGCGCTACTGCGCGCACTCCAGGTGCGCTGCTGCGCGCACTCTTCGTGTGCTGCTGCGCGAACTCCTGGTGCGCTGCTGCGCAAGCTCCTCGTATGCTGCTGCGCGCGCTCCTCGTATGCTGCTGCGCGCGCTCCTCGTATGCTGTTGCGCGCACTCCTGGTGCGCTGCTGCGCGCACTCCTGGTGTGCTGCTGCGCGCACTCCTGGTGCGCTGCTGCACGCACTCCTGGTGCGCTGCTGCGCACACTCCTCGTGTGCTGCTGCACGCACTTCTCGTGCGCTATTGCGCGCACTCCTGGTGCGCTGCTGCGCACACTCCTCGTGTGCTGCTGCACGCACTTCTCGTGCGCTATTGCGCGCACTCCTGGTGTTATTAAAAGGGTTATATATCAGGTAGGTGCGGGAGGATTTTATAAATCTATCTCCCAAATCTACGGCGGTTCCTAACGTTGGTGTATGATGAATTCCAGGGTCATCGAAAGCCGCGTCTCCGCCCACACCCCGGGATTCGAGCCCGCAGACTTCGGGTACGAGACCAGACGCCGCAGGGTGTTCCATGTTTCCTGCTCGGTGCTGACGACATCAGCTCGTGAACTTCCCCCAGCGCGTCGGGTTGGAGATCTTAGCGGTTCAGTGAGCCTGCTACGGACAAAGACATATTTCCAAAGTAAGATCTGTCCATTTTTATTTTGAGTCCCGAGTTGACGCTATCCTCATTTCGTTTTTGTTAATGAGATTCTGATCGTGACCTTGATTTGTTGTGTGTAGTTTTCCCTCGGTAGGGGCCCATACCGAGGTTTATTGCATGTTTGTAACATATTCCATTTTGAACTTTTAATCCGTGAGCATTGGCCAGCTCGTGGATTGGATGTTTAAGAAAGACGAGTAGTCTTGTTTGATTAACAAGTCTTGTTTGATTAACAAAAACTAACAAATTAACGGTACTTGGTTTCGGTTACATACAGTGGGTTTTTTGAATAATTTTTGCCTTTGTCCTCAGAAAACGGTAATGATGGTGAAGGCACTGAATGTTTAGATCCAAAACCAGGGGCTTACGCGCACTCTTCGTGTGCTGTTGCGCGCCCGCCTGGTGCGCTACTGCGCGCACTCCAGGTGCGCTGCTGCGCGCACTCTTCGTGTGCTGCTGCGCGCACTCCTGGTGCGCTGCTGTGCAAGCTCCTCGTATGCTGCTGCGCGCGCTCCTCGTATGCTGTTGCGCGCACTCCTGGTGCGCTGCTGCGCGCACTCCTGGTGTGCTGCTGCGCGCACTCCTGGTGCGCTGCTGCGCGCACTCCTGGTGCGCTGCTGCGCACACTTCTCGTGTGCTGCTGCACGCACTTCTCGTGCGCTATTGCGCGCACTCCTGGTGTTATTAAAAGGGTTATATATCAGGTAGGTGCGGGAGGATTTTATAAATCTATCTCCCAAATCTATGGCGGTTCTTAACGTTGGTGTATGATGAATTCCAGGGTCATCGAAAGCTTCGTCTCCGCCCACACCCCGGGATTCGAGCCCGCAGACTTCGGGTACGAGACCAGACGCTGCAGGGTGTTCCATGTTTCCTGCTCGGTGCTGACGACATCAGCTCGTGAACTTCCCCCAGCGCGTCGGGTTGGAGATCCGAGCGGTTCAGTGAGCCTGCTACGGACAAAGACATATCTCCAAAGTAAGATCTGTCCATTTTTGTATTTCGAGTCCCAAGTTGACGCTACCCTCATTTCGTTTTTGTTAATGAGATTCTGATCGTGACCTAGATTTGTTGTGTGTAGTTTTCCCTCGGTAGGGGCCCATACCGAGGTTTATTGCATGTTTGTAACATATTCCATTTTGAACTTTTAATCCGTGAGCATTGGCCAGCTCGTGGATTGGATGTTTAAGAAAAACGAGTAGTCATGTTTGATTAACAAAAACTAACAAATTAACGGTACTTGGTTTCGGTTACATACAGTGGGTTTTTTGAATAATTTTTGCCTTTGTCCTCAGAAAACGGTAATGATGGTGAAGGCACTGAATGTTTAGATCCAAAACCAGGGGCTTACGCGCACTCTTCGTGTGCTGTTGCGCGCCCGCCTGGTGCGCTACTGCGCGCACTCCAGGTGCGCTGCTGCGCGCACTCTTCGTGTGCTGCTGCGCGCACTCCTGGTGCGCTGCTGTGCAAGCTCCTCGTATGCTGCTGCGCGCGCTCCTCGTATGCTGTTGCGCGCACTCCTGGTGCGCTGCTGCGCGCACTCCTGGTGCGCTATTACGCGCACTCCTGGTGTTATTAAAAGGGTTATATATCAGGTAGGTGCGGGAGGATTTTATAAATCTATCTCCCAAATCTACGGCGGTTCCTAACGTTGGTGTATGATGAATTCCAGGGTCATCGAAAGCCGCGTCTCCGCCCACACCCCGGGATTCGAGCCCGCAGACTTCGGGTACGAGACCAGACGCCGCAGGGTGTTCCATGTTTCCTGCTCGGTGCTGACGACATCAGCTCGTGAACTTCCCCCAGCGCGTCGGGTTGGAGATCTTAGCGGTTCAGTGAGCCTGCTACGGACAAAGACATATTTCCAAAGTAAGATCTGTCCATTTTTATTTCGAGTCCCGAGTTGACGCTATCCTCATTTCGTTTTTGTTAATGAGATTCTGATCGTGACCTTGATTTGTTGTGTGTAGTTTTCCCTCGGTAGGGGCCCATACCGAGGTTTATTGCATGTTTGTAACATATTCCATTTTGAACTTTTAATCCGTGAGCATTGGCCAGCTCGTGGATTGGATGTTTGAGAAGGACGAGTAGTCTTGTTTGATTAACAGGTCTTGTTTGATTAACAAAAACAAACAAATTAACGGTACTTGGTTTCGGTTACATATAGTGGGTTTTGTGAATAATTTTTGCCTATGTCCTCAGAAAACGGTAATGATGGTGAAGGCACTGAATGTTTAGATCCAAGACCAGGGGCTAACGCGCACTCTTCGTGTGCTGTTGCGCGCCCGCCTGGTGCGCTACTGCGCGCACTCCAGGTGCGCTGCTGCGCGCACTCTTCGTGTGCTGCTGCGCGAACTCCTGGTGCGCTGCTGCGCAAGCTCCTCGTATGCTGCTGCGCGCGCTCCTCGTATGCTGCTGCGCGCGCTCCTCGTATGCTGCTGCGCGCACTCCTGGTGCGCTGCTGCGCGCACTCCTGGTGCGCTGCTGCGCACACTCCTCGTGTGCTGCTGCACGCACTTCTCGTGCGCTATTGCGCGCACTCCTGGTGTTATTAAAAGGGTTATATATCAGGTAGGTGCGGGAGGATTTTATAAATCTATCTCCCAAATCTACAGCGGTTCCTAACGTTGGTGTATGATGAATTCCAGGGTCATCGAAAGCCGCGTCTCCGCCCACACCCCGGGATTCGAGCCCGCAGACTTCGGGTACGAGACCAGACGCCGCAGGGTGTTCCATGTTTCCTGCTCGGTGCTGACGACATCAGCTCGTGAACTTCCCCCAGCGCGTCGGGTTGGAGATCTTAGCGGTTCAGTGAGCCTGCTACGGACAAAGACATATTTCCAAAGTAAGATCTGTCCATTTTTATTTTGAGTCCCGAGTTGACGCTATCCTCATTTCGTTTTTGTTAATGAGATTCTGATCGTGACCTTGATTTGTTGTGTGTAGTTTTCCCTCGGTAGGGGCCCATACCGAGGTTTATTGCATGTTTGTAACATATTCCATTTTGAACTTTTAATCCGTGAGCATTGGCCAGCTCGTGGATTGGATGTTTGAGAAGGACGAGTAGTCTTGTTTGATTAACAAAAACTAACAAATTAGCGGTACTTGGTTTCGGTTACATATAGTGGGTTTTTTAAATAATTTTTGCCTTTGTCCTCAGAAAACGGTAATGATGGTGAAGGCACTGAATGTTTAGATCCAAGACCAGGGGCTTACGCGCACTCTTCGTGTGCTGTTGCGCGCCCGCCTGGTGTGCTACTGCGCGCACTCCAGGTGCGCTGCTGCGCGCACTCTTCGTGTGCTGCTGCGCGAACTCCTGGTGCGCTGCTGCGCAAGCTCCTCGTATGCTGCTGCGCGCGCTCCTCGTATGCTGCTGCGCGCGCTCCTCGTATGCTGTTGCGCGCACTCCTGGTGCGCTGCTGCGCGCACTCCTGGTGTGCTGCTGCGCGCACTCCTGGTGCGTTGCTGCGCGCACTCCTGGTGCGCTGCTGCGCGCACTCCTGGTGCGCTGCTGCGCACACTCCTCGTGTGCTGCTGCACGCACTTCTCGTGCGCTATTGCGCGCACTCCTGGTGTTATTAAAAGGGTTATATATCAGGTAGGTGCGGGAGGATTTTATAAATCTATCTCCCAAATCTACGGCGGTTCCTAACGTTGGTGTATGATGAATTCCAGGGTCATCGAAAGCCGCGTCTCCGCCCACACCCCGGGATTCGAGCCCGCAGACTTCGGGTACGAGACCAGACGCCGCAGGGTGTTCCATGTTTCCTGCTCGGTGCTGACGACATCAGCTCGTGAACTTCCCCCATCGCGTCGGGTTGGAGATCTTAGCGGTTCAGTGAGCCTGCTACGGACAAAGACATATTTCTAAAGTAAGATCTGTCCATTTTTATTTCGAGTCCCGAGTTGACGCTATCCTCATTTCGTTTTTGTTAATGAGATTCTGATCGTGACCTTGATTTGTTGTGTGTAGTTTTCCCTCGGTAGGGGCCCATACCGAGGTTTATTGCATGTTTGTAACATATTCCATTTTGAACTTTTAATCCGTGAGCATTGGCCAGCACGTGGATTGGATGTTTGAGAAGGACGAGTAGTCTTGTTTGATTAACAAGTCTTGTTTGATTAACAAAAACTAACAAATTAACGGTACTTGGTTTCGGTTACATACAGTGGGTTTTTTGAATAATTTTTGCCTTTGTCCTCAGAAAACGGTAATGATGGTGAAGGCACTGAATGTTTAGATCCAAGACCAGGGGCTTACGCGCACTCTTCGTGTGCTGTTGCGCGCCCGCCTGGTGCGCTACTGCGCGCACTCCAGGTGCGCTGCTGCGCGCACTCTTCGTGTGCTGCTGCGCGAACTCCTGGTGCGCTGCTGCGCAAGCTCCTCGTATGCTGCTGCGCGCAATCCTCGTATGCTGTTGCGCACACTCCTCGTGTGCTGCTGCACGCACTTCTCGTGCGCTATTGCGCGCACTCCTGGTGTTATTGAAAGGGTTATATATCAGGTAGGTGCGGGAGGATTTTATAAATCTATCTCCCAAATCTACGGCGGTTCCTAACGTTGGTGTATGATGAATTCCAGGGTCATCGAAAGCCGCGTCACCGCCCACACCCCGGGATTCGAGCCCGCAGACTTCGGGTACGAGACCAGACGCTGCAGGGTGTTCCATGTTTCCTGCTCGGTGCTGACGACATCAGCTCGTGAACTTCCCCCAGCGCGTCGGGTTGGAGATCCGAGCGGTTCAGTGAGCCTGCTACGGACAAAGACATATTTCCAAAGTAAGATCTGTCCATTTTTATTTCGAGTCCCGAGTTGACGCTATCCTCATTTCGTTTTTGTTAATGAGATTCTGATCGTGACCTTGATTTGTTGTGTGTAGTTTTCCCTCGGTAGGGGCCCATACCGAGGTTTATTGCATGTTTGTAACATATTCCATTTTGAACTTTTAATCCGTGAGCATTGGCCAGCTCGTGGATTGGATGTTTGAGAAGGACGAGTAGTCTTGTTTGATTAACAAGTCTTGTTTGATTAACAAAAACTAACAAATTAACGGTACTTGGTTTCGGTTACATACAGTGGGTTTTTTGAATAATTTTTGCCTTTGTCCTCAGAAAACGGTAATGATGGTGAAGGCACTGAATGTTTAGATCCAAGACCAGGGGCTAACGCGCACTCTTCGTGTGCTGTTGCGCGCCCGCCTGGTGCGCTACTGCGCGCACTCCAGGTGCGCTGTTGCGCGCACTCTTCGTGCGCTGCTGCGCGCACTCTTCGTGCGCTGCTGCGCGCACTCCTGGTGCGCTGCTGCGCACACTCCTCGTGTGCTGCTGCACGCACTCCTGGTGCGCTGCTGCGCACACTCCTCGTGTGCTGCTGCACGCACTTCTCGTGCGCTATTGCGCGCACTCCTGGTGTTATTAAAAGGGTTATATATCAGGTAGGTGCGGGAGGATTTTATAAATCTATCTCCCAAATCTACGGCGGTTCCTAACGTTGGTGTATGATGAATTCCAGGGTCATCGAAAGCCGCGTCTCCGCCCACACCCCGGGATTCGAGCCCGCAGACTTCGGGTACGAGACCAGACGCCGCAGGGTGTTCCATGTTTCCTGCTCGGTGCTGACGACATCAGCTCGTGAACTTCCCCCAGCGCGTCGGGTTGGAGATCTTAGCGGTTCAGTGAGCCTGCTACGGACAAAGACATATTTCCAAAGTAAGATCTGTCCACTTTTATTTCGAGTCCCGAGTTGACGCTATCCTCATTTCGTTTTTGGTAATGAGATTCTGATCGTGACCTTGATTTGTTGTGTGTAGTTTTCCCTCGGTAGGGGCCCATACCGAGGTTTATTGCATGTTTGTAACATATTCCATTTTGAACTTTTAATCCGTGAGCATTAGCCAGCTCGTGGATTGGATGTTTGAGAAGGACGAGTAGTCTTGTTTGATTAACAAGTCTTGTTTGATTAACAAAAACTAACAAATTAACGGTACTTGGTTTCGGTTACATACAGTGGGTTTTTTGAATAATTTTTGCCTTTGTCCTCAGAAAACGGTAATGATGGTGAAGGCACTGAATGTTTAGATCCAAGACCAGGGGCTAACGCGCACTCTTCGTGTGCTGTTGCGCGCCCGCCTGGTGCGCTACTGCGCGCACTCCAGGTGCGCTGTTGCGCGCACTCTTCGTGCGCTGCTGCGCGCACTCTTCGTGCGCTGCTGCGCGCACTCCTGGTGCGCTGCTGCGCACACTCCTCGTGTGCTGCTGCACGCACTCCTGGTGCGCTGCTGCGCACACTCCTCGTGTGCTGCTGCACGCACTTCTCGTGCGCTATTGCGCGCACTCCTGGTGTTATTAAAAGGGTTATATATCAGGTAGGTGCGGGAGGATTTTATAAATCTATCTCCCAAATCTACGGCGGTTCTTAACGTTGGTGTATGATGAATTCCAGGGTCATCGAAAGCCGCGTCTCCGCCCACACCCCGGGATTCGAGCCCGCAGACTTCGGGTACGAGACCAGACGCTGCAGGGTGTTCCATGTTTCCTGCTCGGTGCTGACGACATCAGCTCGTGAACTTCCCCCAGCGCGTCGGGTTGGAGATCCGAGCGGTTCAGTGAGCCTGCTACGGACAAAGACATATCTCCAAAGTAAGATCTGTCCATTTTTATTTCGAGTCCCAAGTTGACGCTACCCTCATTTCGTTTTTGTTAATGAGATTCTGATCGTGACCTAGATTTGTTGTGTGTAGTTTTCCCTCGGTAGGGGCCCATACCGAGGTTTATTGCATGTTTGTAACATATTCCATTTTGAACTTTTAATCCGTGAGCATTGGCCAGCTCGTGGATTGGATGTTTGAGAAGGACGAGTAGTCTTGTTTGATTAACAAAAACTAACAAATTAACGGTACTTGGTTTCGGTTACATACAGTGGGTTTTTTGAATAATTTTTGCCTTTGTCCTCGGAAAACGGTAATGATGGTGAAGGCACTGAATGTTTAGATCCAAAACCAGGGGCTTACGCGCACTCTTCGTGTGCTGTTGCGCGCCCGCCTGGTGCGCTACTGCGCGCACTCCAGGTGCGCTGCTGCGCGCACTCTTCGTGTGCTGCTGCGCGCACTCCTGGTGCGCTGCTGCGCGCGCTCCTCGTATGCTGCTGCGCGCGCTCCTCGTATGCTGTTGCGCGCACTCCTGGTGCGCTGCTACGCGCACTCTCCGTGCGCTTTTGCGCGCACTCCTGGTGCGCTGCTTTGCGCACTCCTGGTGCGCTGCTGCGTGCACTCCTGGTGTGCTGCTGTGCGCACTCCTCGTGTGCTGCTGCACGCACTCCTCGTGCGCTATTGCGCGCACTCCTGGTGTTATTAAAAGGGTTATATATCAGGTAGGCGCGGGAGGATTTTATAAATCTATCTCCCAAATCTACGGCGGTTCCTAACGTTGGTGTATGATGAATTCCAGGGTCATCGAAAGCCGCGTCTCCGCCCACACCCCGGGATTCGAGCCCGCAGACTTCGGGTACGAGACCAGACGCTGCAGGGTGTTCCATGTTTCCTGCTCGGTGCTGACGACATCAGCTCGTGAACTTCCCCCAGCGCGTCGGGTTGGAGATCCGAGCGGTTCAGTGAGCCTGCTACGGACAAAGACATATTTCCAAAGTAAGATCTGTCCATTTTTATTTCGAGTCCCGAGTTGACGCTATCCTCATTTCGTTTTTGTTAATGAGATTCTGATCGTGACCTTGATTTGTTGTGTGTAGTTTTCCCTCGGTAGGGGCCCATACCGAGGTTTATTGCATGTTTGTAACATATTCCATTTTGAACTTTTAATCCGTGAGCATTGGCCAGCTCGTGGATTGGATGTTTGAGAAGGACGAGTAGTCTTGTTTGATTAACAAGTCTTGTTTGATTAACAAAAACTAACAAATTAACGGTACTTGGTTTCGGTTACATACAGTGGGTTTTTTGAATAATTTTTGCCTTTGTCCTCAGAAAACGGTAATGATGGTGAAGGCACTGAATGTTTAGATCCAAGACCAGGGGCTTACGCGCACTCTTCGTGTGCTGTTGCGCGCCCGCCTGGTGCGCTACTGCGCGCACTCCAGGTGCGCTGCTGCGCTGCTGCGCGCACTCTTCGTGTGCTGCTGCGCGAACTCCTGGTGCGCTGCTGCGCAAGCTCCTCGTATGCTGCTGCGCGCGCTCCTCGTATGCTGCTGCGCGCGCTCCTCGTATGCTGTTGCGCGCACTCCTGGTGCGCTGCTGCGCGCACTCCTGGTGTGCTGCTGCGCGCACTCCTGGTGCGCTGCTGCGCGCACTCTTGGTGCGCTGCTGCGCACACTCCTCGTGTGCTGCTGCACGCACTTCTCGTGCGCTATTGCGCGCACTCCTGGTGTTATTAAAAGGGTTATACATCAGGTAGGTGCGGGAGGATTTTTTAAATCTATCTCCCAAATCTACGGCGGTTCTTAACGTTGGTGTATGATGAATTCCAGGGTCATCGAAAGCCGCGTCGCCGCCCACACCCCGGGATTCGAGCCCGCAGACTTCGGGTACGAGACCAGACGCTGCAGGGTGTTCCATGTTTCCTGCTCGGTGCTGACGACATCAGCTCGTGAACTTCCCCCAGCGCGTCGGGTTGGAGATCTTAGCGATTCAGTGAGCCTGCTACGGACAAAGACATATTTCCAAAGTAAGATCTGTCCATTTTTATTTCGAGTCCCAAGTTGACGCTACCCTCATTTCGTTTTTGTTAATGAGATTCTGATCGTGACCTAGATTTGTTGTGTGTAGTTTTCCCTCGGTAGGGGCCCATACCGAGGTTTATTGCATGTTTGTAACATATTCCATTTTGAACTTTTAATCCGTGAGCATTGGCCAGCTCGTGGATTGGATGTTTGAGAAGGACGAGTAGTCTTGTTTGATTAACAAAAACTAACAAATTAACGGTACTTGGTTTCGGTTACATACAGTGGGTTTTTTGAATAATTTTTGCCTTTGTCCTCAGAAAACGGTAATGATGGTGAAGGCACTGAATGTTTAGATCCAAAACCAGGGGCTTACGCGCACTCTTCGTGTGCTGTTGCGCGCCCGCCTGGTGCGCTACTGCGCGCACTCCAGGTGCGCTGCTGCGCGCACTCTTCGTGTGCTGCTGCGCGCACTCCTGGTGCGCTGCTGCGCGCGCTCCTCGTATGCTGCTGCGCGCGCTCCTCGTATGCTGTTGCGCGCACTCCTGGTGCGCTGCTGCGCGCACTCCTGGTGCGCTGCTACGCGCACTCTCCGTGCGCTTTTGCGCGCACTCCTGGTGCGCTGCTGCGCGCACTCCTGGTGCGCTGCTGCGCGCACTCCTGGTGTGCTGCTGTGCGCACTCCTCGTGTGCTGCTGCACGCACTCCTCGTGCGCTATTGCGCGCACTCCTGGTGTTATTAAAAGGGTTATATATCAGGTAGGTGCGGGAGGATTTTATAAATCTATCTCCCAAATCTACGGCGGTTCCTAACGTTGGTGTATGATGAATTCCAGGGTCATCGAAAGCCGCGTCTCCGCCCACACCCCGGGATTCGAGCCCGCAGACTTCGGGTACGAGACCAGACGCCGCAGGGTGTTCCATGTTTCCTGCTCGGTGCTGACGACATCAGCTCGTGAACTTCCCCCAGCGCGTCGGGTTGGAGATCTTAGCGGTTCAGTGAGCCTGCTACGGACAAAGACATATTTCCAAAGTAAGATCTGTCCATTTTTATTTTGAGTCCCGAGTTGACGCTATCCTCATTTCGTTTTTGTTAATGAGATTCTGATCGTGACCTTGATTTGTTGTGTGTAGTTTTCCCTCGGTAGGGGCCCATACCGAGGTTTATTGCATGTTTGTAACATATTCCATTTTGAACTTTTAATCCGTGAGCATTGGCCAGCTCCTGGACTGGATGTTTGAGAAGGACGAGTAGTCTTGTTTGATTAACAAGTCTTGTTTGATTAACAAAAACTAACAAATTAACGGTACTTGGTTTCGGTTACATACAGTGGGTTTTTTGAATAATTTTTGCCTTTGTCCTCAGAAAACGGTAATGATGGTGAAGGCACTGAATGTTTAGATCCAAGACCAGGGGCTAACGCGCACTCTTCGTGTGCTGTTGCGCGCCCGCCTGGTGCGCTACTGCGCGAACTCCTGGTGCGCTGCTGCGCAAGCTCCTCGTATGCTGCTGCGCGCGCTCCTCGTATGCTGCTGCGCGCGCTCCTCGTATGCTGTTGCGCGCACTCCTGGTGCGCTGCTGCGCGCACTCCTGGTGTGCTGCTGCGCGCACTCCTGGTGCGCTGCTGCGCGCACTCCTGGTGCGCTGCTGCGCACACTCCTCGTGTGCTGCTGCACGCACTTCTCGTGCGCTACTGCGCGCACTCCTGGTGTTATTAAAAGGGTAATATATCAGGTAGGTGCGGGAGGATTTTATAAATCTATCTCCCAAATCTACGGCGGTTCCTAACGTTGGTGTATGATGAATTCCAGGGTCATCGAAAGCCGCGTCTCCGCCCACACCCCGGGATTCGAGCCCGCAGACTTCGGGTACGAGACCAGACGCCGCAGGGTGTTCCATGTTTCCTGCTCGGTGCTGACGACATCAGCTCGTGAACTTCCCCCAGCGCGTCGGGTTGGAGATCTTAGCGGTTCAGTGAGCCTGCTACGGACAAAGACATATTTCCAAAGTAAGATCTGTCCATTTTTATTTCGAGTCCCGAGTTGACGCTATCCTCATTTCGTTTTTGTTAGTGAGATTCTGATCGTGACCTTGATTTGTTGTGTGTAGTTTTCCCTCGGTAGGTGCCCATACCGAGGTTTATTGCATGTTTGTAACATATTCCATTTTGAACTTTTAATCCGTGAGCATTGGCCAGCTCGTGGATTGGATGTTTGAGAAGGACGAGTAGTCTTGTTTGATTAACAAGTCTTGTTTGATTAACAAAAACTAACAAATTAACGGTACTTGGTTTCGGTTACATACAGTGGGTTTTTTGAATAATTTTTGCCTTTGTCCTCAGAAAACGGTAATGATGGTGAAGGCACTGAATGTTTAGATCCAAGACCAGGGGCTTACGCGCACTCTTCGTGTGCTGTTGCGCGCCCGCCTAGTGCGCTACTGCGCGCACTCCAGGTGCGCTGCTGCGCTGCTGCGCGCACTCTTCGTGTGCTGCTGCGCGAACTCCTGGTGCGCTGCTGCGCAAGCTCCTCGTATGCTGCTGCGCGCGCTCCTCGTATGCTGCTGCGCGCGCTCCTCGTATGCTGTTGCGCGCACTCCTGGCGCGCTGCTGCGCGCACTCCTGGTGTGCTGCTGCGCGCACTCCTGGTGCGCTGCTGCGCGCACTCCTGGTGCGCTGCTGCGCGCACTCCTGGTGCGCTGCTGCGCACACTCCTCGTGTGCTGCTGCACGCACTCCTGGTGTTATTAAAAGGGTTATATATCAGGTAGGTGCGGGAGGATTTTATAAATCTATCTTCCAAATCTACGGCGGTTTTTAACGTTGGTGTATGATGAATTCCAGGGTCATCGAAAGCCGCGTCTCCGCCCACACCCCGGGATTCGAGCCCGCAGACTTCGGGTACGAGACCAGACGCTGCAGGGTGTTCCATGTTTCCTGCTCGGTGCTGACGACATCAGCTCGTGAACTTCCCCCAGCGCGTCGGGTTGGAGATCCGAGCGGTTCAGTGAGCCTGCTACGGACAAAGACATATCTCCAAAGTAAGATCTGTCCATTTTTATTTCGAGTCCCAAGTTGACGCTACCCTCATTTCGTTTTTGTTAATGAGATTCTGATCGTGACCTAGATTTGTTGTGTGTAGTTTTCCCTCGGTAGGGGCCCATACCGAGGTTTATTGCATGTTTGTAACATATTCCATTTTGAACTTTTAATCCGTGAGCATTGGCCAGCTCGTGGATTGGATGTTTGAGAAGGACGAGTAGTCTTGTTTGATTAACAAAAACTAACAAATTAACGGTACTTGGTTTCGGTTACATACAGTGGGTTTTTTGAATAATTTTTGCCTTTGTCCTCAGAAAACGGTAATGATGGTGAAGGCACTGAATGTTTAGATCCAAAACCAGGGGCTTACGCGCACTCTTCGTGTGCTGTTGCGCGCCCGCCTGGTGCGCTACTGCGCGCACTCCAGGTGCGCTGCTGCGCGCACTCTTCGTGTGCTGCTGCGCGCACTCCTGGTGCGCTGCTGCGCGCGCTCCTCGTATGCTGCTGCGCGCGCTCCTCGTATGCTGTTGCGCGCACTCCTGGTGCGCTGCTGCGCGCACTCCTGGTGCGCTGCTGCGCGCACTCCTGGTGTGCTGCTGTGCGCACTCCTCGTGTGCTGCTGCACGCACTCCTCGTGCGCTATTGCGCGCACTCCTGGTGTTATTAAAAGGGTTATATATCAGGTAGGTGCGGGAGGATTTTATAAATCTATCTCCCAAATCTACGGCGGTTCCTAACGTTGATGTATGATGAATTCCAGGGTCATCGAAAGCCGCGTCTCCGCCCACACCCCGGGATTCGAGCCCGCAGACTTCGGGTACGAGACCAGACGCCGCAGGGTGTTCCATGTTTCCTGCTCGGTGCTGACGACATCAGCTCGTGAACTTCCCCCAGCGCGTCGGGTTGGAGATCTTAGCGGTTCAGTGAGCCTGCTACGGACAAAGACATATTTCCAAAGTAAGATCTGTCCATTTTTATTTTGAGTCCCGAGTTGACGCTATCCTCATTTCGTTTTTGTTAATGAGATTCTGATCGTGACCTTGATTTGTTGTGTGTAGTTTTCCCTCGGTAGGGGCCCATACCGAGGTTTATTGCATGTTTGTAACATATTCCATTTTGAACTTTTAATCCGTGAGCATTGGCCAGCTCCTGGACTGGATGTTTGAGAAGGACGAGTAGTCTTGTTTCATTAACAAGTCTTGTTTGATTAACAAAAACTAACAAATTAACGGTACTTGGTTTCGGTTACATACAGTGGGTTTTTTGAATAATTTTTGCCTATGTCCTCAGAAAACGGTAATGATGGTGAAGGCACTGAATGTTTAGATCCAAGACCAGGGGCTAACGCGCACTCTTCGTGTGCTGTTGCGCGCCCGCCTGGTGCGCTACTGCGCGCACTCCAGGTGCGCTGCTGCGCGCACTCTTCGTGTGCTGCTGCGCGAACTTCTGGTGCGCTGCTGCGCAAGCTCCTCGTATGCTGCTGCGCGCGCTCCTCGTATGCTGCTGCGCGCGCTCCTCGTATGCTGTTGCGCGCACTCCTGGTGCGCTGCTGCGCGCACATCTGGTGTGCTGCTGCGCGCACTCCTGGTGCGCTGCTGCGCGCACTCCTGGTGCGCTGCTGCGCACACTCCTCGTGTGCTGCTGCACGCACTTCTCGTGCGCTATTGCGCGCACTCATGGTGCGCTGCTGCGCACACTCCTCGTGTGCTGCTGCACGCACTTCTCGTGCGCTATTGCGCGCACTCCTGGTGTTATTAAAAGGGTTATATATCAGGTAGGTGCGGGAGGATTTTATAAATCTATCTCCCAAATCTACGGCGGTTCCTAACGTTGGTGTATGATGAATTCCAGGGTCATCGAAAGCCGCGTCTCCGCCCACACCCCGGGATTCGAGCCCGCAGACTTCGGGTACGAGACCAGACGCCGCAGGGTGTTCCATGTTTCCTGCTCGGTGCTGACGACATCAGCTCGTGAACTTCCCCCAGCGCGTCGGGTTGGAGATCTTAGCGGTTCAGTGAGCCTGCTACGGACAAAGACATATTTCCAAAGTAAGATCTGTCCATTTTTATTTCGAGTCCCGAGTTGACGCTATCCTCATTTCGTTTTTGTTAATGAGATTCTGATCGTGACCTTGATTTGTTGTGTGTAGTTTTCCCTCGGTAGGGGCCCATACCGAGGTTTATTGCATGTTTGTAACATATTCCATTTTGAACTTTTAATCCGTGAGCATTGGCCAGCTCGTGGATTGGATGTTTGAGAAGGACGAGTAGTCTTGTTTGATTAACAAGTCTTGTTTGATTAACAAAAACTAACAAATTAACGGTACTTGGTTTCGGTTACATACAGTGGGTTTTTTGAATAATTTTTGCCTTTGTCCTCAGAAAACGGTAATGATGGTGAAGGCACTGAATGTTTAGATCCAAGACCAGGGGCTTACGCGCACTCTTCGTGTGCTGTTGCGCGCCCGCCTAGTGCGCTACTGCGCGCACTCCAGGTGCGCTGCTGCGCTGCTGCGCGCACTCTTCGTGTGCTGCTGCGCGAACTCCTGGTGCGCTGCTGCGCAAGCTCCTCGTATGCTGCTGCGCGCGCTCCTCGTATGCTGCTGCGCGCGCTCCTCGTATGCTGTTGCGCGCACTCCTGGTGCGCTGCTGCGCGCACTCCTGGTGTGCTGCTGCGCGCACTCCTGGTGCGCTGCTGCGCGCACTCCTGGTGCGCTGCTGCGCACACTCCTCGTGTGCTGCTGCACGCACTTCTCGTGCGCTATTGCGCGCACTCCTGGTGTTATTAAAAGGGTTATATATCAGGTAGGTGCGGGAGGATTTTATAAATCTATCTCCCAAATCTACGGCGGTTCTTAACGTTGGTGTATGATGAATTCCAGGGTCATCGAAAGCCGCGTCGCCGCCCACACCCCGGGATTCGAGCCCGCAGACTTCGGGTACGAGACCAGACGCTGCAGGGTGTTCCATGTTTCCTGCTCGGTGCTGACGACATCAGCTCGTGAACTTCCCCCAGCGCGTCGGGTTGGAGATCCGAGTGGTTCAGTGAGCCTGCTACGGACAAAGACATATCTCCAAAGTAAGATCTGTCCATTTTTATTTCGAGTCCCAAGTTGACGCTACCCTCATTTCGTTTTTGTTAATGAGATTCTGATCGTGACCTAGATTTGTTGTGTGTAGTTTTCCCTCGGTAGGGGCCCATACCGAGGTTTATTGCATGTTTGTAACATATTCCATTTTGAACTTTTAATCCGTGAGCATTGGCCAGCTCGTGGATTGGATGTTTGAGAAGGACGAGTAGTCTTGTTTGATTAACAAAAACTAACAAATTAACGGTACTTGGTTTCGGTTACATACAGTGGGTTTTTTGAATAATTTTTGCCTTTGTCCTCAGAAAACGGTAATGATGGTGAAGGCACTGAATGTTTAGATCCAAAACCAGGGGCTTACGCGCACTCTTCGTGTGCTGTTGCGCGCCCGCCTGGTGCGCTACTGCGCGCACTCCAGGTGCGCTGCTGCGCGCACTCTTCGTGTGCTGCTGCGCGCACTCCTGGTGCGCTGCTGCGCGCGCTCCTCGTATGCTGCTGCGCGCGCTCCTCGTATGCTGTTGCGCGCACTCCTGGTGCGCTGCTGCGCGCACTCCTGGTGCGCTGCTACGCGCACTCTCCGTGCGCCTTTGCGCGCACTCCTGGTGCGCTGCTGCGCGCACTCCTGGTGCGCTGCTGCGCGCACTCCTGGTGTGCTGCTGTGCGCACTCCTCGTGTGCTGCTGCACGCACTCCTCGTGCGCTATTGCGCGCACTCCTGGTGTTATTAAAAGGGTTATATATCAGGTAGGTGCGGGAGGATTTTATAAATCTATCTCCCAAATCTACGGCGGTTCCTAACGTTGGTGTATGATGAATTCCAGGGTCATCGAAAGCCGCGTCTCCGCCCACACCCCGGGATTCGAGCCCGCAGACTTCGGGTACGAGACCAGACGCCGCAGGGTGTTCCATGTTTCCTGCTCGGTGCTGACGACATCAGCTCGTGAACTTCCCCCAGCGCGTCGGGTTGGAGATCTTAGCGGTTCAGTGAGCCTGCTACGGACAAAGACATATCGACGCCCCCAGCGAATAAACCGGTAATATACTATTACGGGGTTCTTCATGTTATTCCAGATTCGGTATCTACAGCTTGGAATACACCTTGTGAATTTTTTCTGTAATTTTTCTATTGAAATTACGAAAGATACGAAACAATACGGGTTTTTTTCTATAACCATATTTAATATTTTATTTTAACGAATAATATGGTTCTACACTGTTGCCAAAATGTATGTTAGAAAGTAAATACGGTAAAGAACATTGCGATATTATTCGCGTAAAAATCTTTCAAATGGTACATGGTAACTGCGAGTACAGTGGTTATCTTGTTTTTATTCGTGGAACTATTTACAATAAAGCACTTTACCGAGTTTGTTTTATAGATTCATAAAAAGTTATCCTTATTACGGCATAATTTAATGAGCACACAAAACAGTAACAGATCTTTACTGTGAAGACGAAGAGGCAAACTCCTGTCTTGAGAGACCTAAAACACCATCTGGAGTTATTCTTATAGAAGCACCTGTAGAGATACATAGTGAGAATAGTGAATCGACCCACGCCACTGGTTCCGAAATTCAAGATCCATCAATTTCAAAAAAACTGACAAGGAAACGCAAACTGGAGAGATACTAAAAACAAATTACTTAAAAGCTCTGGCGAGGCATACGAGGGCGCACGAAGTAAAAAACAATATTATGAAAAAAAAAAACATTCTATCTAACTGTGTTTGCTTAAAGGAATGTGGATTAAAATTTGATAACGAACAGCGAGAAGCAATACACAACAAATTTTTTAAGCTTGCTAGTCGTGAAAATCAGTGGCTTTTCATATCTAAACACGTTAGAACGCAAGATGTTAATCGAATAACTGTAATGAGGAAAAATAATCGCACGCAGACAATCAAATATTATCTTCCTTTAAATGGAGAAGAGATTCAAGTACTTATGTAAAATTTTCTTTTTACGCACTCTTTCTATATGCGAAGAAATGGTTTACCTACACGGCTATAGAAAAACATACAAAAAATGATAGTTTCACAGGCAATCGAGGAAAACACCAAAACAGGCCACATAAAATGATGCCTTCTACAGAAGAGAGAGGAGAACACATATCGACATGTTTCCCAAAGTTGAATCACACTACACTAGAAAAGAATCAAAACGAGAATATTTATCTGAATCACTGAACATTTCAAAGATGTATCGCATGTACACAGATTGGTTCAAGGAGAGAAATTATACTGATGACGTTAAAATGGCATCGAAACGACAATACGAAACGGTGTTCAACACAAAATACAACTATTCATTTTTCAAGCCCAAAAAAGATCAGTGCACCTTATGTGCTAAATATGAGCAAGCTGAATCGAATGAAAAATCCTCTATTGGAGATAAATACAGAACCCATTTAACATGAAAGAAAGAATACGTGAAATGAAAAAAGAAGAGAAAGAAAAGTCAGACAAAGCAAACACTAAAGTCGCTATTTTCGATTTAGAGAAAGTCTTGAATGTACCACAATCAGAGGTATCTGTATTTCACTATAAAAGAAAATATCCTGTCTACAATTTAACAGTCTTTGACGCTTCAAACAAATAAGTGGATATTGCTACGTCTGGCATGCGCTGACAGGAAAGAAAGGTTGTATAGAAATAGGAAGTTGTTTGCTAAAGTTTATGAGAGCAGCACGGGAAAAAGGTATACGTAATATTTTATTTTATTCCGACGGGTGTTACGGACAAAATAAAAATAGATACATATTTGCACTTTACGTGTATGCAGCGAAAACTCTACAACTGGATATAACTCATACATTTTTTGTAACTGGTCATAGCCAAAACGAAGGCGACTCAATGCATGCTTGCATTGAAAGAAACATGAAAAATAAAACTGTCTACACACCTGATGCGAAAGTAACTGGGGAGAAATACACCCTAGATGAAATAAACCAGTCTGAATTTCTTGATATAAAAAAACCTGGGTGTACCCAAAAGATGGCAGCAGGATAAAAATGGAGAAAAGGTACGCTGGTCAGAAGTGATGGAAGTCAGTGTCTGTCATGAAAATCCAAACAGTTTCCTTTTTTTTTTACGTGGTATAGGTTTACGTTTGACTACAGCCTGCCTGATGTTAAGCATTGCTGCAGCCTAGGGTGTATCACGTTTACCTAGAAGATACCTATTAACTCTAGATTTGAAAACCCCTGGATTGTAGGTCGCAGGAAACACAGCTTCTGGTAAAGTGTTCCAAAGCTTTGCCGTCCGTACAATAAACGTTGAAGCAAAGCGCTGTGTTCGATACTTCGGCACTTCCACCATAAAACGGTGTCTACCTGCGGACTTTCTGCTTGTTCGGTTATAGAAGGGAGTTGAGGGAATCAGTTCATGTAGCTCCTCTGCACACTCTCCGAAATGAATTCGATAAAAGACCGACAGACTGGCCACCTTGCGGCGATGTTCCAAACTTTGGAGTTATGCCTTCTTAATGGTGGTTTTACCTACTAACCTCTTAGCTCGCGTCTCAATCGAAGTACGATTTTAGTGTGGAATACTCTGAACTAGATAACAATCCACTAACGGCCCGAAACAGACAACGTCTTGAACGAATACCATTACCTTAACAGGTGCAACTGGTTGATGATAATGTTGAATTAAAGCCAGCATATGACAAACCTTTACCTGTAAGCAAGGCTTTATACAATGATTTACAAAGTTTGTGTAGCTCGGAGGAGGCAATTCCGAAACATTACCACGGCTTTTACAATTCTTTGACATAATATATGATAATCCTTCAGGCGGCAATAATAATAGTTCTGAAGAAGATTCTGAGTAGTTCTTATTAATAAGCTACATTTTTCTTTTTATCTTTTATATCATTGACAAAAATTTGTTACCTATTGTAGTTTTGATTACGCATGGTTCTTGTAATAGGTATGATCTTAAATAAATAATCTGTCAACTAATCATTTCCATAGTTTTATTTACAATGCTTTGTCTAATTAGTTATGTACAAAATTATTAAATTAATGAGTGGTTTGTGAAAATAACTTAAATTTTTTTTTCCGAAAAATATCACAATGTAGTATAACTGAAACCAAAACTCTACAGTAAATACACAAATAATACAGTAACACCTAAATACATTTACACATTACAAAAATTAATCAATGGAATAATATCGCAATGAACACTTATTGTACAAAGTGTCTCCAAAAATTTACACGAATAATACTGTAATCGTTTATTACCGTAAGAGATTAATTAAATTAAATCAGTAACATTTACCAGCGTAAATTACGAAGAAACTAAAAGGAATAGGTTAAGTTTTTATTGAACTGTCAAACCGTAAAAAAATTAGTTATTATTTGAAATTTACATGACCCCCGTAACATTTTTTTGAGAAAAGTTATGAATGAAAAATGGTTTTTTATTTCTCCTGTAAAATTTGGATTTTGATGTTACCGGTTTATTCGCTGGGGGCGTCGATATTTCCAAAGTAAGATCTGTCCATTTTTATTTTGAGTCCCGAGTTGACGCTATCCTCATTTCGTTTTTGTTAATGAGATTCTGATCGTGACCTTGATTTGTTGTGTGTAGTTTTCCCTCGGTAGGGGCCCATACCGAGGTTTATTGCATGTTTGTAACATATTCCATTTTGAACTTTTAATCCGTGAGCATTGGCCAGCTCCTGGACTGGATGTTTGAGAAGGACGAGTAGTCTTGTTTCATTAACAAGTCTTGTTTGATTAACAAAAACTAACAAATTAACGGTACTTGGTTTCGGTTACATACAGTGGGTTTTTTGAATAATTTTTGCCTTTGTCCTCAGAAAACGGTAATGATGGTGAAGGCACTGAATGTTTAGATCCAAGACCAGGGGCTTACGCGCACTCTTCGTGTGCTGTTGCGCGCCCGCCTGGTGCGCTACTGCGCGCACTCCAGGTGCGCTGCTGCGCGCACTCTCCGTGTGCTGCTGCGCGAACTCCTGGTGCGCTGCTGCGCAAGCTCCTCGTATGCTGCTGCGCGCGCTCCTCGTATGCTGCTGCGCGCAATCCTCGTATGCTGTTGCGCGCACTCCTGGTGCGCTGCTGCACGCACTCCTGGTGCGCTGCTGCGCGCACTCCTGGTGCGCTGCTGCGCACACTCCTCGTGTGCTGCTGCACGCACTTCTCGTGCGCTATTGCGCGCACTCATGGTGCGCTGCTGCGCACACTCCTCGTGTGCTGCTGCACGCACTTCTCGTGCGCTATTGCGCGCACTCCTGGTGTTATTAAAAGGGTTATATATCAGGTAGGTGCGGGAGGATTTTATAAATCTATCTCCCAAATCTACGGCGGTTCCTAACGTTGGTGTATGATGAATTCCAGGGTCATCGAAAGCCGCGTCTCCGCCCACACCCCGGGATTCGAGCCCGCAGACTTCGGGTACGAGACCAGACGCCGCAGGGTGTTCCATGTTTCCTGCTCGGTGCTGACGACATCAGCTCGTGAACTTCCCCCAGCGCGTCGGGTTGGAGATCTTAGCGGTTCAGTGAGCCTGCTACGGACAAAGACATATTTCCAAAGTAAGATCTGTCCATTTTTATTTCGAGTCCCGAGTTGACGCTATCCTCATTTCGTTTTTGTTAATGAGATTCTGATCGTGACCTTGATTTGTTGTGTGTAGTTTTCCCTCGGTAGGGGCCCATACCGAGGTTTATTGCATGTTTGTAACATATTCCATTTTGAACTTTTAATCCGTGAGCATTGGCCAGCTCGTGGATTGGATGTTTGAGAAGGACGAGTAGTCTTGTTTGATTAACAAGTCTTGTTTGATTAACAAAAACTAACAAATTAACGGTACTTGGTTTCGGTTACATACAGTGGGTTTTTTGAATAATTTTTGCCTTTGTCCTCAGAAAACGGTAATGATGGTGAAGGCACTGAATGTTTAGATCCAAGACCAGGGGCTTACGCGCACTCTTCGTGTGCTGTTGCGCGCCCGCCTAGTGCGCTACTGCGCGCACTCCAGGTGCGCTGCTGCGCTGCTGCGCGCACTCTTCGTGTGCTGCTGCGCGAACTCCTGGTGCGCTGCTGCGCAAGCTCCTCGTATGCTGCTGCGCGCGCTCCTCGTATGCTGCTGCGCGCGCTCCTCGTATGCTGTTGCGCGCACTCCTGGTGCGCTGCTGCGCGCACTCCTGGTGTGCTGCTGCGCGCACTCCTGGTGCGCTGCTGCGCGCACTCCTGGTGCGCTGCTGCGCACACTCCTCGTGTGCTGCTGCACGCGCTTCTCGTGCGCTATTGCGCGCACTCCTGGTGTTATTAAAAGGGTTATATATCAGGTAGGTGCGGGAGGATTTTATAAATCTATCTCCCAAATCTACGGCGGTTCTTAACGTTGGTGTATGATGAATTCCAGGGTCATCGAAAGCCGCGTCGCCGCCCACACCCCGGGATTCGAGCCCGCAGACTTCGGGTACGAGACCAGACGCTGCAGGGTGTTCCATGTTTCCTGCTCGGTGCTGACGACATCAGCTCGTGAACTTCCCCCAGCGCGTCGGGTTGGAGATCCGAGTGGTTCAGTGAGCCTGCTTCGGACAAAGACATATCTCCAAAGTAAGATCTGTCCATTTTTATTTCGAGTCCCAAGTTGACGCTACCCTCATTTCGTTTTTGTTAATGAGATTCTGATCGTGACCTAGATTTGTTGTGTGTAGTTTTCCCTCGGTAGGGGCCCATACCGAGGTTTATTGCATGTTTGTAACATATTCCATTTTGAACTTTTAATCCGTGAGCATTGGCCAGCTCGTGGATTGGATGTTTGAGAAGGACGAGTTGTCTTGTTTGATTAACAAAAACTAACAAATTAACGGTACTTGGTTACGGTTACATACAGTGGGTTTTTTGAATAATTTTTGCCTTTGTCCTCAGAAAACGGTAATGATGGTGAAGGCACTGAATGTTTAGATCCAAAACCAGGGGCTTACGCGCACTCTTCGTGTGCTGTTGCGCGCCCGCCTGGTGCGCTACTGCGCGCACTCCAGGTGCGCTGCTGCGCGCACTCTTCGTGCGCTTTTGCGCGCACTCCTGGTGCGCTGCTGCGCGCACTCCTGGTGCGCTTCTGCGCGCACTCCTCGTGTGCTGCTGCGCGCGCTCCTCGTATGCTGCTGCGCGCGCTCCTCGTATGCTGTTGCGCGCACTCCTGGTGCGCTGCTGCGCGCACTCCTTGTGTGCTGCTGCGCGCACTCCTGGTGCGCTGCTGCGCGCACTCCTGGTGCGCTGCTGCGCACACTCCTCGTGTGCTGCTGCACGCACTTCTCGTGCGCTATTGCGCGCACTCCTGGTGTTATTAAAAGGGTTATATATCAGGTAGGTGCGGGAGGATTTTATAAATCTATCTCCCAAATCTACGGCGGTTCTTAACGTTGGTGTGTGATGAATTCCAGGGTCATCGAAAGCCGCGTCGCCGCCCACACCCCGGGATTCGAGCCCGCAGACTTCGGGTACGAGACCAGACGCTGCAGGGTGTTCCATGTTTCCTGCTCGGTGCTGACGACATCAGCTCGTGAACTTCCCCCAGCGCGTCGGGTTGGAGATCCGAGCGGTTCAGTGAGCCTGCTACGGACAAAGACATATCTCCAAAGTAAGATCTGTCCATTTTTATTTCGAGTCCCAAGTTGACGCTACCCTCATTTCGTTTTTGTTAATGAGATTCTGATCGTGACCTAGATTTGTTGTGTGTAGTTTTCCCTCGGTAGGGGCCCATACCGAGGTTTATTGCATGTTTGTAACATATTCCATTTTGAACTTTTAATCCGTGAGCATTGGCCAGCTCGTGGATTGGATGTTTGAGAAGGACGAGTTGTCTTGTTTGATTAACAAAAACTAACAAATTAACGGTACTTGGTTACGGTTACATACAGTGGGTTTTTTGAATAATTTTTGCCTTTGTCCTCAGAAAACGGTAATGATGGTGAAGGCACTGAATGTTTAGATCCAAAACCAGGGGCTTACGCGCACTCTTCGTGTGCTGTTGCGCGCCCGCCTGGTGCGCTACTGCGCGCACTCCAGGTGCGCTGCTGCGCGCACTCTTCGTGCGCTTTTGCGCGCACTCCTGGTGCGCTGCTGCGCGCACTCCTGGTGCGCTGCTGCGCGCACTCCTCGTGTGCTGCTGCGCGCGCTCCTCGTATGCTGCTGCGCGCGCTCCTCGTATGCTGTTGCGCGCACTCCTGGTGCGCTGCTGCGCGCACTCCTTGTGTGCTGCTGCGCGCACTCCTGGTGCGCTGCTGCGCGCACTCCTGGTGCGCTGCTGCGCACACTCCTCGTGTGCTGCTGCACGCACTTCTCGTGCGCTATTGCGCGCACTCCTGGTGTTATTAAAAGGGTTATATATCAGGTAGGTGCGGGAGGATTTTATAAATCTATCTCCCAAATCTACGGCGGTTCTTAACGTTGGTGTGTGATGAATTCCAGGGTCATCGAAAGCCGCGTCGCCGCCCACACCCCGGGATTCGAGCCCGCAGACTTCGGGTACGAGACCAGACGCTGCAGGGTGTTCCATGTTTCCTGCTCGGTGCTGACGACATCAGCTCGTGAACTTCCCCCAGCGCGTCGGGTTGGAGATCCGAGCGGTTCAGTGAGCCTGCTACGGACAAAGACATATCTCCAAAGTAAGATCTGTCCATTTTTATTTCGAGTCCCAAGTTGACGCTACCCTCATTTCGTTTTTGTTAATGAGATTCTGATCGTGACCTAGATTTGTTGTGTGTAGTTTTCCCTCGGTAGGGGCCCATACCGAGGTTTATTGCATGTTTGTAACATATTCCATTTTGAACTTTTAATCCGTGAGCATTGGCCAGCTCGTGGATTGGATGTTTGAGAAGGACGAGTAGTCTTGTTTGATTAACAAAAACTAACAAATTAACGGTACTTGGTTACGGTTACATACAGTGGGTTTTTTGAATAATTTTTGCCTTTGTCCTCAGAAAACGGTAATGATGGTGAAGGCACTGAATGTTTAGATCCAAAACCAGGGGCTTACGCGCACTCTTCGTGTGCTGTTGCGCGCCCGCCTGGTGCGCTACTGCGCGCACTCCAGGTGCGCTGCTGCGCGCACTCCTGGTGCGCTGCTGCGCGCACTCCTGGTGCGCTGCTGTGCGCACTCCTCGTGTGCTGCTGCACGCACTCCTCGTGTGCTGCTGCACGCACTCCTCGTGCGCTACTGCGCGCACTCCAGGTGCGCTGCTGCGCGCACTCTTCGTGCGCTTTTGCGCGCACTCCAGGTGCGCTGCTGCGCGCACTCTTCGTGCGCTTTTGCGCGCACTCTTGGTGCGCTGCTGCGCGCACTCCTGGTGCGCTGCTGCGCGCACTCCTGGTGTGCTGCTGTGCGCACTCCTCGTGTGCTGCTGCACGCACTCCTCGTGCGCTATTGCGCGCACTCCTGGTGTTAATATATTAATGTTAATGTGTTTAAATTTTTATCGTCAATTTGAATAAATTATGAGCTACGTTTAGGTACATACGTATGATACACAAAATGATGACGTTTTTGGTTGGGAACAAAGAATAAAGAGATATGCGGTTGAAATTTATTAATTAAGAAATCGCTATTAGCGATAAGGCCGCTAGTTGTGGCACTATTTTTTAAGTCGTTTGTGTTTCTGTTTGTCTTTATTTTTTTAACGTGTGTTACAATAAAGAGTTTTATCTATCTATCTATCTATCTATTTAAACTACAAGATAAGCAATTTTTTGAAACGTTTACACTTTTGTGATACATTGTTGGTACTTACAAAGAAAAGTTACAAATGTGGGTGTTTTAGAGTAGTAATTCATATATTGGTGTAAAAAAACATGCTCCATAAAGCCAAAAAGCTGTTTAATTTTGATTGTATAAAAAATGCTTTCAGCCTCACAGTGTTGGCCATTTTAATAGCATTTAAAAAAATCGATTTACGAAATCAAAATAAAAAAACGTTTAACGTTTGTAAGTCCAATTACGTTTAATATCACCTCAGATTTCTATGCGAAGACCATGCCGCTATCACTGCGCCCGCGCCGACGCAGCGCCACAGATTATAACAACAGAAGCTAGCAGCACCTCCGCCGCGTAGGTTTGCACCTACCTTTACTTTCCAATTTTAGAACGGAACCTATCATAATACCTTTTAGCGTTTACGTTGTTCATTCATTAGTAGATATGTATAGGTATTTATCTGGTATTCGGACATTTTGTGACTGACACTATTGGTATCAGTACGATTGACACCAGAGATGGCCACTCTCTTACGAAATAACTATCAGATTATGTATTCTGTGCTATCAGTAACAAGATGCTAAAATGTAGTAGCAGTGTATATAATAGTTTTCAAAAATTTGTTGTTCTTCTGCTTTTGAAATCGGCTTGTGTCAAATAAATCCTTATTTAAAGAACCTACATGGTAGTACATAATATTGTACCAGAAAAACACATAAGTATTTTTTAATTTAAGATTTTGAAAGTTATTATAATACCTTTAAAATAAATTGATGAAGAATTACTGAAAATTTAAGACTAAGACGTAGAACAAGATATTGATTTTAAATGAACGTGTACTCGACTTTATTTTATTTAAAAAAACTGTATAGCTTTTATAACTACGTCTTACCATTTTGATGATTTTGCAACTACCTTGTGAGGACCTTTAACATAAATTTAATAATTTAGTTTACAAAGCACCTCTACAATTTTAATGTCTAGTGGTTTTATGGTTTAACAAAGGCTTTATAGATAGGCAAAGAGTTTATGACAGTTTGACTTATTCCAAAAAAGTAAATAGTCGTATTCATCAATGGAGGCCTTTATGTCACTAATTTTAAGCCTTTATAAACTATTTGGGACTCTAAACTACTGTACTGTCGTACCAAAAACTAGTGTAAGTCGTCATGTCGTACCGATGTTAAAATGTAACAAAGAGAAGAACAAATTACACAATTGGAAAAACGAAATATCTTTTCCATTTTATCCGTCATCTCTCCGACCACTACAACTAATTCTAAGCCAAATATGAGAATGTTGCTGCGTGGGAGTGATTTACAGTCACAAGTAATTTGAACAGCTGTAGGAATTTTCTTTTGAAAGTATATTTCTATGTTGAAAAATTAACACCTTATCACATAGGTAAATACTCCGTGGGCTAAACAAGGTTTGCCTTTTCGGGACGTTTAGTTAACTGTTCTGCGGTTTGAAGAGCAATAAATGCATCCTGTGAGCCAAGTAGCATGGTAAGTAATCAAGTAGTAATAAACAAGTAAGTATGTGTATGTTTGCTTAGTGTGGGGCTAGATGTCGCTGTGTGCAATACCCCGGAATATTTATTTATTTATTTTATTTATGTATAGTATTAAATAGTAGTAGACTAAGTTATTTAATTGTATGTTGGTTTACATTGATACTTTGTCATCTATATTTTGTCTATTGATGCCAAACATCAAAACAATAGGTAAAAAATAGGTTTATAATGATAAATGGATTGTTACCAAATGATTGTAATTTGATTTAATTGTAATAATTAATAGTAATAATTGTAGGTACTATTATAAAAACACCGGACATATAATAAATACGACAAATCATTTTAGTGATGACTTCTGTAAGAATAGTGGTAAGTGTTTTTGTAAAGAAATGATTTGTCAGAAAATGTAATGGTGTTTTTTTGACATGCCGTCTTAATACAACCATGAATTTTCAACAGCTGATTGAGTCTCCTTAAAAAGATAAATTGGTAGGTAGATAACGATGATGATAATATACAAATCAATAAAAACAGTCCTTGACGCGCGCCGTCCCAAGTTTTTATACAAACCAATATTTTAGCAAGCTTCTAAGTTCGTCCTCCAAAGATAGCGAGTTTGATGGAAGGAACAAAAACGGAACATTCCACATACCTCCCAGTAAGGTAAAGAATCCATACCCTGTACGTAGCTTTAGTGCTGCATGAAGGCTTATCGATAAGTCTCGATAAGTTGAGTTGGTCTCTCTCATACTATCTTACTTACTTTTAGTTGTACCCTGTATTCTGTGCTTTTAGTCACGATAAGTACAACAACACTAACTAAAATAATTTTTCATTGATACCCTAGAAATATCAATAGGTTTTTTCGATGAATTTTAATATTTTACGAATCACTTATATTTTCACACTTGTCTCTAAATGAATTTCATAAATAGCTGTATCGATATTGAACGAACAAGTCACTAATATAGACATATGACGAGGGAAAGTGTTGATAGCAAATTATGTCTTTCTAAAATGATTATAATATATTAACATTGTTCCTGGTGTTAATTATTAAATAAATATGCAGGCACTACTTATTTACCACGCATTTATTTTTTGTACTTGAATATGACATCTTACGTGTGATGATTGTGTATCTAGGTACAACAAAAATAAAGCCTGTTTGGAAAAGATAAACCGGAAAAGAATTCACCAAAACCTACCTATTAATTTCATTAATAAAATTTTATTAAGTACCTACTCCATGTAAGTATTTCATGGATAATAATATCTAACCTACTTATGTACCTACTCTACTCATTGAGCCATGTATTTTGCCTGAAACTTTACACCACCTCGGTTGGACATCACATCTTGCAATGTTGACCTTTGTGGTCATGGTTGCCTACTACGTCAGTTTTTATCTAAAAGGAATACCTATTTTTATCGTCGAACGACTTATCAACAAAACTTTTAATGAAACAATCAGTCGATGAACTATCAAAGCGGTTATTTTTAAATTGGTGTATTTCTCTGTTCCGTTATTTATTGATTAGTTAATATGCAGTTATGTAAGCTTATAACTTAATAATGCAACACGTTAACATTCAATTATTGACTAATTATTTTTATATTATTATATAGGTACCTAAGTTAATACTTATGTACTTAGGTAGTAGGTATAAATCAAGGTTCAAGTCAACTTACATACTTAGGTACCTAGTTGGTAGATTATGTTTGTGGGCCAACATTATGGATTTGTATTTATATCAGAATTAGGCATACCAATTAAATTAAAAATCAAAACTTACCTAAGTATTCCTAATACCCACAGGGATGAACAAAGTCCTAACTCAAAACTCTGCAATTTAAAAAAAAAATAACTGAAAAATGTGTTAATGTCAAAGTCAGTTACGAATTTTGTTTGTAGGTAAACAAAAACTTTAATTTGAGAAAAGCAAATGTTGAAAATCATATAAGTAAAACGTTTTTATAAACCAATTATATCAACTAAAATAGTTTAATTAGCTGTAATGTGTTACAGATTCTCTGAAGGATCCCTACATTTGTGGTCCGCCATCATGTTCAAGTAAGTACTACCTATCATACAAAATGAGTTTTCTTCTATTCTAATACTTACAAATCTTATTTTTACATACTTACGAATTTACCAAACATATCACCAAGGGTATCTCTTCGAAGATAGTTAATATAAACACATTTTCAACAGTATAATTCATACAAAATTAATGTAATAAACCGGCAAAACAAAACATAACCTAAGTATATATTTTATTTGCAGAATCAGAAAAGTTCAAGTATTCTTCGGATGTGATTTACCATTATCAGTACAAAGTGAACGTTGAGACTTATTTCGCGGGTTCCAGTAACAACCGGTCTACACTTGATGTCAATGCAGAGGTAAGTTCATAAACATTCTTCATAAACAAACCTCCTTTTCTTTTTCGAAAAGAGGTCTTTAAATCTAAAGTCAATCGGTAGGTTCTATCTAAATACCTATGTGATATCCTAAACTACTTAAAATCAGGCAGCCTCAGCCTGTATTCAAATATTATTCATACCATAAAAAGCACTTCTCTATGACCCACCCCATGGTAACCCAGTAACCTTCAATATTGAAACAAAGAAAATTATTTTCTATATGAAGCAATGTTTGTGAACATAAAACCGGAAATAAAAAAATCATTCACTGTGTAATTTTATTTGATTTAATTCTGGCAATAATTTAATTTAAGGTGGGGATGATATAAGTCCTGCACTAAGAATACTTACATTGATAAGATAATGTGTTAGTTTTAATATTAAAACTTTTGTGAGACATTTTATCAATATTTAACCAAACGGTTTTCACTCATGTGTAATTTGCATATGTTGTTTGTTACGGTGTAATGACACCCATCATCAGAACACACACATGTTACATATTAATGTGTTAGTATTATAAAAAGTGTATATTCTGTTGTAGGTGTCAATCCAGTTCATAACACCATGCGAGGGTCTGCTGCAGCTGGACCATGTGACCCTCACCGACCAGGATGAGAACTACCCCGTGGAGAGAGCGGAGAAGTTTGTGCACGCTGTCACTGTCCATGATCTCAAGTGAGCTTTACAATACAAACATATACATTTTTTGTTACAGCCTGTATCAGTAATGTCAATAATTAATTAATAGTTTATTCTGTCTGTGCAAAGAGCCCTGGTATATATTTTCAGTGTATGCATGTAATAAGCTAGTAAGCTTGTATGATTGATTTGTCTGCATTGTGTGGATTATGTCTCTGACAATAAAAAAAGATATATTAATTTACTATAGCCTTACAATATTAATAAGTCTACATTACTTATTATATTGTATTGTAATAGGCTGTAAGTTAGTGTATTTCAGTATCAATTTGAGATGACCAAAGCTAAGCAAATGTGGTCGGTCTGTGGATGGGTGACCAATTAAAATAAAAAAATAAGAATAAAATAAATATTCCGGGACATTGCACACAGCGCCATCTAGCCGCACACTAAGCAATTTTTTTTTTTTAAGTGGGATAGTTTTACGTTTGACTACAGCCTGCCTGATGTTAAGCATTGCTGCAGCCTAGGCTGTAACACGTAATTGACTGTTAGGTTTCACTGCATCATATTTTGCCTTACAATGATAGTGATGGACTTATGAAATCACATTTCTTATTGGAACAGACAAGCAAACATTGCTTGATTTTTTTATCCATTTGCCACAATTACTGACACCTATAACAACATTTATAGGTGACTCATCTCAAACATAAGTACATATTATTTTTTGAAAAGCATCTTCACAAACTAGAGGGGTTAGATGGCGCTGTGTGATATGTCCTGAAATATTAAAAAAACATTCATGTTTCAGATTTGCATTCCACGATGGTGTCATCCAGGAGATCTGTCCGCAAGCAGACGAGGAGGACTGGGTCCTCAACTTCAAGAGAGGTGTGCTGGCACTCTTTCAGAACACCATGAAGAGGTTTGATATCAACTTTAAAGGAGTTGAGGTAAGTCTGACATTTTATTTTTTAAATTTAACCCATACTGTCTCACTGATGGACAAAGGTCCCAATTCCTTCCATTTGTCCCTTCCTTAGTGTAAAATTAAATAAGAAAAATATAATAAGTTAGTTTTCTGTTATGTATTTTCTATTTAATATGTGTATTGCAATAGATTGATGAAAAATACTTTTTTTTAGTAAAACACCACACATAGAACAATACTAAAAACATAGAAATTAAAATTAACGTCTCAATTTATTCAGAGCCAATAAAATATTATCTGACTATCTCTTTCTTATGCAACTAAGGATATAGCAGCAGATTTGAGTTGCGCTTTTAAATAAGTTTTGTTATCAAATCTAATTATCCCCTAAAATTTTTTTTACATATTTTTTTATCTCTTTAGCTTTATCATAGACATGCGTCTTCCATAGTCTCTAGTCTATTTTGATGGTTTTTGTGTAATACAATTCTATGTAAAAAAAAAAAATAGTAAGACCTGCACGCCCGCCACGATGTATCTGCTCAAGAAAACTCCCCTAAAGAATTAATTTTGCAGAGGAGTCACTACCATCAGTCATGAGGAAATACGAATTAAGAGAGACCCTAGGCTGAAGTGTGATGAAATTTAGATTTAGCTGATATTGATTTTTATTGATTAATATGTCTGTTTAATTATTCCAGCAAGACATCCACGGCACATGCAACGTGGACTACTCAGTCCGCGGCCAGGAGAACACCAGCCTCGTCCTCGTGAAGACGCGGGACCTCACGCAGTGTACCAACAGATACAAGTACATGTCTATACTGCAGACTGTCCGATATGACTTTCAGAGTGTAAGTTGATTTTGTAAAGGCTATTTTTACCGACTAAAATCACTGTTATTTACTGGTAACAATTAGTGTGGTTTCGTTTACATTGTATTGGGGAAAAAGGAGTCTTTGTACGTAACTATCAAGACCCTTTACTATCTAAGTACTTTAATAATTTTCTATACCATAAAAATAAAAGATTTGGATCTCCAATGTGATAAGAACGTAGAACAAGCAGACTAACAAATACACTTTCGCTTTAACATGATGATAACTCAGATAATTTCATTTTTTTTTTAGTTTTGATTATAACATTATAAACACGCTTTCCTAGCTTAACTTAGAAAATAATAGCTAAGAAGCGCCCGTAGCTTAGCTAGCGGAGGCAATCGCATGCGATTACCAATGTTAAGCAAAGGTCGACGCGGTCAGTCCTTGGTTGGGTGACCGAGAAGTGGCAGTCGGATGATACGTTAAATTGTAGGTTCCGGCTGTCTGTCTAGCACGGCAGTGGTTAAGCCATGCTAGAGGCTCTTAAGGCGGCTTGATAAACTCTCGACTCGAATGAGAGTGGCCAACTGGGCCACTCTCATTCGGTAAGAAGAAGAATGGCTATTTGCTAGTCACAGCCACAACTATAGAATGTTTAAAAGCAAGAACAAAAAAATGAATTTCCTGACATATTATGAACATTTAGTCGATTGTAATATGTGAATCTTTTCAGAAATTCCAAACCTGGCCAGTACTTAAGTCGGAGAGTAAATGCCGCATCACAGTGGACCACAACATCTACAAGGCGGTCACGTGCCGCGAGCGCCATCTGTTCCTGCCCTTCTCTGGGAGGAACAACTCCGGCGCTCTCACCACTGTTACACAGGATCTGGTGATCATCAATGAGCTCAATAAGACTGATAGCCAAGTTGTGGAGGCTCAGCCTAAAGGTACATTTTAGTTTTTTTGTTTTAATTTTCTTCTTCTTATCGAATGAGAATGGCCACTCTGGTGTCGAGAGTTTATCAAGCCTTGATGGCCTCTGACATGGCATAACAACACAACAGACAAACAGCCGGGACCTACGATTTTACGTGTCATCCGACCCACGGAAGCGTCCAAAATGGAATGCCACTTTTCGGTCACCCATCCAAGGACTGACTGCGTCAAACTTTGCTTAACATTGGTAATCGCACGCGATTGCTCACCCTAGCTGAGCTACGGGTAACAATTTGTTTATTTCACCAAAATCTTATGTGTGCTATAACGCAATGGTAGGTAAATTTTGAACTTATACAGTGATTTATATTCATGGCGTACACTCTACTGGAAACATGCGGCATCGCTTGCGTGGTTACGAAAAGTAACCTATTTCAGTTTTGCGACTTAACACTCACCATATCAAAAATTACTATAATCCGTGTCATGATCGAGCAAAGAAAGTCGGTACATTCCGACCACCGAATTGAAAAAAGGTGGAGGTTCTCTGCATCTGAACGTTTTTGTGTGTTTGTGTGTTTGTGTTACTGGATTACTCCGCTAATTGCGAATTAATTCTTACTATCTATTTATTTTGTGTGATAATTAACTTTTTTTTGCAGCATGGTCGGCGATTACCAAACGTGCGAATCTACTGCACTACCACACAAAGTACTTAGGAGATGACACCGGGGGTCTAAAGTCTGCTCGGGAAGTGCTCAAATTGTTGTGCAAGTAAGTCACTTCTGTTATTCATCAACGTTTATGTAAAGTAATTATAAGTTCTTAAGTTAAGTAATGTGTTTTTTTACTGTGGAAAAAAGAAAGATTCTGACTACCAGATTTGGCCGTAAAAAACTGTACAGATTCATGCTTTTTTTTAACAGTATCAACATTATTGTTTTATCTTTTAAATATACGCAGATCTGTTCCAAACCAAAAGTTAATAAAATTTAATTTTAAGATAAGAAAGATTGTATTTACGATACCGTCTTACAAAACATATCACAACTACAATATAGCTAAACATATGTATGTAGATACGCTATTGTAATGAGAACATATTTATTTTCTAAACGCAATTTCTTACTAACCTCACTGATATCTATGGTCCTAGGTTCATGATATGAATGGAAAATCCAAATACTAAAGAAACTATGCAAAACAATTCCGCGTAAACATCCTGTAGCTAAATAGTTCAGCGCAAAGGTCTTATTAGCCAGCGTAGAGGTAGCAAAATAACACGATACCCTTTATGTAAAAACAATAAAACTACTTACTATTGGGCAATTTTATAAATAACGCATTAAGCTTATGATATCAGATATGCCGGTAATTATTATTCGATCGTGATTTCTGTTACTTTTCCTGTAGATAAAAAAACCAGATAAACTCTAATTTAAAAAGGTTTAAGATGATGATGATATTAGGTTGTTAAATATAAACCCTCCACTGCTATTTACTCGACTACGCAGCGAAAAAGTGGGTATTGTTTTATTAGTAACAGAGTCCAATAGGTTTCCCTATTACGTAATGTTACAACGTTCATTGCTCAATAAGTAATTTAACTCCTATGATTTCTAAAAATACAGTAAAAAAAACGGTTTAAAATATGAAATTCCATATAGCGACTTCTTTGTCTTCGTCTTTGAATCAACTCTTTTTGTTTTCCAGGGTAAAAGACCCAGCCGGAACCATCCGTACGAATGTAGACGAATACATGGACAGTAGTTCAACTGTCGGTCTGTGGGGCCGCCTGGTGAGGTCTGCCAGACCCCTGCACTACCCTGCGCTGTCTCAGCTGCTGAGTCGAGCTCCCAGCATCTGTGATAGAGCTGTGTGAGTATTACTTAGAGTGGTCTGCCAGACCCCTGCACTACCATGCGCTGGCTCAGCTGCAGAGTCGAGCTCCCAGCATCTGTGATAGAGCTGTGTGAGTATTACTTAGAGTGTTCTGCCAGACCCCTGCACTACCCTGCGCTGGCTCAGCTGCTGAGTCGAGCTCCCAGCATCTGTGATAGAGTTGTGTGAGTATTACTTAGAGTGGTCTGCCAGACCCCTGCACTACCCTGCGCTGGCTCAGCTGCTGAGTCGAGCTCCCAGCATCTGTGATAGAGCTGTGTGAGTATTACTTAGAGTGGTCTGCCAGACCCCTGCACTACCCTGCGCTGGCTCAGCTGCTGAGTCGAGCTCCCAGCATCTGTGATAGAGCTGTGTGAGTATTACTTAGAGTGGTCTGCCAGACCCCTGCACTATTTTGCGCTGGCTCAGCTGCTGAGTCGAGCTCCCAGCATCTGTGATAGAACTGTGTGAGTATTACTTAGAGTGGTCTGCCAGACCCCTGCACTACCCTGCGCTGGCTCAGCTGCTGAGTCGAGCTCGCAGCATCTGTGATAGAGTTGTGTGAGTATTACTTAGAGTGGTCTGCCAGACCCCTGCACTACCCTGCGCTGGCTCAGCTGCTGAGTCGAGCTCCCAGCATCTGTGATAGAGCTGTGTGAGTATTACTTAGAGTGGTCTGCCAGACCCCTGCACTATTATGTTGTCTCATATATTGAGTCGAGCATCCTGCATGTGAAAGAAATTATGTATATGTAGACAGCTTTTCTGCTGTCGAAAAGACACTTCAAAGTATAGATTCAGATCTATATCATAAGAAAACTCTGCGCCGGTTCGAAACTCTTGCACAATATGATTTCTACACCTAACCCAAGAATATGATTATGTAGCTAGTAAAATATTGATAAAGAACAATGAGCCTGCACACTTTTCATGAGTCTATCACACTCGACGACAAATTCTACGTCCAGTCAAAATAAGACTAAAGTCCCGTTCTGGAGAACGGGACCAACCATAACCATATTTAATCCGTTTTATTTGCTCCAGATCCAAACTTCAGTGTCGTTTCGACTTAACCATATCTTATTTTCCAGCAAACACATAATGGACGCCCTCCCGTACATCGCTTCAACAGGCTCCGTGGAACTGATCAAGGACATGCTCATTCGGGACTCTGTGAATAAAGAGATACGACACGAGTGGCTCATGTCTATGGCTATGATACCTAGGTAAGAGGGAGATAGATGTATGTTTCATTATTACGCTTTTGTATGGCTTTGTCTTTTAATACTTGGGTAAGAGGGTGACAGATATGTTTCACTATTACGCCTTTGTATGGTTTTAGTATGTTTTTTATTATACAAAATACTCATTTTAGATACAGTTTGCCTGATGTGCCTATCTCTATCTATCTATCTCATAAGACTGATTATAATATTTGATAATGAATAATTATTCAAAATTCCTTTATTGATCCATTCAAGGTGTGCGTACATTTTTATTTGTATTACTACAATTTGTGTTGTACGCTGAGGTTTTCTGTACATCATACTAGATATCTTTCGACTCTGTATTACGATGTACAGTTTTTCAGATGTATTCATTTCGGCATCGTTTCGTATTAAAATTTTAATCCATAAGTTGTGTTTTTTATCTTTTTTTTTATTTATTCCAGACCTAAGCTAGCCATGTTGGACAGTATGCTGGAGCTACTGAGAAGCCAAAAGTCTGACAAAGTGATCAGTTTCACCGTCTCTTCTATGGTACACTCTTATTGCAGACATAGTGGGAAATCATGTAAGTATTGCAATAATTGATAAAAAAAATAGAAGAATTACTCAGGTACATATAAATTACTTGTTAAGTAATTTATAACAAAATTACGAGTTACTAATGTAAATGCAAGTACAAACTAATGAAAAATTGCTAAAAAGATGCTCAAAATCGGTTTCAACAGGTTTCAAAAGAGTCTTTTAAAATTACTTTAGTGGTTTGCTTCATGCAAACCATTATGTATTCTATGGAAAATTTACTTAAATTATAGGTCCCGGCTGTTTGTCTAGTACGTCAGTCGTCAAGCCATGTCAGAGGCCCTTACGGCGGTTTGAAAACTCTCGACACCAAAGTTGGCCACTCTCATTCGATAGAAAGAAGAAGAAGAAAATTTACTTGCAATTAAAATCTTTGCATTTCTTTCAGTAAGAGAGTGCTGTGAAGAAGAAACTCCGCGGAAAATTCTAGAAGAGTTCCAAGAAATTGTAACGACTATCTCGCAGAAGGGGGTCATCAAAACTAGAGAGGACAGAGAACATGTAAGTTTATATATTAGGAATGCCAGCGCCGCGTGATAGTTCAATCTATATATAGATAATCTGGTACAATACTAAAAAGGCTTCAAGCCTCAACCTGGTTTCTTAAACGTGACTTTTGTAAAGACCGACGAGAAGCTATATTGTGCGATGGAATGATTTCGGCCGCCATTTATAAAACTCATCTTTAAAGAACATGGTTTTTCTCGTCTAAAAAAAATGCCTCCCTCGCGGCGCGTTTATTATCACTTCAATTTCAAATTATCTTTATTTCATTAATAACATTTACTAAGTAACTAAGCTAGTGCACTCCTCCTTATCACTGAGAGTCGTGATTTCCCCTCGGATTTTACTCATTCCGAAAGTATTCTTGGTAGATACATCGTGGTGGGTGCCCAGATCCTTGCAACATGTTGTCGGCTTTTGTGGTCCTCCAACAAGTCGGCTTCCTCCCATTGTTTTCCTTCACCACTAAGCGAGTACTACCACAAACCCAGGCTCCCTAAAAAAATATGAAACTGTTTTGTTCCAGATAATGATAGCGATCAAAGCCCTCGGCAACATCGGTGGTTTCAAGGAGCAGTTCTCAGACGTACTCCTGAATATTATCGGAGACGGTATGGTGCCTGTTTCTGTGCGACTGACTGCTATCGACGCGTTTAGAAGGACACCGTGTCAGGATACTCGGTAATGTATCTGTAATTAGTTCGATAGCACCGTACAATAATGGCGACTATTGAAAATAGAAGAGGGAGATGGTTGGCCACGTTATACGACATGACGAATTTATGAAAAACATCATGGAAGGAAAATTGGAAGCCCGTAGAGGAAGAGGAAGGCCGAGAAGGTCATACATGGACCAAGTAAAAGAAAAGGCGGGTGTCATGTCGTATAAGGAGGTCAGGGAATTGGCAGAAGATCGGGAAGGATAACGCCTCCACAGACAAGGGCCTTGCCCTTAAATTTGTGATGAAGATGAACAGGTTCAATTAATTAGGTCAATCTGCAGATTAAATTCAATCAAAAATATACGCGAAAGTTGATTAAAATTCAACTTCATATAATGGAAGAACTTCTAAACTAGAGATTACGGGTTCGATTCTCGCATAGTCATGCATTTTCAATTTTGTAATTACTTGTGTTGAGTATGGTCGTTTCTATGTATAATAAGTATGTATTTACAAAAGAAAATAAAAAAGTATATACTTCATCCGTTATGATATGCTGGTGCATATTTGAAGTCAGAAAATAAAGGCAATTGTATTTTATTTTTATTTTATTTATTATATGCTGGTGGGTACTGGCCCTTGATATAAGCGTTTGCTTAATATGGGGGCTAGATGGCGCTGTGTGATATGTCCTGAAATATTTATTTGTAATTTCACCTCTATATATGTAGAAATAAAGTCTAATTTAGGTACTCTGTTCCAGTGAATACTTCCTAGAGACATACCGCGCGGACCTGGTGGACATAGAAGTGCGTATCGCGTCCTACCTTCAAGTGATGCGCTGCCCCGACTTGAAGACCATACGACAGATATTCCACTCGCTGAGACATGAGACTGTCAATCAAGGTACCTACCTGAATATTTCTTATAGGAATAAAAGTGTATTTATCTGATAAGTGAGAGCCGGTTGTGTAAGCTTCTGCTTTACTTTCTGACGATTCTTTACTCGTTGTTTTTCTACCATTTCATTGCTCTTCCTACTAGGTACTTTATTCCAGCCATAGACAAAATAAACCGGAAATTTCTAACTATTGCCTGTGCTATCGGCCATGTAACCAATAAGTGAGGGTGGCTTAGCGGTTCCAGTGTCTGCTTTTCATTCAGACGCACCCTAGTTTGAATCCGGCCCTACATCAATGACTTGTATTTTCAACTTATATGTGGATTTGCACTCGCTGAACGGTGAAAGAAAACATCGTGAGGAAACCAATATGTTTAAAGACAACAAAATCAATGAACATGTATACTCCGTGGAAGGATCTGGGCGCCCACCGCGATGTGCTTGATTCAAGAAAAAAGAGAAAAACTTTCCCGCAAGCCAAAAATATATATATATATTCGCAATGATTCACCAGGCTTTTAACAACTAAACAAACAATAACCAACCATATTTCAACTGGATACGTTCTATTTTCCAGCGGCAACATTCGTATGGAGTCACCTCAAAAACCTGGGCGAGTCCTCCCTTCCCTCCCGAGTAGAGATCCAAGGTCTCCTCTCTGGCAACACCATGCCTAACTTGGAGGACAGTCCAGACTTCAGAATGTTCTCCAGAAACTACGAACAGGGCTTGTTCTTTGATCAGTATAATGCTGGTAAGTTGATAAAATTGTTATTTTATCCACAAGTTTATTTGGTATCCTTATTTGTTTCAATGATTTTCCTTAAATTTTTTGGTAACAAACTCTCAGCTTTTAAACTTCGCGTAAAGATAAAATATAAGTAAGTATATGGTAATGTAACGTCAAAACAGTTGATCCTATTTTTTTTTCACATAATCTATTAGGCTGGCATAACATAGAAACCAGTGCTGCGAATATTATTATTTATTCGCTAACACGTTTTGGTATACCAGAAGAAAGACCCAGCAATAGAAGAAAATGGCAACTGATGAGTTTCTTGGCAAAGCAGTAGGAAGAAAGTAGCTGAAAGTGATGATGATGTTATATTTCTTGAAAGGATTTTTATGCAAATGTATCTTATAATGTTATAATATTTTTCTCAGGTGGCAACTACGAAGCGAACGTAGTATTCTCTCCCGACTCATATATACCGAGATCTTTGTCTCTCAACTTGACTGTCGATATGTTTGGCGAGTCCATCAATATATTTGAAGTAAGTTTCTTGTTGTTTATAATGAATTTATCATTATTTTAAATCAAAATACATTATTGTAAAGCTATGTCATCTATCACCTAATTTTAAGAAAAATAAACATTCAGTTACCAAGAGTTTTAAAGCCATGTCAGAGGCCCTAAGGGTGGCTTGAAAACTCCACCACCAGAGTTGGCGACTCTCATTGGATAAGAAGACCACTAGTTAAGGCTACAATTTCGTTTGTGTGTAACATACCCAAACGGCCTAACCCATGGCCTAATTTCCTCTTTATAATGTTGTGAACTATCGCTCCATTAAATTGAAAAACAAGATGAAATGAACCAACAAATTAACATCTTCATTTGGGCATGATCTTGTAGCATGAAGCCTGTATTAAAATCCAAATTTACAATTTCCCAGATGAAAGCCCGAGCTGAAGGTTTCGAACGGTACTTCGAAAGTTTCTTCGGCATCAACGCACCTCTTAACAAGAACAAAATCGTGGATAAAATCAACAACATACGAGTATTCCGGTCTACAAACGAAGCGGACGATGTGCAAGCGAAAATCGACGATCTCAACTACAAGAACGAAGCTCTTAAGCACCGCTTTCCCATGGCAGAGTTGGGGATAAAAGTCTTCGGGAATGAGATTTCCTTTTGGAATGCGGAAGGTGATGAAGAGATTTTCAAAGCGTTGCAACGACTCAATCCACAGATGAGGGTTTTGGAAATCTTGTCTGGCAAGGTAAGTTATATTATACATGTAACTTTGTAACTTATTAAACACATCTATTTTTGTTCTGTAGGCTAACAAACATACAGATGTATGTTTGTCGGTGGCGTCATAGCTTTCAACCTTATGAGCCGACAAAGTTATTCTTGGAAGAGTGTTCTTAGCCATAATTCAATCAAACCATCTTTACTTCTGTTAATCCTGGCTGTTAGCCACAGTACAACAGTCGTCATAGGTTCTAAGTGGCTTAAAAAACTGGACACCAGAGTGTAGGCCTCTCCTATTCAACAAGAAAAAGTATTTCACAAAGTAAATATATTTAATTTAATATTTGTCTTTCAGGAAATCTCCTACAACAAAGCGTCTCTATTCCTTGACACGACTTTCTCGATCCCAACTGGTTGTGGTCTCCCAATGAACATGAATCTCATGGGGACCAGCTATGTGAACACCAAGATGTCTGGTACTGTGGTAGACAAGTTTACCCAGAGCGGGAATTTGGACTTTGAAGGGAAACTACGGCCTAGGTAAGATTCAATATGTTATCTAAATGGTTTTCACTCACGTGTAATTCGCGTATGTTGTTTATGCGTTTCGGATGTAATGACATCCATCTTCAGAACGCACGTTCTGAAGATGTACAAGTGAGTGAAAACCGTTTAGTTAACATATTGATAAAATGTGTCACGAAAGTTTTAATTTTGTAATTTGTTTTGTTTTTCATTTACTTATCACTAGCTACTTTGCATTCCAGCGTGGCAGTGAACATAGCGGCGACTATGAGCGTGTCCGCGGACGGGCTCAGCTCAAGCGGCGTGCGCGTCAACTGGCGGCTGTACACCGCCACCGGCGTGGAGGCGAGGCTGGCGGTGCGCGGCGCCGCGCTCGTGCGCCTTGACCTCGAGCTGCCCGATGATAAGCAGGAGATATTCGCTGCCAAGTGAGCAGATTGTCTAGTGACGTCATGACTTATAGTGACTTAATCACTTATAGTGACGCCATGACTTAAGTGACGTCATGACTTATAGTGACTTGATCACTGTAGACACTCTAGCAACAGCTTAATAGACTTATCAAAATAACGGCGCATTGGGCCTTAAACTATGTTAATCTTGAATAAGACATAGTCCAGCTCGTAACACATAGTCTACTTAGTCAGCATACCAAATTCTATCTAAATCAGCCCAGCCATTAAAGTATGAAAGAGCCATAAAATCTGTCAACTGGCGGCTGTACACCGCCACCGGCGTGGAGGCCAGGCTGGCGGTGCGCAGCGCTGCGCTGGTGCGCCTCGACCTCGAGCTGCTCGATGATAAGCAGGAGATATTCGCTGCCAAGTGAAGAGGTTTTCACTCACTTTCGTCAGTTATAGTGACTGTTACTTAATCACTATTGTCACCTATAAAGACTTCTCAAAATAATGTCGCTTGATGTTAATCCTGAATAAAAAATAACCTAGCTCTTCATCCATAGTCTGTTCAGCCTCTATACCAAATTCGATCCAAAATGGTTCAGTTAAAGAATAAGAAAACAGTGAACAAGTGATCATGTAAAGAAGTTTTTTTTCCTCGTTCCAATTTTGTCTTTCTCTGTAGCACAGTGGTTGCCCGCTTGCTTCGAATGCTGGAGGTTGCGTTTGTTAAAATCTGTTTGAATACAAATAATGTATGCTACTCAAGTTCTCATGCTTCAGAGGGCAATATAAACCGTTGGTCTGCGTCATGGTATTAGAGTAAATTTCGTTTAATATTTACTGGTGGTGGCCAGCCTGCCATTTCCCACCTACGAATAAAAAAGTCTGTGTCAAAAGCAAACCTAATTTCCAAAATTAAAATCCATTGAAAATCTTACTGTGTTAATTTCCAGGTCAGAACTGATAGTTCTTCACGGCGAGAAAGAGCACCAGCAACAAGGGCTGAACCAGAACAGAATTGAACGCAACACTTGCAGCTGGACCACTTTCGATAAGGCTATCGGGATCAAAGTGTGTGCTTCTTATGAGGTAAAATTTACCAAATATAAGAAGAGTTTTTTGATATCAATTAAATTTTTATAGACCTTCATTTTGTGATTAATGAAACCCATTTTTAAGGGATTCGGTTTTGTACTTCACCATAGATATAATGTAATTACCAATTTTTGTAACATTTAGTTCTTAAGTTGGAATTTCAATGTATTAATAAATTATTATCTATTTATCATAGTTTGCCTGATGCTAGCAACAACTATGGCCTAAAATGGTGTCCATATTAAGAATTTAAAGCATATAATATACGTACATGTTGATTATGTGATAGCTACTTTTCTCTCTTGAGTCGTATTACTTCATGACTGAGGGTCGTGACTCCCCCGCAGAAATTAATTCGTTAGGAGAGTTTTCTTGGGCAGATGATACATCGTTGTGGGCGCCCAGGTCCTTCAACGACCTACTTCTAAAGGCCATAATAGTTAGGTTCTGCTAGTTAGGCAAGGTTACGATTTTTTTCAAGTATTGTACAGGCTTTTATCATTCAATTAAATTATAATAAAACTGTCTTACACACATGTAGAAAACACGTATCTTTAGTTTTATTTCCATAGTTTACCACTTTTTATTTCCGCAGTTCCCGAACATGACAAACCTCCGCAACGCCCCCTACTTCCTGATGAGTGGTCCTGCCAAGTACATCCTATCTCTGGAAAAGGCGGACCCGTCTGCCAACACATACACCTTCCAGTACCGCTGGGAGAAGAACGACTCGACCAGCCTTATTGGCTTCTCTTTCGATACGCCTAATAGTAATGTGAGTATTTTTGTCGTATCAAATAAATGTGTAGAAAATATAGAAATAGAAAAACATTTATTGAGACCAATTTACCAAACATACACACACACATACAATAAATAAATAAATAAATAAATATATAATTCTGCCCCAACACAGCCCCAATTCAGCATAATGCTGATTACTGGAAGCAATCAGCTGGTCTTCCGTTGGGGCTGACTGTGACTTCACGTACGAGACAATGATTTAGTTTTTAAAAAAGAAAATGTTAGAACAAAAAAAAATACAAAATATATACAAGAAACATAAACCTTAAATATGGTAAGTAGATACTTATACACTAACATTTATAAGAATGCACTTAGCCAATCTATGATTACAATTAGTAGTAGAAGTGTAGTTACTAAAGTAAGTCATTTCGTATGAGAGTGGCCAACTTTGGTGTCAGAGCTTTCAAACCACCCTAAGAACCTTTGACATGTCTACAACGTACCATGGCGAACAATTTATCGTGTCATCCGACTCAAGGAAGCGCGCAAAATAGAATGTCACATTTCAGTCACCCATCCAAGGACCGACCGTATCGACAGTTGCTTAATCGCATGCGATTGCCTCCACTGGCTGAGGTACGGGCGTTACGGTCACTGAGACACAAATAAACTCTCATCTTTTATTAAATCCGAAATAAGTTGATTAAGGAAACTTTATCTCCCAGAAGTACAATATTAGTATCAAAATGAATATGTTTACTATTTCGGGAAAAACGCACATTCAACGCGCTCCTAAGTCTATCGAACACATCTTCAGACGCATCAGTGACGTTCCAATCATCAAAAAGCACTATCAAAGCCAAGGCGAAGTACCAAAACCAACCTTATGACAAGTCACTAGAGGCCAGTTTAGATGTGGACGGGAACAAACAGTTTGACAGCGTGATGTCTGTGAAGAGACATGATATAAGGAACGGGTTTGTATGGATACCGCACGCGTACTGGGTCGTCGATAATGATAGAGTTGCTGAATTGTCTGGTAAGTTGCTTTGTTATTAGACGATTTAAGACTTCCCCTCGTTTGTAACGTTATAATGTCATTTAGAATGTCGTTTTTCTTTGATATAATGCATGACTTATTGGACTATAAATTAAATCAAACAAAAGAAAGACGAAAAAGGTCTAGCAATATCCTATGCTACGGTAAATGTAAATCAAAAACTGGCCACGAAAGTTTTTGAGCTTCCCTATGACAAACCCTGTGAATTATTTTTGTTTCATATTCACAATTGTTACCAATATTACCTACCATTTATGTCAAAAATACAAAAGTGCAAAACATACAATTACACAATCAAAATAGGATATATTGATGTTACACAAGTCAGTAAAAACAAATTCAAATTTTTCAAAGGTGTCGTCAAAGTAAAATCCAAAGGCGGCATCACACAGTGCGACATCCAGGCAGACTTCCAAACAAAGCAGCTAGCCAGCCACCTCCTAGGCTTCTACACAATCAACGGACCGACGCACGGAATGAAGCTTCAACTAGACTATCAGTTCTATAAAAACCCGAAACAGACTATCAAAATGGAGGGACTTTACAGTGAAAAGTCTTCCGGCTACAGACACGATCTGTATGGAGAACTAGCTATGCAGTTCACGGCGTACAACATGTACGACTTCTATGCTGTTTTGAAAAATATTGTAAGTAGATATACTCGTATATTTTATACTTGAAGACGCTTGACTACAACTCGCCTGATGCCAGCCAAATATAATATAATATAATATAATACATCAATATATTAACTAAACGGTTTTCACTCACGCTTAACATCGCCTCGCCTCCACCCCCACCACCCCAGGCCCCCGCGCCCGTGTCCCGGCGGGCCGCTCGCGCGGCGGCGCGCAGTCTGCGTGCTGCCGCGGTCCCAGAACATACGTTCTGAAGATGGATGTCATAACATCCGAAACGCGTAAACAACTTACGCGATTTACACGTGAGTGAAAACCGTTTAGTTAATATATTGATAAAATGTCTCACGAAAGTTTTAATATTAAAATATAAAACATGTGTAAATTTAGTTATTTAGTACATTTCCTCAAAGTCTTGTATCATAAAGACGAAAATTTTAGGTATGTAAATAAATATATCTGTTCTCTTTTAGTGCTTAAAAAGAAGAGTAGTTTTGAATTTAGTTTGGTATGGACGTTAAATGAACCTCACATTGGACTTACACAGCCTTTGTGATAAATAAATAATCTATATACTTAGTGCTACTATTGCTAACAGATATAATGAACTGTAGCTCTTATGCCAGCCAACCAACCAACACATTCACTTTTATCTGATTTTGCATTTTTGTTTATACACCCAGTTCGAAAAACCAATGTCCTCCGTAACACAGGCGCGCCTAGTGCAGAAAATATGGTCCAAATATCCTAATCTATTTTCCCCTTTTTTTCAGAAAACCCAAAGTCACATGGACATAAGTTTCAACGTGAGCAACTCTCGTGAGACCAAACTGGATCCAACGTTCTCTTACACATTCGTTCGCTTCGACAAACTGAACGGTGTGAAGCTAAACACACGTCTAGCGATACGGCCCAAACTTGTCGATATGAGCTTCGAATTTGAAGGGGTAAGTGGCAAAATACATTATACCTATGGTCTTATAACTTTTGCATTACATATTTTGAGAGCTCTACCAGGTAGGCAGACCCCCAGCCAGATAGATCATATATTTTGCACATATATTTCTTGAAACCCCTAAAAAATACTTAAACGTTTTCCCGTAAATCGCTTGCGAATGAGCCGGCACCAGCATGCATGTCATGAAGCTTGCTAATATAAACAATACTAGTATAAGTATAAAGTAATATAATATAAGAAATATTAGTATTATTTTTAGCATTATACGGATGTGTTTGGTTTTTTATAACAAATCGGTTTTGGTATGTTTTTTTATTTGGTGTTTGGTTTATTTCAAAAAAAGTTACTCAATATTTTTCCAAGACCACAATAATATATTTTTCCCCACAGATCGGTGCCAAGTACACAGCATTAGCGCTGCTTAACTTCAACCCGAAGTCGCGCCCCACCATGATATCTGGCTCGCTGTTCTACCCGAGTGGCTCCCAACTGTATATAGACTCGGAGTTGAATATGACTTTGCCTACCCTACACCCGCTCACTATCAGGGCGAAGGTGCATGAGAAGCAACAGAATGAGTTCCAAGTAAGTTACCATAAGATTGCAGATACGAGTATATAAATATTTCCGAATAATCAATGTAAAGGAGGAAGAACCATGTCTACTGCGACACAGGGAATCCTAAAGCAGTAGACAGGAACCCAAATAGAACGTTTCTAAAGTGGAAACCTTTCTGTTTATAAACCATATTCTAATCCAGATAATATGATACTATCATAATTGATATCCCTAAATTACAGTGGATGCAAATAAATTTATCATAAAAAAAACATATAACTTATGTACGATTAGTGCAAACCCTGAGCTCCGCGCTAAGTCCCATTGAGGGACTGTGTGACGATCATTTAGTGCCTGATTTGACTGCCGGTTGCAATACTAATTTTGACAGATGTCAGATCCTTACTTCCTTCTTCCTACATTCATCACTCTCCAACTAATCTACTTACATTCCGCAGGTGAACGCCTTCGGAGTATGGTTCACAGGAACCGACTTCAACATAGACGCGTTATACCAGGACCTGTCTAAGACCAACCTGGCCTCCCACCACCTCAAGGTTCTCATCAACAGCAGTCAGTTCAAGAACATAGCGCTGGACGGACGCTTCACGCAGGATAATAGACAGATCACATTCATTGGAGAGGTATTTGTGATTAGAGGATTGGTTCATATCAAAGAGATATTCGATACATATTCAATAACTTCAAATTCAATTCAAATTATTTATTTAACTAAATAACTTATGAACTATTACATGTTCACTGCACTCCATACTAGGATAACCTGTGGTGTGAAGTGCAGGCTCTTCCTTAAATTAAGTGAAATGATACAATCAAAGCTTACATACTAGTCAATTATAAAATTAGCTGACGCCTGGTAACAGATGAGATGAACTTGCAATCGTGTGGAGCAAACACGCCGCGTCCTGCACTAGGTCGAACCTGTGTCGCAGGACACGGTCGTGCTGATCCACACATGCTATATCCAAGGTGCAAGGAAAGCAATGAGGTTACTAGGCACCACCCAATAGTGGCTACTTATGTACATTGTGTATAAAAAAGTAAACAAATACCTAATATGTAAATGAGTCATAAAACTTTATTTGTTGTTTTAATATGTAAATGAGTCATAAAACTTTATTTGTTGTTTTTATTTATACATACTATTATTGGGCTCTAGAGACCAGTGACCTGTTCTGGAATCTGCATCGTTGGTGTGAGGTATTATTATCAGTCAAAAAAAAGTGTATCTTATAAATAAAAACAACAAATATTAGTATAGTTTTATGACTCATTTACATACTAGGTATTTGTTTACTTTTTATACACAATGTACATAAGTAGCCACTATTGAGAGCAGATTCCAGAACAGGTCACTGGGCTCTAGAGACCAGTGACCTGTTCTGGAATCTGCTCTGCTCTGGAATCGCTCTAGAGCGACAATCAGTTAGTATTTATCCCATCAAAGCAACTGATTAGCACAGTCATTGGTGATTTTTAATAATTTTCAACCAATCATAGGGCGGATAAGTCAATTTTATGAAAGAAATTAAACAGATTGTCGTTCTAGAGTTCGGAGGTGGGTGGTGTATTTGTGATTTATATGCACGCGAAAGCAAAATAAATTACTTGTTAAACATATATGGTCTTCATGAAAATGTTTCTTAGATATGAACCTAACCTTTCTATTTACGTTCTGAAAGGTTTTTATTTGCGTTGCTCTTTTATAAGATTTATTGTATGATAGACTAGACCTAAACTTTCTTCGGATTAAGGTACTTTATATTCTAATGTTTGAGCTGGCATGCAATGCTGTATCATCAAAGCCTATCATCGCTTTGCTATCAGACGGGACGCGCAAAATTTTGCAACACAGTTTCTAAATTTTTAGATTGGAAAGTAATATAAAGATTTACCAAAATACTAAACAATCGCAAGTTAGACTATAACGGAAATGTTTAGTGCTAAGGCCAAAATCAGTTGCGATATTTGTTGCTGCAATGCATATTTCTGGATTGGCGGATTTTTCTATGTAAAATGTTTTTTTTTTTAACTTGAACGGGTTTGCACTTGGCCATAGTTCGCCTGATAGCAAGCAAAGTTACAAGCGGGAAATCGCGTGAAAATCAAGATGTACCTACTGCATCTTGGTAAACGGCATTCACCTAGGTCCTTCCAAATCTTCTTATTTGAACAAAAATGGCCATAACACACATATAATTGTTTCAGGGAGAATACAACGAAGACAAATACCGTACGTTAATCCGCTACGTGTTGCTATCTGAACAGAACTTCACAACGTACGCCGAGATCGACATGAGTGGGAAAGCATACAGTATCAGCCTGAATGCAGACCTCAATAATAATACCAACCTCAATGTAGAAATACATTTGGATCAGTGAGTATATGCATAGTATAGATTTGTTCTGGGCTTCTTGTAACTAACACCCAACTTACAAGAGAGGTTTTAAAAAATCAAAACTAACAACTGCTGTTGTGCGATTTTTAGAGGTTTCGAAATGTATGTTACTATAAAAGTTCCAACAAAATTGGTCACCTTAAATTTATTCAATTGATTGGACACTTGAAATGAGTTCATATCCGTTGCAAAGTGTTTGGGCACCCTATGTAAATCTTCTAGTTTTAACTCCATAACAACAATTAGAATCTCTTTATTTTACTTTTGCTTTTATTGCCTTTGCCTGCGGTTTCGCACGCGTTGTTTTACGTATAAACCTATCTCTCTAATCACTATCTATATGTATAAATAATAGAATAGAATAGAATATATCTTTAATGTACACCATAAAACATAGAAATAACAAAACAGGAAATAAACTTAAATATATTAAAGTGATGCACATTGGGCGGCCTTATCGCCTTAGGCGATTTCTTCCAGGCAACCTTTTGGATGGACATTACTAAGAATTATAAACAGGCGGTGTACTAAAAAATATAATTAGATACAAACATTAGTTAAAAGACCAAAACATACTCATAATATACATAAATAAATACAATACATACATATTTCATACATATTACACAAAACATTTAGGAAATAAGCTACTATTTTTATATAAGTAAACTACATAAATTAATGCTATAACAATGACAAATAATGGTGATACACTAACTTTTGGAATATACTCAGCGACTTGGCCTGCCTGATGGGCAGGGGCAACGTGTTCCACAAGAGGATGGCTTGAATAATATTGCTTATATCACTTTGTAACGTTAATAGCATTGCTGCAAATTGTAATTATAGTTATTTTTATTCTATTTTTACGTCTAAGTTTTGAATGTACATTAGGACAAGCACTTTACTACATTTGTAATAACAACACTGGAATCCTTTTACTCTGGGAGGCACTGATGCCTAAGATACAGTTTTATTACTAGTTTAGGCATCAGTTGTCCAAACCTACATTGAATTTTGATTTTAGACAACATATCCATAACCCATGTAAAATCTGCTGAACTAATTGTAATAAAACTAACACTATCTACTAGCATATGCTACTTTAATCATTCATTATAAAAATATGTATGTTACTATAGTTTCGGAGAAATCCGTAGTTATTTTTATGGATTATTTGTCGGACAATGAAGAAATTTTATTATTATTTTATTATTATATCTATTAAAAACCGCATCAAAATCCGTTGTATAGTTTTAATGAAGATACAAACAAACATAGGGACAGACGTGGGAAGCGGCTTTGCTTTACACTATGTAGTTATTTAGAGTTTGGATGCTTAAATTAAACAACCAACAAGTTTAATAAGGTTGCCATCTATATTTCAGATTGCGCGACGTCCACATATCCTACCACCGCTGGCTGAGCGCACAACAGAAGCGTTTAAGCGCAGTCTTCAACTGGGACGCTAACAGAGACCCGTCTCAGAAGGTCAGCGTAGATATCCAGATGGATAACAAAGGAACTTGGCATCACGCGGGACATGTCACCTTGTACTATCCGGGAAGAATGATCAACGGAGAATTTGAGTTCTTATGGAAGAGTGAGTAAAGTTCAAAATAGCTTAGCAAACTTACGTAGGTCCAAAAAGAACCTGGGATCGCGCGGGACATGTCACTTTGTACTATCCAGGAAGAATGATCAACGGGGGATTCGAGTTCTTATGGAAGAGTGAGTAAAGTTCAAAATAGCTTAGCAAACTTACGTAGGTCCAAAAGATCAGCGTGGATATCTAGCATAGCAGGATATCTGGCATCGCGCGGGACATGTCTCATTGTACTATCCGGGAAGGATGATCAATGGAGAATTCGAGTTCTTAAAGAGTAAGTAAAGTTGAAAATAGCTTAGCAATAACAACCTACACCGATCCCCTTCGTAAGAAACCAATCCTTTAAAAATATTTTTGTTAGGCACTAGTTACTCTCTCTTTTTAAGTACTATTTCCTCATGAGTGAGGGTCGTGACTCCCCCGTAGAATTTATCCGTTAAGGTAGTTCTTTTGAGCGTGGTTCAGATATATAGATACCTTACACAGAAAACTGACCTCGGATCATGTGGTCCTCAAACATGTCGGTTTCCATGTACTAATCAGGAAGAATGATCTATGGAGAATTTGAGTTCTTATGGACGAGTAAATAAAGTTTTAAATGGATAATCAACGTGTATAGCAATCATATTTTAAAACCATAACAGAGTCAGATCAGATTGCACTAGGTTACACACACACACATTACATTGGGCTTATTTGTATAAATATTTAATCATAACTACGTAGGTCAAAGTCCCTTTAATGACTGCTTACATAAATTGTCTCCATCCCAAAAAACACGTAGTAATAGCTCTCTGCTGGTGGCAACGGAACTCTGGTACATATGGACCATCTAATGTATTTTCTTTATCGAAAACTATTTTTAAATACATTTCCGCTGTTTAATGATGATTGTTTCTTTTTTATTTTTCTAATACATATTTGTTTACAGACTGGTTCTGCGAATGGATGGTCCAGATGGGTTGGTCGCACGAGTCCAACATACTGTGGAAAGTGAAGATGTACTCGGAAGCTAAGAATGAAACGATATACGCTCTACTCTCCAAACTAGACACTCCCTTCGCTCATTTGAAGGACACTAGCTTTAATGTTATGTGAGTTTTTAAAAATTCCTTATTTTCTGGTGGTAAATGTTGAAACAGATGTTAATATTGGTTGCTAGAGTAGTCGCAAAGCGTAGTTGACAATACTTATAGCTAATTGTTTCAGTATCAATAGTAAACTATTTTGTATCGTAGAAATATTGAGAATGTATCTTATTTAGGTAGTTATAATGATGCAATTCTTTCACTGCAAGAATATTCTTGCGTACCCAGCAATTATACTGCGTTAACCAAACCAAAAGGGCAGTTTACTAGAGTATTTATATTACAAAAATGACGAATCTACCTAGTTGCCAGACAATAAATAAATCATTCATTCTTTCTTTTTTATTCAACAGTTATTGTTAGTTTTGATAGTTTAACGTAATTAGTTGTAATTTTCTAGTAAGTGTATATATATGCGTGAAATATTTTTTTTAATCATTATTTATTTCCAGGTGGCGTTACCACGATAACTTGCAAGCTCTGAACGGCAGCATGAACTGGCAAAAAGACTATCTTGCTTTTTCCCTCCTAGCTGACTATCTGTTCCAACCGAACGAGTTCTACGGAGAGATCAGTGCATTAGTCAACTCTACCATACCTACCCTGCCGCGAGCAGCCGCTGTGGCCAAACATAGGTCGTCGTGGAAGAAGAGTGCTGATACGTTGCTGAAATTCCAGGTGAGGAATCCATGTTTTACTTAGAAAATATTGTGTAAACATCTCTCTCTCTCACACACACACTCTGTATTTCTATCTCTCTCACATACATACATACACACACACACACACACACACACACAGAATGAATTCTACGGAGAAATAAGCGCATTAGTCAACTTTACCATACCTACGTTGCCGAGAGCAGCCGCTGTTCCAGTCTCTCTCTCTCTCTCTCTCTCTCTCTCTCTCTCTCCTCTCTCTATCTCTCTCTCTCCTCTCTCTATTTCTTTCTCATTGAATTAATTCTACGGAGAAATCAGTGCATTACGTCCGGCCTTTTTTACAAATAATACACCAGATCAGAAACAGCTATTATTAAACCTACTGTTATAACTTTATCGCAATAAAATGTTCTGATTTATATTGTGGTTTCGACCTTTTTGCAGTACAACGATGACGGTCTCCTCATGATTAACTCTTCGTGGTATCTGGACAAAGGACAGAATGAAAATAACATCACGGGGCGAGTCACGCTCGTCACTCCTTTCAAGGTAAGTAATCAATTCAAATTCAAAATCAAATTTCATTTATTGCATCACAAGAAATGTAACAAAGTACTTTGCCAAATATAACTTAATTCTAACTAAATTTACGTAATAAATGAAGCCATGTATATTTAAGGACATAATTTGATTATTATATTTTTTTTCTAAAGTTTGTAGTGAATCCGTGATTCGTGAATTTATTCAAAACATTAAATATGATATTTAAGTTCTAAATATATGATAATTGCTTAAACAGCTGCTAAATCTATCAATTTTTATTCTTATATCTCTTTGACAAAACTGACCACGAATGAAATAGAAAAAATAGTTAGGTAACTGTCTGATTCACTTAAATTTAGTTTTTTAAATATTATGTATTGTTCTCTCTCATTTTTTTTCCTTTTTCTGGCTTTTTGCTATCTGTATAAACACTGTTAGTTATTACAAGCTATTTTTAAATATTTCAGGGTTACACCAAAGGATATCTGCGTACAGAATTTGTTTTGGGCAACAAAAAGGACGTAAAGGGCATCACATATTTGGACTTAGAGGATAAGATTCTGAAGATTTATGTCAATGGTAAGTAAATCACTGTTTATTTTTTAAATAAGCAGTTTAATATCCTGATAGGATTCTTCGGGAGAGACACCGACCCGGGGATACGACTCAGAGGAGATTGAAATAAAATGGGTTTGGAAGTATTCGTTCATAACATCAAATAGAATATTGAATCTATTGGACCATATCAAATTCATTCCATTTTTTGTACTGCAAGTTGACTTTTTTATATTGTTTTTATTGATAGCAAATTATAACCCGGTCACATTATCTTTGCGTTGGCGCTCTGATTTGGTCCGCTAGCATCCTAGCACCTCTAGTAGGATCTAGCAACGAAAGTGCTAACCGTACTGACGCGACGTGGCGAGCGCGGGGAGGTGAAAGCAGTCCGGGGCGGAAGGATTCCATTCCAGCCAGGTCTCGAGATAATGTGACCGGGTTGTAGTGTACTTTTAAACTACTTTATTTGTACATCCTGCCATTCGTTCCCAGGTCACATGCGTCGTATAACCAACTGCATGTTGGTGGTAAACGTGACCAGTCCTATGACTGAGTTGTCGCACACGACGGCTCGCTTCGGCTTCGTGGAGTCGGACCGACATCTCGTCGCAATGGTCATCACACCTAACACTACCACTGGTATGTTGTAACTAGATGTCGCTAGCTGCTACGCACGCTCTTTACAGGTGTAAAATTGCCAATGTCACTTAAGCGGATATATTCCACCCTCGTTTCTAGAATTATGATGACTAGACGCTTCGTTGTAAAATAAAAAAATACCATAGTTACCACAAACCATGTAACTCGCTTACGCTTATGTCGAAAAGTAACTAACTGTAAAGTACCCGCGGCCTTATTTCGATTTAGTTGTATTGCTTGTCTTATAAACCAAATCGTCAATTTATCTTTAAAAGTATTTTTAAAGATAAACTTTTAAGAGATTTTTTTAGAATTTGACGATTCTTCTATTTCTTAGAAACGCCCGTAGTTGTTAAGTAACTGTCGACGCGGTCAGGCCTTGAATGGGAGGCCAAAAAGTGGCATTCCATTTTGGGCCTTTCCGTGGGTTGGATGCCACGTTAAATTGTTGGACCCTGCTGTTAGTCATAGTGTCGTTTAGCTATAGATAGATAGATAAATAGTTTATTAAAACACCACATATAAAAAAAAACTACAAAACAAAGAGAAATTAAAGCTAGCGTCTTAATTGGCGGCCTTATCGCTAAGAGCGATCTCTTCCAGGCAACCAATCTGGTAGGTATATCAGAGGCCTTTAGGGCTCTGATACTAAAGTTGTACGAACTTACATACTAATTATCTTTTTGTGCGTTCCAGGTATCGAAACCTTCCTAAAGCTGAACACGATGCAAGATTTCCACATATTCGGTCACGTGGCTCTCCCCGTGCAGTACTTGAACCGAGCTCTGGTCACTGCTAAAAGGGCACCAGAAGAGGTAACATCAGTTCTGTATTAAAACTGTATAGATGCAAAAGGAAATTGTATAACAAGTTTATTTGTTTTATTTTTATTTTGCCCTAGCATTCTATTTTTTAGACAATTCAGTTAATAATTATTTTTGTTAAAATGTCCTCAGCCTGAGATTTTGTATTACAATAATTATAGCGTATCATACTATATATAAATGGGATAGAGAAACTGAAGATGATGATGATGATACAATATAATTATTAAAGAATAACCTTAATGGTAAAACATAACATCATACTTAACTCTTAAAAGTCCCCTAAAATTTGATTTTGACCATAACCCTTCTAAGCTACGGAAGATGAAACACCGTTATTTGTTAAGTTTCTTTGAAATTAAATTTCTAGAATTTGCCTATGTCCAAAAGTGGAGTTTAGGCTGATGATGATGACATAAGCCATATTATTATTGATGTAATTCCGAAATAAATGATTATTATTCTATTCTATGATATATTGTAACCAAATATTTCCCTTTCCAGTTGGATTTCCGCGTAGGTTGGAGCACTATGGACTTTGGTTTCACCGGAATATGGCAGTGGCAGTCTCCTATCAACTTCGTGTACCTTTACAAGTTGTTTACTCCGCTGGAAGGGTTCGAGGAAAATGGACTGGTCTTGAAGAATGTGTACGGGAATGGGTTGGATACTGAATTGTCTATACGGTTGTCTAAACATAAGGTAAGTTATAAAGTATATGCACATTTTTGTGTAATTTTAACCGATTTCTAAAAAGGAGGTTATCAAGTCTTCTGTAAGTTTTTTTTATCATTTTTTTACTTAACTAGGGTTAGGCCTGAAACAAATGTCTTTAATTTATTATACCTTTCTCGTAAAGTAATGTTAAATATTAAAATTCAAGACAAAATGTAAATGAGCGTTAGTCTTCTATGGTTATCTTAGTACATATGATATTGGTCTAAGGTTGGTTTTCTTTGCACGAATTTCCCGTAAGTGTTTACGTAAAATAATAAGATTCAAAACGAAGAATAATAAAACAGCGTAGTACCTTTCTCGATATAAGAATCACATCACCGCAACCATACTAAGCGCAAGCTCTTTTGTATGTTGCTGTATAATATTTACGGTTCTGTACCTAAATCATAAAAATAGGACCCCTCGATTACACTGTTTAACAGTAGAAAAGTTAACAGATGATATATTTTTTTTTGACTCCCATATGACCCATTACTATGCTTTGCCCATAAATTAATTATTTTTAATTATATTATGTAATCATAAAAAAAATCCCACAGTTCGGTGTAGCCATTCAACTGGTAGACAACGGTAAAGGCCTCCTCGACGTGCTCAAAGACCGCTTCCAGCACACGGCGCCGACCAATCACGACATGTTCATTGAAAACTTCGACACCAGGGCCAAAGTTGTGCTGGACACCTTGTATTATCCCACTATCACGTTCGATGCTAGGTTGATGAAGGTAAGGTATTACTTATCTAAATATATAAAACTCAAAGGTGACTGACTGACTGACTGACAGATACAGTGATCTATCAACGCACAGCCCAAACCACTGGACGGATTGGGCTGAAATTTGGAATGAAGGTAGATGTTTTGACGTAGGCATCCGTTAAGAAAGGATTTTTGGAAATGCCACTTTTAAAGAGGTGAAATAGGGTATGCGTTTTACTTCTTGATGCGAGCGAAGCCGCGAGCACCCACTAGTGTAATATATGTAGGTAAGGCTATTATTGCGCTTAACTTCGACATGTGACACAATCTACTATTAACCTATATTGTGTGTTATTCTTTTACTATGTGTACTATTGTGATTATAAATGTTAACCCTTAATAAATAAATAAATTACAAAATACTTATTTGTTAACAAAACATTTTTTTCTGCTACTGCTTTGTTGCAGCTAAAATAAGCAAAACAGGATGTCAAAACACAGGAATAGGGCCTAGTGTGATATCCAGGGTTTGCCTACAATCTAAAATACAGGGCAGGTTGAGCACTGTATTAATTAATTCATTTTTTATGATAAAGTCTGTCTGATAATGATACGACTTAATCAGCAAAACTAAGTATGTTAAATTTTTGATGCGTCCAAGTCTACTATCTGTCTGAAATATTTATTTACTATATCTTGCTATTATCAAAATGTTTATTTTAGTATTCAACTCATTACATCTAATTTTTTATCCGGTCCAAAACTGATTAATGTACTTATATTATTTTTATATTCCAGTTCGTAGGAGCTAATTCCGAAGACATTTTGGAGGCGAACGCAACATTACACCTTCCTGATGTACCGCCCATTGTATTAACTGATGTTTTCGTACTAGAGGTAAGTAAAAAACAACTGCATTACTCATTATCTTATTTTTAAGTATGACAAAAAAAAATAGATATCCGCGCTTCGGTCGCGTTGTGTCGGTATAAAAAGTAGCCTAGGTTCTCTCAATGCCCTTTACTATCATCATACTAAAAATCATGATGTTTCGTCGCACTATTGCGGCATAACAGTGGAACAAAACAAAGAACTCGCTTCATCTTTTATAGAATTGTATGTAATTGTACGAATGTGCTGAATGCAAACAAACAGCGCTGATCTTTTGGGACCGATAGGTAACGACACATACGTTTTATTGAAGTAATATTAAAATGCTAAAACTAGTGTGACAAGTGTGGTGGGTGTCTATTTTACATTCTGACGCTCCCTGGTTCGAATCCAGCCCTACACTAATAACTTGATTTCAATTTTAACTTGTTGTTGAATTATCTTGACTCCCAGCACGATGTTCTTGCCGAAGTAAACTTCTCCAATTAGAAAAATCTTCGGGGGAGTCACGACCCTCAGTAATAAGGAACAAGACGCAAAGTTTAAAGAAATAAAATAATAATCATATTTTTTCTATTGTTCCTTTAAATTTGTGCAAGTATATGTGTAAAATGTTAGGTATAATACAATTTTGATGGAGGTGTGCACTGGGCTGTACACTAGGCTTGCCTGTGTCGTACAGCCCAGAATACTTCTCCGTGGGAAAAGTAGCATTCATCATCATCATCATTAGCCTGTTATCGCCCACTGCTGAGCATAGGCCGCTCTTCTAGTACGCCACTCGGCCCGGTCCTGCGCAGATTGAATCCAGGTTCTCCCTGCGGTTATTCTAATGTCGTCAACCCACCGCATTGGTGGGCGACCTAAAATAAAGTAGCATTACAGACCGATAAATATGTGTTATTGTTTCCTTTCCCAGACATACGCAGTAATGCACAACACTCTGAACCTAGTAACTCCGTTCCCAGCCGTGAGAGAGTTGAAGTCTATATACACGGTGGACATTGCCATGGGGGAGTCGTTCAACATCACCCTGCTCGTGCTGCTCTACAATGGCACTTATTGGCATGAGGTAAGGTTCAAATTACAATGGGTATCAGGGTCTACCGTCATATCAGCCTCATTCTTAATGGTACTTCAGAACTACAGAAAATAGGACTACTTATCAATGTGAGCCTGATATTTAATTCCAGTTGGTGGACACTTTAGAACGTCAAATTTTACAATACAAAAAATACATTAATGTCAAATAAAGTTAAAATCTCACTATTTACTAGTTAGCTATGTAATAAGTGACACCTTAGGTTAGTTTTAGAGTTAAGCTGACGGTCGGCGTCGACAGTCTAAAGTACATATAAAATTCCAGGAATTATTATGACTGACGTATAACCATTGGCACGAAATGTTCATACTTTATCCATCATTACGCTGATAGTCAGCATAACTGAAACAAATTCGTCAAAGTGAATGTGAAAACAATCAAACATATTAAGATGATTACTTTGTCCATTGTCCATACTCAGTAGCGAGTCTACAATGGCTGAAGATGATGATGATTAATTATTTTTTCTTCAAGATATCATCAAAAATCTACTACGAGTACGACGTAGGTGACGATGACACCTACCAATCCTACAAGGGCAGCGTCGGTATAGCAACACCCCTGGCAGTGTTACCAGCGCTCGACGCACAGGTGTCGGCTCGCCTGGAAGATGCTCTGTGGAAAATGTCTGCCGATATCGCTATGCCGGCGTTTACTATAGCTGCTTTGGCTAGCCTCGAGGTGAGGTCAATCAACATTATAGTGTAAAGGATCAATAGATAGTTATCTTCCTGATAAATAGCTATCTTCCCCCTGAATTAAGCTAAGCTTGTATCCACTTCCCCATGTGTATAAATATTTACGACGCGTGCAGGATACCGTCATAAAGTAAATTCTCCAGATGTCTCCACCTATTGAATAAAATGCATGAAAACATTGAGAAGGGTGATGTTCATAAATAAATTTTGTCAATTAGCACATTAAGTTTAGTATTATGTCTGTCGAGGTTTGCCTGCAGTGTTGGTACTTTAATAAAATTATTGATTTATAGATTAACATTTTTTGTTGACACAATATATGAAACTAAACAGTAACAAATCAAAACTGAAACTGCCACAATCGGCTCTCACAAAAGCGATCTCTTACAGGCAACCTTTCGTTGTGAGATATAAGCCTTGTGGACAATGATAAATGTTTTTCTATATCCTTTTTTATCTTTACTCACAGTTGGATGACCCTTTCGTGGAAACGTCAGGCAGTCTGAACATGACTTCAGCATATTTAGAAGACTACTTCATCAAGATGGAGTTCAAGAAAGACTTCTCAGACGTTGAGAACTCTATCGGCGGAGGCATACAGATACAGCAAGGGGATCAGAATAATTATGTAAGTTTTATATTTCATTAATTGACCCGTAAAAAATTAAAAAATAAGCCATTTATCCTAAAAAGCCATATTTGTTTGTGTATTTGTTCACGAATATAGAACGAATACTAAGTACTTCAAAATAATTAAATCTACATGTTGGTATATTAATTTTAGTTATGAAAAAATCCGAGCCCCAAATCACTACATACTAGTTTTTTTTTTAAACACTGCGAATAATGATACTATAACTATAACTTCATACGATTTTCTCTTCGAAAATGCCTCTATATCATAAATCTCTCCCATCCCGGTGTAGTACCCATGACACAAGCGTTTGCTTAGTATGGGACTAGATAGCGCTGTTTGCAATGTCCAAAAACAGTATTCATTTATCTTCCAGCTATTCGCCGACGTGACGTGGCGTCCTCCCCCCTCCCACTACATCCGCTTCAACTCGCGGGGAGCCCTCCCCCCCGTCCTGCCCCCCTCCACCCTCTCGTTCCTCTACAACGAAGAAGATAACCTGAAGAGTCTGACAGCTGACTTCAACGCGGAGGAATATTATTACTCCATCAAAGCGGATAGAAGAGCCGAGAGTATTAGTGTCGCTTTGAGCAGTCCGCATGAAGGATACAGGTAAGAACATAAGCCATCATCTTTATCATCCTCAGCCAGGTCCACTGCTGGGCATAGGCCTCTTTTCTTGTACATCACTCACCGTACTCGTATTGTTCTAGAAAAGATAGACGATTGATTTCTCCAATCCGATCTCTACTTTAGCTCACTAACCACCATTAAAAAAGAGGAGGTCCTATTTCTTCTACGCTAGTTAGTTTTGTGCACAATAAAGTCTAAAAATACTATTGCAAAACACTAATTTATTGAGTCTATTAAGGTTTGAACCAACAAACTTTTAAGTCAAAATCTGCGTACTTACATAATTAATTCACTACGAATGTTAGTTAACAAAGGTATTAAAATTTTAACATATAAATTCCTAATCACAAAAATGATTATATAAAAAGACATTCTGGTATAAATAGTATCATTGTCATGTGAATTTGTTGTTTTACAGAGCAATGAAGATCATAACAGAATTCGAAGAGGACAATATACGAGGATCTCTAGTTACAGACTCCACTGAATACAGTATCAGTGGAAAAGTACTCAACCGACAGCCTTTGACGGTAAGCAACGTTTTTGTCTAATCATAAAGCAGCTTACTCAGCTACAAAAGTCAACCGGAGCGTTTAAGTAAAGTACCTGTATTCACAACGTCAAAATGTCTACTGTCACTGTTTTGAATTGAAAAATTAGTTGTTTTTTCTTTATATAAAATTATTAATATTTTTATTTCCAGATGTCAGTAGTCCTAACACCCAAAGGCCAGGGCGAGTCAATAAACATAAACATCAAGCTCGATCAGTCTCCCAAACTGTTCCAAGTGTCTGCCCATGTTACCGGCAAAGTGACTGCCACGGTACATGCTAAGGCGGAGTTTGAAGACAAATTCACCGACATTAACTTTAAAGTGAGTATTGCTATAGTAGTTAGTATATTAAATTAATTTGCTATAGTAGTTAGTATATTAAAGGTCGACGCGATCAGTCCTTGGATGGGTGACCGAAAAGTGGCATTCCATTTTGGGCGCTTCCTTGACGTAAGCAACCGCTAAGAAAGGATTTTTGAAATGCCACTTTTAAAGGGGTGAAATAGGGGATTGAACTTCATAATGAGAGTAAAACCGCGAGCACCCACTAGTAAATACATACGTATGATCATTTTAGGTGGACATACCCAACTCTAAATATGCGGACAACATTTACTTCAAGTCTCGAGTGGACAACTATCCGGACCTTAGGAAAGTGGTCAGTGTACAAGCAGCTACTCCTCTGCAGAGAATCAGCTTCGTCAAGGGAGACACTGATTTTGTGTGAGTATTTGAGTATTCTTTTATTTGTTACGTGATAAGAAAAAAACATTTACATGTGTGATAGTCAAATCCTGAAAAGTTCGATACAATGTTAGTTTACCCCACTTTAGTTTTGTATATGCACTAGGAGTGCGTGACGTCACCGCCAGCTGCAACAAAATATCCGCGCTGGTGGCACAGACCACCAGCATTAGACTGAGTTGCGGCTGTATTGGGGCATCACAGTTACAGTACTTAATAAATTTATAATTTATTACCATCAGATTTAAAAAATGTAAGCCCGTTCACCGCATTCAAAAATAGGCATTATCAACACGTTTTAACGGACACCTCACTACTATGAATGCGGTGGACGGACAGCGTCATACTTGTCTGTAGGGTAGTTACTAATTTTTTTACTTGACGACGAACGTAATATATGTTTATAATTTAAATTATGTTTCACGCGTAAGTGATAAATGTACCTATCTTTGTGTGAAATAAAGTTCTTTAAACCTAAACCTATAAATTCATATCATATACTATTTAATATGGTAAGAATTTGTGTGATTCCAATAAAGATTTTTCTATTTTTATTTCAATGATATATCTTTCAGCTTCGGTCCAAAAACTGGCTACCTCCTATGCAAATACGAACTACCGGATATGAAGGGAGAAGGTGACTTGAAATGGAGCTTCTTGATTGGAGATCTATTCATAAAGGTATTTGCTTATTTTATACAAAGCTATTGCATTATGAAAAAAAAAAAACATTCTAGTGATTTTAGTATAACAATTGGCTTACCAGCACTTGCGTCAAAAATGATGTCGAAAATACTTAAACTATACTTAAAAACGAGTACAGCGGTCTAGTAATGTCTATTATACATAATTTCTAAATGAAGACGCAGACTCAGATATTGACTCCTGGATATTCGAAGAAGAATGGTCTTGTTTCCAAACAACCGTTATATCGTAGATGGCAACGTTGCTTAACATCAAACACGGTGGTTTGAAACCGTAATCAACCATGCATAAAATAAAATATTTTCTATGACTTCTTTTGTCAAGTGCTAACCCCGCACTATGGTTGTTTAACTTAAACCTTATATATTTTGTTTTTCTTATTTCAGGCTCTTGGTCACCAATTTGTGAAAGATCTACAAAAGAGCGTAGATTTGGACATTTACTTCGGCAACAGCACTTCACCCGACAATCTGGAGAAAACTGACGCAGGGTTTAGAATGGACCTCGATCATATTTGGCAGTAAGTATTATTTATAGTACTGTTAATTAACTGGCTGATATAACACAAACAATACCTATTGTACTAATGCGGAGTGTGTATTTATGTATGTACCTGGAATGCATCTGGCTCCCAATGAGACTAGCAAAGAAATCGGAGACAAATTTTGACTTAGAAAAAAGTTAGTGGATTTAATTAAAGCTAATACAAATTCATATCACTACTGGTGAAAGCCCGCGGCTATGCCCGCGTTTTTTTTGAGAATATAACGTTACCTTCATTCAACATAGGCCACTTACTTTTATTACATACAGTAACATCTATAATCTGCTACTTCGTTTTGAAATAGGAATAACAAACTAACAATAACTTTTGATATTATCTAAAGATAGGATTAAATCTGACGTGTCTATTCCACATTTCAGAACAAACGCTTAATTTTTTTTTTCCCATATCTAGTACCCATTACACAAGCGTTTGCTTACTATGGAGCTAGAGGGCGCTGTGTGCAGTTTCTCGAAATATTTATTTATTGTGTTTGTTATAGAATCGGCGCAAACGCATCATTCGGTATGGTGATGAACGAGCGTATTAATCTACTCCTAAACATCATTCTACCCAAACCTAACGTAGATGTGCATACTTTATACATAGACGGTAGTATGGGATCTAAAGTAAACCCTACTAAGACTTTGGAAGCGGAGTATAGGACCGATGTTACTAAAATTATTACTGGAGTCAAAGGAAAGGTATGCTCACTTCCATTTTATATAATACAAATTATTTTAGATAAAATATTATCTATCGTTATCATTGTTATAGATAGCAAACAATTTATTAAAGACACCAACATACAAAAACAAAAACACAACGAAACTTAAAATTAGTGTCGTAATTGGCGACTTTATTGCTCAAAGCGATCTGCTTAAGCGTAATGCTTCAAATACAAATTTTATACCCAATAAAGTTATAAGGGGATCGAAGAAGACCTAAACTGCTCCGAGAAATGGACGGTGGCATTTCAATTTCTTTATGTTAATTGGGGAATCAAAACCGAAAATCTATCTGATTTCAATATTTTCTACCCTCTTAATTCTTTCAAAGAACAGAACAAGATAAACACTTACCCAATCCATTTCCAGATCCTAATACTACCAGAGAGTTACGACACCAACTCGACGATCACTTGGACGTCTTCCTCCCAGTACCAGCACATAGACAACCAGGTTCTATACCGGTGGGACACTAACGGCTCCAAGTTCATAGACTACACTCTAACGTCCCCGCTCTATGTGGAGGAACCAACCTTCAACGTGAAGGGATCGTACCAGCTTGATATGGTGCATGGGTACAAGATTGTCAAGTAAGTTGGTTTACAAGAAAAGTGTATAAATATCAAATCAGTCAGTCTCTTTGAGTCGTATTTCGGCATATATAGATGACCTGCAAATTTTACTTATTGGAAAAGTTTTTATGGGCAAGTACATCGTGGTGGGCGACCAGATCTTTCTACAGAAGACACAATATTCGCGGATTTTGTGGTCCTGAAACATGTCGGTTTCCTCACGATGTTTTCAATCACCGCTAAGCGAGTGCAAATCCACACTTAACTTCAAAAACTAGTCAAAGGTGTAGGGCCAGATTTGAACCAGGGCGCGTCAGGATGAGAAGCAAACGCCGAGTCACACTCGCTCAACTACTACCCATAAGATAGTGTCTTAATTCGTAACACAAGCATTTGTGTAGACGGTGCTGTGTGAAATGTTCCGGAATAATCATTTATTATTCTTTTGATTCTGTACAAAAATAACTTTTATTTGTATTCTACAGAGGCTCCATGTACCGTCCGGCGCGCTCTCAGATCGGCGAGGTGGACGTGCGGTACGGAGGCATCAAGCACACAGACGGACACTTCAACTTCACCACGCCCTTCCGCAGGCTGCCCTGGCTCAAGTCTATATTTGATGTGAGTAACTTACCAATAACATTTAGAAACTAATATAATATTATCTCATATATGTACATACACCCCAACATATAAAGACTAATTTTCGTGAACAAATATTCGTACGCCGGATAAAAGCTCAAGTCATCTATCATTAGATGGCGCTGACGCACTAGATGGTAGATGAAGATTTCGGTTTATTATTTTTATTTCTTGGAAATATTTCTTGACTAAGATTATAGAATAGAATAGAATAGAATATAATGTACACCATAAAAACACAAAAATTACAAAACAGAAATAAACATACTTAAATTAAAATGTTGCACATTGGGCGGCCTTATCGCATTATATGTTTCAGCAGTATGTTCTTTTTTAATTATTTTTGATTGACAGATTCACAATCTAGAAGAGCACTCCAACAACAAAGTGGACCTGTTCTGGCCGAACAAAACCGCAACGATCAACACTACCCACGTTTATTCTAAACAAGATGGCGGCTTCGATCAAACCGGGGAGATTTCACTATCTATACCTCTTAATACGCAGCATTTGGTCAATACACAGTATTACTATTTACAAGGTTAGTACATTACTAAAGAAGTTGTTTTTTTTATTACATAACCTGGTACTGTCTCTCTGCTGGGCAAAGGTCTCCCCCAACTCCTGCCGTTCCCTTCTTAGTCGGAGCTATATTACTGTGAAAAGTTTATATTGACAGCCATTTAAAATATGGGTAAAATAATTTGAAAAACAACATTTATCACAACTCCCAGGTGACAAAACAAGTAACGGCAACGCAACCATAGACTTTGACGGCGAGAGATTCGTGAAGGGATCCTTCGACCAGATCGTAGAGAAGAGTGCGCGGGACCTCGACGTGTCCACCACTCACATCGAGGTAGAGAACGCACACACACCCGTCGGAGTCAAGTATGTGCACGAATACGATGATCAGGGGAATGTGGTGAGTGGAAATATGTTTTGTTTATATTTTAGAGACTAATTTATACGTGTAAATAACCGTGACTTCGCCCGCGTTGTTTCAAGATAAAAAGTAGCCCATGTCACTTTCTAAACCCTATACTATCACCATCTATTACATTGTGCATATAAGTGGAACAAAGGGATTATAGAAGGACTCTCGGTCTATAGCAGAACGAGTGAGAAATAAAAAGTTTCAATCGTCACCACTGGGGTCGAACGAAACTTTATTTTCCCATTCGTACCCAGTGGGGACGATCGGGAAACAACCAAGATACTTAATTGATTTTGTAATTACGCTAAATTATGTACAGTATCTGAGTAGTCCATGCATTACTTATCTCTATTTATTTCAATTTGTTAAAGCTAACCAACATACTACTACCACAATCCAAATTTATTTTCAGGACGTAAAACAAGCTACAGTCTTCCACCTAAAAGACGCGACGAAATTCAACGTGACCGGCAAACTCGACGTTATCACTTTTGTAAACGGCAAAAATACAACACTAATGCTTATTCACGGGAATCGAACCTGGACTTTCGACAATCAATACCAAGCTGTCGACAAGGAACTCAAGCAAGGCAGCAAGGTGAAATGGGCTGAAGATGTCTGGATACATTATGATATACATGTCACTAACATGACAACGGTAAGGTTTTTTATGTACTTATATATTCTTTAAGATTTTAGATGTATTTATGTACTTATTTATTCTTTAAGATTTTAGATCAGATATGATGTAGTTAACTTGCCTGACTGAAATGACTAGATCTGAACATAAGGCTGTTAAGCGTAAAAAAGGTTGTTTATTTAGTTTCTGTCTTCTGTGTCTATACTTTCTATAATTTTGTCTCTAGATCTTGTAAATTTGTGATCAGTAAGTGTAATGATGTGTTTGTCAAGAAATAGTATTATTTATATCTAAAAACAATACAGTCACACATATAATAATTAATGATAGACATACGCATTGTGGGACAGTATTCTGTGCTGTTTAGCTTAAATTCTGTAAAGTAAAAAAAGTGTAAAAAACTATTCTTATTTTTACACTTGCTTACTACCCTCTTTTTCTTACCTTGAAAAAATCATCAAATATGCCAATCACATTCCAGCCGGAAACCGAATGCCAACAAATAATAATGAACATGCTCTGGCCTCTGCGTTCATTCAACTTGGTCGCATTATACCACTTACAAGACACATTACTTGACGGCAAGGCGACTTTGAACTGGAATGTGAAGGAAGAAAATAAGACGGCAGAGTTGAGAGGTATTTGGACCAACCCACCATCTAAGGAGGGGGTTCTACACCAAGTTGGGTTGGAATTGTCGCATCCTTCGTTTAGAAAGGTAAACCCTTGTTTTTTAACCGACTTCAAAAAAGGAGGTTATCAAGTCTTCTGAAGGTTTTTTTTTATGTAATTCAACTACGCACTGTTTGCTTCAGTGAAATTGATTGTACCTATCCAATAATGGCATCGAATAAAATCCAGATGTACGTAAAAATAACGTACTAAATGTGATTCTTTTCATTTTGGATATAAAAACCACTGTGTCATTGCCCACCTTTGATTTTAAACCTTTGTATTTTAAACTGTTTTAATCCAAATCGAGATTCAAGACATAAATACACACTTATCATATATTCTATATTTACAGGACGTAAATCTGAAAGGAGAATACAAATCCACGCCTGCTGTGATGTCAAACGTCTCACTAGAGCTACAATACTCGGATTACGACAACGAATATCTCAAACTAAAGTCTATTTTAATGGACAATTCCAACGGACCAATCAGAGATTACTCCTTCGCTCTAAAATGTACACATCCATCCACAAATTTGAACCTGGACATGAAGTCAGATATAAATATAAAGAGTAGATGGTATTACTTCAGCAACTTCTATAAGTTCCAGAAGAGTCTCTTCTATGAGAAGCTGCGGAATAATCGACTGCTGTTCGATATTAGTAACAGTGTAGTGGAGTGGGAGGTAAGTGGCTTTTTCGAGGCTATTTTACTTTTTATATTTTTGGTTTTCCTTTTTTCCGTAGGTATAGGAATGAGTTCGTATAAAGCGGGTATAAAACCCGCCTGATGTTAAACATTGCTGTAATATAAGGTGAAACACGTTTTCATATAAAATATGTACATATTTATTTATTCAAGTTTTTAAAACATCCAATTGGTTTAAATTCCTACCTGTATTTTGGTAGGATACACAGCGTCTTGGTGTTCCAGAATGCCCTAACTTTGCCCAAGTTTCGAATCCTTAATACTTCCCCTTTAGCCCTACCTTTAGCTTCAATCTAGCGCACAATAATTAAATCCGATATTTTAATAAAAAGTAATATTGTTCTGTCGTATTTCAGCGTGCAAACGAGACCTATTTCTACAAAGTTAACAGTACATGGGACCTCACATATCCGGACTATACGCTACGGTCGTACGTGAGTCGACCGACTGGGAACGACACCGGTGTGGCGACACTGTCTATGGTAGACAAATCTGTGATAGCGCATTATAACAGCACTGATGGTAAGTTATTATACTTATGTATATTTTTTGTCTTGTCATCCATTGCGTTGTAGTTTTTTTATTTAACAAAAAGCTTTAATTCGCGGCATAAACGCTAGACGTCACTGAAAGTAATTACAGTTTTTGTAATATATATATTCACACAAGTGAGATAATTCTCTAATTTATGGCAACCTCTATATTAATGAACATAAGTATTCATCACAGATACAACAAGTGTGTTTTGTGATGCGTTTTTTATTGAATAGCTTACTAACAGCACATTTCCTTTACAGACATCTCCTACCACATGATAGGTCGTATAGTAGACACGCGCTCAGCCAAAGTAAACGCGTGGCGAGACTTCGATGACGTCACCACAGTCGATCTAGCTTCTTACATCCGCCTGAACCACTCCCGCCTGCTCACCAGCAAAGTGGCCTGGCGACCGCAAATCTTCGGCGAAGTCAAATCAGCAGCCGTTTATTCACTTAGAATGATCTACGGACAACTGAACGATACTCTAGTCATACTAAAAGAAGCTCCCATGGAAGCCCATTTGGCTCTCAAAAACATCTGGTCCGACGCAAAACCGAGACTCACAGACCTACTCGCCGATCTCAACGACTTACACGTTATCAAAGACGATCTGGACGAGTTCGAAACATTCCTGAATCAGTCTTATAACAACAATGATTTCTACGTCAAAAACGTTGTTGAATTCACCTACGAAGTGCTAGACGAGATGGCTATAAGGAATCATTTGGAAAGTCTACCTGGCATTGTCAATGATGCTATAGGTCTGATGGGAAATACCAGTCAGTCCATAAAGGAAAGTTTGACATATGTGGTGGATACTATAAAGACGGCCTATTCGAATTTCCTGTACTCTGTGAATAAAGCGTTGGATGCTGATTTCATGGAGCTCGTCTCTCAGAGATTGGAAGCGATGATCATGCAGTATGACAACTTTATTAGAGACGTGCATATGAAGTTCTTGGAATATTGGGAGGTAAGTTTCGTGTAGTTGAATGTTTTTACTAAAGAGGAATTGTCATTTGTTTTAAACAAAAATTGTGGTATAATTCTTTGTAACTTTAAGTGTAGTTTTTTTATGTAAAGAGAATAATTTATTGATATAAAATCGTGTATCTCGTGTTGTATAATCGTTGTATAGCTCGAAACCAACTAAATTACAAAAATCACGGTAATCCGTCGCTCCGTTACAATGTTAAAGAAAAGCAAACGTCAACAAACCGCTTGTGTAGTACCGATTTTCACAAGTAAAACTAACTTTATGAATAGTTATCTACCCACGACACAAGCGTTTGCTTAGTGTGGGGCTAGATGGCGCTGTGTGCAATGTCTTAAATTATTTTGTTAACTGATTTATTACATTAAGTTGCAATCCGCAGGTGACCTGGGTGAACGCAACCAATAGACTGTCTGTATACTGGCACCAAGTACTAAAGTCCATAGAACCGCTGTTCTTCAAGATACTCCATTATACAGAGTCCTTTGTTTTCGCTATCGGGAAGAGAGCAATGGACTTCTTCTACGAAGGTGCCCAGGAGTTGACAGACTCGCCGTATTTCAACTATGTATCTACGTTTGGACACGAGATGGATAAGTAAGTTAACTAATATATTAACTAAACGGTTTTCACTCACGTGTAAATTGCGTTAGTTGTTTACGCGTTTCGGATGTTATGACATCCATCTTCAGAACGTATGTTCTGGGACCGCGGCAGCACGCAGACTGCGCGCCGCCGCGAGCGGCCCGCCGGGACACGGGCGCGTGGACCTGGGGTGGTAATTTACACGTGAGTGAAAACCGTTTAGTTAATATATTGATAAAATGTCTCACGAAAGTTTTAATATTAAAAAGTAAGTTTACTGTTATAACATATTTTGAAATTATTTTCATGAGATTACTGCAAAAAATTATTGCTCTAAGATAAACAATTAGTGAGGTTACTGCAAAAATTTATTGCTTTAAGATTAATCTTTTATCTAGTATATATCAGTTTATTAACATACCAATAAACTGAAGAAATTTAAAAAAAAATTAAACCACGCTTAACGGATAATTAGCGTTTTGTTGGGATAAAAAGTAGTGAAGGCACTCTAAGGCCTCTATACCATCATCATACCAAAAACCGTTGTATTGTAAAATACTGAAGAGACAGATGAAGAAAACAACAAACTTAGTTTTTATGTAACGGTATGATTATTCCCAAATTATGTTTTTCTTATATTTCTAGAATTTACAAAGACCTTGTCAACAACGACGTAATAACGAACATCAAGAAATACAGCCAGAAGATCTGGAACGCTGTTTGGTCGAAGATAGAAAAGTACATTCCCTTCAAAGATGAGTTCTTACAACTCTACGCAGAGTTCAGGAACGCCTGGAACAACTTCTTGAAGACACAACATGTGGTCTATGTCAGAGAGAAGGTAAGGAAATTTAATGTTTGTATTTATTACATTAAATAACATATGCAAGTACATCGAAAGTGAAACTTGCATGTACAAAAAATGTAATCCAATACTTGATATCGTGTGAAAATGCCCTGGCCAGGATCCAAACTTGTGTCCTGCAAAGTCGCGTATTTCAGAAAACCAAATGCAAAATCTTGCTTACAAGAAATATAACTTTTGTAGTACTTCATTAGCTTCCGATTATCTTTGTTATATAAAAACTAGTTTAAAATACAGATCTTATTTCTGACTAATCTATCAACGCACAGCCCAAAACTGGGCCGATCGGTCTTTAATTTGGCTTGCAGATAGTTACTATGATGTAGGCATCCACTAAGAAAGGATTTTTGTAAATTCCACTTCCGAGAATGTAAAATAGGAGTTGCAAGTTTGCATGAAACCATAATAATACTTCCTAACGCAAGCGAAGCCGCGGACACACTAGTCGTATATAAACATAGACATAAAAAAAACATTATTTAAGCTTTGAAAAGGGTATTGCAGTAAAGTTGAACAAAGAGGATTACATAATGAAAACTAGGGCTAGATTAAAGACAATTAGTTTTTTTTCTTAACTTTTTTCTTTTTGGCTTTACTATACACATAAACATTATTTGTTTGTATGAATCCAGTGCCAAGAAGCCTACATCCGCCTCAAGTGGTGGTACGACTACTTCCTGATAGGAGAGGCGTTGGAGACAGTGGGAGAGATATTGTACAACAAACTCACGGATCTGGCCAAGACTGCGCTACAGTATGAAGAATTGTAAGTTTCTTAATAGTATTGTATGCTAAGCCTATTCTTTAGTCTAATGAGATTGTGATAAATCGATCTGTGGGTAGCAGGCACGAGGCTTATATTTACGGAAAGTATAACACAAAATTTCGTTACTCAATCTCTTTGAGTCTTATTTCCTCATGAGTAAGGGTTGAGCGTGACAATTCGTTAGGAGAGTCCTCTTAGGGGCAGATACATCGTGATAGACACCCAGGTCCTACCACGGACCTGGGTGTTACAAGAACGGAAGACACAATGTCTTCGGAATACAGTTTGCAAAATAAACACGCATTTGCTATCGTCAAATTACTTTCCCTGTTTTACTAGCAACAAAGTACAAACACGCGTTTCTTCTCAAAAATTAAAGCGTCAGTTTTACGAAACCGAGCAATCCATTTGGCAGCATTATAAAATGTGATATTGTTATATATTTAATCTATTTATTATCGTATGTCAAAGTAAGAGGAAACTGTTATAAAGGAAACATATTTTTAAGGAACATTATTGTTATAATAAGTACAGTAATAAAGACTTATTTATTTTTATTCCTCAGGCACCGAACACCAAAAACGAACTTCATCTTCGACCCTCGCGTGGGTGAGATTCTCCTGGAACAAAAGTTGCCATTCTCCTGGCACGCCTTCAACAGGACACCAGACTTCTCGGAAATATCGGAATATAGAGCCGTCAGAGACTTTATGGACGAGTGGCTCACTTCGAACAAGAGTATCTGGTCCTTCTACTATGAGATCAGACCGTACATGGACTTTAATAATCTGCTGCCGCCGTTTGATGGTAAGTTACATTACCTAGACCGTTTTATCTAAATTTTATAATATTGTTGTAAAGTTGAAATATATAATAATGGTGTCATAGATTTTTATTATATTATGCTTATCGAAAATTTTGCTCAAGATTTGTTAGACTGATCTGTCAGTAAGCATTTAACGGTTTGCTCTAACAACCTCGGTTAACAGCCAGATCTATTTTAGTATAGGTATATTATAGGTTCTACCACACTGTCGCTTGTGTGGTGTATTTTAGGGGACCTAGTGGCGAAATTTTGCGTAAAAATCTAGTATTTGTGTACTTTAACAGAACCTTTAGTACCCACGACACAAGGCTAGATGGCGTTGTGTGCAATGTCCCGGAATACTCATCTAAATTATATAAAACTCAAAGGCGACTGACTGACTGATATAGTGATCTATCATCGCGCAGCCCAAACCACTGGACGGATTGGGCTGAAATTTGGAATGAAGGTAGACGTTATGACGTAGCTATCCGCTAAGAAAGGATTTTTGGAAATGCCACTTTTAAAGGGGTGAATTAGGGGATGCAACTTTTACTTCTTAATGCGAGCGAAGCTGCGGGCACCCACTAGTAAAATCATATAATTGCAGGCATGGCAATGATGACAGGCCAGGGCACTCTGGTCACGTTTGACAAGCGAGTGTTCACAGTCTCAGAGGAGGGCACCTTCCTGCTCAGTAAGGACTATAGACTCGGCAACTTTACTGTACTCATGGAAAGTAATGAGCAGAGCCGGTACAACCTGCTCATACTCACTGCTAGGAAGATTATACATATAGACCTGTATAAAGAGGTAAGTTTGTCTTTTCGTTACACACATTACACAGCTCCCACGTCTAAAATTCAATTATCTATGTGTTTTCTCTTCACTCCGTGTGTCATTTTGACGCCCCCTGGTTCGAATTCGGCGATGACTTGTTTTTCAAGTTGTGTGGATTTGCACTAGCTTAGCGGTGATGGAAAATATCGTGAGAAAACCGACATGTTTAAGTGCGAAATCCGCAAACATGTCACTATCCAGGGTGCTTTGAATCAGGATGCGTTAAAATCAGACGCTTGACCGCCGAGCCACACTCGCTTATTTTACTTACCGCCCATTTTGAAGTATTCTTGTTCTACCCACTTTGCTAGCGCTCTAATCCTTTCTATTTGTATTCCAGCAAGTATCAATAGAGGGCGTGGTGCTGAGCCTGCCAGCACTAGTAGACGGTCTGGTCGTAGACAGACAAACAGACATTCTCACTGTGCAAGGAACTAACGGACTCGATGTCAACTGCAATCTGCTCTTCAGGACCTGCAAGCTTCAAGTGTCTGGTAAGTAACACTATATTTCGAGGATGACTAAGTCTTTTATAAATCATACACTTAAGTCAAGTGACTTAGCAAGACAAGTTGTATAAAAAAATATCACTACTTACATTAAAGAACTTTATAAATAAGTTACTCTCTTCGGTTTGTGTCTTCTGTTTAGTTTTTGCGTCACTCAAACCACGCAGTTTTTTTTAACAGTGTAATTGATCTCAATGATATTGTTGTGATTCTTGGCCCTCTTTTCTAGCAAAACAGTACTTTGGAAAATCAGAATAAGAATTCTCAAATATGTCTATTTGATCGTTTTTAAAAAAAATTGTTAGAATTTTACTAACCTTCTTTCTAAAACATATTATTTCCAGGCTGGTACTACGCAAGCCTAGGCGGCCTGCTCGGTACCTACAACAACGAGCAATACGACGACCTGCTCCTGACCAATAACAGCATAGTAGAGTCAGCCGCAGTCACCACTCGCAGCTGGAACTTGGCGCCGAGCGGACGTGTTTTAGACAACAGAGAGCTCAATAATGACACGCAGTGTGATAAGTTCTTCAATAATAAATTATCGCCGCTGCACCCATGCTTCTCTGCTGTGAGTATACTAATACAACAATGCCTTTATACTCGACTCGTACTTTCAAAAATGTTCTTTATATTACATATACCAACGACAATGTTGTACCCACCACAAATACTTTCAACAATGCTCTGGCACAACATGCTTTACATACCATTCAAATCACTATATACAATATATATTATACTCGTATTAGGGGCTAATGATGTTATGTGAAGTGTCACTGAATATTTATTTATTAAAAAAATGTCGTCGACGACTATAATCTATTGTTGAAGAATGTATGTAAGGGCCTATCTGTACAAGCACAACACCGTCACCGGTAGCACCTACGGGAGGAGGCCTATACCCAGCAGTAGGTCGGTATGAGCGGAAGATGATGATGATTAATGTATATTGATTACAGATCGACGCGACTCCCTTCTTCGTGGAGTGCACGGGGGGCGTGTCTGCGTGTGCGCTCGCCAACGCGTACCTGCAGCTGTGCAACCAGCAACACGTGCCCACGCATGTGCCTGACAACTGTCAGCAGTGAGTCTTGTATATACTTGTTAATTTTTTAACTTCTATGAATGATAAATATCCTGGAGTGGCGCACGGTTATACAAACATATACTACTACTACTACTTACTACGCACTAGTTTACGTACTTATATTTTAATTAGAATTCTGTACAAAATATAGTAAATGTAGGTTTATCATCCAAAAATACAGACAGACAGAATATCATATGACCTGAATCTTAATGGTGTCAAAGAGTGGTTCTTGTGACTATAATTATATTTCTGCCTCTTTCGTTTTTTTTCTGCGGACCGAGAGATAGTACATTACATACTCAGATCGTGACCTGTAAATATAAAATATTCTTCTCCTTCATATCGAATGAGAGTGGCTAACTCTGGTGTCGAACGACAGCCGTACTATACAAACAGCCGGGACCTACAATTTAACGTGTTATCCTACTCACGGAAGCGCCTGAAATGGACTGCCACTTTTCGGTCACCCATCCAAGGACTGACCGCGTCGACCTTTACTTAACATTGGTAATCGCATGCGATTGCCTCCGCTAGCTGAGCTACGGGCGCTTCATATATGTATAAAATAGTAATTTATATAATATGTATATCACCTTTCCCCAGATGTATAACCCCGCAAGGCGACGTCCTCGAAGAGGGCTCGTTCCATGCACTGCAATATGTACCTAAGTCGACGGACGTAGTGTTCATTATCGAGGCGCAGTATTGCAACAAGAACATGCGCAAGAACAAGAACATGGATCTGTTTATTGAGGCGTTTGATACTAAACTGCAGGCTAGCGGGCTGTCTGATAACAGGTGTGTAAATAATGTTCTCCCAGTAATGAATAGGAAATGGTTAGGTTATAGGTAACATTGTTATAAAATATAAACGTGTGTGGTTCGGGGTGTAAGCGTCTGCGTTACATTCTGACGTACCTTGGTTTGAATCCGGCGTTACACTTGTTTTTCAAGTTGAGTTTTCTTTTAATTCACGTAACGGGGAAGGAAAACGTCGAGAAGAAACCGTTGTGTCTGAGGACCACAAAATTTGAGAACATGTTCTCAGATTTTGTAATATTCAGAAATCAAATCAAATTATCTATAAGAAAACTTTCCCAATAAGTAATCTTAGGGGAGTCATGGCTCTCAATAATGAGGAACACGGAGCGAGGAGGAGGTACCATTAGTATTTTAATTTAACACTTAAAAGGCTTATGATCAATTACAACCCATCTGATATATTAAGCACAACTGTAACTGTGTAACTTGTAACGATGTTACCTAGGGAAGGATCTTAGCAGTACCCAGCAGTGGATCGACAATGGCTGTAGATGATGATGATGGTTTAAAGTATTTTCTAAATTTGCCTACATGATTCTGATTCTCCGTCCTATACTTCCAGATACGCGATCGTAGGTTTCGGCGGTCGCGGCGTGTACCGGCGGCCGCGCGCTCTGTACGTCCACAACAACGTGTTCACTAACGTCATCGACATCACGCACCACTTCGACAGCTTTACCATCGGTGAGCAAATGCATACTTATAAATAAATAAAAAACTAAAAAGTAAGTAATTTCGTATGAAAGTGACTAACTCTGGTGTCAGAGTTTTCAAACCGCCCTAAGGGCCTTTGACATGGCTTAACGACTGTCGTATTATGACAAACAGGCGGACTTACAATTTACCGTGTCATTCGACCTACGGAACCGCCCTAAATGGAATGCTATGTTTAGTTCCCATCCAGAGACGGACCGTGTCGACATTTACTTAACATTGGTAATCGCATGCGATTGCGATGCTTACCTATGACTGCTGTCCGCTTGATTGTATCTAAGCTTTATTGTACTCTAAGAAAATAAGCTTGCAATGAAAAAGCTCCCTATATTGTAGTTCTTAGTTATTAGCCTAATCGCTTACAAAACTTGATGAAGAAATGCCTTCATTCTTGACCATTCAAGGATGTTATTATCATGGTCAAAAAAGTCAATCAAAAATGAAATGTCCGGGACATTGTCAACACTGCCATCTAGCGCTAATATCTGTTAACTATTTTGTAGAAAAGTCAGACATAGTCCGCGGCAACCGCTCAGCGCGCGCAGACATGTTCTCAGCGCTGAGTTTCGCGACGCGCCTCCCCTTCCGCGCCGGCGTCCCGCGCACCTTCGTGCTGATGCCTTGCTCGCGCTGCAACCACGAGTTTATGAAGGTGAGTGGCCGGATCTGGTGTACACAGTATTGAGGAAATGTGCTAAGTGCTTCGTCACGCGACGGCATTGAAGCTCTAGCGGTAAAAGGAACAGATAGAAACACTATTTATGGACCCAGCACAAAGCCTATTAAATTAAATGACCAGCGATTCTTTGCATTGCCATGTTGGCTTTCGGTCCACCTGATTTAACAAAATACCGGTTTTTACACTAAGCGACATCCATCAGGCATCCGCGACATAGAAAGGATAGCCAATAGTTTGTTGGCACCCGATTTGCCAACATATGTATGTCACATCATTTTGTAGGGTTCTTCTTCCCAAAAAACCTTACTTTACCCAGAAAGGATAACAAATTTTTGCTTCGGGGGTTGGCTAAGAAAAACTTTTTTTCATCCCAAAAAAACTTTACTGAAGTAATTCGCAATAACAGAACCTGTTCATTCCAGTTGGACTACTCGACCATCTACCACAACCTGATGGAGAACTCCGTGACGTTGCACATCGTGATGGATGATGACTTCATGCTGTCCAAGAAACGTGCCGCCAAGTATCTGTTCGGTAAGATTTTTATAAATACCTTACTTTAACCATGAGTTATTTGTTAAATGCTTAACCCGGTTGTTTACTCTAAACTGGTTTGGAAATGGTTCAAGCAGGCAGGTTCAAATCCTACCGATCGTAATTATTTTTGCTAATTAACAAATTGAGTTTAAATACGTATGTACTTAGTAGTTTACCTTGTTTGTCTTTATTATAGTACTAGTGTAACGTAATATGCAAATGGTGAGGGTGCCAGAAGTAGTCATCGTATTTGAAATTCAAAACTAAGTCGCTACATATGGAATTGACAAGTATGATATTTACCCATATTTACGTGTCTTGCTCGTCTCGCCGTTTCATATGTCCAAGAACACTCAAAAGTTGATGTGCCCTACGCTACAGGCTCTTTTGAGACCTACTGCAAGGCGCAAACACAGGTACTTGAAAGGAAATCTTATTTTAGATCGAATATTAGATCATGTATGCACCTAGATGTAGATTTTTAGTACAATAAATATCTTTGTAGATAAATTGTATTTTTTTATAATAAAGTTTTGAATACATTTTCCTTTGTCAGGTATGGACAGTTCCCTCGCGTACACGAACAAAGACTACGAGCGGCTGGTGGGCGACGCCGGCCTCAGGAAACAAGTCAAACTGCCCAAGGACAAACTTGGATTATGTACTTCTTTGGCCATGGAGACTAATGGTATGTTGATCTTATGGGTTAAACTTTATGATCCGATATTTTTTTAACGAGTAACCAGATTTACTTGTCCATATCTGCGCTATTACCAATATTTTTTAACGACTAAAGAGATTTACTTGTTTGTATCTGCGCTATTCCAACTCTTTTTATTACTTATTAATAAAAATCATGGCTCCCCCGCAGAATTAATATTTTCTTGGGTAGATACTTCAAATCGCATTTAGTATATTTAAGAAATAATATGTAGGTACATTTATTTCAATGTAAATTTAAGCCCAAAGAATTGCCGTTGGTCTTAAAGTGTGTCTAATCTATGCAATTGTTATCTTATTGTCTTTACAATGATGATGATGATACTTATGGGTCCAGCATAACAGCATCCTCTCCTTAGTGGCAAAAATGTCTTTAAGTATATCCAAAACCAATCAGACTTCGTGTAACAAAACGTTTTCTTTTTCAGTTGTAATAACCGTCTAGCACTTACGTCAATAATTATTAAGGATAGCCACATGTTTTTGTATAGTATATCTAGTATAACAAATTTTAATTGTAAACAAATTGATCCCCTGGAAGATCCTGCCTTCTATAACACAGTCAACACTACAGTAGAAGGCATAGCAACACTAAATTGTATCACATTAACCTGTTTACAAATAAAAAATTTTTAATCTTTAAATTATGTCGAAAATTAAAACGTTTTCCCCTCAGGTACCATCTGGGCAGGCGCCAAGCTGCAGGCGGAGCGCCCCACCGCGCGGCGCTTCTCGTCCGTGGTGGGGGGCCGCGTGGCGCTCTCAGCGCAGCCGTGCGGCTCTCCGCCGCGCTGCGAGTGCCGCGAGGGGCGCGTGCACTGCCGGCCCTGCGCCGACACGCAGCACATGGTGAGACAACACTCTTATACAACACTACTGGGTGACCGCGGCTTCACTCGCATTAAGAAGTAAAACTTGCATACCCTGTTTCACCCCTTTAAAAGTGGCATTTCCAAAAATCCTTTCTCAGCGGATGCCTACGTCATAACATCGTCCTTCATTCCAAATTTCAGCCCAATCCGTCCAGATGTTTGGGCTGTGCATTGATAGATCACTATATCAGTCAGTCAGTCAGTCAGTCACCTTTGAACGACTTTTTTCTTAACTTTTTTTTTGCCAGAAAATTCTATAATACAGGAACAGAAATGTATACTTACTGTAACTATGATAACGGATGCAGTACCACCAGGATGTTGCGCAATAAGTAATAATTATATTAATTACATATATTATATTGCGCAAGACGGGAAGTATTGGCGTAAGAGGGAGAAGGCCTATACCCTGCAGTGGGTCCCATTAGGCTGATGATGATGATATTATATTTAGCCTATTAGATCCCACAGCTGGGCACAGGGCTGCCTTATCTCCTCTCAGTCGTATACTGGCTAGTTCATGTAGTAACTTCAAATCTTTTTTTTTTTTCTGGTTCTTTAGACAAAGTAGTTGAAGCGAGTGTGGCTCAGCGGTTCCAGTGTCTGCTTTTCAACCAGACGCACCCTGGTTCGAATCCCTACACCAATGACTTGTATTTTCAAGTTATGTGTGGATTTGCACTCGCTTAACGGTGAAGGAAAACATCGTGAGGAAACCGACATGTTGAGGACCACAATATCCTAGGACATGTGTCTTCCGTGGAAGGACCTGGGCGCTCACCACGATGTATCTGCCCAAGAGAACTCCCCTAACGAATTAGTTCTGCGGGGGAGTCACGACCCTCAGTCATGAGGAAATACGACTCAAAGAGAGACAAAGTAACTAGTTATTAAGATGTATTTAATTGCTATTATCATGTTTTTATACACACACCTTATCACACACATATAATTTATCAAGTCTCATGCAAAAAGTGTTCCCCGCCTGATAACATTTATTACTAAGAAAAAGTGACCCCTGATATCTATACAAGTAACTTTTTAAAACTATTTTACTAAGAACAGAAGAAATATGAAAGTGGTGAACTTTGGTATCAAGAGTTTTTAACCGCCCCAAGGGCTTCTGACATCGTATAACGATATTTTTGAGTTCAATGTGTCCTATAACTAAGCAACTTTTTTCTTTGCAGTTGGAGATGTCATTCTTCAATTCTGAAGACATTGATGACCTCATTGATATGGCGATGGATCCTCCAGTCTTACCTTCCTTCAGTTAACTTGCTATATACAGCGGAGTTTGAGTCTAGCTAACTTAATTTATTGTAATACAAATCTGGCTACATTGCATAGAATAGATAGACTTATCTTTTGGGCAAAATACAAGCCAGTTATGAAAATCAAAGATTAATTATATTAAAATTTTATTATCAAATACCTACTTCGTATTCTGGAATATTTTATTTCAGTATTCTTGTTTTACTGAATACTAGAAATGCTAGTTATAGTTAGCCTAGTAATTGTGTAGTAAATTGTAAATGTAAATATTATAATTCATAAATTTTATTAAATATATGTACACATTAGGTGTAACTTAATATTTTTGTAAGTTATCATTTTCACACGAGAAATGTATGATAAATTGGAATATGAATTAAATCTACTTATATTGATGTGTTTGTATTTTATTTATCAGGGTTTTTTTTAAGAAAACCAACTGATGAGTTCTTGGCACAAAAACTAAGCGATAATATTTTTTCCTCTATTTTAAGTAACCAAGCAATATACTTTGATGATAAGCTACACTTTTTTTCTTATACAATATCTTACTTACATATTTATTTTAGATTATTAAGTTGAGTAACAGTACAGTTTATCAATTTCGTGTTAATTTGCTGTTGTAAGGTAACTGAAACACTGGAGAAATATGTAGTGTTTTTCCGCTGCGACTGCTCCTTAACCTCAACATCAAACAACAAACTTGATGATTTTTAGTAGTGTTCCTCCATATACCACCGCCACACCTCACCTCCTAACCAACGTGGCCTCCGTGGATTTCAAGAAGTTACCAACACCGCACCTTGTGTCTTGAAGCTTTGTTGTTCTTCTTCTTACAATGGATTTCCGCAAAGTAACGCCTGATTCAATATCTTATGTTGTAAGGTAAATTAATCAAGGGACAAAATAGAGATCAATACAAAGTAAACAGACCTAAGATCAAATGTTATCAATACAAAACGCATGTGCTGCTAAAAATATCTCAATTATTGATTGCAACATACATTAAGGCGAGGCATTTTCGCGCGAACTACGATTTTAGGAGGTGAGGTGTGGGGGGCCGCCCGCGCGTCTCACTCCGCGCGCCGTCCATTTCTCGTAACGTTAGCACTACGCCACAGTATAAATATTTCAGCTGTTATACTATGATCAACTTCTATTAATGTAAAATGTTATTTTTGTCAGTTATAAATAAGCTAAGTAATAATTTATTACTTTATATCTATAAATATAAAACAAAGTCGTGTTTGTTGTTTGAAAAAAAATACATAGGTTATATTAATAAAATTGCCGTGACTTTGTATATTCGCTGCTTAGATAACATGCAAAAAAAATATTACCACATTTATTACGTTTATTATCGTATACCTACATTCCGTTTGGATATTCTGCTTGGATCTGTTTTTAGGGTTCCGTACCCAAAGGGTAAAAAACGGGACACTATTACTAAGACTTCGCTGTCTGTCTGTCTGTCCGTCCGTATGTCACCAGGCTGTATCTTATAAACCGTGATAGTTAGACAGTTTTTTTTTAGAAGATGTATTTCTGTTGCCACAATTATTTTATTTATTTTGAACACATACAGTCGTAACAATAAATAACAACAAATATAAATTACCATAATTATTACGTTTATGATTGTATAAATTCAGCTTGGTTCTGTTTTGTGTATTATGTGACAAACTAATGATGTTATAATATACTCACTCATCATTGATATTATTTTGAGATAATTTATCATCACATTCTGCAAGTCATTCTTTATCAGCTGTAGAGTTTATAGTCAACAGTAAATAATATAAAAAATAAATAGATCGGCCTATTTTATGGTATTATTGTTTAGTACATGGTCCACTTACCCATCTGTCGTTGAAGTATTGAAATTCACAGGTTGCAATTCTACTAATGGACTGGTAGTATTAGATTCTCGTGACTGCTTTTTCGACCTAAATTAATTAATTATAGGGTACTCGTACATAGGTACATACTTTTGGTCATACTGATATAATTTAGTCTGTGGCAAGTAATGACGAAAATTTACGAAATCAACTAAAATTATAGAAAATCTTATATACCTGAGGAGAAACATAAAGAATAAAAAAATTGGGCCACTTTTAGAAATATTGTTGCGTGCTTAGTAATTTTACTTTAAAAAAAAGAGTAAACTTCATAATTTTACTATAAAAGGGAGTAATTTACATACCGTTTCTTATAGTTCTCTTTCCCTGTCCTTCTTTTAGATATTAACACTGATTTCTTCCTAACTTTATTTTTTTTATTAGCCATTTTCAATTATTACACTGTGGCAAGAATGTAAGAACGGGCGGAGAAAATTTGGCACAGGTCTAACGTTGGCAAGCGCCCGATTGCGACTGACGGGGTAGCGGGCGGCGCGGCGTCTTGTCAAACTGCTGGGAAATATTCAAGTTTTGGGATTAATAATTAACTCAAAATTATAGGACTTTAAGTAGTTGAAACCCAAATTTTAGCAGGTTCTCTGTAGTATTTAAAGAGAAACATTTCTATATAAAAATGATGTGTAAAGTCAGAAATTTTATTAATAAGATATTCGATTTAGACTTTTACATTAAGCTGTCTTTGGATTTTTTTATGATCGAGTAAAGTATACCCTATCGTGTAACAAATTAGCACATTCCTCAGACAATATCCTTAAGTATATTGTATATTTTTTGCAAGACCAATATTAAGGAGTAAATACCTAAAAAATTGGATATAGTAAAACGTTTTTCTCCGCTTTTTCACTGGTGACTCGCCTTAACTACTAATATACACAAAGAAAACTAATTAATCAGAAAATGATCAGTCTTTAATAAACAAACCATGACAATGTTATAAGTACCTACTACATATTTACTAACCAGAATAAAATCCAAAATAGCTATAAAGCTACATAATATTATTTGTGGGGTTCGGTTCACCAACAGTGGATATTGTATTACTTTTCTAGTTTTTATTTACATTTTTGTAAATGTTATATCAATAGAAACTATGGTGCATATGACATAACTTTAATCTCACTAATCTTTGGCTAACCCATGCCTAGATATATTAAAACTAATGATATATCCCATTTCTTACAACATATATTATAAGTTTAGGTTAGACACAAATTTACAAGGTTTTATGCATCTTGTAAGCAAAGACAACAGTTCCAACAAGAACAAGAACTGCCGAGACCTTGTACAGAATGTTGTATATAACTTGGTTCTGTCCTCCGACAGAGTTGACAATCAAGTTGTTATTTACAAACACTTGGCTACTCTCCTCAATGAGTGCATCTTTGTCAGACTCAGTCAAATGGTCAGCGATTTCATTCATGGCTGCTCGGAAGTCAGTCTTCAGTTTAGGAATGTCAACATCACTGAAGTCCGTCACTTTGTCTTTGTATATTGCTTCTTTAGCGTTTTCTGAAACAAAGAAAGTTTTAAGTGGGTCATAGACATATATTTTCACTATGTTTATCTCATCCTCTGGATTATCTCACATTTGTATTTCTGAAAAGAATTAGGTATCAGTTTTTTATAAGAGTGGCTAAGTCTGGACTTTGCAATCTATAGAGCTTTATCATAATTTAAAAACTAATATACTATCTGGAAAAGATGGCACTATAAAACATTTTCTCGTGATTGTTCAGTATTTCTTTGTGTTGGGGTCATCATTGCATATAACACTCAAAAGAATGGATACTGTGTATTATTATATGTTCAGTGATACTTTCTATAATACTTTGTCCATGGTAAAGTAAATATAATGAGTTAACAGCCTTGACACCTTGGTTCTATTCAAGACAACAAATTTAGAAAAAAATAATTTACTTACTATCTCCAAACATCTGCCTCTTCTTAGACAGTATCTGTCCCCCGCTGAGCAGACCCAGGTACATATGGTACACATATGCCATCAGGAGCATGGGGTTCTCATTCTCCAGGTCTTGCAGGTGCTGCATGTAGTTCTCTAGCGCTGGAGCTTTGGGAATTGACCTCCAGTCTTTACCCAGGTAATGGGCTAGGTCTTGTTCAAATGCTTTCTTACTGAATTATGTCAAAGAAAATTAATATTAGACAAAGAAGTGTAGGTACTTAAATTATATAAAAAAGTGAATGGACGGAAACAGTGGTCTATATCCAAATATTATATTTACTTATAGGTATTTTTTATCCAAAAAATGGTAAGTACAACTTTTGTACAATAACTATTGACTTTAATCTCTTAATCTCTAACGCAAAAACGTGGTAGAATATAAAGAGACCTCCACCCCAAACTTTCTCATCTCTCAAAGCTGAAAAAATAATTATGTAGATTAGAACTCCAGGAATACATATATTTCAATTTACATGAAAGTAATTTAATACACATACCAATCGCGAATTTCGCATTGACCAAGGCATCACTAATGTTGTGAATTTTTCTAGTAGCTTTGCGCATACGCGTGGAGAAAGTTTCCACTCCACCAGACATTTTAATTGCGAATTTATTTTCTTAGTAATAAAATGTGCGCCACAACTCGGGTTTTTTTTTTTTTTTATATTAATGGCCTCTGCGGCACCGCCGCAATTTCGCCAATGTCACGTCACAAGGGGGACAAACGCTTATCTTATTAGCCAGTAAAAATAATTAACATTTGATCGGTGCGGATTTACTAACTTATTTGAAATTTATTGAGCTTATTTGAGTGTTAACACAATACATATATACAAGCATAATTAACTATATCAGTGATATGGTATGGTTTGGGGTGAGGGATGTATATACAGACAAAAGAAATATTAGATGAGCGTACAGCCACTGCATTCAAGTCTGGGCTGACAGTAGGGAGAGTAATTTGTGAATAGATCAAGTTATGCTTGATAAAAACTGCACATCCAGCAGCTCCGTCCTGACGGTCGTCCCGGAGGGCAAAGAAACCTGGGACTCGATAGCGAGCCCCAGGCTTGAACCAAGTCTCCGCGACAGCCACCAGGAAGGAGCCACTTATACGGATGAGGTAGGAGAGTTCAGGAATCTTTCGACGAAGACTCCTGGAGTTCCATTGGAGGATTGGCAGACAATCCATCGTTGGACAGTAGGGTTGTGAGTTGGTATATCATGTGGGCAGCGTGGTTCGGTAATTGGAAGGAATTTTGGGAAATGATACTGATGATAATAGTGAGGAGTTGAGTCAGTAGATCATTTTGGGGATGGGAAGAAGATTGGAGAGTATGACCATTAGGGAGTGAGGATATTTCTGGGCGGATAATAGCACTGTGGGCAGCCTTATCGTAAGACTTGCCAAGGGGAGCTCTCGGGGGCGAATTGCGTGTCACAGTCTTATTATAGGAGACAATTGCAGGGCGGGACTGTGAAGCATGTGATTGGGACGACTCAGGAACAGGACTAGATGGAGATGGGGCTGACTTAGTTACTTCATTATAAGTCCTAGCAGGTTAATATATTGATGAAGCCTCATGGTATGAAATTCTGTCACGGGCCATAGCAGCCTTAATAGACTTCTGCCTGGCGTGTTCTGGGCAAGTCCTGTCAGTAGCAAAATGTAGCCCAGAGCAGAGCAGACATTTGGCCTGTGATGCCAGCACCTTACAATGTTCACCAATGTGGGGTTCCATACATTTATAGCATTTTGGGGGGGATCGGCATTGAGCCTTGACATGGCCAAATTTACAGCAGGCTAGGCATTGTATGGTGGGGAACTCATACATCTCTACCTTCATAGAAGAGTAAAAAGAGTATATGTTATTGGGGAGTTGTTGCCCTCTGAAAGTTAAGACTACAGTCTGAGTAGGTTCCCAAGTAGTTTCATTATCCTTTTTAACTTTTCTATTTAGTCTCCTGGCTTTAATAACATATGCAGAGTTATTGGGGACTTCAATAGAGTTCGAGAATTCTTCCATGGGTAAATCCACAGGGACACCACGGACTACCCCCATTCTTGTAACATTATATGTTGGTATGGATGCAATATATTTGTGTGTTGCTAAAAGGGGGCACTTCAGAAAGCTATTTGCAGCCTCAAAGGTTTTGAACTGTACAGATATCTTGTTTCTGCCTACTCTTTTGACACCATCATGACAAATGTTGTCTATTTTATTTTTGTGTAGGAACTGACCAAACTTAATAGGGCGGAAAGTGATCCCTACTGTTGGGTCGAGCTCTTCCCTAGATACATGAATTATGAAAGGGCTTGAGTCTGTTTTTTCATATTCCTGGATGCCCATAACGGATATGGCGGGGTGAGTGTAAATTGTTTGCGCTGAAGGCTGCACTGCATCACTATCTGCATGGATCTTAGCGTATGGGCCACTACGAGCCTTCACCATTGACTCAGCTGGGCGCTTTTTCCCTACATTTTGTGAAAGGATAGCCACCGGAGGAATGTCCGGCGGCACATCAAAATCATCATCTGAATCAGGGGAAATGGTATCCATTTCCCCTGATTTAAACTAAAAAAAAAGAAAAAAAAACTAACCAGTCCAAAGTTTGTTATATAAAAATACAAAATAAGCTCAAGTAATTAGTAATTAAAGGAGTAATAGAATATTTTTAAGCGCGATCGCGGAACCACGTTTGTCACCTTGCATCAGCCAATTTGTCACAACTCGGGTTGATAACGACTAACGAATCTAACGATTGAAAGAAAAGTGAATTAGCTCGGACCAGTTATTTTCACGCAGTCGCGAATGAACATGTTCATAACAACGTTCATTTTGTTCATTCTAAACAGACAACAAATATACGGTTTAGTTCATTCTATCAAGAAATCAATGAAAAATTTGAAAATATTTGTCATCTGTACTACTATTTCCGTAGATGTCGAAAAACTCGAATACTTGCTTCAATACTTGTCTTTAATTTGATTGAACGCTAATATTTTCTGTATTCTGGCAATATCCCTTTTCTTTGAAAAAATATAAAATTTTCTGTGTGTGAGTAGAAATTCTGTCAATGTGTTTAGGTTTTTATCAATGTAGTAAGCTGCGTGAAGCCATGGAATAAGTAATAGTTTGTTTGTTTTGGCTATTCTCACGCAGTACCAATCTGGCGAGAGCTATCGTACCTGCTTACTTATTTAAAAACAGGTGTCTAGATCTACTGGGTGCTTGTTTGCTTGTAGGAGTGTTTAAAATTTTCTTAATTTTTGTGTACGGATAGGATATCGTGTACATGCACGATTTCGTTTTGGATTTATTTTGGTTTGGTTACGCCATCTTTATTCTCAACTCGAACGCGTAGGTTAGGTATCATTTTCTAACTAGTCTGCGTTACAAAATCAATTTGGAACCTGATGCAGCGATATAATGAATGAAAATACCAATTTATCCATGGTAATGCTTATCACCAGGGAGCTTAAGTATCACGCGTTGTTAGGTTTCGTGTGGTTCAGTACATAACTGCTGTAGGTATTGAGTTGTACCTATATCATCTCATCAGAAATTACTTTCCTGTTAAAATAAAGAAATAGATTACCTCTTCAAATAACCTCAAAGAAGGCAAGGATGGTGGCTAAACGATAAAAGTATATATAGCACTGGTAAGTACCTACTTACTTAGGTACAATTATTATATGCTATGTTCAAGCAGAATCTACTAGAATCTGCTAATAATGATGACCACTTCTAACCCTTTCTTTTAGTCAGTTCTTGCCATTCTGTATGTAGCCAACAATGTCATCAAGAATGAGATCATTTACAATGTTTTATTTTCTTTTGCTAAAATTTAGGTTTGTTCTACATAAATAACTTTGAGTCTAATAGATAGCTTCTACCTTCATGTAGGTACATAGTTAGTCCACCAAAGCAGAGCAGAAAAACTAGGAAAAATAAACCAACTAGCATTGATGACAGGCAGAATTTTATTTGATAAACTCCTTAGGTACCTATCTTGTTTACTTCAAATGAAACATTACTTATTTAGTACAGAATAATGTCACTCTAAGGAAACTTGAAAATCCATGGAAGCCTGCTTCTAGTGTAACTGTGTCTCACTATCTATACCTACTGATGTTCCTGCATGACTTTGAACATTCTCCAGCTCACCTCAACTTTCAAGAGAGTTTTTTTCTGAGAATTTTGATAACAATAGTGGACTGATTATCTAATTTATTAATTTTTATTCAAGTAAGTATGTATAAACTTATTATTTATCTAATAAAGTGTTCTCATAAACTAATATCTTAATCTTGATTGTTTTTTTTAACCTAATTATAATTTTCTAATAATCTTTTAAAGTAAATAAGTAACTATTTATATACCTACAGTTGTGGACTGTGCCCAGGGGTAGGTTTAAAACACAGAATGAATCTCCATAACTAGACTTTTTTTCATAATCTGTAACTTTACAATTAAATAGGTAGGAAGATAACCAACAATTAGATTGCAATTAAATTGATATGGTAAATAAATGGAATGGATGATGTGATCTTGGCTTCTTCGAGAACTTTCCCTTTGCCTGGTCACATCACCTGGAAATAAATGCATAGTTAGATGCTGTATCAATTTTGGTTGAATTTGGTAAACCAAGGGAGATGTCTTTTATGTTATTTTTTATCGCAACATTTGAAGGTAACTATAGTACCTACTTACCTAAGCTTATATAATAGACATTTCCAAAGATATTATTCAAATAACTGTAAATTAGACATACCTACTTAATTGTATGCCCAAGTAGGACTTTTTAACATTAAAGGTTAGACTTAAGTATTAACTCCTAATGTACCTACCAACTTATATTTTTTTATTTGCTATAAATACTGAATGCTAAGTATGGACAAGCTAGGTAAGTACATATTGTACTTAGGTACCTATCTATTAAGCCTAGTAATAGGTAATTAACTCTGAGCTTAAGCTATTAACTTATCATAGGGCTTTGTGATTTCTTAGTAGGTTGGTAGTGCCTACCTATACCTATGAGGTCAAATCTCTGATTAAAAGTTCACATAATACCTTCTTTCTCGTTAAAAAGAAACAAGAAATAAATATATAAGTAAATAAATATTCCGGGACATTGCACACAGCGCCATCTAGCCCAACACTAAGCAAACGCTTGTGTCGTGGGTACTAGATAACGGATATATTACTTATATACTTTTCTTTTGTAAATACATACTTATTATACATACAAACAACCATACTCAACACAAGTAATTATATATATTTTTTTAAAGTACATAAATACTTGTGTCATGCGGGAATCGAACCCGCGACCTCTAGATTAGAAGGCAGAGCCACTACCAACTAAGCTAACAGGCCAGTCCAGAAATTGGAGATATCAAAGATTAAATTGGACAATCTTTCAAAAAAAAACCAGGGCAAGAAAAATAAGCTGATAAAATGTTAGCTCTATCTTCAGTAAAATATCAGTTTACTGTCTGCAAAGATACGTTTATTACAGTTGATATTGAATTTACTATCCGAGAATGTGCAAAGAAAGAGTCACATCTTGGTGGCCAAGGATTTCAGCATTGCAACTGTACTGGGGAATGCGTTTCTAATAGATGCAAATGTAAAAAGTCAAACCTCTTGTGTAACTCAAAATGTCATAAAAGCCTTACTTGTAAGAATAAATAATAATAATTTTATTGTATTTTCATGCCAGTTGTTTTTAAATATATTAATATTGTAGTTGTTAAGGAGTGATACCAAATACATCTCGTATTGATTTGTAAACCATTTTAATTTTACTAAGCAATGTTAAATTACTCGTATTGATCTCTGTGTTTTATTAGTTTTGTCTTATGGCTATTGAACAAGGAATTTATTTTTTAACATACAATTTAAATCCAATAATCAATGTTAATTTTTATAAACAATGTTAATCAACGTGAATATATATTTTGAAAATTAATAAAATATAATACATACTTATTACAATAACTATTTAAAATGAGACTAAATTGTTAGGTACTACATATTTATGCTTCATATTTATATTTAAATAAAAAAATATAATTTTCACCTTTAACTTACTTTTTTATTACATTATCCAAGTATTCCAAGATATTTTATAAAATAGCTGGTTAATGTGATTAATTTTGTCTCAATTATCACTTTGTCTAAATTGATATGATTATTATGTATAATAGCTGGATAGTATATTATATAATATCTGGATTTATTACTTTCGCTGTAACATATACATAAATACTAAGGGGCTGACCGCCTAACGAATAGGTAAGTCTAGGAAATCCCTTTTGTTTGTGACCACGTGACAGTTATATGGTAGGTACTGCTTAGGGGGATAACTACTAGACCTTGAATTCACCATTACTATTCGTTAGGCGGTCCCGTTAGTAATTACTGGACCGGCGCGCCGATTCAGGAATGACAACGGAGAGACTTAGAGGTACATACCATTTATAGTATGTGTACAATTTTGACAATATTACATAAAAACACAAACAAATAGAATTGATAAAGTGTTGGTTATCGAAATGGCAATTATCTAGAAAATATTTTCACGAGCTTTGTGCCTTCCTCCTTTATCCGGGCTTAGGACCGGCATCATTAATGCTAAGATTCACGAAAAGTTTTTTTAAATTAATATTGTATATAATTAATACTAGATGATTTTTTATAGATAGCTAAATAATTTTAGCATCGAAGCTATAAAATAAATCATGACATTGAGTACAAAGCTGTCAAGTATACGAATGTCACCGTAATGTCACGATATCAATTGCTTTCAGTGTTCCCCGTTAAAATAAATAAACGTGACTTAGCTAATTCTAATGAGATGCGTTAATAAAAACAAATGTTTGTTATACCCAAAGAGTAGGTAATACCTACGTAGGATGAATCAAGAAACACGGAATTATTTACTGCTAGGTACACCTAGTGAGCTTTTTTGTAATATTTTTTTTATTAAATTGGACATCTTAAAAATATTTGCAATGGCGGTATTTGCAAATTGACTAATTTTTTATGGCAGAATGCTACTGTGGCGTAGATATCTATAGGAGACTACCCAAATCAGTGGTCATGTTATTATTGTATAACAATTCTTGAAACACATGAAATGTTAAGCTTTCATTTAAAACTTTTCATGGCTTTTAATTTTGATGAAATGACAAAAAATGAGATTTATTATTAGATGTTACACCAGAAAAATATTTATTTATTAATAGTGTAAGAGTACCCTTACTTTACCCGCCACTCATCTCAGATATAGAAACAACATAAAATTACTGGACTGTCCAACAAAATCTTGGCCAATACCTGTAATCTTGAACTGAAAAAATAAATAGTTTGATCTCCTATAGTCTCATCCAATGTATATCGCAACTCATTCGCCGACTACTACTACTACCAGATATCTATTCTCTGATTTTCGTTGAAAATCGTTATAAGAAAATAAAGGACTACGTGACCTTGTAAGTACGTGGTGTGCGAAGCCCGTGGTTGATCCCGCCCCGTTGCTCGTCGGTGTGTCGTGGTGTCTCTGCCCTCTCACGACGTAGCGGCAGGCTCCTCTCATGACGTAGCAGCTTGCTCCTCTCACGACGTAGCAGCAGGCACCCTCTCTACTTCGACTGCACGAAGGTGTCTCCAACCAGCTTTCCTTTTCTTCGATCACGTTCTGGAACTCGCAGACAATTTCAAATATTAGAAATGTTAATAAATAAACTATGAACTATTTTATGTTTTACTAGTTTTTGCCCGTGGCTTAGCAGCAAAATTACGCACATAAACCTTCTTAGATCACTATCCATTACAAAAACCTGCATCAAACCGTTGTGTAGTTTTAAAGATCTAAGCATATGTACATTTTTGACGACCTCACTGAGGTCCATGTAGGTAGTACCAATTAATAAAAATTATTGTCAATAGATCGACTTCATTGAATCTGCAGAAAGATTTGAATTATAAAGTTGTTTAGGAAGGAAGGCACATCTTGATCGGGTTCAAAACTGTGTTTATGTTAAACAAGTTTATAAAATGAAATAAAAAAAGTACTGATTATATGTATGTGTTTTATTAATCTACATACTAGCTGCGCACCGCGGTGTTACCCACATTAATACAGGGTCAAAGTTAACCTATGTGTCAGGGCCTAACCTAATTCCATACCAAATTACTTCCAAGTCGGTTAAGGCATTTGAACGTGAAAAATAAACGAACATAAACTAAACACATTCAAGCTTTTATAAGATTAATGGTTTTATGTTATTATTACTTAATTAATATGCCTCTATTAATTAAGTATATATTACTTAATTAATATGCCTCTTTAATTTTACGTGAGAACTCTCGGAATAAAACAAAAAAATAATAAGTATTTGTTTAAGTGTCGAGTTCTGTAACAGTGCTTTTACTGTTACTGTTTTATGATTATCTTTGAATCGATTATAATTATTATTTTCTGTTTGGTAGAGCCAATCAATCCAAAAGATCTTTTGCCGTAACACGTGGCTCAAAAATGCGAGCAACGCCTGATTAAAAAATACTAAAAAGCGAGGAATAATTATTAAAAAAACATAACGAATGAAGTATTTTTTTATAAAGAAATTATAAATGTTTTAGAATCTACATAAATAAAATTATCAACACTTTGTTTGTGGACTTCCTGTTAATAGTATTAAAGAATCATAGCGTTGCAAGTCAATAAATTGAGCGTCTGATTTGAGCATGCGCCATCAAACCTCCACTTGTAGCTTACATTGTATCAAGTTTTAAAGAAACTTTCTAACACACTCGATAGTTTACTATTCTATTTATTGCCATAATAGTTCTGTTTCACGTTCGTATTATATTAAATCAGATTGGATTTGAATTTACCTACAAGATTATTTCCGGTCTTGTACCGTAACCGGAAATCTTCTCCTAAATTGAAATCAAATTCAATTATGGTTTTTGGTGTTTAATATGATACCTACAAACATTAAAGATAAGAGAAACAAATTTAATTAAGCTTTTATATATTATTAACATATTTGTTATGTTTTAAATAACTTTAAAAGGTTTTCTGACTAAATTCTGTAGTGGCGCAAAGTGAGCGGCAAGTGGGCGGAGCGTATTCTGGCTCAGTGATTGGTCCGCCCCCACATTTTCTGCGACTGGATGTTGGTGGAAGGGATGCGATGGCTTCCTGCTTCACGGCGCGCGATACTCAGCTCAGTCGTTCGAGAGTCGCCTACGCGAATACGGTTGGTTAGTTCCTGTTGAGTCGTCGCGCTGCAATAGCCGCTCCCTCCCGTGAGGTTGCGTGCGCCGTTCGTCGTGCTGCTGCTCCCGAGCGGGAGGTCGACGCGCCTGCACCACCTCCAGGAACCACCGCCTGTCGTCCCGGCGCTATAGAAATGCGCCGCAGCGACAGGCACATCACGTCGAACAACGCCGACCGTTGCTGGTACGCCGCCGGACAGAGCGACTCGACGTGAACTGTGAACTTCCCCGGGGTCAGTGTGCCCCGGAGCCCAGCCCCTCGAAAGAGATTTATCTCGTAGAGGTCCTACCAGCTCCCCTCGGGGACTGGCAGACGACCACGTGTTGTTACGCGAATACATTTCGGCAGGTGTCTCTGCCCAATTTTCCTTCGACAGTTTGGAACTTCTGAAAGTTTTCGCGGCATCGATGCCGCTACTACATCCTGTGAGTATTTAATTAATTTTTTTTAAATTTGGAATGCCTAAATGTCTAGAATATCAATATTGCTTGGTAAGATATATAAATTCTTGAATTTTTACGGTTTCACAACTTTTAAGATTATAGTCCATTTCATATAGCAAGTCACCTGTGACAGGTCAGTAGAACGTAAAAGAACATGTACATAAATTATTGTGACGTCATGCTCATGTTGAAATATTTCTATTTATTAGTGAAAACATTATGTAAGTTAACAAAAATAACTATTAATATAAACAGTAAAAATTATAAGACATCAAATAAAGGGTATTTTTCGCGTGTACATACTCGCATTCAATATTACAAAAAAATAAAATATTAAATTTCATCGCACAGCATAGTTACGTATTACTGCTAATTGTGACGTCATTTTCGTAGGGTTGGGACTTGGTAATCGATTATTTTTGACATCAAAAAAATATCGCAAAAACAAGTATTTATCATTTCGATCTATCAGAGATAATGATTTATGTACTTCAAGCACAATGATTTTATGCGATTTTTTATATTAAAATAATTAAGGAAGGTATTTATGAGTTTTTTATCATAAAAAATATAGCGAAAAACATAAAAATTTTGTGTGTCATAATTTCATTTGAATAATTTAATATATATTTTGGCTTCATATATATTATACTGGCAATATTTTTTTATCATAACTGTATTCTTTTCTTCTTCTCAATTTGTCCCTTCCTTAATTTATCTGTAGGAATTAATTGTGGGTTCGACGAATATTATTTTGTGATTGTCGGTAATTCACATAACATTTTTAGGATAGGCAGATGAAAATAGCCATAAGTAAGTAATAAGTAACTACAATCGATAATCGGTAAATTTCTAATTCGAATTACTGCAGTACATCATTACAATTTTCAAAATGATATTGACAAGTGACGTTTTATATGTGTCACAGGTGCCTTGCTGTAAGAAATGGATTATAGTTAAAAGTTGATTGCAAATTTGATAACGTTTTTTTAATATTCATAGGATAATAGTCGCGGGGGCGGAGGCCCCAGCGACGTGCCTCAGCGGCCCTACCGGTCCATCGCAGAGATACTGGACTCCATGCGCCCGGAGTCTGTTGGAGCGCCTGTTGTCGCCAGAAATGTGAGTACCTACAATTTTACACGATTTTTGTTTTATTCAATTTGGTCGTTAGTTCGTTTCGATTTCAAGCCATTTTATTTCCTAATAATTTATTACGTAGTTTCCGCAAGCGTTAAGTGAGTTATTAAACATTTTACTTCGTAGCTTGGCTGTTTTTTCACGTGAAATAACTAAGCGTTTGTTACTTAAATGATTAGATTCACATTTTTTTATGACCAGTGTCTACTGTGTACACCGATTTAGACAGTTTTTGTAGAATTTTAAATGGACCAATTTTCAATTCATCTAGTTTTTTCCTATTTAAGCGATTTCCGTTTTCAACATACACATAATCTCCTTCTTCTAATTCACACGCTTTCCTATTTTTGTCAAACAGCTTCTTGTTATAATTATGTGATTTGATAGTCTTATCCAATGCTATTTTTCTATCTTGTATTAAATTGGTAAGGGTTAATTTTGGTCTTAATTCCTCTGGTACCGCATCAATATTTGTTCCATCCATTAAATATTTTGGAGAAAATCCCGTCACAGAATGTTCTGTTTCATTGTATTTCTGAGTACATTCATGAGTGATAGTCGTCCAAGCTGATTTGCCTTTATTTTCGTTAACTCTGCATCTGATTTTATTAACCAATGTTTGGTTCAGTCTTCGTTCAAACCATTTGAAAATGGAGCGTTTACAGCAGTAAAAATAATAGGGATATTTTCTTTATCTAAGTAGTTTTTGAACTCTTTTGAATTTATTCCTGGATATTGATCCGATAAAATCATGCCAATTTTGTCTAATTGGGCCACTCTCTGTACCAATTTTATGAAATCATTTGAATTTTGAGTTTTTGATGTTAATATCCAAGCATATCGGGTGAAATGGTCAACTAATAGGTGTAAGTAAGTTTTTGTTGAGCGTGAACCACCAAATCCACCAATAGTATCAATGGAAACTATTTCAAATGGTCGAGTTGCGGGGCCTAAATGATACATTAGCCCATATTTACATTTTTGTCTTGATTTATTTTTTATACAGATCTCACAATCCTCACATATCTTTTTAATGTTTGTAGCCAAATTTTTCACTGTATAGAACGGTCTAAGTTTTTGTAGTATTTGTTGAGATCCTATGTGACAGAAATGTTTGTGTATGTCCTCTATAATCTTTTTACTAAACTCTTCAGTTAGTATCATTTTTTCCTTAGCTATCTGCTTCCAAATTATATTTTCCTGGTGAGTATATAATTTCAAAATTATATTGGGACAGATAATAGGTGAGATCTCCTAATTCCTCGTCTGTCCTCGCTTTAATGTTCATTCTTTCTAGAGGTTTGTGATCAGAAAAAACAGTAAACTTTTTTCCCATTAACCAATGTTGCCAATACTTTACTGCTTCTTTTATCGCCAAGCATTCCAGATATATAGCTTTCTTCTTCTTTTGGGCATCATTTAATTTTCTTGAAAAGTATGCACAAGGTTTTTCAGTACCATCCTCTTGAGGTTGTTTTAGAACGGCACCAAGTCCTTGGATACTGGCGTCTGTATAAATATGTACTGGTAAATTAGGATCAAATATTGCTAATATGGGTTTAGAGCACAGTAATCTTTTTATTGTATCAAATGATTGTTGACTTTCTGTTGACCAAGTAAATTTCTGCCCTTTCCTTAATAACTTGTGTAAGGGCTCTAATATAATTGATATGTTTTGGACATATTTTCCATAAAAGTTTATTTTTCCTAAAAACTGCCGAATATTTTTCTGTGTTTTGGGAATTGGAAAATCCTGGATGGCTACCAAATTGTCTTTCAAAGGTGTTATCATATTATCTTTTATTATGTGGCCTAAATACTTAACGGAATCCTGTGCAAAGTGACATTTCGAAAACTTCAGTCTGAAGCCCTCTTTCGATATTGATTCTAATAGAAGAGACAAGTGTTTTATATGCTCCTCGAACGTTTCCGAATAAATCAAAATATCGTCAATGAAATTTACAGTAAAATCCATTAGTTTGTTTTCTTATGATGCTGCTCAGTATCCTTTGAAAAATTGCCGGAGATGTTTTCAAGCCATATGGTAGACAAGTCCAGTTATAGTGGCCTTCCTGAGTGACAAACGCAGTTTTCTGCCTGTCTTCAATTTTCAGGGGAATGGACCAAAAAGCAGAATTAATATCAAGTGTAGAAAAGTACTTACAGTTTCTCGTTTTTACCATCAAGTCCTCAATCAGTGGGAAAGGTTGTGATTGAGGCACTACAATCTTATTTAGGTCACGAAAATCTATGCATAATCTTGACTTTTTTCCTTCTTCTTTCTTGAATGCAAGTGTGACTGGAGCTGCAAAGGGACTATAAGACTCTTCAATCAATTTTCTTTCTAACAGTTTTGATATTTGTTGTTCGATTTCTTTTTTATCCTGTATAGTACACCTGTATGGCCTTTTACTACAATATTTATCCACTAACAGATCAATATGTGCTTCATATCCGGATACTGTTCCTATGTCGTATTTATCTTTTGCAAAAAGTGTTTTATGTTTGCATATTAATTTATCTATTTCCAATCTTTGTTGGTAGTCTAGATTATTTACCGTAATATCGAAATCAGTCTCCTTTACATGTTCATTAAAATTAACTTTATATTCATCAATTTGTGTGTTACTTGAACTCTGTTTGCCTATGTGGCTACCCGTTGAGCCGGGAATATTATTTTTATATTTTTCCGTGTTGTTTTCCTGTCTAGGAAGAACCTGCGTAATTTGTAGTTCCTCATTTTGAACTAGACGAAAATCTCGTATACAATCTAATCCGATCAAAAAGTCATCTTCAAAATTTTCTTCATCTACCACAAAAACATTTATATTTTTTTCAATATCAAAAATCTTGATTTTTAACTCAGTCATTCCTTTAGTTCTTTTTACACCATTAATCGTTTTTAAACCTGCACTTTTATTCACAATTTTTCCTTGACACTGTTTTATTGATAATAATTTTGCATTTATTACAGAAACTTCCGAGCCAGGATCATAAATTCCTGAAGTACTCAAAGTGCTGTTTATCAATAACTTAACTTTGATTAATGGTGGAGTAACTAGTTTTTTGGATCAAAGTCATTCAGTTCGACTTCTAATTTAGAATTATTGACATTCCTTGTCTGTTCCCTTCTTGTATTTTCATTATTTTTATTCTTGAACCAACATTCTGATTCCGGATGGTATCTGTTTCCTTTGTTCTCTTTTTCACAAATTCGACACGGCTTGTAGTTAATTTTTTTATCATTAATCCTGCTTTCATAGCTTCCTGTCTTCTTCTCATAATTTCTTTTACTAACTAAATGCTCTAAGCCTCTGATACTGTTAAACAAATCCTCAGATTCCTTAAGATTTTCTCTATTTATTTTATCAGCTATATAGTTTGGTAGCCCTGTAGCAATCAGGTCAATCAGAGTGGTATTGTCCATAGATACATTTAATTCTAGTAAAAGTTTTTGTTTTTTTAACGCATATTCAATCAAAGTGCCTTGTCGGTATTTATATAGAATTGCATATCTCACCGGTGACCAGCCTCTATCAGCATAAGTTTCACAAAAGCTATTTTTCCACGTTGACCACTCAGAATTAACTGAATGTTTTATAAGCATAGCACTGTACCAATCAAGGGAACCATCTTCCAAAAACAGCCGAAGAATCTCAATTTTTTTTGTATTTTTTTCTACTCTAACCCGTGCACACTCAGCTTCAAATGTTGACATCCACTGAGACACATTAGTAACTTTCTTACTACAAAATTTTTCAATAACAAACTTTTCTGAAATGTTTTTCACATTTTGAGGGTTATCTATTTTCACTTCAGCAAAATTTTCTAAAATTCTTGTTAATGCAGCTTCTGAAATTCCTGCAGTAGATGTATCTCTATGTGAGACTGGATCTCTTCTAGTAAATAGCCCTTAAATTGCATGTTTCCATCTTCATCCATATATGCACTGCTTAATTCAGGTGTTAGTGAAATCCACACTTGTCTTTTTTCGTATCTTCTTTGAAGTGTATTTTTTACTTTTTGGTAAATCTCTGTCTTCAAAATAGCGTCATGCTGCTTGGCATATTGATGCTTCTCTGGAATTATATAGGTTTTTCCGTTGGTATTTGTGATGGAAGTAATACACATGACATTGGTCTTTGTATCTTCACTGGCTTTTATTAAAAATTCAAACTTTAACTTATCCATTGTAGATTATAACCACAAGAATGTTGTTTTATAATTGTGTTCCTTCTTATATAGGGTTGTGGTGAAATAATAGGTAATTGAAGTTGTTGTTCTGAAATAATAGAGTATTTATTAATAAATATTAACCTATATCAAACACAATTATGACCACTTAAACTACACTTATCAAAATGAACCCACCTGAAATAATAGAGAAACAACATTCAAAGTTACTACTTCACAAGTAAAAGTACTAATTTTATCAATATCTTTAAAATAAATCTCAATTCACAATCAAACTACGGTCGATTCCTCTATACTTTGTGAAAATAGTAAACAAACCAAAACCATAGACAAAGAGTGAACAAATAGTGATGTGATTAGGTCGAATGAACAACAATTTGAATTTAAGTGAATGAACATATGAATGTAATATTTTAAATATTTATTTTATTTACAAGTATGAACAAACTTTTAATAAAAATTTTGCTTTTAATATTTAAACCTAAAATGCATTAAAACCTATAATCATGTTTGTTTTCCCTAGAAGCTACAAATTACCAGAAAATCCTAGATTAAACAGCACCTGCTCAGATACAGGTTGTGCTAGGTGGGTGAAATCTTGTTTATGTGATCTTACTTAAAGTTCTCTAAAATGCCGTAACATTCATTAACCCAGGTCTCGTCCATATAGTAAATTATTTTATTCTCTTTTCTATAATCTTTTATTTTACAAAGATACAGTTGCCTCCACGCCACCAAATCCGGTCGATCCAAAACAATGCTTTTTCTAGAGCGCTTGCAAAACTTAAATTTCATTTTTTTTTTAAATCCTATACATTGTTGTTCTTGTAAAGGTGGGCAAATCTTCATCTTCATTGATAGATCTTAAAACTTTGTTGATAGTAGGAATCTCATTTTGAAAGTAAAATTCATGGACTTTTCTTCTTAAAGCTGACATGGTGAAGTCATCCAGGGTTTCAATTACTTGATATTTGGGCTTTGTTCTTATAGGCGTAGTCACTTTTCCCGTTGTGTTATATTCATTAATAATTCGCCTAACGGTGTTTTGCGATGATCCTATAATTTCAGCCGTCTTTTTTGAGACATCCTGTTCGCTGGGGTACTCATTTGTGCAATGGTTCTGCACAAACTTATAAACATTGATGGCAACTGTTTTTTCATTGGATGTCATGTCAATTTTTTTTGGCCTCTTTTTCATAGGAGATAGCAACGGAAGAAATTTAGAAACCTTCCGTTTATTTAAATTGGATGGTCCAGGTTCTGGCTCGCTCATTTTCACCTTCTGTAAAAACACATTATTTGTTATGCTGTGCAGTCTTAGTTCTATGAATAATACAGTTCATGATATTCTTAATCTTTTCCGCTGTTAGAATAAAAGAAAGCCGCCTAGTAATTATGATTATTTTGCAAACCAGGTGTTTTATGGCATCTTAAATGAATCTATTGTTTCACTGTCAGATAAGAAATACTTGTCTGTATTGCAAGCCATTCCATTTATGACACTTCAAATTGATCTATTGTTTTAACTACCGGATTAGAAACATTTAATCTGTTTTTTCCATGCCAGGTGTTAAATGGCACATAGAATAGGAATATTGAGAATGTGAACATCTACAGGAGTATCAAAATATATAGACCAAATCGTATCAAAACTTATGAAAAAAAATTAGCAATAAATTTGTATATAATTATGCACAACATATTGGCTATAATACCTACAAAATAGACCAAATCGTATCAAAATTTATGGAAAAAAACAGCAAAGCATTTGTATATAATATTATGCAGACATATTAGCTATATTTCCTACTTCAACATACTCGTGGTTTTTTGAAAAAATAACTAAAGCTTAATGCTTTATAGGGTATACATTTAATTAGGTTTCTTGGGCTGATACATCATGGGGGTTCACGAATTTAAATTTGGAATTTCTAAATATGGATTTAATTTAAACTAGGAGATTAAATTTAAATTGCTTACCTGTGAAAATATCAGCACAACCACAAAATAAGACCAAGTCCGTATAGCGTAGCAATAAGTCGTCAGTCCAAGAATATCACAATAAATCCAATCCAGAAAGCACTCACAAGTCCGTAATAAAGCCAGGTCGTCGAAAATCAAAAATGTAAGAGCACCCGAAACGTAAGACATCGATGGAAGTTACGAGACGAATGCTGCTATCGGTTCGTTACTAGCTCGTTCAGACTTATGCGAGCGAGAGGCACGATATCCAAGTCGTATCTCTCACTCGTACAATGACATATTTTTGACGTATAGCCATACCAAATTTTAAAATTATAAATCAAATTATAAATTTTAATAATTAATTTAATTATAAATTTTAATAATCTCAATAGCCACGAATAACCCAGTAATTATATTATACATATTATATATTTTTATTTATATTGTATAAAAGTATTTTGATAATAATATTTTGCAAATGAAAGCATTCATTCTCCTAGTCTTATTTTACGTTCATTCTTTGAATACCATTCCCATCACTAAAACATAGACAACGTTAAAAGTCTATCATAGTGTTTGTCAAAGCTGTCAAAAGATTTTTCGCTGATTTGATTGATCACGTCTTCGTAATTTATTGAAATACAGCGTAATTTATTATGTTGAATCAAAGTGTTCTACGTGTGTAAATAGTAGCATACATGTACCGTTTGTGTCCAAGAACTATTAAAATACCGAAGTGGAGTGATTTCATCGAAAGTTTAGTGATTTTGTGAGAGCCGGCGGTTTGTTTACTATTTTCCCCAAGTATAATGGAATCGACATTATGTATGCGTTGTTCTCCATAATAAAATCTAACCTCCAAACTGTCAGCTTCAACAGTGAGCGCGGCAAATTCAAAATATGTATAGGCGGTACATTTAAATAAGCATAGACAGAGTATGTACATATATCATACTTTGTTTACATATATATGTGGGGATAGTGAATATAAACGAGGGTTAATCTTAATCTTTTTATTCTTTCTAATCTTTGAATTACATCTTTAGTCTTTTTGTTATCAATTATCAAAATCTTCTACATCTTTTCTTTTTTCTCTGACACTCTAAAAACTGACAGTTCTTAATCATTTGACACATGGTCACAAACTTAAAAAATTAAACGAGCTAAAACTATTAAGACCATTCGACACAGCCTATCCTGCTCATTCATCTGACCCAGATGAATAGTCTTGAGGAATCCAAGGCTTCATGAAGTCGGCTGAACTTGTAGTATTGAAAGGTCCTTCTGACTTTCCAATTTTCTTTACTATGTATCTTTCATTTCCTTTATTCTTTATAACTTCATATGGTCCTAGATACTTCGGGTACAGTTTTGCTCCTTGTGCAAACTGTGTTCTTTTAATTGCTACTAGATCACCAGTCTTGTAGATGTTAGCTTCTTTTCTCTTTCTATTATAATTTCTTGAGTTTTCTTCTTGAATTTTCTGTAATGATTCTTTAGCTTTTTCTCTCAGTTCTTGTCGGTTAACATTGTAACAATCTATGTTTTCCTGTTGAATCAGTTCACGCATGTCCTCATCTTGATCTCATCTTTGTCCCAAACATCAATTCGAAGGGTGTCATTCTGATACTTCTCTGGTAAGTACTATTCAGGCATCGTTGTACTTGTGACACCTTACTGTACCATTTTGAAGGATTTTCAGCACTTAGCTTACTCAGTACAGTGATGATAATCTGATGAATTCTTTCTACTTGTCCATTGCCTCTTGGTTGACCAGTCGTTATCGTGTAGTGTGCAATATTTTCATCTTTACAATATCTCTGGAAGTCTGTAGAAGTAAATAAAGCATTTCAGTCTGTAATTATTCTTTCTGGTGTACCAAATGTCTGTTGTTGCAATCTTAGCTTGGTTAAAGTCTCTTCAGTGGTTAAAGACTTCACAGGGTAAATCCAGGTAAATTTGGTGTAAGCATCTACAACGGTGAGAATGTACTTATAATTCTTTGAAGTTGATGTCATTGGTCCCAAATGATCTATGTGGTAAGTACACAATGGGGAATCTGCTTTATCAAGTGGGTGAAGTAAACCTTCTTTCTTGCCTCTCTTGTGGTTATACAAGATACATTCAACGCAGTTTTTTATGATCTTCTTAATCTTCTCTGATAAATTTTCTATGTAGTATTCTCTGTTTATTAATTCTTCTGTCTTCCCTGTTCCAAAATGTCCTTTCTCATGAGCTTTTCTTATAATTTCATATTGCATTCTTTTAGGTACAACAATATTCTTGATTCCATTAACTTCTTTGTAGAGTATGTCGTTCTGAACAACAAAATCATTATAAGGTTGCTTTTCTAACATAGTCTTCAGTAGTTGAATATGTTCATCTTCATTCTGAGCCTTCTTCAAGCGTGCAGTAATTTCTGTAGTACCGATGATCAAACAGGTAGGATTCCTGCTTAGTGCATCTGCATGCTTCATTCTTGAACCTGGTTGGTGTTCTACCTTATAGTCATATTCTTCAAGCAGTAGAGCCCATCGAGCTACTCGTGTTGGTAAATCTTTCTTTTGTAAAGTCATGGTCAAAGCAGAGCAATCTGTTATTATTTTAAAGTGTATTCCGAGAAGGTAAACTCTAAACTTCTTTATAGCTTCAGCAATAGCCATGATTTCAAGATAGTAACTATGGTACTTCTGTTCAGCTGGTGTAGTCTTCTTGCTCATGTAATGAACTGGATGAAAACGGTCATCGTTGGGATTTCTTTGAAGTAATACGGCTCCATATCCATCTGAACTAGCATCTGTGTGTAATTCAGTCTCATATTCAGGATTGTAAATTCTTAGCACAGGTGAGCTGCATAATATTTGTTTCAGTTGCATGAAAGCTCTTTCACACTGTTCATTGAAATCAAATACAGAATTTTTCTTTAGTAAATCTATCAGAGGTTTAGCTATCAGTGAATAATTTTGAATGAATTTTCTGAAGTATCCAGTAAGTCCGAGGAAAGATTGAATAGTCTTGATATTTGATGGCTTCTTGAATTTTGCTACAGCATTAATCTTCTCTTTTGAAGGTCGAATTTTATTGTTACATATTACATATCCAAGGTATTGTATTTCTTTTTTCATAAAATGACATTTCTTCCAATTAAATTGTAATCCATATTGTTGTGCTCTTTCTAGTACTTTTCTTAGCTTCTGTAATCCCTCTTCTTCTGTTCTCGATGGTATTATCACATCATCAAGGTACAGCAGTAATATACCATCGTTGATGAGGTCATGGAATATATCATTGACAAATCGTTGGAATACTGACGGAGCTGTACACAACCCAAAAGGCATTCTCATGAACTCGTACTGACCTTGTGGTGTAACAAAAGAAGTGTACTTCTGGCTGTCTTTATGTACTTTCACATGTAAAAATCCATTCTTTAAGTCAAGTGATGTAAATACTTGAGCTCCTTTTAATTTATCAATCTGGTCTTCAATTATAGGTAGTGGAAATCTTTCCTTGATTATTTTCTTGTTTAATCTTCTAAAATCTACACATAGTCGTCGTGATCCATCTTTTTTATCAGCTAGCACAATAGGAGATGCATAATCTGACTTACTAGGCTTTATCACTCCTTCCTCAAGCCATTCTTTGATTTGTTTGTTGGCAATATTAATTTCCAGTGGTGATAAGCGACGAGGATTTTGATAAACAGGGTCTTCATTGGTAAGTAAAATTTTCAGCTCAACATTGCTTTCTTTCTTCTTTTCGTGAGGCTTGTAGTCTTGACACATCTGGTTAATCTCTGCTTTATATTTGGAGTCGTCAATATCATAATCTTCATTCTTCTCTTGTATCAAAAGGGTTAGGTGATTAATCTTCTTAACTTGGATGCCATCAGGAGTGAAACTCACAGTAAATTCTTTCAAGATAGGGTTTCCAATTATAATCTTCTCCGGGATGTCTTCATCTTTCACAATATGGAACTTGAGATCAGTGTAGTACTCATCAATCTTCACACTGGCAGTAAATGAGCCTTCAGTATAAAACTGCTTTCCAGCGCATCCAGTGAGGCATAATGGTTCTTCATCAGGGTTATAATCTTTGGTAAAATCTTGTATAATCTTAAATTCCGACCTTGTTATTAGGTGTGCATCACAGCCGGTGTCAAATAATGGTATTTCCTCGTTGCCGTTGATTTCTATCTTCTTGTGAGTCATAATATCTGGTTCTGTGTTGTGAATATTCAAAGCTTTCTTAATTTTATTCGGGCAGTCATGTGATTTATGGCCAAACTCATTACATTTAAAACACTTGATGCCTTTTTGACAAAATGGTGTCTGATGGTCTGTGTCACCACAGTTAAAACATCTTTTCACATGTCTTGGCTTGTAGGAATGATTTACAGAAGAGTTAACTGAGTGTGTAGGTTTATTATTCATTCTCTTTTTAAGGTCACTGTAAATATCCAACTTTTTGCGGAAATCCTTTATATCCGAAGCACCATACAACACTGATTTGTTTGTCTCAACATCCTGTATGCCATCAATCACATATTCAATCAGGGCAGCAACTTCAACTTTTCCATGCAGGGCCAACTCCTTCATAGACAAAAAGTATTGCTGATAAGTCTCGTCAGGCTTCATTTTTCGTGAAGCAAGTTGCTTGTGAATCGTAGCACTGTTAAGTTTTGGGCCAAACTCTTCTTTTAAAGCATTTTTCAATGTAGGGTAATCTTTCACTCTTCCAAATGAACGTAAAACTAACTTAGCAGTACCCTCTAGTAATCGCTTTGCATAAATTAATTGTTCAACCTTGCTCCAATTCATTAAACCCGCTACATCTTCAAATTCTTCAAGAAATGTTTCGATCGGGTAGGTATCGTCGCCGGTGAACAAATTCAGGGACTTCTCCAAATCTTTGAACGAAATTTGAACTTCAATTTCGTTATCTTGTTCTTGGGACGGCGTCTTCGACATCTTGCTTTTGGCGGACGCCCTTCTTTTCGGACAATATGTTGGTCTTGCGGTAGTCATTATAGAAAAACTCACGTATTTAAACTCTATCCCGGACGAGCCCCCAAAAGTTGTGGGGATAGTGAATATAAACGAGGGTTAATCTTAATCTTTTTATTCTTTCTAATCTTTGAATTACATCTTTAGTCTTTTTGTTATCAATTATCAAAATCTTCTACATCTTTTCTTTTTTCTCTGACACTCTAAAAACTGACAGTTCTTAATCATTTGACACATGGTCACAAACTTAAAAAAATAAACGAGCTAAAACTATTAAGACCATTCGACATATATACATATATATATATTATATATATATATAAATAGAAAGAAACTAAGTACCTACTACTGTTTTAAGATTTAACATTGTATAAATGTTTTGTAATCACTAGATGTTAAAAATATTATCTAATATCAACTAACAGTCAACAAAAAATATTGTCGTCGATTTTTACATATTCTTTTTACTTCGTACGAAACATAATTGACTATCCTTGTCGTCCTATCTTTTAACGCGCTGAGTGTGTGCGAGAGGGTCGCCGTCGGCCGAGATACAATCTTCGGATTACTTCGGAAGGTGGTATGACTTTTTGCATGCACGCATTGCCAATGTTTACATTTCAAGTTTCAACCTAACCTTAAAACAAACTTTTGTTTTCGTGATTAAAATTAAATTACAGAAAATTGTAATCGATGTTACTACCGTAAACCTATGTATCGTGACCAAACAGTTAAAGTTGTATGAATGCGGTTAATTTGTATTGCGATCCGGAGCCAACGCTGCACTTAAATCAAATTTTAAGCACTATGCTGTAGGTTTTATTGTCTGTTCATAATGTAGCGTACGACATCCGGTTTGATGGCAGTTAATGTGCAGCAAGATGTGCCAGCGCGGTAACGCCGCGTGCGTGCCAAGTGGCCGCCAGCTCGCCGCACTTGCATTAGCGCATATAGCCCTCACATCCCACAGCGCAGCCTTTCTATTGCTTATGAAATGTTCCTACTTCTGTAGATGCACCCGCACAGGTTTTTAATATCAGGAAAGATCTTAACACTTATGCCTACCCTCTTTTTTATTAATACTTCAATCTAAAAATATGTTAATTTAAAATATTAAATATCTGCTCTGTGATTATTTACAATGATTAAGATTGTTAACAATTACAAGTCAGTTTAAGGAATCAATAATTGATTTCATTTACTGAGTATTGTCAGGTTATTGCGCGCACTCCTGGTGTTATTAAAAGGGTTATAATATATCAGGTAGGTGCGGGAGGATTTTATAAATCTATCTCCCAAATCTACGGCGGTTCCTAACGTTGGTGTATGATGAATTCCAGGGTCATCGAAAGCCGCGTCTCCGCCCACACCCCGGGATTCGAGCCCGCAGACTTCGGGTACGAGACCAGACGCCGCAGGGTGTTCCATGTTTCCTGCTCGGTGCTGACATCAGCTCGTGAACTTCCCCCAGCGCGTCGGGTTGGAGATCCGAGCGGTTCAGTGAGCCTGCTACGGACAAAGACATATTTCCAAAGTAAGATCTGTCCATTTTTATTTCGAGTCCCGAGTTGACGCTATCCTCATTTCGTTTTTGTTAATGAGATTCTGATCGTGACCTTGATTTGTTGTGTGTAGTTTTCCCTCGGTAGGGGCCCATACCGAGGTTTATTGCATGTTTGTAACATATTCCATTTTGATCTTTTAATCCGTGAGCATTGGCCAGCACGTGGATTGGATGTTTGAGAAGGACGAGTAGTCTTGTTTGATTAACAAGTCTTGTTTGATTAACAAAAACTAACAAATTAACGGTACTTGGTTTCGGTTACATACAGTGGGTTTTTTGAATAATTTTTGCCTTTGTCCTCAGAAAACGGTAATGATGGTGAAGGCACTGAATGTTTAGATCCAAGACCAGGGGCTAACGCGCACTCTTCGTGTGCTGTTGCGCGCCCGCCTGGTGCGCTACTGCGCGCACTCCAGGTGCGCTGCTGCGCAAGCTCCTCGTATGCTGCTGCGCGCGCTCCTCGTATGCTGTTGCGCGCACTCCTGGTGCGCTGCTGCGCGCACTCCTGGTGCGCTGCTGCGAGCACTCCTGGTGCGCTGCTGCGCACACTCCTCGTGTGCTGCTGCACGCACTTCTCGTGCGCTATTGCGCGCACTCCTGGTGTTATTAAAAGGGTTATATATCAGGTAGGTGCGGGAGGATTTTATAAATCTATCTCCCAAATCTACGGCGGTTCCTAACGTTGGTGTATGATGAATTCCAGGGTCATCGAAAGCCGCGTCTCCACCCACACCCCGGGATTCGAGCCCGCAGACTTCGGGTACGAGACCAGACGCCGCAGGGTGTTCCATGTTTCCTGCTCGGTGCTGACGACATCAGCTCGTGAACTTCCCCCATCGCGTCGGGTTGGAGATCTTAGCGGTTCAGTGAGCCTGCTACGGACAAAGACATATTTCCAAAGTAAGATCTGTCCATTTTTATTTCGAGTCCCGAGTTGACGCTATCCTCATTTCGTTTTTGTTAATGAGATTCTGATCGTGACCTTGATTTGTTGTGTGTAGTTTTCCCTCGGTAGGGGCCCATACCGAGGTTTATTGCATGTTTGTAACATATTCCATTTTGAACTTTTAATCCGTGAGCATTGGCCAGCACGTGGATTGGATGTTTGAGAAGGACGAGTAGTCTTGTTTGATTAACAAGTCTTGTTTGATTAACAAAAACTAACAAATTAACGGTACTTGGTTTCGGTTACATACAGTGGGTTTTTTGAATAATTTTTGCCTTTGTCCTCAGAAAACGGTAATGATGGTGAAGGCACTGAATGTTTAGATCCAAGACCAGGGGCTTACGCGCACTCTTCGTGTGCTGTTGCGCGCCCGCCTGGTGCGCTACTGCGCGCACTCCAGGTGCGCTGCTGCGCGCACTCTTCGTGTGCTGCTGCGCGAACTCCTGGTGCGCTGCTGCGCAAGCTCCTCGTATGCTGCTGCGCGCGCTCCTCGTATGCTGCTGCGCGCGCTCCTCGTATGCTGTTGCGCGCACTCCTGGTGCGCTGCTGCGCGCACTCCTGGTGTGCTGCTGCGCGCACTCCTGGTGCGCTGCTGCGCGCACTCCTGGTGCGCTGCTGCGCACACTCCTCGTGTGCTGCTGCACGCACTTCTCGTGCGCTATTGCGCGCACTCCTGGTGTTATTAAAAGGGTTATATATCAGGTAGGTGCGGGAGGATTTTATAAATCTATCTCCCAAATCTACGGCGGTTCCTAACGTTGGTGTATGATGAATTCCAGGGTCATCGAAAGCCGCGTCTCCGCCCACACCCCGGGATTCGAGCCCGCAGACTTCGGGTACGAGACCAGACGCTGCAGGGTGTTCCATGTTTCCTGCTCGGTGCTGACGACATCAGCTCGTGAACTTCCCCCAGCGCGTCGGGTTGGAGATCTTAGCGGTTCAGTGAGCCTGCTACGGACAAAGACATATTTCCAAAGTAAGATCTGTCCATTTTTATTTCGAGTCCCGAGTTGACGCTATCCTCATTTCGTTTTTGTTAATGAGATTCTGATCGTGACCTTGATTTGTTGTGTGTAGTTTTCCCTCGGTAGGGGCCCATACCGAGGTTTATTGCATGTTTGTAACATATTCCATTTTGAACTTTTAATCCGTGAGCATTGGCCAGCTCGTGGATTGGATGTTTGAGAAGGACGAGTAGTCTTGTTTGATTAACAAGTCTTGTTTGATTAACAAAAACTAACAAATTAACGGTACTTGGTTTCGGTTACATACAGTGGGTTTTTTGAATAATTTTTGCCTTTGTCCTCAGAAAACGGTAATGATGGTGAAGGCACTGAATGTTTAGATCCAAGACCAGGGGCTTACGCGCACTCTTCGTGTGCTGTTGCGCGCCCGCCTGGTGCGCTACTGCGCGCACTCCAGGTGCGCTGCTGCGCGCACTCTTCGTGTGCTGCTGCGCGAACTCCTGGTGTGCTGCTGCGCAAGCTCCTCGTATGCTGCTGCGCGCGCTCCTCGTATGCTGCTGCGCGCGCTCCTCGTATGCTGCTGCGCGCACTCCTGGTGTGCTGCTGCGCGCACTCCTGGTGCGCTGCTGCGCGCACTCCTGGTGCGCTGCTGCGCACACTCCTCGTGTGCTGCTGCACGCACTTCTCGTGCGCTATTGCGCGCACTCCTGGTGTTATTAAAAGGGTTATATATCAGGTAGGTGCGGGAGGATTTTATAAATCTATCTCCCAAATCTACGGCGGTTCCTAACGTTGGTGTATGATGAATTCCAGGGTCATCGAAAGCCGCGTCTCCGCCCACACCCCGGGATTCGAGCCCGCAGACTTCGGGTACGAGACCAGACGCCGCAGGGTGTTCCATGTTTCCTGCTCGGTGCTGACGACATCAGCTCGTGAACTTCCCCCATCGCGTCGGGTTGGAGATCTTAGCGGTTCAGTGAGCCTGCTACGGACAAAGACATATTTCCAAAGTAAGATCTGTCCATTTTTATTTCGAGTCCCGAGTTGACGCTATCCTCATTTCGTTTTTGTTAATGAGATTCTGATCGTGACCTTGATTTGTTGTGTGTAGTTTTCCCTCGGTAGGGGCCCATACCGAGGTTTATTGCATGTTTGTAACATATTCTATTTTGAACTTTTAATCCGTGAGCATTGGCCAGCACGTGGATTGGATGTTTGAGAAGGACGAGTAGTCTTGTTTGATTAACAAGTCTTGTTTGATTAACAAAAACTAACAAATTAACGGTACTTGGTTTCGGTTACATACAGTGGGTTTTTTGAATAATTTTTGCCTTTGTCCTCAGAAAACGGTAATGATGGTGAAGGCACTGAATGTTTAGATCCAAGACCAGGGGCTTACGCGCACTCTTCGTGTGCTGTTGCGCGCCCGCCTGGTGCGCTACTGCGCGCACTCCAGGTGCGCTGCTGCGCGCACTCTTCGTGTGCTGCTGCGCGAACTCCTGGTGCGCTGCTGCGCAAGCTCCTCGTATGCTGCTGCGCGCGCTCCTCGTATGCTGTTGCGCGCACTCCTGGTGCGCTGCTGCGCGCACTCCTGGTGTGCTGCTGCGCGCACTCCTGGTGCGCTGCTGCGCGCACTCCTGGTGCGCTGCTGCGCACACTCCTCGTGTGCTGCTGCACGCTTTTCTCGTGCGCTATTGCGCGCACTCCTGGTGTTATTAAAAGGGTTATATATCAGGTAGGTGCGGGAGGATTTTATAAATCTATCTCCCAAATCTACGGCGGTTCCTAACGTTGGTGTATGATGAATTCCAGGGTCATCGAAAGCCGCGTCTCCGCCCACACCCCGGGAATCGAGCCCGCAGACTTCGGGTACGAGACCAGACGCCGCAGGGTGTTCCATGTTTCCTGCTCGGTGCTGACGACATCAGCTCGTGAACTTCCCCCAGCGCGTCGGGTTGGAGATCTTAGCGGTTCAGTGAGCCTGCTACGGACAAAGACATATTTTCAAAGTAAGATCTGTCCATTTTTATTTCGAGTCCCGAGTTGACGCTATCCTCATTTCGTTTTTGTTAATGAGATTCTGATCGTGACCTTGATTTGTTGTGTGTAGTTTTCCCTCGGTAGGGGCCCATACCGAGGTTTATTGCATGTTTGTAACATATTCCATTTTGAACTTTTAATCCGTGAGCATTGGCCAGCTCGTGGATTGGATGTTTGAGAAGGACGAGTAGTCTTGTTTGATTAACAGGTCTTGTTTGATTAACAAAAACTAACAAATTAACGGTACTTGGTTTCGGTTACATACAGTGGGTTTTGTGAATAATTTTTGCCTATGTCCTCAGAAAACGGTAATGATGGTGAAGGCACTGAATGTTTAGATCCAAGACCAGGGGCTAACGCGCACTCTTCGTGTGCTGTTGCGCGCCCGCCTGGTGCGCTACTGCGCGCACTCCAGGTGCGCTGCTGCGCGCACTCTTCGTGTGCTGCTGCGCGAACTCCTGGTGCGCTGCTGCGCAAGCTCCTCGTATGCTGCTGCGCGCGCTCCTCGTATGCTGCTGCGCGCGCTCCTCGTATGCTGTTGCGCGCACTCCTGGTGAGCTGCTGCGCGCACTCCTGGTGCGCTGCTGCGAGCACTCCTGGTGCGCTGCTGCGCACACTCCTCGTGTGCTGCTGCACGCACTACTCGTGCGCTATTGCGCGCACTCCTGGTGTTATTAAAAGGGTTATATATCAGGTAGGTGCGGGAGGATTTTATAAATCTATCTCCCAAATCTACGGCGGTTCCTAACGTTGGTGTATGATGAATTCCAGGGTCATCGAAAGCCGCGTCTCCGCCCACACCCCGGGATTCGAGCCCGCAGACTTCGGGTACGAGACCAGACGCCGCAGGGTGTTCCATGTTTCCTGCTCGGTGCTGACGACATCAGCTCGTGAACTTCCCCCATCGCGTCGGGTTGGAGATCTTAGCGGTTCAGTGAGCCTGCTACGGACAAAGACATATTTCCAAAGTAAGATCTGTCCATTTTTATTTCGAGTCCCGAGTTGACGCTATCCTCATTTCGTTTTTGTTAATGAGATTCTGATCGTGACCTTGATTTGTTGTGTGTAGTTTTCCCTCGGTAGGGGCCCATACCGAGGTTTATTGCATGTTTGTAACATATTCCATTTTGAACTTTTAATCCGTGAGCATTGGCCAGCACGTGGATTGGATGTTTGAGAAGGACGAGTAGTCTTGTTTGATTAACAAGTCTTGTTTGATTAACAAAAACTAACAAATTAACGGTACTTGGTTTCGGTTACATACAGTGGGTTTTTTGAATAATTTTTGCCTTTGTCCTCAGAAAACGGTAATGATGGTGAAGGCACTGAATGTTTAGATCCAAGACCAGGGGCTTACGCGCACTCTTCGTGTGCTGTTGCGCGCCCGCCTGGTGCGCTACTGCGCGCACTCCAGGTGCGCTGCTGCGCGCACTCTTCGTGTGCTGCTGCGCGAACTCCTGGTGCGCTGCTGCGCAAGCTCCTCGTATGCTGCTGCGCGCGCTCCTCGTATGCTGCTGCGCGCGCTCCTCGTATGCTGTTGCGCGCACTCCTGGTGCGCTGCTGCGCGCACTCCTGGTGTGCTGCTGCGCGCACTCCTGGTGCGCTGCTGCGCGCACTCCTGGTGCGCTGCTGCGCACACTCCTCGTGTGCTGCTGCACGCACTTCTCGTGCGCTATTGCGCGCACTCCTGGTGTTATTAAAAGGGTTATATATCAGGTAGGTGCGGGAGGATTTTATAAATCTATCTCCCAAATCTACGGCGGTTCCTAACGTTGGTGTATGATGAATTCCAGGGTCATCGAAAGCCGCGTCTCCGCCCACACCCCGGGATTCGAGCCCGCAGACTTCGGGTACGAGACCAGACGCTGCAGGGTGTTCCATGTTTCCTGCTCGGTGCTGACGACATTAGCTCGTGAACTTCCCCCAGCGCGTCGGGTTGGAGATCCGAGCGGTTCAGTGAGCCTGCTATGGACAAAGACATATTTCCAAAGTAAGATCTGTCCATTTTTATTTCGAGTCCCGAGTTGACGCTATCCTCATTTCGTTTTTGTTAATGAGATTCTGATCGTGACCTTGATTTGTTGTGTGTAGTTTTCCCTCGGTAGGGGCCCATACCGAGGTTTATTGCATGTTTGTAACATATTCCATTTTGAACTTTTAATCCGTGAGCATTGGCCAGCTCGTGGATTGGATGTTTGAGAAGGACGAGTAGTCTTGTTTGATTAACAAGTCTTGTTTGATTAACAAAAACTAACAAATTAACGGTACTTGGTTTCGGTTACATACAGTGGGTTTTTTGAATAATTTTTGCCTTTGTCCTCAGAAAACGGTAATGATGGTGAAGGCACTGAATGTTTAGATCCAAGACCAGGGGCTTACGCGCACTCTTCGTGTGCTGTTGCGCGCCCGCCTGGTGCGCTACTGCGCGCACTCCAGGTGCGCTGCTGCGCGCACTCTTCGTGTGCTGCTGCGCGAACTCCTGGTGCGCTGTTGCGCAAGCTCCTCGTATGCTGCTGCGCGCGCTCCTCGTATGCTGCTGCGCGCAATCCTCGTATGCTGTTGCGCGCACTCCTGGTGCGCTGCTGAGCGCACTCCTGGTGTGCTGCTGCGCGCACTCCTGGTGTGCTGCTGCGCGCACTCCTGGTGCGCTGCTGCGCGCACTCTTGGTGCGCTGCTGCGCGCACTCCTCGTGTGCTGCTGCGCGCACTCCTCGTGCGCTATTGCGCGCACTCCTGGTGTTATTAAAAGGGTTATATATCAGGTAGGTGCGGGAGGATTTTATAAATCTATCTCCCAAATCTACGGCGGTTCTTAACGTTGGTGTATGATGAATTCCAGGGTCATCGAAAGCCGCGTCTCCGCCCACACCCCGGGATTCGAGCCCGCAGACTTCGGGTACGAGACCAGACGCTGCAGGGTGTTCCATGTTTCCTGCTCGGTGCTGACGACATCAGCTCGTGAACTTCCCCCAGCGCGTCGGGTTGGAGATCCGAGCGGTTCAGGACAAAGACATATTTCCAAAGTAAGATCTGTCCATTTTTATTTCGAGTCCCGAGTTGACGCTATCCTCATTTCGTTTTTGTTAATGAGATTCTGATCGTGACCTTGATTTGTTGTGTGTAGTTTTCCCTCGGTAGGGGCCCATACCGAGGTTTATTGCATGTTTGTAACATATTCCATTTTGAACTTTTAATCCGTGAGCATTGGCCAGCTCGTGGATTGGATGTTTGAGAAGGACGAGTAGTCTTGTTTGATTAACAAGTCTTGTTTGATTAACAAAAACTAACAAATTAACGGTACTTGGTTTCGGTTACATACAGTGGGTTTTTTGAATAATTTTTGCCTTTGTCCTCAGAAAACGGTAATGATGGTGAAGGCACTGAATGTTTAGATCCAAGACCAGGGGCTTACGCGCACTCTTCGTGTGCTGTTGCGCGCCCGCCTGGTGCGCTACTGCGCGAACTCCTGGTGCGCTGCTGCGCAAGCTCCTCGTATGCTGCTGCGCGCGCTCCTCGTATGCTGCTGCGCGCGCTCCTCGTATGCTGCTGCGCGCGCTCCTCGTATGCTGTTGCGCGCACTCCTGGTGTGCTGCTGCGCGCACTCCTGGTGCGCTGCTGCGCGCACTCCTGGTGCGCTGCTGCGCGCACTCCTGGTGCGCTGCTGCGCACACTCCTCGTGTGCTGCTGCACGCACTTCTCGTGCGCTATTGCGCGCACTCCTGGTGTTATTAAAAGGGTTATATATCAGGTAGGTGCGGGAGGATTTTATAAATCTATCTCCCAAATCTACGGCGGTTCCTAACGTTGGTGTATGATGAATTCCAGGGTCATCGAAAGCCGCGTCTCCGCCCACACCCCGGGATTCGAGCCCGCAGACTTCGGGTACGAGACCAGACGCTGCAGGGTGTTCCATGTTTCCTGCTCGGTGCTGACGACATCAGCTCGTGAACTTCCCCCAGCGCGTCGGGTTGGAGATCCGAGCGGTTCAGTGAGCCTGCTACGGACAAAGACATATTTCCAAAGTAAGATCTGTCCATTTTTATTTCGAGTCCCGAGTTGACGCTATCCTCATTTCGTTTTTGTTAATGAGATTCTGATCGTGACCTTGATTTGTTGTGTGTAGTTTTCCCTCGGTAGGGGCCCATACCGAGGTTTATTGCATGTTTGTAACATATTCCATTTTGAACTTTTAATCCGTGAGCATTGGCCAGCACGTGGATTGGATGTTTGAGAAGGACGAGTAGTCTTGTTTGATTAACAAGTCTTGTTTGATTAACAAAAACTAACAAATTAACGGTACTTGGTTTCGGTTACATACAGTGGGTTTTTTGAATAATTTTTGCCTTTGTCCTCAGAAAACGGTAATGATGGTGAAGGCACTGAATGTTTAGATCCAAGACCAGGGGCTTACGCGCACTCTTCGTGTGCTGTTGCGCGCCCGCCTGGTGCGCTACTGCGCGCACTCCAGGTGCGCTGCTGCGCGCACTCTTCGTGTGCTGATGCGCGAACTCCTGGTGCGCTGCTGCGCAAGCTCCTCGTATGCTGCTGCGCGCGCTCCTCGTATGCTGCTGCGCGCGCTCCTCGTATGCTGTTGCGCGCACTCCTGGTGCGCTGCTGCGCGCACTCCTGGTGTGCTGCTGCGCGCACTCCTGGTGCGCTGCTGCGCGCACTCCTGGTGCGCTGCTGCGCACACTCCTCGTGTGCTGCTGCACGCACTTCTCGTGCGCTATTGCGCGCACTCCTGGTGTTATTAAAAGGGTTATATATCAGGTAGGTGCGGGAGGATTTTATAAATCTATCTCCCAAATCTACGGCGGTTCCTAACGTTGGTGTATGATGAATTCCAGGGTCATCGAAAGCCGCGTCTCCGCCCACACCCCGGGATTCGAGCCCGCAGACTTCGGGTACGAGACCAGACGCTGCAGGGTGTTCCATGTTTCCTGCTCGGTGCTGACGACATCAGCTCGTGAACTTCCCCCAGCGCGTCGGGTTGGAGATCCGAGCGGTTCAGTGAGCCTGCTACGGACAAAGACATATTTCCAAAGTAAGATCTGTCCATTTTTATTTCGAGTCCCGAGTTGACGCTATCCTCATTTCGTTTTTGTTAATGAGATTCTGATCGTGACCTTGATTTGTTGTGTGTAGTTTTCCCTCGGTAGGGGCCCATACCGAGGTTTATTGCATGTTTGTAACATATTCCATTTTGAACTTTTAATCCGTGAGCATTGGCCAGCACGTGGATTGGATGTTTGAGAAGGACGAGTAGTCTTGTTTGATTAACAAGTCTTGTTTGATTAACAAAAACTAACAAATTAACGGTACTTGGTTTCGGTTACATACAGTGGGTTTTTTGAATAATTTTTGCCTTTGTCCTCTGAAAACGGTAATGATGGTGAAGGCACTGAATGTTTAGATCCAAGACCAGGGGCTAACGCGCACTCTTCGTGTGCTGTTGCGCGCCCGCCTGGTGCGCTACTGCGCGCACTCCAGGTGCGCTGCTGCGCGCACTCTTCGTCTGCTGCTGCGCGAACTCCTGGTGCGCTGCTGCGCAAGCTCCTCGTATGCTGCTGCGCGCGCTCCTCGTATGCTGCTGCAGCACTCTTCGTGTGCTGTTGCGCGCCCGCCTGGTGCGCTACTGCGCGCACTCCAGGTGCGCTGCTGCGCGCACTCTTCGTGTGCTGCTGCGCGAACTCCTGGTGCGCTGCTGCGCAAGCTCCTCGTATGCTGCTGCGCGCGCTCCTCGTATGCTGCTGCGCGCAATCCTCGTATGCTGTTGCGCGCACTCCTGGTGAGCTGCTGCGCGCACTCCTGGTGCGCTGCTGCGCGCACTCCTGGTGTGCTGCTGCGCGCACTCCTGGTGCGCTGCTGCGCGCACTCCTGGTGCGCTGCTGCGCACACTCCTCGTGTGCTGCTGCACGCACTTCTCGTGCGCTATTGCGCGCACTCCTGGTGTTATTAAAAGGGTTATATATCAGGTAGGTGCGGGAGGATTTTATAAATCTATCTCCCAAATCTACGGCGGTTCCTAACGTTGGTGTATGATGAATTCCAGGGTCATCGAAAGCCGCGTCTCCGCCCACACCCCGGGATTCGAGCCCGCAGACTTCGGGTACGAGACCAGACGCCGCAGGGTGTTCCATGTTTCCTGCTCGGTGCTGACGACATCAGCTCGTGAACTTCCCCCAGCGCGTCGGGTTGGAGATCTTAGCGGTTCAGTGAGCCTGCTACGGACAAAGACATATTTCCAAAGTAAGATCTGTCCATTTTTATTTCGAGTCCCGAGTTGACGCTATCCTCATTTCGTTTTTGTTAATGAGATTCTGATCGTGACCTTGATTTGTTGTGTGTAGTTTTCCCTCGGTAGGGGCCCATACCGAGGTTTATTGCATGTTTGTAACATATTCCATTTTGAACTTTTAATCCGTGAGCATTGGCCAGCTCGTGGATTGGATGTTTGAGAAGGACGAGTAGTCTTGTTTGATTAACAAGTCTTGTTTGATTAACAAAAACTAACAAATTAACGGTACTTGGTTTCGGTTACATACAGTGGGTTTTTTGAATAATTTTTGCCTTTGTCCTCAGAAAACGGTAATGATGGTGAAGGCACTGAATGTTTAGATCCAAGACCAGGGGCTTACGCGCACTCTTCGTGTGCTGTTGCGCGCCCGCCTGGTGCGCTACTGCGCGCACTCCAGGTGCGCTGCTGCGCGCACTCTTCGTGTGCTGCTGCGCGAACTCCTGGTGCGCTGCTGCGCAAGCTCCTCGTATGCTGCTGCGCGCGCTCCTCGTATGCTGCTGCGCTTAATCCTCGTATGCTGTTGCGCGCACTCCTGGTGAGCTGCTGCGCGCACTCCTGGTGCGCTGCTGCGCGCACTCCTGGTGTGCTGCTGCGCGCACTCCTGGTGCGCTGCTGCGCGCACTCCTGGTGCGCTGCTGCGCACACTCCTCGTGTGCTGCTGCACGCACTTCTCGTGCGCTATTGCGCGCACTCCTGGTGTTATTAAAAGGGTTATATATCAGGTAGGTGCGGGAGGATTTTATAAATCTATCTCCCAAATCTACGGCGGTTCCTAACGTTGGTGTATGATGAATTCCAGGGTCATCGAAAGCCGCGTCTCCGCCCACACCCCGGGATTCGAGCCCGCAGACTTCGGGTACGAGACCAGACGCCGCAGGGTGTTCCATGTTTCCTGCTCGGTGCTGACGACATCAGCTCGTGAACTTCCCCCAGCGCGTCGGGTTGGAGATCTTAGCGGTTCAGTGAGCCTGCTACGGACAAAGACATATTTCCAAAGTAAGATCTGTCCATTTTTATTTCGAGTCCCGAGTTGACGCTATCCTCATTTCGTTTTTGTTAATGAGATTCTGATCGTGACCTCGATTTGTTGTGTGTAGTTTTCCCTCGGTAGGGGCCCATACCGAGGTTTATTGCATGTTTGTAACATATTCCATTTTGAACTTTTAATCCGTGAGCATTGGCCAGCTCGTGGATTGGATGTTTGAGAAGGACGAGTAGTCTTGTTTGATTAACAGGTCTTGTTTGATTAACAAAAACTAACAAATTAACGGTACTTGGTTTCGGTTACATACAGTGGGTTTTGTGAATAATTTTTGCTTATGTCCTCTGAAAACGGTAATGATGGTGAAGGCACTGAATGTTTAGATCCAAGACCAGGGGCTAACGCGCACTCTTCGTGTGCTGTTGCGCGCCCGCCTGGTGCGCTACTGCGCGAACTCCTGGTGCGCTGCTGCGCAAGCTCCTCGTATGCTGCTGCGCGCGCTCCTCGTATGCTGCTGCGCGCAATCCTCGTATGCTGTTGCGCGCACTCCTGGTGCGCTGCTGCGCGCACTCCTGGTGTGCTGCTGCACGCACTCCTGGTGCGCTGCTGCGCGCACTCCTGGTGCGCTGCTGCGCACACTCCTCGTGTGCTGCTGCACGCACTTCTCGTGCGCTATTGCGCGCACTCCTGGTGTTATTAAAAGGGTTATATATCAGGTAGGTGCGGGAGGATTTTATAAATCTATCTCCCAAATCTACGGTGGTTCCTAACGTTGGTGTATGATGAATTCCAGGGTCATCGAAAGCCGCGTCTCCGCCCACACCCCGGGATTCGAGCCCGCAGACTTCGGGTACGAGACCAGACGCCGCAGGGTGTTCCATGTTTCCTGCTCGGTGCTGACGACATCAGCTCGTGAACTTCCCCCAGCGCGTCGGGTTGGAGATCTTAGCGGTTCAGTGAGCCTGCTACGGACAAAGACATATTTCCAAAGTAAGATCTGTCCATTTTTATTTCGAGTCCCGAGTTGACGCTATCCTCATTTCGTTTTTGTTAATGAGATTCTGATCGTGACCATGATTTGTTGTGTGTAGTTTTCCCTCGGTAGGGGCCCATACCGAGGTTTATTGCATGTTTGTAACATATTCCATTTTGAACTTTTAATCCGTGAGCATTGGCCAGCACGTGGATTGGATGTTTGAGAAGGACGAGTAGTCTTGTTTGATTAACAGGTCTTGTTTGATTAACAAAAACTAACAAATTAACGGTACTTGGTTTCGGTTACATACAGTGGGTTTTGTGAATAATTTTTGCCTATGTCCTCAGAAAACGGTAATGATGGTGAAGGCACTGAATGTTTAGATCCAAGACCAGGGGCTAACGCGCACTCTTCGTGTGCTGTTGCGCGCCCGCCTGGTGCGCTACTGCGCGCACTCCAGGTGCGCTGCTGCGCGCACTCTTCGTGTGCTGCTGCGCGAACTCCTGGTGCGCTGCTGCGCAAGCTCCTCGTATGCTGCTGCGCGCGCTCCTCGTATGCTGCTGCGCGCGCTCCTCGTATGCTGTTGCGCGCACTCCTGGTGCGCTGCTGCGCGCACTCCTGGTGTGCTGCTGCGCGCACTCCTGGTGCGCTGCTGCGAGCACTCCTGGTGCGCTGCTGCGCACACTCCTCGTGTGCTGCTGCACGCACTACTCGTGCGCTATTGCGCGCACTCCTGGTGTTATTAAAAGGGTTATATATCAGGTAGGTGCGGGAGGATTTTATAAATCTATCTCCCAAATCTACGGCGGTTCCTAACGTTGGTGTATGATGAATTCCAGGGTCATCGAAAGCCGCGTCTCCGCCCACACCCCGGGATTCGAGCCCGCAGACTTCGGGTACGAGACCAGACGCCGCAGGGTGTTCCATGTTTCCTGCTCGGTGCTGACGACATCAGCTCGTGAACTTCCCCCATCGCGTCGGGTTGGAGATCTTAGCGGTTCAGTGAGCCTGCTACGGACAAAGACATATTTCCAAAGTAAGATCTGTCCATTTTTATTTCGAGTCCCGAGTTGACGCTATCCTCATTTCGTTTTTGTTAATGAGATTCTGATCGTGACCTTGATTTGTTGTGTGTAGTTTTCCCTCGGTAGGGGCCCATACCGAGGTTTATTGCATGTTTGTAACATATTCCATTTTGAACTTTTAATCCGTGAGCATTGGCCAGCACGTGGATTGGATGTTTGAGAAGGACGAGTAGTCTTGTTTGATTAACAAGTCTTGTTTGATTAACAAAAACTAACAAATTAACGGTACTTGGTTTCGGTTACATACAGTGGGTTTTTTGAATAATTTTTGCCTTTGTCCTCAGAAAACGGTAATGATGGTGAAGGCACTGAATGTTTAGATCCAAGACCAGGGGCTTACGCGCACTCTTGGTGTGCTGTTGCGCGCCCGCCTGGTGCGCTACTGCGCGCACTCCAGGTGCGCTGCTGCGCGCACTCTTCGTGTGCTGCTGCGCGAACTCCTGGTGCGCTGCTGCGCAAGCTCCTCGTATGCTGCTGCGCGCGCTCCTCGTATGCTGCTGCGCGCAATCCTCGTATGCTGTTGCGCGCACTCCTGGTGCGCTGCTGCGCGCACTCCTGGTGTGCTGCTGCACGCACTCCTGGTGCGCTGCTGCGCGCACTCCTGGTGCGCTGCTGCGCACACTCCTCGTGTGCTGCTGCACGCACTTCTCGTGCGCTATTGCGCGCACTCCTGGTGTTATTAAAAGGGTTATATATCAGGTAGGTGCGGGAGGATTTTATAAATCTATCTCCCAAATCTACGGTGGTTCCTAACGTTGGTGTATGATGAATTCCAGGGTCATCGAAAGCCGCGTCTCCGCCCACACCCCGGGATTCGAGCCCGCAGACTTCGGGTACGAGACCAGACGCCGCAGGGTGTTCCATGTTTCCTGCTCGGTGCTGACGACATCAGCTCGTGAACTTCCCCCAGCGCGTCGGGTTGGAGATCTTAGCGGTTCAGTGAGCCTGCTACGGACAAAGACATATTTCCAAAGTAAGATCTGTCCATTTTTATTTCGAGTCCCGAGTTGACGCTATCCTCATTTCGTTTTTGTTAATGAGATTCTGATCGTGACCTTGATTTGTTGTGTGTAGTTTTCCCTCGGTAGGGGCCCATACCGAGGTTTATTGCATGTTTGTAACATATTCCATTTTGAACTTTTAATCCGTGAGCATTGGCCAGCACGTGGATTGGATGTTTGAGAAGGACGAGTAGTCTTGTTTGATTAACAAGTCTTGTTTGATTAACAAAAACTAACAAATTAACGGTACTTGGTTTCGGTTACATACAGTGGGTTTTTTGAATAATTTTTGCCTTTGTCCTCAGAAAACGGTAATGATGGTGAAGGCACTGAATGTTTAGATCCAAGACCAGGGGCTTACGCGCACTCTTGGTGTGCTGTTGCGCGCCCGCCTGGTGCGCTACTGCGCGCACTCCAGGTGCGCTGCTGCGCGCACTCCAGGTGCGCTGCTGCGCGCACTCTTCGTGTGCTGCTGCGCGAACTCCTGGTGCGCTGCTGCGCAAGCTCCTCGTATGCTGCTGCGCGCGCTCCTCGTATGCTGCTGCGCGCAATCCTCGTATGCTGTTGCGCGCACTCCTGGTGCGCTGCTGCGCGCACTCCTGGTGTGCTGCTGCACGCACTCCTGGTGCGCTGCTGCGCGCACTCCTGGTGCGCTGCTGCGCACACTCCTCGTGTGCTGCTGCACGCACTTCTCGTGCGCTATTGCGCGCACTCCTGGTGTTATTAAAAGGGTTATATATCAGGTAGGTGCGGGAGGATTTTATAAATCTATCTCCCAAATCTACGGTGGTTCCTAACGTTGGTGTATGATGAATTCCAGGGTCATCGAAAGCCGCGTCTCCGCCCACACCCCGGGATTCGAGCCCGCAGACTTCGGGTACGAGACCAGACGCCGCAGGGTGTTCCATGTTTCCTGCTCGGTGCTGACGACATCAGCTCGTGAACTTCCCCCAGCGCGTCGGGTTGGAGATCTTAGCGGTTCAGTGAGCCTGCTACGGACAAAGACATATTTCCAAAGTAAGATCTGTCCATTTTTATTTCGAGTCCCGAGTTGACGCTATCCTCATTTCGTTTTTGTTAATGAGATTCTGATCGTGACCATGATTTGTTGTGTGTAGTTTTCCCTCGGTAGGGGCCCATACCGAGGTTTATTGCATGTTTGTAACATATTCCATTTTGAACTTTTAATCCGTGAGCATTGGCCAGCTCGTGGATTGGATGTTTGAGAAGGACGAGTAGTCTTGTTTGATTAACAGGTCTTGTTTGATTAACAAAAACTAACAAATTAACGGTACTTGGTTTCGGTTACATACAGTGGGTTTTGTGAATAATTTTTGCCTATGTCCTCAGAAAACGGTAATGATGGTGAAGGCACTGAATGTTTAGATCCAAGACCAGGGGCTAACGCGCACTCTTCGTGTGCTGTTGCGCGCCCGCCTGGTGCGCTACTGCGCGCACTCTAGGTGCGCTGCTGCGCGCACTCTTCGTGTGCTGCTGCGCGAACTCCTGGTGCGCTGCTGCGCAAGCTCCTCGTATGCTGCTGCGCGCGCTCCTCGTATGCTGCTGCGCGCGCTCCTCGTATGCTGTTGCGCGCACTCCTGGTGCGCTGCTGCGCGCACTCCTGGTGTGCTGCTGCGCGCACTCCTGGTGCGCTGCTGCGAGCACTCCTGGTGCGCTGCTGCGCACACTCCTCGTGTGCTGCTGCACGCACTACTCGTGCGCTATTGCGCGCACTCCTGGTGTTATTAAAAGGGTTATATATCAGGTAGGTGCGGGAGGATTTTATAAATCTATCTCCCAAATCTACGGTGGTTCCTAACGTTGGTGTATGATGAATTCCAGGGTCATCGAAAGCCGCGTCTCCGCCCACACCCCGGGATTCGAGCCCGCAGACTTCGGGTACGAGACCAGACGCCGCAGGGTGTTCCATGTTTCCTGCTCGGTGCTGACGACATCAGCTCGTGAACTTCCCCCATCGCGTCGGGTTGGAGATCTTAGCGGTTCAGTGAGCCTGCTACGGACAAAGACATATTTCCAAAGTAAGATCTGTCCATTTTTATTTCGAGTCCCGAGTTGACGCTATCCTCATTTCGTTTTTGTTAATGAGATTCTGATCGTGACCTTGATTTGTTGTGTGTAGTTTTCCCTCGGTAGGGGCCCATACCGAGGTTTATTGCATGTTTGTAACATATTCCATTTTGAACTTTTAATCCGTGAGCATTGGCCAGCACGTGGATTGGATGTTTGAGAAGGACGAGTAGTCTTGTTTGATTAACAAGTCTTGTTTGATTAACAAAAACTAACAAATTAACGGTACTTGGTTTCGGTTACATACAGTGGGTTTTTTGAATAATTTTTGCCTTTGTCCTCAGAAAACGGTAATGATGGTGAAGGCACTGAATGTTTAGATCCAAGACCAGGGGCTTACGCGCACTCTTGGTGTGCTGTTGCGCGCCCGCCTGGTGCGCTACTGCGCGCACTCCAGGTGCGCTGCTGCGCGCACTCTTCGTGTGCTGCTGCGCGAACTCCTGGTGCGCTGCTGCGCAAGCTCCTCGTATGCTGCTGCGCGCGCTCCTCGTATGCTGCTGCGCGCAATCCTCGTATGCTGTTGCGCGCACTCCTGGTGCGCTGCTGCGCGCACTCCTGGTGTGCTGCTGCACGCACTCCTGGTGCGCTGCTGCGCGCACTCCTGGTGCGCTGCTGCGCGCACTCCTGGTGCGCTGCTGCGCACACTCCTCGTGTGCTGCTGCACGCACTCCTCGTGCGCTATTGCGCGCACTCCTGGTGTTATTAAAAGGGTTATATATCAGGTAGGTGCGGGAGGATTTTATAAATCTATCTCCCAAATCTACGGTGGTTCCTAACGTTGGTGTATGATGAATTCCAGGGTCATCGAAAGCCGCGTCTCCGCCCACACCCCGGGATTCGAGCCCGCAGACTTCGGGTACGAGACCAGACGCCGCAGGGTGTTCCATGTTTCCTGCTCGGTGCTGACGACATCAGCTCGTGAACTTCCCCCAGCGCGTCGGGTTGGAGATCTTAGCGGTTCAGTGAGCCTGCTACGGACAAAGACATATTTCCAAAGTAAGATCTGTCCATTTTTATTTCGAGTCCCGAGTTGACGCTATCCTCATTTCGTTTTTGTTAATGAGATTCTGATCGTGACCTTGATTTGTTGTGTGTAGTTTTCCCTCGGTAGGGGCCCATACCGAGGTTTATTGCATGTTTGTAACATATTCCATTTTGAACTTTTAATCCGTGAGCATTGGCCAGCACGTGGATTGGATGTTTGAGAAGGACGAGTAGTCTTGTTTGATTAACAAGTCTTGTTTGATTAACAAAAACTAACAAATTAACGGTACTTGGTTTCGGTTACATACAGTGGGTTTTTTGAATAATTTTTGCCTTTGTCCTCAGAAAACGGTAATGATGGTGAAGGCACTGAATGTTTAGATCCAAGACCAGGGGCTTACGCGCACTCTTGGTGTGCTGTTGCGCGCCCGCCTGGTGCGCTACTGCGCGCACTCCAGGTGCGCTGCTGCGCGCACTCTTCGTGTGCTGCTGCGCGAACTCCTGGTGCGCTGCTGCGCAAGCTCCTCGTATGCTGCTGCGCGCGCTCCTCGTATGCTGCTGCGCGCAATCCTCGTATGCTGTTGCGCGCACTCCTGGTGCGCTGCTGCGCGCACTCCTGGTGTGCTGCTGCACGCACTCCTGGTGCGCTGCTGCGCGCACTCCTGGTGCGCTGCTGCGCACACTCCTCGTGTGCTGCTGCACGCACTTCTCGTGCGCTATTGCGCGCACTCCTGGTGTTATTAAAAGGGTTATATATCAGGTAGGTGCGGGAGGATTTTATAAATCTATCTCCCAAATCTACGGTGGTTCCTAACGTTGGTGTATGATGAATTCCAGGGTCATCGAAAGCCGCGTCTCCGCCCACACCCCGGGATTCGAGCCCGCAGACTTCGGGTACGAGACCAGACGCCGCAGGGTGTTCCATGTTTCCTGCTCGGTGCTGACGACATCAGCTCGTGAACTTCCCCCAGCGCGTCGGGTTGGAGATCTTAGCGGTTCAGTGAGCCTGCTACGGACAAAGACATATTTCCAAAGTAAGATCTGTCCATTTTTATTTCGAGTCCCGAGTTGACGCTATCCTCATTTCGTTTTTGTTAATGAGATTCTGATCGTGACCTTGATTTGTTGTGTGTAGTTTTCCCTCGGTAGGGGCCCATACCGAGGTTTATTGCATGTTTGTAACATATTCCATTTTGAACTTTTAATCCGTGAGCATTGGCCAGCACGTGGATTGGATGTTTGAGAAGGACGAGTAGTCTTATTTGATTAACAAGTCTTGTTTGATTAACAAAAACTAACAAATTAACGGTACTTGGTTTCGGTTACATACAGTGGGTTTTTTGAATAATTTTTGCCTTTGTCCTCAGAAAACGGTAATGATGGTGAAGGCACTGAATGTTTAGATCCAAGACCAGGGGCTTACGCGCACTTTTCGTGTGCTGTTGCGCGCCCGCCTGGTGCGCTACTGCGCGCACTCCAGGTGCGCTGCTGCGCGCACTCTTCGTGTGCTGCTGCGCGAACTCCTGGTGCGCTGCTGCGCAAGCTCCTCGTATGCTGCTGCGCGCGCTCCTCGTATGCTGCTGCGCGCAATCCTCGTATGCTGTTGCGCGCACTCCTGGTGCGCTGCTGCACGCACTCCTGGTGCGCTGCTGCGCGCACTCCTGGTGCGCTGCTGCGCACACTCCTCGTGTGCTGCTGCACGCACTTCTCGTGCGCTATTGCGCGCACTCCTGGTGTTATTAAAAGGGTTATATATCAGGTAGGTGCGGGAGGATTTTATAAATCTATCTCCCAAATCTACGGCGGTTCTTAACGTTGTTGTATGATGAATTCCAGGGTCATCGAAAGCCGCGTCTCCGCCCACACCCCGGAATTCGAGCCCGCAGACTTCGGGTACGAGACCAGACGCTGCAGGGTGTTCCATGTTTCCTGCTCGGTGCTGACGACATTAGCTCGTGAACTTCCCCCAGCGCGTCGGGTTGGAGATCCGAGCGGTTCAGTGAGCCTGCTATGGACAAAGACATATTTCCAAAGTAAGATCTGTCCATTTTTATTTCGAGTCCCGAGTTGACGCTATCCTCATTTCGTTTTTGTTAATGAGATTCTGATCGTGACCTTGATTTGTTGTGTGTAGTTTTCCCTCGGTAGGGGCCCATACCGAGGTTTATTGCATGTTTGTAACATATTCCATTTTGAACTTTTAATCCGTGAGCATTGGCCAGCTCGTGGATTGGATGTTTGAGAAGGACGAGTAGTCTTGTTTGATTAACAAGTCTTGTTTGATTAACAAAAACTAACAAATTAACGGTACTTGGTTTCGGTTACATACAGTGGGTTTTTTGAATAATTTTTGCCTTTGTCCTCAGAAAACGGTAATGATGGTGAAGGCACTGAATGTTTAGATCCAAGACCAGGGGCTTACGCGCACTCTTCGTGTGCTGTTGCGCGCCCGCCTGGTGCGCTACTGCGCGCACTCCAGGTGCGCTGCTGCGCGCACTCTTCGTGTGCTGCTGCGCGAACTCCTGGTGCGCTGTTGCGCAAGCTCCTCGTATGCTGCTGCGCGCGCTCCTCGTATGCTGCTGCGCGCAATCCTCGTATGCTGTTGCGCGCACTCCTGGTGCGCTGCTGAGCGCACTCCTGGTGTGCTGCTGCGCGCACTCCTGGTGTGCTGCTGCGCGCACTCCTGGTGTGCTGCTGCGCGCACTCCTGGTGCGCTGCTGCGCGCACTCCTGGTGCGCTGCTGCGCGCACTCCTGGTGCGCTGCTGCGCGCACTCCTGGTGCGCTGCTGCGCGCACTCCTGGTGCGCTGCTGCGCGCACTCCTCGTGTGCTGCTGCACGCACTTCTCGTGCGCTATTGCGCGCACTCCTGGTGTTATTAAAAGGGTTATATATCAGGTAGGTGCGGGAGGATTTTATAAATCTATCTCCCAAATCTACGGCGGTTCTTAACTTTGGTGTATGATGAATTCCAGGGTCATCGAAAGCCGCGTCTCCGCCCACACTCCGGGATTCGAGCCCGCAGACTTCGGGTACGAGACCAGACGCTGCAGGGTGTTCCATGTTTCCTGCTCGGTGCTGACGACATCAGCTCGTGAACTTCCCCCAGCGCGTCGGGTTGGAGATCCGAGCGGTTCAGTGAGCCTGCTACGGACAAAGACATATTTCCAAAGTAAGATCTGTCCATTTTTATTTCGAGTCCCGAGTTGACGCTATCCTCATTTCGTTTTTGTTAATGAGATTCTGATCGTGACCTTGATTTGTTGTGTGTAGTTTTCCCTCGGTAGGGGCCCATACCGAGGTTTATTGCATGTTTGTAACATATTCCATTTTGAACTTTTAATCCGTGAGCATTGGCCAGCTCGTGGATTGGATGTTTGAGAAGGACGAGTAGTCTTGTTTGATTAACAAGTCTTGTTTGATTAACAAAAACTAACAAATTAACGGTACTTGGTTTCGGTTACATACAGTGGGTTTTTTGAATAATTTTTGCCTTTGTCCTCAGAAAACGGTAATGATGGTGAAGGCACTGAATGTTTAGATCCAAGACCAGGGGCTTACGCGCACTCTTCGTGTGCTGTTGCGCGCCCGCCTGGTGCGCTACTGCGCGCACTCCAGGTGCGCTGCTGCGCTGCTGCGCGCACTCTTCGTGTGCTGCTGCGCGAACTCCTGGTGCGCTGCTGCGCAAGCTCCTCGTATGCTGCTGCGCGCGCTCCTCGTATGCTGCTGCGCGCGCTCCTCGTATGCTGTTGCGCGCACTCCTGGTGCGCTGCTGCGCGCACTCCTGGTGTGCTGCTGCGCGCACTCCTGGTGCGCTGCTGCGCGCTGCTGCGCGCACTCCTGGTGCGCTGCTGCGCACACTCCTCGTGTGCTGCTGCACGCACTTCTCGTGCGCTATTGCGCGCACTCCTGGTGTTATTAAAAGGGTTATATATCAGGTAGGTGCGGGAGGATTTTATAAATCTATCTCCCAAATCTACGGCGGTTCTTAACGTTGGTGTATGATGAATTCCAGGGTCATCGAAAGCCGCGTCTCCGCTCACACCCCGGGATTCGAGCCCGCAGACTTCGGGTACGAGACCAGACGCTGCAGGGTGTTCCATGTTTCCTGCTCGGTGCTGACGACATCAGCTCGTGAACTTCCCCCAGCGCGTCGGGTTGGAGATCCGAGCGGTTCAGTGAGCCTGCTACGGACAAAGACATATTTCCAAAGTAAGATCTGTCCATTTTTATTTCGAGTCCCGAGTTGACGCTATCCTCATTTCGTTTTTGTTAATGAGATTCTGATCGTGACCTTGATTTGTTGTGTGTAGTTTTCCCTCGGTAGGGGCCCATACCGAGGTTTATTGCATGTTTGTAACATATTCCATTTTGAACTTTTAATCCGTGAGCATTGGCCAGCACGTGGATTGGATGTTTGAGAAGGACGAGTAGTCTTGTTTGATTAACAAGTCTTGTTTGATTAACCAAAACTAACAAATTAACGGTACTTGGTTTCGGTTACATACAGTGGGTTTTTTGAATAATTTTTGCCTTTGTCCTCAGAAAACGGTAATGATGGTGAAGGCACTGAATGTTTAGATCCAAGACCAGGGGCTTACGCGCACTCTTCGTGTGCTGTTGCGCGCCCGCCTGGTGCGCTACTGCGCGCACTCCAGGTGCGCTGCTGCGCGCACTCTTCGTGTGCTGCTGCGCGAACTCCTGGTGCGCTGTTGCGCAAGCTCCTCGTATGCTGCTGCGCGCGCTCCTCGTATGCTGCTGCGCGCAATCCTCGTATGCTGTTGCGCGCACTCCTGGTGCGCTGCTGAGCGCACTCCTGGTGTGCTGCTGCGCGCACTCCTGGTGTGCTGCTGCGCGCACTCCTGGTGTGCTGCTGCGCGCACTCCTGGTGCGCTGCTGCGCGCACTCCTGGTGCGCTGCTGCGCGCACTCCTGGTGCGCTGCTGCGCGCACTCCTGGTGCGCTGCTGCGCGCACTCCTGGTGCGCTGCTGCGCGCACTCCTCGTGTGCTGCTGCACGCACTTCTCGTGCGCTATTGCGCGCACTCCTGGTGTTATTAAAAGGGTTATATATCAGGTAGGTGCGGGAGGATTTTATAAATCTATCTCCCAAATCTACGGCGGTTCTTAACTTTGGTGTATGATGAATTCCAGGGTCATCGAAAGCCGCGTCTCCGCCCACACTCCGGGATTCGAGCCCGCAGACTTCGGGTACGAGACCAGACGCTGCAGGGTGTTCCATGTTTCCTGCTCGGTGCTGACGACATCAGCTCGTGAACTTCCCCCAGCGCGTCGGGTTGGAGATCCGAGCGGTTCAGTGAGCCTGCTACGGACAAAGACATATTTCCAAAGTAAGATCTGTCCATTTTTATTTCGAGTCCCGAGTTGACGCTATCCTCATTTCGTTTTTGTTAATGAGATTCTGATCGTGACCTTGATTTGTTGTGTGTAGTTTTCCCTCGGTAGGGGCCCATACCGAGGTTTATTGCATGTTTGTAACATATTCCATTTTGAACTTTTAATCCGTGAGCATTGGCCAGCTCGTGGATTGGATGTTTGAGAAGGACGAGTAGTCTTGTTTGATTAACAAGTCTTGTTTGATTAACAAAAACTAACAAATTAACGGTACTTGGTTTCGGTTACATACAGTGGGTTTTTTGAATAATTTTTGCCTTTGTCCTCAGAAAACGGTAATGATGGTGAAGGCACTGAATGTTTAGATCCAAGACCAGGGGCTTACGCGCACTCTTCGTGTGCTGTTGCGCGCCCGCCTGGTGCGCTACTGCGCGCACTCCAGGTGCGCTGCTGCGCTGCTGCGCGCACTCTTCGTGTGCTGCTGCGCGAACTCCTGGTGCGCTGCTGCGCAAGCTCCTCGTATGCTGCTGCGCGCGCTCCTCGTATGCTGCTGCGCGCGCTCCTCGTATGCTGTTGCGCGCACTCCTGGTGCGCTGCTGCGCGCACTCCTGGTGTGCTGCTGCGCGCACTCCTGGTGCGCTGCTGCGCGCTGCTGCGCGCACTCCTGGTGCGCTGCTGCGCACACTCCTCGTGTGCTGCTGCACGCACTTCTCGTGCGCTATTGCGCGCACTCCTGGTGTTATTAAAAGGGTTATATATCAGGTAGGTGCGGGAGGATTTTATAAATCTATCTCCCAAATCTACGGCGGTTCTTAACGTTGGTGTATGATGAATTCCAGGGTCATCGAAAGCCGCGTCTCCGCTCACACCCCGGGATTCGAGCCCGCAGACTTCGGGTACGAGACCAGACGCTGCAGGGTGTTCCATGTTTCCTGCTCGGTGCTGACGACATCAGCTCGTGAACTTCCCCCAGCGCGTCGGGTTGGAGATCCGAGCGGTTCAGTGAGCCTGCTACGGACAAAGACATATTTCCAAAGTAAGATCTGTCCATTTTTATTTCGAGTCCCGAGTTGACGCTATCCTCATTTCGTTTTTGTTAATGAGATTCTGATCGTGACCTTGATTTGTTGTGTGTAGTTTTCCCTCGGTAGGGGCCCATACCGAGGTTTATTGCATGTTTGTAACATATTCCATTTTGAACTTTTAATCCGTGAGCATTGGCCAGCACGTGGATTGGATGTTTGAGAAGGACGAGTAGTCTTGTTTGATTAACAAGTCTTGTTTGATTAACCAAAACTAACAAATTAACGGTACTTGGTTTCGGTTACATACAGTGGGTTTTTTGAATAATTTTTGCCTTTGTCCTCAGAAAACGGTAATGATGGTGAAGGCACTGAATGTTTAGATCCAAGACCAGGGGCTTACGCGCACTCTTCGTGTGCTGTTGCGCGCCCGCCTGGTGCGCTACTGCGCGCACTCCAGGTGCGCTGCTGCGCGCACTCTTCGTGTGCTGCTGCGCGAACTCCTGGTGTGCTGCTGCGCAAGCTCCTCGTATGCTGCTGCGCGCGCTCCTCGTATGCTGCTGCGCGCGCTCCTCGTATGCTGCTGCGCGCACTCCTGGTGTGCTGCTGCGCGCACTCCTGGTGCGCTGCTGCGCGCACTCCTGGTGCGCTGCTGCGCGCACTCCTGGTGCGCTGCTGCGCACACTCCTCGTGTGCTGCTGCACGCACTTCTCGTGCGCTATTGCGCGCACTCCTGGTGTTATTAAAAGGGTTATATATCAGGTAGGTGCGGGAGGATTTTATAAATCTATCTCCCAAATCTACGGCGGTTCTTAACGTTGGTGTATGATGAATTCCAGGGTCATCGAAAGCCGCGTCTCCGCCCACACCCCGGGATTCGAGCCCGCAGACTTCGGGTACGGGACCAGACGCTGCAGGGTGTTCCATGTTTCCTGCTCGGTGCTGACGACATCAGCTCGTGAACTTCCCCCAGCGCGTCGGGTTGGAGATCTTAGCGGTTCAGTGAGCCTGCTACGGACAAAGACATATTTCCAAAGTAAGATCTGTCCATTTTTATTTCGAGTCCCGAGTTGACGCTATCCTCATTTCGTTTTTGTTAATGAGATTCTGATCGTGACCTTGATTTGTTGTGTGTAGTTTTCCCTCGGTAGGGGCCCATACCGAGGTTTATTGCATGTTTGTAACATATTCCATTTTGAACTTTTAATCCGTGAGCATTGGCCAGCTCGTGGATTGGATGTTTGAGAAGGACGAGTAGTCTTGTTTGATTAACAAGTCTTGTTTGATTAACAAAAACTAACAAATTAACGGTACTTGGTTTCGGTTACATACAGTGGGTTTTTTGAATAATTTTTGCCTTTGTCCTCAGAAAACGGTAATGATGGTGAAGGCACTGAATGTTTAGATCCAAGACCAGGGGCTTACGCGCACTCTTCGTGTGCTGTTGCGCGCCCGCCTGGTGCGCTACTGCGCGCACTCCAGGTGCGCTGCTGCGCGCACTCTTCGTGTGCTGCTGCGCGAACTCCTGGTGCGCTGCTGCACGCACTTCTCGTGCGCTATTGCGCGCACTCCTGGTGTTATTAAAAGGGTTATATATCAGGTAGGTGCGGGAGGATTTTATAAATCTATCTCCCAAATCTACGGCGGTTCCTAACGTTGGTGTATGATAAATTCCAGGGTCATCGAAAGCCGCGTCTCCGCCCACACCCCGGGATTCGAGCCCGCAGACTTTGGGTACGAGACCAGACGCCGCAGGGTGTTCCATGTTTCCTGCTCGGTGCTGACGACATCAGCTCGTGAACTTCCCCCAGCGCGTCGGGTTGGAGATCTTAGCGGTTCAGTGAGCCTGCTACGGACAAAGACATATTTCCAAAGTAAGATCTGTCCATTTTTATTTCGAGTCCCGAGTTGACGCTATCCTCATTTCGTTTTTGTTAATGAGATTCTGATCGTGACCTTGATTTGTTGTGTGTAGTTTTCCCTCGGTAGGGGCCCATACCGAGGTTTATTGCATGTTTGTAACATATTCCATTTTGAACTTTTAATCCGTGAGCATTGGCCAGCTCGTGGATTAGATGTTTGAGAAGGACGAGTAGTCTTGTTTGATTAACAGGTCTTGTTTGAGTAACAAAAACTAACAAATTAACGGTACTTGGTTTCGGTTACATACAGTGGGTTTTGTGAATAATTTTTGCCTATGTCCTCAGAAAACGGTAATGATGGTGAAGGCACTGAATGTTGAGATCCAAGACCAGGGGCTAATGCGCACTCTTCGTGTGCTGTTGCGCGCCCGCCTGGTGCGCTACTGCGCGCACTCCAGGTGCGCTGCTGCGCGCACTCTTCGTGTGCTGCTGCGCGAACTACTGGTGCGCTGCTGCGCAAGCTCCTCGTATGCTGCTGCGCGCGCTCCTCGTATGCTGCTGCGCGCGCTCCTCGTATGCTGTTGCGCGCACTCCTGGTGCGCTGCTGCGCGCACTCCTGGTGCGCTGCTGCGCGCACTCCTGGTGCGCTGCTGCGAGCACTCCTGGTGCGCTGCTGCGCACACTCCTCGTGTGCTGCTGCACGCACTACTCGTGCGCTATTGCGCGCACTCCTGGTGTTATTAAAAGGGTTATATATCAGGTAGGTGCGGGAGGATTTTATAAATCTATCTCCCAAATCTACGGCGGTTCCTAACGTTGGTGTATGATGAATTCCAGGGTCATCGAAAGCCGCGTCTCCGCCCACACCCCAGGATTCGAGCCCGCAGACTTCGGGTACGAGACCAGACGCCGCAGGGTGTTCCATGTTTCCTGCTCGGTGCTGACGACATCAGCTCGTGAACTTCCCCCATCGCGTCGGGTTGGAGATCTTAGCGGTTCAGTGAGCCTGCTACGGACAAAGACATATTTCCAAAGTAAGATCTGTCCATTTTTATTTCGAGTCCCGAGTTGACGCTATCCTCATTTCGTTTTTGTTAATGAGATTCTGATCGTGACCTTGATTTGTTGTGTGTAGTTTTCCCTCGGTAGGGGCCCATACCGAGGTTTATTGCATGTTTGTAACATATTCCATTTTGAACTTTTAATCCGTGAGCATTGGCCAGCTCGTGGATTGGATGTTTGAGAAGGACGAGTAGTCTTGTTTGATTAACAAGTCTTGTTTGATTAACAAAAACTAACAAATTAACGGTACTTGGTTTCGGTTACATACAGTGGGTTTTTTGAATAATTTTTGCCTTTGTCCTCAGAAAACGGTAATGATGGTGAAGGCACTGAATGTTTAGATCCAAGACCAGGGGCTTACGCGCACTCTTCGTGTGCTGTTGCGCGCCCGCCTGGTGCGCTACTGCGCGCACTCCAGGTGCGCTGCTGCGCGCACTCTTCGTGTGCTGCTGCGCGAACTCCTGGTGCGCTGCTGCGCAAGCTCCTCGTATGCTGCTGCGCGCGCTCCTCGTATGCTGCTGCGCGCAATCCTCGTATGCTGTTGCGCGCACTCCTGGTGCGCTGCTGAGCGCACTCCTGGTGTGCTGCTGCGCGCACTCCTGGTGCGCTGCTGCGAGCACTCCTGGTGCGCTGCTGCGCACACTCCTCTTGTGCTGCTGCACGCACTACTCGTGCGCTATTGCGCGCACTCCTGGTGTTATTAAAAGGGTTATATATCAGGTAGGTGCGGGAGGATTTTATAAATCTATCTCCCAAATCTACGGCGGTTCCTAACGTTGGTGTATGATGAATTCCAGGGTCATCGAAAGCCGCGTCTCCGCCCACACCCCAGGATTCGAGCCCGCAGACTTCGGGTACGAGACCAGACGCCGCAGGGTGTTCCATGTTTCCTGCTCGGTGCTGACGACATCAGCTCGTGAACTTCCCCCATCGCGTCGGGTTGGAGATCTTAGCGGTTCAGTGAGCCTGCTACGGACAAAGACATATTTCCAAAGTAAGATCTGTCCATTTTTATTTCGAGTCCCGAGTTGACGCTATCCTCATTTCGTTTTTGTTAATGAGATTCTGATCGTGACCTTGATTTGTTGTGTGTAGTTTTCCCTCGGTAGGGGCCCATACCGAGGTTTATTGCATGTTTGTAACATATTCCATTTTGAACTTTTAATCCGTGAGCATTGGCCAGCTCGTGGATTGGATGTTTGAGAAGGACGAGTAGTCTTGTTTGATTAACAAGTCTTGTTTGATTAACAAAAACTAACAAATTAACGGTACTTGGTTTCGGTTACATACAGTGGGTTTTTTGAATAATTTTTGCCTTTGTCCTCAGAAAACGGTAATGATGGTGAAGGCACTGAATGTTTAGATCCAAGACCAGGGGCTTACGCGCACTCTTCGTGTGCTGTTGCGCGCCCGCCTGGTGCGCTACTGCGCGCACTCCAGGTGCGCTGCTGCGCGCACTCTTCGTGTGCTGCTGCGCGAACTCCTGGTGCGCTGCTGCGCAAGCTCCTCGTATGCTGCTGCGCGCGCTCCTCGTATGCTGCTGCGCGCAATCCTCGTATGCTGTTGCGCGCACTCCTGGTGCGCTGCTGAGCGCACTCCTGGTGTGCTGCTGCGCGCACTCCTGGTGCGCTGCTGCGCGCACTCCTGGTGCGCTGCTGCGCGCACTCTTGGTGCGCTGCTGCGCGCACTCCTCGTGTGCTGCTGCACGCACTTCTCGTGCGCTATTGCGCGCACTCCTGGTGTTATTAAAAGGGTTATATATCAGGTAGGTGCGGGAGGATTTTATAAATCTATCTCCCAAATCTACGGCGGTTCTTAACGTTGGTGTATGATGAATTCCAGGGTCATCGAAAGCCGCGTCTCCGCCCACACCCCGGGATTCGAGCCCGCAGACTTCGGGTACGAGACCAGACGCTGCAGGGTGTTCCATGTTTCCTGCTCGGTGCTGACGACATCAGCTCGTGAACTTCCCCCAGCGCGTCGGGTTGGAGATCCGAGCGGTTCAGTGAGCCTGCTACGGACAAAGACATATTTCCAAAGTAAGATCTGTCCATTTTTATTTCGAGTCCCGAGTTGACGCTATCCTCATTTCGTTTTTGTTAATGAGATTCTGATCGTGACCTTGATTTGTTGTGTGTAGTTTTCCCTCGGTAGGGGCCCATACCGAGGTTTATTGCATGTTTGTAACATATTCCATTTTGAACTTTTAATCCGTGAGCATTGGCCAGCTCGTGGATTGGATGTTTGAGAAGGACGAGTAGTCTTGTTTGATTAACAAGTCTTGTTTGATTAACAAAAACTAACAAATTAACGGTACTTGGTTTCGGTTACATACAGTGGGTTTTTTGAATAATTTTTGCCTTTGTCCTCAGAAAACGGTAATGATGGTGAAGGCACTGAATGTTTAGATCCAAGACCAGGGGCTTACGCGCACTCTTCGTGTGCTGTTGCGCGCCCGCCTGGTGCGCTACTGCGCGCACTCCAGGTGCGCTGCTGCGCGCACTCTTCGTGTGCTGCTGCGCGAACTCCTGGTGCGCTGCTGCGCAAGCTCCTCGTATGCTGCTGCGCGCGCTCCTCGTATGCTGCTGCGCGCGGTCCTCGTATGCTGTTGCGCGCACTCCTAATGCGCTGCTGCGCGCACTCCTGGTGTGCTGCTGCGCGCACTCCTGGTGCGCTGCTGCGCGCACTCCTGGTGCGCTGCTGCGCACACTCCTCGTGTGCTGCTGCACGCACTTCTCGTGCGCTATTGCGCGCACTCCTGGTGTTATTAAATGGGTTATATATCAGGTAGGTGCGGGAGGATTTTATAAATCTATCTCCCAAATCTACGGCGGTTTTTAACGTTGGTGTATGATGAATTCCAGGGTCATCGAAAGCCGCGTCTCCGCCCACACCCCGGGATTCGAGCCCGCAGACTTCGGGTACGAGACCAGACGCTGCAGGGTGTTCCATGTTTCCTGCTCGGTGCTGACGACATCAGCTCGTGAACTTCCCCCAGCGCGTCGGGTTGGAGATCCGAGCGGTTCAGTGAGCCTGCTACGGACAAAGACATATCTCCAAAGTAAGATCTGTCCATTTTTATTTCGAGTCCCAAGTTGACGCTACCCTCATTTCGTTTTTGTTAATGAGATTCTGATCGTGACCTAGATTTGTTGTGTGTAGTTTTCCCTCGGTAGGGGCCCATACCGAGGTTTATTGCATGTTTGTAACATATTCCATTTTGAACTTTTAATCCGTGAGCATTGGCCAGCTCGTGGATTGGATGTTTGAGAAGGACGAGTAGTCTTGTTTGATTAACAAAAACTAACAAATTAACGGTACTTGGTTACGGTTACATACAGTGGGTTTTTTGAATAATTTTTGCCTTTGTCCTCAGAAAACGGTAATGATGGTGAAGGCACTGAATGCTTAGATCCAAAACCAGGGGCTTACGTGCACTCTTCGTGTGCTGTTGCGCGCCCGCCTGGTGCGCTACTGCGCGCACTCCAGGTGCGCTGCTGCGCGCACTCTTCGTGTGCTGCTGCGCGCACTCCTGGTGCGCTGCTGCGCGCGCTCCTGGTGCGCTGCTGCGCGCACTCCTGGTGTGCTGCTGCGCGCACTCCTGGTGCGCTGCTGCGCGCACTCCTGGTGCGCTGCTGCGCGCACTCCTGGTGCGCTGCTGCGCGCACTCCTGGTGCGCTGCTGCGCACACTCCTCGTGTGCTGCTGCACGCACTCCTGGTGTTATTAAAAGGGTTATATATCAGGTAGGTGCGGGAGGATTTTATAAATCTATCTCCCAAATCTACGGCGGTTTTTAACGTTGGTGTATGATGAATTCCAGGGTCATCGAAAGCCGCGTCTCCGCCCACACCCCGGGATTCGAGCCCGCAGACTTCGGGTACGAGACCAGACGCTGCAGGGTGTTCCATGTTTCCTGCTCGGTGCTGACGACATCAGCTCGTGAACTTCCCCCAGCGCGTCGGGTTGGAGATCCGAGCGGTTCAGTGAGCCTGCTACGGACAAAGACATATCTCCAAAGTAAGATCTGTCCATTTTTATTTCGAGTCCCAAGTTGACGCTACCCTCATTTCGTTTTTGTTAATGAGATTCTGATCGTGACCTAGATTTGTTGTGTGTAGTTTTCCCTCGGTAGGGGCCCATACCGAGGTTTATTGCATGTTTGTAACATATTCCATTTTGAACTTTTAATCCGTGAGCATTGGCCAGCTCGTGGATTGGATGTTTGAGAAGGACGAGTAGTCTTGTTTGATTAACAAAAACTAACAAATTAACGGTACTTGGTTACGGTTACATACAGTGGGTTTTTTGAATAATTTTTGCCTTTGTCCTCAGAAAACGGTAATGATGGTGAAGGCACTGAATGCTTAGATCCAAAACCAGGGGCTTACGCGCACTCTTCGTGTGCTGTTGCGCGCCCGCCTGGTGCGCTACTGCGCGCACTCCAGGTGCGCTGCTGCGCGCACTCTTCGTGTGCTGCTGCGCGCACTCCTGGTGCGCTGCTGCGCGCGCTCCTCGTATGCTGCTGCGCGCGCTCCTCGTATGCTGTTGCGCGCACTCCTGGTGCGCTGCTGCGCGCACTCCTGGTGCGCTGCTACGCGCACTCTCCGTGCGCTTTTGCGCGCACTCCTGGTGCGCTGCTGCGCGCACTCCTGGTGCGCTGCTGCGCGCACTCCTGGTGCGCTGCTGCGCGCACTCCTGGTGTGCTGCTGTGCGCACTCCTCGTGTGCTGCTGCACGCACTCCTGGTGTTATTAAAAGGGTTATATATCAGGTAGGTGCGGGAGGATTTTATAAATCTATCTCCCAAATCTACGGCGGTTCCTAACGTTGGTGTATGATGAATTCCAGGGTCATCGAAAGCCGCGTCTCCGCCCACACCCCGGGATTCGAGCCCGCAGACTTCGGGTACGAGACCAGACGCCGCAGGGTGTTCCATGTTTCCTGCTCGGTGCTGACGACATCAGCTCGTGAACTTCCCCCAGCGCGTCGGGTTGGAGATCTTAGCGGTTCAGTGAGCCTGCTACGGACAAAGACATATTTCCAAAGTAAGATCTGTCCATTTTTATTTTGAGTCCCGAGTTGACGCTATCCTCATTTCGTTTTTGTTAATGAGATTCTGATCGTGACCTTGATTTGTTGTGTGTAGTTTTCCCTCGGTAGGGGCCCATACCGAGGTTTATTGCATGTTTGTAACATATTCCATTTTGAACTTTTAATCCGTGAGCATTGGCCAGCTCGTGGATTGGATGTTTAAGAAAGACGAGTAGTCTTGTTTGATTAACAAGTCTTGTTTGATTAACAAAAACTAACAAATTAACGGTACTTGGTTTCGGTTACATACAGTGGGTTTTTTGAATAATTTTTGCCTTTGTCCTCAGAAAACGGTAATGATGGTGAAGGCACTGAATGTTTAGATCCAAGACCAGGGGCTAACGCGCACTCTTCGTGTGCTGTTGCGCGCCCGCCTGGTGCGCTACTGCGCGCACTCCAGGTGCGCTGCTGCGCGCACTCTTCGTGTGCTGCTGCGCGAACTCCTGGTGCGCTGCTGCGCAAGCTCCTCGTATGCTGCTGCGCGCGCTCCTCGTATGCTGCTGCGCGCGCTCCTCGTATGCTGTTGCGCGCACTCCTGGTGCGCTGCTGCGCGCACTCCTGGTGTGCTGCTGCGCGCACTCCTGGTGCGCTGCTGCACGCACTCCTGGTGCGCTGCTGCGCACACTCCTCGTGTGCTGCTGCACGCACTTCTCGTGCGCTATTGCGCGCACTCCTGGTGCGCTGCTGCGCACACTCCTCGTGTGCTGCTGCACGCACTTCTCGTGCGCTATTGCGCGCACTCCTGGTGTTATTAAAAGGGTTATATATCAGGTAGGTGCGGGAGGATTTTATAAATCTATCTCCCAAATCTACGGCGGTTCCTAACGTTGGTGTATGATGAATTCCAGGGTCATCGAAAGCCGCGTCTCCGCCCACACCCCGGGATTCGAGCCCGCAGACTTCGGGTACGAGACCAGACGCCGCAGGGTGTTCCATGTTTCCTGCTCGGTGCTGACGACATCAGCTCGTGAACTTCCCCCAGCGCGTCGGGTTGGAGATCTTAGCGGTTCAGTGAGCCTGCTACGGACAAAGACATATTTCCAAAGTAAGATCTGTCCATTTTTATTTTGAGTCCCGAGTTGACGCTATCCTCATTTCGTTTTTGTTAATGAGATTCTGATCGTGACCTTGATTTGTTGTGTGTAGTTTTCCCTCGGTAGGGGCCCATACCGAGGTTTATTGCATGTTTGTAACATATTCCATTTTGAACTTTTAATCCGTGAGCATTGGCCAGCTCGTGGATTGGATGTTTAAGAAAGACGAGTAGTCTTGTTTGATTAACAAGTCTTGTTTGATTAACAAAAACTAACAAATTAACGGTACTTGGTTTCGGTTACATACAGTGGGTTTTTTGAATAATTTTTGCCTTTGTCCTCAGAAAACGGTAATGATGGTGAAGGCACTGAATGTTTAGATCCAAAACCAGGGGCTTACGCGCACTCTTCGTGTGCTGTTGCGCGCCCGCCTGGTGCGCTACTGCGCGCACTCCAGGTGCGCTGCTGCGCGCACTCTTCGTGTGCTGCTGCGCGCACTCCTGGTGCGCTGCTGTGCAAGCTCCTCGTATGCTGCTGCGCGCGCTCCTCGTATGCTGTTGCGCGCACTCCTGGTGCGCTGCTGCGCGCACTCCTGGTGTGCTGCTGCGCGCACTCCTGGTGCGCTGCTGCGCGCACTCCTGGTGCGCTGCTGCGCACACTTCTCGTGTGCTGCTGCACGCACTTCTCGTGCGCTATTGCGCGCACTCCTGGTGTTATTAAAAGGGTTATATATCAGGTAGGTGCGGGAGGATTTTATAAATCTATCTCCCAAATCTATGGCGGTTCTTAACGTTGGTGTATGATGAATTCCAGGGTCATCGAAAGCTTCGTCTCCGCCCACACCCCGGGATTCGAGCCCGCAGACTTCGGGTACGAGACCAGACGCTGCAGGGTGTTCCATGTTTCCTGCTCGGTGCTGACGACATCAGATCGTGAACTTCCCCCAGCGCGTCGGGTTGGAGATCCGAGCGGTTCAGTGAGCCTGCTACGGACAAAGACATATCTCCAAAGTAAGATCTGTCCATTTTTGTATTTCGAGTCCCAAGTTGACGCTACCCTCATTTCGTTTTTGTTAATGAGATTCTGATCGTGACCTAGATTTGTTGTGTGTAGTTTTCCCTCGGTAGGGGCCCATACCGAGGTTTATTGCATGTTTGTAACATATTCCATTTTGAACTTTTAATCCGTGAGCATTGGCCAGCTCGTGGATTGGATGTTTAAGAAAAACGAGTAGTCATGTTTGATTAACAAAAACTAACAAATTAACGGTACTTGGTTTCGGTTACATACAGTGGGTTTTTTGAATAATTTTTGCCTTTGTCCTCAGAAAACGGTAATGATGGTGAAGGCACTGAATGTTTAGATCCAAAACCAGGGGCTTACGCGCACTCTTCGTGTGCTGTTGCGCGCCCGCCTGGTGCGCTACTGCGCGCACTCCAGGTGCGCTGCTGCGCGCACTCTTCGTGTGCTGCTGCGCGCACTCCTGGTGCGCTGCTGTGCAAGCTCCTCGTATGCTGCTGCGCGCGCTCCTCGTATGCTGTTGCGCGCACTCCTGGTGCGCTGCTGCGCGCACTCCTGGTGCGCTATTACGCGCACTCCTGGTGTTATTAAAAGGGTTATATATCAGGTAGGTGCGGGAGGATTTTATAAATCTATCTCCCAAATCTACGGCGGTTCCTAACGTTGGTGTATGATGAATTCCAGGGTCATCGAAAGCCGCGTCTCCGCCCACACCCCGGGATTCGAGCCCGCAGACTTCGGGTACGAGACCAGACGCCGCAGGGTGTTCCATGTTTCCTGCTCGGTGCTGACGACATCAGCTCGTGAACTTCCCCCAGCGCGTCGGGTTGGAGATCTTAGCGGTTCAGTGAGCCTGCTACGGACAAAGACATATTTCCAAAGTAAGATCTGTCCATTTTTATTTCGAGTCCCGAGTTGACGCTATCCTCATTTCGTTTTTGTTAATGAGATTCTGATCGTGACCTTGATTTGTTGTGTGTAGTTTTCGACGAGTAGTCTTGTTTGATTAACAAAAACTAACAAATTAGCGGTACTTGGTTTCGGTTACATATAGTGGGTTTTTTAAATAATTTTTGCCTTTGTCCTCAGAAAACGGTAATGATGGTGAAGGCACTGAATGTTTAGATCCAAGACCAGGGGCTTACGCGCACTCTTCGTGTGCTGTTGCGCGCCCGCCTGGTGTGCTACTGCGCGCACTCCAGGTGCGCTGCTGCGCGCACTCTTCGTGTGCTGCTGCGCGAACTCCTGGTGCGCTGCTGCGCAAGCTCCTCGTATGCTGCTGCGCGCGCTCCTCGTATGCTGCTGCGCGCGCTCCTCGTATGCTGTTGCGCGCACTCCTGGTGCGCTGCTGCGCGCACTCCTGGTGTGCTGCTGCGCGCACTCCTGGTGCGTTGCTGCGCGCACTCCTGGTGCGCTGCTGCGCGCACTCCTGGTGCGCTGCTGCGCGCACTCCTGGTGCGCTGCTGCGCACACTCCTCGTGTGCTGCTGCACGCACTTCTCGTGCGCTATTGCGCGCACTCCTGGTGTTATTAAAAGGGTTATATATCAGGTAGGTGCGGGAGGATTTTATAAATCTATCTCCCAAATCTACGGCGGTTCCTAACGTTGGTGTATGATGAATTCCAGGGTCATCGAAAGCCGCGTCTCCGCCCACACCCCGGGATTCGAGCCCGCAGACTTCGGGTACGAGACCAGACGCCGCAGGGTGTTCCATGTTTCCTGCTCGGTGCTGACGACATCAGCTCGTGAACTTTCCCCATCGCGTCGGGTTGGAGATCTTAGCGGTTCAGTGAGCCTGCTACGGACAAAGACATATTTCTAAAGTAAGATCTGTCCATTTTTATTTCGAGTCCCGAGTTGACGCTATCCTCATTTCGTTTTTGTTAATGAGATTCTGATCGTGACCTTGATTTGTTGTGTGTAGTTTTCCCTCGGTAGGGGCCCATACCGAGGTTTATTGCATGTTTGTAACATATTCCATTTTGAACTTTTAATCCGTGAGCATTGGCCAGCACGTGGATTGGATGTTTGAGAAGGACGAGTAGTCTTGTTTGATTAACAAGTCTTGTTTGATTAACAAAAACTAACAAATTAACGGTACTTGGTTTCGGTTACATACAGTGGGTTTTTTGAATAATTTTTGCCTTTGTCCTCAGAAAACGGTAATGATGGTGAAGGCACTGAATGTTTAGATCCAAGACCAGGGGCTTACGCGCACTCTTCGTGTGCTGTTGCGCGCCCGCCTGGTGCGCTACTGCGCGCACTCCAGGTGCGCTGCTGCGCGCACTCTTCGTGTGCTGCTGCGCGAACTCCTGGTGCGCTGCTGCGCAAGCTCCTCGTATGCTGCTGCGCGCAATCCTCGTATGCTGTTGCGCACACTCCTCGTGTGCTGCTGCACGCACTTCTCGTGCGCTATTGCGCGCACTCCTGGTGTTATTAAAAGGGTTATATATCAGGTAGGTGCGGGAGGATTTTATAAATCTATCTCCCAAATCTACGGCGGTTCCTAACGTTGGTGTATGATGAATTCCAGGGTCATCGAAAGCCGCGTCTCCGCCCACACCCCGGGATTCGAGCCCGCAGACTTCGGGTACGAGACCAGACGCTGCAGGGTGTTCCATGTTTCCTGCTCGGTGCTGACGACATCAGCTCGTGAACTTCCCCCAGCGCGTCGGGTTGGAGATCCGAGCGGTTCAGTGAGCCTGCTACGGACAAAGACATATTTCCAAAGTAAGATCTGTCCATTTTTATTTCGAGTCCCGAGTTGACGCTATCCTCATTTCGTTTTTGTTAATGAGATTCTGATCGTGACCTTGATTTGTTGTGTGTAGTTTTCCCTCGGTAGGGGCCCATACCGAGGTTTATTGCATGTTTGTAACATATTCCATTTTGAACTTTTAATCCGTGAGCATTGGCCAGCTCGTGGATTGGATGTTTGAGAAGGACGAGTAGTCTTGTTTGATTAACAAGTCTTGTTTGATTAACAAAAACTAACAAATTAACGGTACTTGGTTTCGGTTACATACAGTGGGTTTTTTGAATAATTTTTGCCTTTGTCCTCAGAAAACGGTAATGATGGTGAAGGCACTGAATGTTTAGATCCAAGACCAGGGGCTAACGCGCACTCTTCGTGTGCTGTTGCGCGCCCGCCTGGTGCGCTACTGCGCGCACTCCAGGTGCGCTGTTGCGCGCACTCTTCGTGCGCTGCTGCGCGCACTCTTCGTGCGCTGCTGCGCGCACTCCTGGTGCGCTGCTGCGCACACTCCTCGTGTGCTGCTGCACGCACTCCTGGTGCGCTGCTGCGCACACTCCTCGTGTGCTGCTGCACGCACTTCTCGTGCGCTATTGCGCGCACTCCTGGTGTTATTAAAAGGGTTATATATCAGGTAGGTGCGGGAGGATTTTATAAATCTATCTCCCAAATCTACGGCGGTTCCTAACGTTGGTGTATGATGAATTCCAGGGTCATCGAAAGCCGCGTCTCCGCCCACACCCCGGGATTCGAGCCCGCAGACTTCGGGTACGAGACCAGACGCCGCAGGGTGTTCCATGTTTCCTGCTCGGTGCTGACGACATCAGCTCGTGAACTTCCCCCAGCGCGTCGGGTTGGAGATCTTAGCGGTTCAGTGAGCCTGCTACGGACAAAGACATATTTCCAAAGTAAGATCTGTCCACTTTTATTTCGAGTCCCGAGTTGACGCTATCCTCATTTCGTTTTTGTTAATGAGATTCTGATCGTGACCTTGATTTGTTGTGTGTAGTTTTCCCTCGGTAGGGGCCCATACCGAGGTTTATTGCATGTTTGTAACATATTCCATTTTGAACTTTTAATCCGTGAGCATTAGCCAGCTCGTGGATTGGATGTTTGAGAAGGACGAGTAGTCTTGTTTGATTAACAAGTCTTGTTTGATTAACAAGTCTTGTTTGATTAACAAAAACTAACAAATTAACGGTACTTGGTTTCGGTTACATACAGTGGGTTTTTTGAATAATTTTTGCCTTTGTCCTCAGAAAACGGTAATGATGGTGAAGGCACTGAATGTTTAGATCCAAGACCAGGGGCTAACGCGCACTCTTCGTGTGCTGTTGCGCGCCCGCCTGGTGCGCTACTGCGCGCACTCCAGGTGCGCTGTTGCGCGCACTCTTCGTGCGCTGCTGCGCGCACTCTTCGTGCGCTGCTGCGCGCACTCCTGGTGCGCTGCTGCGCACACTCCTCGTGTGCTGCTGCACGCACTCCTGGTGCGCTGCTGCGCACACTCCTCGTGTGCTGCTGCACGCACTTCTCGTGCGCTATTGCGCGCACTCCTGGTGTTATTAAAAGGGTTATATATCAGGTAGGTGCGGGAGGATTTTATAAATCTATCTCCCAAATCTACGGCGGTTCTTAACGTTGGTGTATGATGAATTCCAGGGTCATCGAAAGCCGCGTCTCCGCCCACACCCCGGGATTCGAGCCCGCAGACTTCGGGTACGAGACCAGACGCTGCAGGGTGTTCCATGTTTCCTGCTCGGTGCTGACGACATCAGCTCGTGAACTTCCCCCAGCGCGTCGGGTTGGAGATCCGAGCGGTTCAGTGAGCCTGCTACGGACAAAGACATATCTCCAAAGTAAGATCTGTCCATTTTTATTTCGAGTCCCAAGTTGACGCTACCCTCATTTCGTTTTTGTTAATGAGATTCTGATCGTGACCTAGATTTGTTGTGTGTAGTTTTCCCTTGGTAGGGGCCCATACCGAGGTTTATTGCATGTTTGTAACATATTCCATTTTGAACTTTTAATCCGTGAGCATTGGCCAGCTCGTGGATTGGATGTTTGAGAAGGACGAGTAGTCTTGTTTGATTAACAAAAACTAACAAATTAACGGTACTTGGTTACGGTTACATACAGTGGGTTTTTTGAATAATTTTAGCCTTTGTCCTCGGAAAACGGTAATGATGGTGAAGGCACTGAATGTTTAGATCCAAAACCAGGGGCTTACGCGCACTCTTCGTGTGCTGTTGCGCGCCCGCCTGGTGCGCTACTGCGCGCACTCCAGGTGCGCTGCTGCGCGCACTCTTCGTGTGCTGCTGCGCGCACTCCTGGTGCGCTGCTGCGCGCGCTCCTCGTATGCTGCTGCGCGCGCTCCTCGTATGCTGTTGCGCGCACTCCTGGTGCGCTGCTACGCGCACTCTCCGTGCGCTTTTGCGCGCACTCCTGGTGCGCTGCTTTGCGCACTCCTGGTGCGCTGCTGCGTGCACTCCTGGTGTGCTGCTGTGCGCACTCCTCGTGTGCTGCTGCACGCACTCCTCGTGCGCTATTGCGCGCACTCCTGGTGTTATTAAAAGGGTTATATATCAGGTAGGCGCGGGAGGATTTTATAAATCTATCTCCCAAATCTACGGCGGTTCCTAACGTTGGTGTATGATGAATTCCAGGGTCATCGAAAGCCGCGTCTCCGCCCACACCCCGGGATTCGAGCCCGCAGACTTCGGGTACGAGACCAGACGCTGCAGGGTGTTCCATGTTTCCTGCTCGGTGCTGACGACATCAGCTCGTGAACTTCCCCCAGCGCGTCGGGTTGGAGATCCGAGCGGTTCAGTGAGCCTGCTACGGACAAAGACATATTTCCAAAGTAAGATCTGTCCATTTTTATTTCGAGTCCCGAGTTGACGCTATCCTCATTTCGTTTTTGTTAATGAGATTCTGATCGTGACCTTGATTTGTTGTGTGTAGTTTTCCCTCGGTAGGGGCCCATACCGAGGTTTATTGCATGTTTGTAACATATTCCATTTTGAACTTTTAATCCGTGAGCATTGGCCAGCTCGTGGATTGGATGTTTGAGAAGGACGAGTAGTCTTGTTTGATTAACAAGTCTTGTTTGATTAACAAAAACTAACAAATTAACGGTACTTGGTTTCGGTTACATACAGTGGGTTTTTTGAATAATTTTTGCCTTTGTCCTCAGAAAACGGTAATGATGGTGAAGGCACTGAATGTTTAGATCCAAGACCAGGGGCTAACGCGCACTCTTCGTGTGCTGTTGCGCGCCCGCCTGGTGCGCTACTGCGCGCACTCCAGGTGCGCTGCTGCGCGCACTCTTCGTGTGCTGCTGCGCGAACTCCTGGTGCGCTGCTGCGCAAGCTCCTCGTATGCTGCTGCGCGCGCTCCTCGTATGCTGCTGCGCGCGCTCCTCGTATGCTGTTGCGCGCACTCCTGGTGCGCTGCTGCGCGCACTCCTGGTGTGCTGCTGCGCGCACTCCTGGTGCGCTGCTGCGCACACTCCTCGTGTGCTGCTGCACGCACTTCTCGTGCGCTACTGCGCGCACTCCTGGTGTTATTAAAAGGGTAATATATCAGGTAGGTGCGGGAGGATTTTATAAATCTATCTCCCAAATCTACGGCGGTTCCTAACGTTGGTGTATGATGATTTCCAGGGTCATCGAAAGCCGCGTCTCCGCCCACACCCCGGGATTCGAGCCCGCAGACTTCGGGTACGAGACCAGACGCCGCAGGGTGTTCCATGTTTCCTGCTCGGTGCTGACGACATCAGCTCGTGAACTTCCCCCAGCGCGTCGGGTTGGAGATCTTAGCGGTTCAGTGAGCCTGCTACGGACAAAGACATATTTCCAAAGTAAGATCTGTCCATTTTTATTTCGAGTCCCGAGTTGACGCTATCCTCATTTCGTTTTTGTTAGTGAGATTCTGATCGTGACCTTGATTTGTTGTGTGTAGTTTTCCCTCGGTAGGGGCCCATACCGAGGTTTATTGCATGTTTGTAACATATTCCATTTTGAACTTTTAATCCGTGAGCATTGGCCAGCTCGTGGATTGGATGTTTGAGAAGGACGAGTAGTCTTGTTTGATTAACAAGTCTTGTTTGATTAACAAAAACTAACAAATTAACGGTACTTGGTTACGGTTACATACAGTGGGTTTTTTGAATAATTTTTGCCTTTGTCCTCAGAAAACGGTAATGATGGTGAAGGCACTGAATGTTTAGATCCAAGACCAGGGGCATACGCGCACTCTTCGTGTGCTGTTGCGCGCCCACCTGGTGCGCTACTGCGCGAACTCCAGGTGCGCTGCTGCGCGCACTCTTCGTGTGCTGCTGCGCGAACTCCTGGTGCGCAGCTGCGCAAGCTCCTCGTATGCTGCTGCGCGCGCTCCTCGTATGCTGCTGCGCGCGCTCCTCGTATGCTGTTGCGCGCACTCCTGGCGCGCTGCTGCGCGCACTCCTGGTGTGCTGCTGCGCGCACTCCTGGTGCGCTGCTGCGCGCACTCCTGGTGCGCTGCTGCGCGCACTCCTGGTGCGCTGCTGCGCACACTCCTCGTGTGCTGCTGCACGCACTCCTGGTGTTATTAAAAGGGTTATATATCAGGTAGGTGCGGGAGGATTTTATAAATCTATCTCCCAAATCTACGGCGGTTCCTAACGTTGGTGTATGATGAATTCCAGGGTCATCGAAAGCCGCGTCTCCGCCCACACCCCGGGATTCGAGCCCGCAGACTTCGGGTACGAGACCAGACGCTGCAGGGTGTTCCATGTTTCCTGCTCGGTGCTGACGACATCAGCTCGTGAACTTCCCCCAGCGCGTCGGGTTGGAGATCCGAGCGGTTCAGTGAGCCTGCTACGGACAAAGACATATCTCCAAAGTAAGATCTGTCCATTTTTATTTCGAGTCCCAAGTTGACGCTACCCTCATTTCGTTTTTGTTAATGAGATTCTGATCGTTACCTAGATTTGTTGTGTGTAGTTTTCCCTCGGTAGGGGCCCATACCGAGGTTTATTGCATGTTTGTAACATATTCCATTTTGAACTTTTAATCCGTGAGCATTGGCCAGCTCGTGGATTGGATGTTTGAGAAGGACGAGTAGTCTTGTTTGATTAACAAAAACTAACAAATTAACGGTACTTGGTTTCGGTTACATACAGTGGGTTTTTTGAATAATTTTTGCCTTTGTCCTCAGAAAACGGTAATGATGGTGAAGGCACTGAATGTTTAGATCCAAAACCAGGGGCTTACGCGCACTCTTCGTGTGCTGTTGCGCGCCCGCCTGGTGCGCTACTGCGCGCACTCCAGGTGCGCTGCTGCGCGCACTCTTCGTGTGCTGCTGCGCGCACTCCTGGTGCGCTGCTGCGCGCGCTCCTCGTATGCTGCTGCGCGCGCTCCTCGTATGCTGTTGCGCGCACTCCTGGTGCGCTGCTGCGCGCACTCCTGGTGCGCTGCTACGCGCACTCTCCGTGCGCTTTTGCGCGCACTCCTGGTGCGCTGCTGCGCGCACTCCTGGTGCGCTGCTGCGCGCACTCCTGGTGTGCTGCTGTGCGCACTCCTCGTGTGCTGCTGCACGCACTCCTCGTGCGCTATTGCGCGCACTCCTGGTGTTATTAAAAGGGTTATATATCAGGTAGGTGCGGGAGGATTTTATAAATCTATCTCCCAAATCTACGGCGGTTCCTAACGTTGGTGTATGATGAATTCCAGGGTCATCGAAAGCCGCGTCTCCGCCCACACCCCGGGATTCGAGCCCGCAGACTTCGGGTACGAGACCAGACGCCGCAGGGTGTTCCATGTTTCCTGCTCGGTGCTGACGACATCAGCTCGTGAACTTCCCCCAGCGCGTCGGGTTGGAGATCTTAGCGGTTCAGTGAGCCTGCTACGGACAAAGACATATTTCCAAAGTAAGATCTGTCCATTTTTATTTTGAGTCCCGAGTTGACGCTATCCTCATTTCGTTGTTGTTAATGAGATTCTGATCGTGACCTTGATTTGTTGTGTGTAGTTTTCCCTCGGTAGGGGCCCATACCGAGGTTTATTGCATGTTTGTAACATATTCCATTTTGAACTTTTAATCCGTGAGCATTGGCCAGCTCCTGGACTGGATGTTTGAGAAGGACGAGTAGTCTTGTTTGATTAACAAGTCTTGTTTGATTAACAAAAACTAACAAATTAACGGTACTTGGTTTCGGTTACATACAGTGGGTTTTTTGAATAATTTTTGCCTTTGTCCTCAGAAAACGGTAATGATGGTGAAGGCACTGAATGTTTAGATCCAAGACCAGGGGCTAACGCGCACTCTTCGTGTGCTGTTGCGCGCCCGCCTGGTGCGCTACTGCGCGAACTCCTGGTGCGCTGCTGCGCAAGCTCCTCGTATGCTGCTGCGCGCGCTCCTCGTATGCTGCTGCGCGCGCTCCTCGTATGCTGTTGCGCGCACTCCTGGTGCGCTGCTGCGCGCACTCCTGGTGTGCTGCTGCGCGCACTCCTGGTGCGCTGCTGCGCGCACTCCTGGTGCGCTGCTGCGCACACTCCTCGTGTGCTGCTGCACGCACTTCTCGTGCGCTACTGCGCGCACTCCTGGTGTTATTAAAAGGGTAATATATCAGGTAGGTGCGGGAGGATTTTATAAATCTATCTCCCAAATCTACGGCGGTTCCTAACGTTGGTGTATGATGAATTCCAGGGTCATCGAAAGCCGCGTCTCCGCCCACACCCCGGGATTCGAGCCCGCAGACTTCGGGTACGAGACCAGACGCCGCAGGGTGTTCCATGTTTCCTGCTCGGTGCTGACGACATCAGCTCGTGAACTTCCCCCAGCGCGTCGGGTTGGAGATCTTAGCGGTTCAGTGAGCCTGCTACGGACAAAGACATATTTCCAAAGTAAGATCTGTCCATTTTTATTTCGAGTCCCGAGTTGACGCTATCCTCATTTCGTTTTTGTTAGTGAGATTCTGATCGTGACCTTGATTTGTTGTGTGTAGTTTTCCCTCGGTAGGGGCCCATACCGAGGTTTATTGCATGTTTGTAACATATTCCATTTTGAACTTTTAATCCGTGAGCATTGGCCAGCTCGTGGATTGGATGTTTGAGAAGGACGAGTAGTCTTGTTTGATTAACAAGTCTTGTTTGATTAACAAAAACTAACAAATTAACGGTACTTGGTTTCGGTTACATACAGTGGGTTTTTTGAATAATTTTTGCCTTTGTCCTCAGAAAACGGTAATGATGGTGAAGGCACTGAATGTTTAGATCCAAGACCAGGGGCTTACGCGCACTCTTCGTGTGCTGTTGCGCGCCCGCCTAGTGCGCTACTGCGCGCACTCCAGGTGCGCTGCTGCGCTGCTGCGCGCACTCTTCGTGTGCTGCTGCGCGAACTCCTGGTGCGCTGCTGCGCAAGCTCCTCGTATGCTGCTGCGCGCGCTCCTCGTATGCTGCTGCGCGCGCTCCTCGTATGCTGTTGCGCGCACTCCTGGCGCGCTGCTGCGCGCACTCCTGGTGTGCTGCTGCGCGCACTCCTGGTGCGCTGCTGCGCGCACTCCTGGTGCGCTGCTGCGCGCACTCCTGGTGCGCTGCTGCGCACACTCCTCGTGTGCTGCTGCACGCACTCCTGGTGTTATTAAAAGGGTTATATATCAGGTAGGTGCGGGAGGATTTTATAAATCTATCTTCCAAATCTACGGCGGTTTTTAACGTTGGTGTATGATGAATTCCAGGGTCATCGAAAGCCGCGTCTCCGCCCACACCCCGGGATTCGAGCCCGCAGACTTCGGGTAAGAGACCAGACGCTGCAGGGTGTTCCATGTTTCCTGCTCGGTGCTGACGACATCAGCTCGTGAACTTCCCCCAGCGCGTCGGGTTGGAGATCCGAGCGGTTCAGTGAGCCTGCTACGGACAAAGACATATCTCCAAAGTAAGATCTGTCCATTTTTATTTCGAGTCCCAAGTTGACGCTACCCTCATTTCGTTTTTGTTAATGAGATTCTGATCGTGACCTAGATTTGTTGTGTGTAGTTTTCCCTCGGTAGGGGCCCATACCGAGGTTTATTGCATGTTTGTAACATATTCCATTTTGAACTTTTAATCCGTGAGCATTGGCCAGCTCGTGGATTGGATGTTTGAGAAGGACGAGTAGTCTTGTTTGATTAACAAAAACTAACAAATTAACGGTACTTGGTTTCGGTTACATACAGTGGGTTTTTTGAATAATTTTTGCCTTTGTCCTCAGAAAACGGTAATGATGGTGAAGGCACTGAATGTTTAGATCCAAAACCAGGGGCTTACGCGCACTCTTCGTGTGCTGTTGCGCGCCCGCCTGGTGCGCTACTGCGCGCACTCCAGGTGCGCTGCTGCGCGCACTCTTCGTGTGCTGCTGCGCGCACTCCTGGTGCGCTGCTGCGCGCGCTCCTCGTATGCTGCTGCGCGCGCTCCTCGTATGCTGTTGCGCGCACTCCTGGTGCGCTGCTGCGCGCACTCCTGGTGCGCTGCTACGCGCACTCTCCGTGCGCCTTTGCGCGCACTCCTGGTGCGCTGCTGCGCGCACTCCTGGTGCGCTGCTGCGCGCACTCCTGGTGTGCTGCTGTGCGCACTCCTCGTGTGCTGCTGCACGCACTCCTCGTGCGCTATTGCGCGCACTCCTGGTGTTATTAAAAGGGTTATATATCAGGTAGGTGCGGGAGGATTTTATAAATCTATCTCCCAAATCTACGGCGGTTCCTAACGTTGGTGTATGATGAATTCCAGGGTCATCGAAAGCCGCGTCTCCGCCCACACCCCGGGATTCGAGCCCGCAGACTTCGGGTACGAGACCAGACGCCGCAGGGTGTTCCATGTTTCCTGCTCGGTGCTGACGACATCAGCTCGTGAACTTCCCCCAGCGCGTCGGGTTGGAGATCTTAGCGGTTCAGTGAGCCTGCTACGGACAAAGACATATTTCCAAAGTAAGATCTGTCCATTTTTATTTCGAGTCCCGAGTTGACGCTATCCTCATTTCGTTTTTGTTAATGAGATTCTGATCGTGACCTTGATTTGTTGTGTGTAGTTTTCCCTCGGTAGGGGCCCATACCGAGGTTTATTGCATGTTTGTAACATATTCCATTTTGAACTTTTAATCCGTGAGCATTGGCCAGCTCGTGGATTGGATGTTTGAGAAGGACGAGTAGTCTTGTTTGATTAACAAGTCTTGTTTGATTAACAAAAACTAACAAATTAACGGTACTTGGTTTCGGTTACATACAGTGGGTTTTTTGAATAATTTTTGCCTTTGTCCTCAGAAAACGGTAATGATGGTGAAGGCACTGAATGTTTAGATCCAAGACCAGGGGCTAACGCGCACTCTTCGTGTGCTGTTGCGCGCCCGCCTGGTGCGCTACTGCGCGCACTCCAGGTGCGCTGCTGCGCGCACTCTTCGTGTGCTGCTGCGCGAACTTCTGGTGCGCTGCTGCGCAAGCTCCTCGTATGCTGCTGCGCGCGCTCCTCGTATGCTGCTGCGCGCGCTCCTCGTATGCTGTTGCGCGCACTCCTGGTGCGCTGCTGCGCGCACATCTGGTGTGCTGCTGCGCGCACTCCTGGTGCGCTGCTGCGCGCACTCCTGGTGCGCTGCTGCGCACACTCCTCGTGTGCTGCTGCACGCACTTCTCGTGCGCTATTGCGCGCACTCATGGTGCGCTGCTGCGCACACTCCTCGTGTGCTGCTGCACGCACTTCTCGTGCGCTATTGCGCGCACTCCTGGTGTTATTAAAAGGGTTATATATCAGAGAGGGCGCTGCTGTGCTCGTGTTTACATCGGCTCCGTATTTGATAATCCATTAAAATTGTTTTTCAAGTGATTTCGAAGCTGATATCAAGTTTAATAAGAACATAAGACTACGGATTACGTGGAAAAAGTGAAGAATCACCAGGATTCGCCAATTTAAAGCAGATATTTTGAAAATATTGTGCACAACGAATCTGCAAGTCACGAAACAGTTCGGAGCGAAAAATCGAAAGAATTAACACCAATCGCCATCCCTGAGGTCAGTTAGTGCAAGATTAATACTAGTGCAGTGATCAAAGTGAAAAGGGGTCGAAATTTGGGTCAATTTTGAAAAATTACACAGAAATATACGTAAAAAAAAAAACAAGTGGCGCCATCTATCGAAAACTGCCTGAACTACGAGGCCATACACTTGCTAAACGATTGATCATTTTGCTACTACAAATACGTCGCGAGCGCCAGATATAAACGACCCGCGGCTAATTAGTACCCAAGAAATCCGACAGAGGGCTGCACTAGTATCTAAAAGTTTGATTTTGTATCTCCAACTATAATTACCACTACGATGGAAGAAATGATGAAGATTTTACATAATATTCAAGAAGATATAAAAAATCAAAAACAAGATATGAAAGAAATGGAGGGGAATATTAAAGATTCAATAAATAAAAACATTGATGAAAAATTTGCATATATCGAAAAAAGGCAAAATAAAATGGAAGAAAACCTAGAAAAACAAAAGAAAATTGTACAACAAATTGACAGACAACTAAGGAAGAAAAATATTCTTTTTTTCGGAGTTATGGAAGAAGAAAGAAAATATGACGACCTAGTCGATCAAATATTGCTAATCATTAACACAAATATGGATATTTCTTGCAATAGATGGGAGATTGAATCGGTCGCAAGAGTTGGGAGAAAAACTGAAGGAAAAATCCGCCCAATCGTTGTTACAATATCAACTTTGAGTAGAAAAATAGAATTACTGCGCAACAAAAGATGCCTCTTGAATACACCTATCTACATAAAAGAAGATTTTCCCCCTGAGGTTCTACAAAAGCGAAAGGAACTTCAATTAAACCTGGAAAAAGAGAGAGAGGCTGGAAACAAGGTAGTTTTACGTTATGACAAGTTAGTTAGACTTGGAACTCACCAATCGAAGATTTCCAGCAATGAATCTGTACAGCCCAACAAAAGAGGCCTCTCAGAATCACCAGAGTATATTACCGCTACAAAATCAGGTACCTCAGATGGAAAAATGAAACAAGCTACAAAGAAAACAAAGCCACAGAATATTACAAACTACCTTCGGCCTTCACAGCTACCTCCACAAGAGAGTCCAGCTCACAGACCCCTGGCAAGCTACGGCATGCCTTCCACAACTAGCAATACACATGATAAACGAAAAAACTAAGCAGCTCTCTTCTCCCTTCTCCAAGACGGCCGGTCACCGTGGAGAAGTTAGACCAAATCCCCCTAACACAAAAAAGTAAGAAAATAAAACTAAAACAACACTATTTAAATGTGGCTTCGCTTAACGTTAGAACTCTTTTATCAGAAAGTAGAGTTACAGAGTTGAAAACGGCCATAGCGCAGCTAAACTGGGATATTATTGGATTATGTGAGATAAGAAGATCAAATGAAACTATTGAGGAACGTCAAGATTTTATCTTTCTACATTCACCTGCGAAAAACGGACAATATGGAGTGGGCTTCGTTGTGAAAAAATATCTCAAGAATACAATAACAAGCTTCAAATCCTTTTCAGAGAGAGTAGCCGTTTTAGAATTACAAACATCTGATAAAACAACCTGGGCTTTTATACAAGCGTACGCACCAACTGAAAAACACCCAATGATAGATATTGAGAATTTCTACCAAACCGTAGAGGAAGCCCTAGACTACATACAATCAAAAAACATCATAATAATGGGCGACTTCAACGCCAAAGTGGGAATAAAACAAAAAGGCGAGGAGCTAGTTTTCGGAGAGTTTTCATTTGGAGGAAGAAGCCCACACGGGCAAAAACTGATAGAGTTTGCTATGGAACACAACTATAAAGTTGTAAACAGTATGTTCAATATAAAATCTCACAAAAAATGGACATGGCGACACCCGAATGGAAGAAGCTTAAACGAGATAGACTATATACTCACAAATAAGCCGAAACAAATACAAAGTTTCAGTTTGGTACACCAACTTAACTTCGAGACGGATCACAAAATGATACGTTGTAGAGTTTGCCTCCCAGCGAAAATTGGAAGAAAAAAGTTCAGCGCTACGCAATGCAGTAGAAACCTACCCGAAGTCACAGGAGATATGGCCACTTATTGGGAAGACAAATTTATGGAAAAAATCGAAAATGTGGATAATTTGCAAAAACAATATTCTCTTCTTGAAACCCAAATTCAAAATGTAATGAAAGAAATTCCAAAATCAATTAAAAATAAAAGAAAACACATTAATGAAGAAACGGAAAAGCTATTGCAACAAAGAAGTCAATTGTACAGAGAAAAACGAACAAAAATAGTTAAATCAGAAATTACAAAAATTAGCAAACAAATAAATAAAAATATAGCAAATCAAGAAAAATTAGAGAGAAAAAAGACATTTGAAAATTACTTAAGCAAATCAGGAGCTATACGCAAGCCATATAAAGAACTAGCCCACAAGCAAGAGTGGACAGCGAACCTAAAGAACAAAAAGGGTAGAGTCCTTTCGAAGCGACCTGACATCTTAAACGAAGCTACTCAGTTCTACCAGGAGTTATATATGCAAAATAACCAACCCAAATCAACCCAAAGCGATTTATCTGACTACAGCTTTTCAAAAATAGGGACTGAAAACACACCACCAGACATACTTTTATCAGAAATCACTCATGCAATTAAGACCCAAAAGAATGAAAAAGCTCCAGGAAGTGACAACATAACCAATGAAGTCCTGAAATCCTTATGCGTACCACTTCAGAAGCCACTAAAACTAATTTTCGATAAAATACTTGAGGTAGAGTCAACACCCGATGAATGGTCAAAATCAACTATTACATTGATACACAAAAAAGGAGATAGAGACGACCTCGGAAACTACAGACCAATAAGTATTATGACGAACGTATACAAAATATTCTCGAAAATACTGCTCAGCAGGATAACAACAATTTTAGATGCGAATCAACCTAGAGAACAAGCTGGTTTTAGAAAACATTTTTCTACCATGGATCACGTACAGGTGGTAACGCAGGTAATCGAAAAATCTAACGAATATGGAATACCTGTGTACATGTGCTTTATAGACTACAAAAAAGCATTTGATTTTCTACTACACGACACGATATGGAGAGCTCTAGAACAGCAAGGCGTTAACAAGAAATATATAAACATAATAAAAGATATATATTCAAAATGTAGAGCCAAAGTGCGTTTAGAACGCGATGGTATAGAATTTCCAATCCTGCGCGCACTCTTCGTGTGCTGCTGCGCGAACTCCTGGTGCGCTGCTGCGCAAGCTCCTCGTATGCTGCTGCGCGCGCTCCTCGTATGCTGCTGCGCGCGCTCCTCGTATGCTGTTGCGCGCACTCCTGGTGCGCTGCTGCGCGCACTCCTGGTGTGCTGCTGCGCGCACTCCTGGTGCGCTGCTGCGCGCACTCCTGGTGCGCTGCTGCGCACACTCCTCGTGTGCTGCTGCACGCACTTCTCGTGCGCTATTGCGCGCACTCCTGGTGTTATTAAAAGGGTTATATATCAGGTAGGTGCGGGAGGATTTTATAAATCTATCTCCCAAATCTACGGCGGTTCTTAACGTTGGTGTATGATGAATTCCAGGGTCATCGAAAGCCGCGTCGCCGCCCACACCCCGGGATTCGAGCCCGCAGACTTCGGGTACGAGACCAGACGCTGCAGGGTGTTCCATGTTTCCTGCTCGGTGCTGACGACATCAGCTCGTGAACTTCCCCCAGCGCGTCGGGTTGGAGATCCGAGTGGTTCAGTGAGCCTGCTACGGACAAAGACATATCTCCAAAGTAAGATCTGTCCATTTTTATTTCGAGTCCCAAGTTGACGCTACCCTCATTTCGTTTTTGTTAATGAGATTCTGATCGTGACCTAGATTTGTTGTGTGTAGTTTTCCCTCGGTAGGGGCCCATACCGAGGTTTATTGCATGTTTGTAACATATTCCATTTTGAACTTTTAATCCGTGAGCATTGGCCAGCTCGTGGATTGGATGTTTGAGAAGGACGAGTTGTCTTGTTTGATTAACAAAAACTAACAAATTAACGGTACTTGGTTACGGTTACATACAGTGGGTTTTTTGAATAATTTTTGCCTTTGTCCTCAGAAAACGGTAATGATGGTGAAGGCACTGAATGTTTAGATCCAAAACCAGGGGCTTACGCGCACTCTTCGTGTGCTGTTGCGCGCCCGCCTGGTGCGCTACTGCGCGCACTCCAGGTGCGCTGCTGCGCGCACTCTTCGTGCGCTTTTGCGCGCACTCCTGGTGCGCTGCTGCGCGCACTCCTGGTGCGCTGCTGCGCGCACTCCTGGTGCGCTGCTGCGCGCACTCCTCGTGTGCTGCTGCGCGCGCTCCTCGTATGCTGCTGCGCGCGCTCCTCGTATGCTGTTGCGCGCACTCCTGGTGCGCTGCTGCGCGCACTCCTTGTGTGCTGCTGCGCGCACTCCTGGTGCGCTGCTGCGCGCACTCCTGGTGCGCTGCTGCGCACACTCCTCGTGTGCTGCTGCACGCACTTCTCGTGCGCTATTGCGCGCACTCCTGGTGTTATTAAAAGGGTTATATATCAGGTAGGTGCTGTTGCGCACACTCCTCGTGTGCTGCTGCACGCACTTCTCGTATGCTGTTGCGCGCACTCCTGGTGCGCTGCTGCGCGCACTCCTTGTGTGCTGCTGCGCGCACTCCTGGTGCGCTGCTGCGCGCACTCCTGGTGCGCTGCTGCGCACACTCCTCGTGTGCTGCTGCACGCACTTCTCGTGCGCTATTGCGCGCACTCCTGGTGTTATTAAAAGGGTTATATATCAGGTAGGTGCTGTTGCGCACACTCCTCGTGTGCTGCTGCACGCACTTCTCGTATGCTGTTGCGCGCACTCCTGGTGCGCTGCTGCGCGCACTCCTGGTGCGCTGCTGTGCGCACTCCTCGTGTGCTGCTGCACGCACTCCTCGTGTGCTGCTGCACGCACTCCTCGTGCGCTACTGCGCGCACTCCAGGTGCGCTGCTGCGCGCACTCTTCGTGCGCTTTTGCGCGCACTCCAGGTGCGCTGCTGCGCGCACTCTTCGTGCGCTTTTGCGCGCACTCTTGGTGCGCTGCTGCGCGCACTCCTGGTGCGCTGCTGCGCGCACTCCTGGTGTGCTGCTGTGCGCACTCCTCGTGTGCTGCTGCACGCACTCCTCGTGCGCTATTGCGCGCACTCCTGGTGTTAATATATTAATGTTAATGTGTTTAAATTTTTATCGTCAATTTGAATAAATTATGAGCTACGTTTAGGTACATACGTATGATACACAAAATGATGACGTTTTTGGTTGGGAACAAAGAATAAAGAGATATGCGGTTGAAATTTATTAATTAAGAAATCGCTATTAGCGATAAGGCCGCTAGTTGTGGCACTATTTTTTAAGTCGTTTGTGTTTCTGTTTGTCTTTATTTTTTTAACGTGTGTTACAATAAAGAGTTTTATCTATCTATCTATTTAAACTACAAGATAAGCAATTTTTTGAAACGTTTACACTTTTGTGATACATTGTTGGTACTTACAAAGAAAAGTTACAAATGTGGGTGTTTTAGAGTAGTAATTCATATATTGGTGTAAAAAAACATGCTCCATAAAGCCAAAAAGCTGTTTAATTTTGATTGTATAAAAAATGCTTTCAGCCTCACAGTGTTGGCCATTTTAATAGCATTTAAAAAAATCGATTTACGAAATCAAAATAAAAAAACGTTTAACGTTTGTAAGTCCAATTACGTTTAATATCACCTCAGATTTCTATGCGAAGACCATGCCGCTATCACTGCGCCCGCGCCGACGCAGCGCCACAGATTATAACAACAGAAGCTAGCAGCACCTCCGCCGCGTAGGTTTGCACCTACCTTTACTTTCCAATTTTAGAACGGAACCTATCATAATACCTTTTAGCGTTTACGTTGTTCATTCATTAGTAGATATGTATAGGTATTTATCTGGTATTCGGACATTTTGTGACTGACACTATTGGTATCAGTACGATTGACACCAGAGATGGCCACTCTCTTACGAAATAACTATCAGATTATGTATTCTGTGCTATCAGTAACAAGATGCTAAAATGTAGTAGCAGTGTATATAATAGTTTTCAAAAATTTGTTGTTCTTCTGCTTTTGAAATCGGCTTGTGTCAAATAAATCCTTATTTAAGGAACCTACATGGTAGTACATAATATTGTACCAGAAAAACACATAAGTATTTTTTAATTTAAGATTTTGAAAGTTATTATAATACCTTTAAAATAAATTGATGAAGAATTACTGAAAATTTAAGACTAAGACGTAGAACAAGATATTGATTTTAAATGAACGTGTACTCGACTTTATTTTATTTAAAAAAACTGTATAGCTTTTATAACTACGTCTTACCATTTTGATGATTTTGCAACTACCTTGTGAGGACCTTTAACATAAATTTAATAATTTAGTTTACAAAGCACCTCTACAATTTTAATGTCTAGTGGTTTTATGGTTTAACAAAGGCTTTATAGATAGGCAAAGAGTTTATGACAGTTTGACTTATTCCAAAAAAGTAAATAGTCGTATTCATCAATGGAGGCCTTTATGTCACTAATTTTAAGCCTTTATAAACTATTTGGGACTCTAAACTACTGTACTGTCGTACCAAAAACTAGTGTAAGTCGTCATGTCGTACCGATGTTAAAATGTAACAAAGAGAAGAACAAATTACACAATTGGAAAAACGAAATATCTTTTCCATTTTATCCGTCATCTCTCCGACCACTACAACTAATTCTAAGCCAAATATGAGAATGTTGCTGCGTGGGAGTGATTTACAGTCACAAGTAATTTGAACAGCTGTAGGAATTTTCTTTTGAAAGTATATTTCTATGTTGAAAAATCAACACCTTATCACATAGGTAAATACTCCGTGGGCTAAACAAGGTTTGCCTTTTCGGGACGTTTAGTTAACTGTTCTGCGGTTTGAAGAGCAATAAATGCATCCTGTGAGCCAAGTAGCATGGTAAGTAATCAAGTAGTAATAAACAAGTAAGTATGTGTATGTTTGCTTAGTGTGGGGCTAGATGTCGCTGTGTGCAATACCCCGGAATATTTATTTATTTATTTTATTTATGTATAGTATTAAATAGTAGTAGACTAAGTTATTTAACCCTTAATAGGGCATGGTAAAACTAAGTGTGTTAGAGGAACTTTCATAGCAAAAACGACTCTATAAATGTATACAGATGTAGGAGTGTATCTAAGGAAACCTATATCTATTTTCAGTTTTTCAGGAAAACATGTGGGAAAATAATTCCTCCTGCCCCTTTCAAACATCATCTTCGAGTGATAAGTGGGAAATTATTTTCCTACTGGTGGGAAATATATTTCATACACATATTATATAGTAGAAAAAAAAGCAGTCACTATTATTTATAATAACTAATAAAACACAATAATGAACGTTAAATTGTTTTATTCACTGTTGTGGAAATTATAAAAACAAGGAGCAGCACACAACGGCACTTTACAAATTTTACAGATGTATTTAGTCCTTTGTTCTTTTTCCCGGGTACTGCACATCCTGCATCTTCTAAACTTCGCCAATTCAGGCATGTGCGAGCCAACATCTGATCTTCGAACTTCTTCAGGTACTGAGTTTGTACCACCCTTTTTGGTCTTGAAGACTGGTGCTTGGCTTTTTCTAGATGAAAAATTGTTGATAAGGCCCCTGCCTAAACGCAAGCGAAATTCTTTGTGTGTATTTCTCCTGGCTGAATGAGACGTCATGTATACAATATATGCATTTATGACTGCAGCTTCAATCAAGAACCAAAAAAGACGGTGCCAATTCTTACGAGATTTGCGACCGAGAGGGTATGACGCCCTATAGTGATCGAAATGATCGACTCCCCCCATATATTCGGTATATTTTTTATAGCAAGTGGGCAGTACATTTTCTTTTTGTTGCCATCTTTCTGTTTTCTGTCTACTAGGTAATTCCACTGCTCGTGGATCAAATGCAGTGCTAGCTACAAAAACATCCTTGGTATCCTTCCATTTCATTCCCTGCTTGGATTTCCAGCATGGTAACATCATGTGATGTTGAAGCAGTATTTATCTCTGCTTCTACTATAGAAGCATCTTGTTGAATAGGGGGAGGCATACATTCTGGTGAAGTTATATGTGATTCATCATGTATTGAAGAAAAATCTGACTCACCCAACAAAATACTATGTAATGATTCAGTAGAAAGATGTTGTACTTCATCTATTCGTTGGTCAAAATCCACCGCATAGAAGTCAGATGCAAATGAGCCAATTATTTCTCCGATGAACATAGCAAGGCAGATAATTGTGTTTCAATTTCAGAGTCTCGAAGATTTTTCTGAAAGAAAAAATACCAAAGAAGTAAATAAAACAAAGTAATATCACTATCATACAGGTAGGTACAAAAAATTACGGAAACAGTTTTCCCACAACAATATTACAATATACAACATAAACGGGCAACAAGCAAATATTTCCCACACACTTTCAACACATATAATTCAGCAATTATTTGTTTTCTTGACTAATAAAATACACAATAAGGTGAGCTAACTCAAAATCTAATGAAAATAATCGGAAATAACCACTTACCGGATTTTTTTTCGACATTATCACAATTACTATTCATAACCACTCGAAAAACAGCAATTCGTTGAAATTTTTTCCACACAATGAATATGAAATTTCTTTTTTTTTTGTTGCGTTCCGTTTAACGATGTGTTTTTTGGCTTGAGCCATAGACTACATATCAAAAAATATTTTGACAGTGACATTTTGAGGGAACAGTTATCATATTGACCATTTACAACACAAAACGTAGTGTGGGAATATTGTTCCTCTTGCCCAATTAAGGGTTAATTGTATGTTGGTTTACATTGATACTTTGTCATCTATATTTTGTCTATTGATGCCAAACATCAAAACAATAGGTAAAAAATAGGTTTATAATGATAAATGGATTGTTACCAAATGATTGTAATTTGATTTAATTGTAATAATTAATAGTAATAATTGTAGGTACTATTATAAAAACACCGGACATATAATAAATACGACAAATCATTTTAGTGATGACTTCTGTAAGAATAGTGGTAAGTGTTTTTGTAAAGAAATGATTTGTCAGAAAATGTAATGGTGTTTTTTTGACATGCCGTCTTAATACAACCATGAATTTTCAACAGCTGATTGAGTCTCCTTAAAAAGATAAATTGGTAGGTAGATAACGATGATGATAATATACAAATCAATAAAAACAGTCCTTGACGCGCGCCGTCCCAAGTTTTTATACAAACCAATATTTTAGCAAGCTTCTAAGTTCGTCCTCCAAAGATAGCGAGTTTGATGGAAGGAACAAAAACGGAACATTCCACATACCTCCCAGTAAGGTAAAGAATCCATACCCTGTACGTAGCTTTAGTGCTGCATGAAGGCTTATCGATAAGTCTCGATAAGTTGAGTTGGTCTCTCTCATACTATCTTACTTACTTTTAGTTGTACCCTGTATTCTGTGCTTTTAGTCACGATAAGTACAACAACACTAACTAAAATAATTTTTCATTGATACCCTAGAAATATCAATAGGTTTTTTCGATGAATTTTAATATTTTACGAATCACTTATATTTTCACACTTGTCTCTAAATGAATTTCATAAATAGCTGTATCGATATTGAACGAACAAGTCACTAATATAGACATATGACGAGGGAAAGTGTTGATAGCAAATTATGTCTTTCTAAAATGATTATAATATATTAACATTGTTCCTGGTGTTAATTATTAAATAAATATGCAGGCACTACTTATTTACCACGCATTTATTTTTTGTACTTGAATATGACATCTTACGTGTGATGATTGTGTATCTAGGTACAACAAAAATAAAGCCTGTTTGGAAAAGATAAACCGGAAAAGAATTCACCAAAACCTACCTATTAATTTCATTAATAAAATTTTATTAAGTACCTACTCCATGTAAGTATTTCATGGATAATAATATCTAACCTACTTATGTACCTACTCTACTCATTGAGCCATGTATTTTGCCTGAAACTTTACACCACCTCGGTTGGACATCACATCTTGCAATGTTGACCTTTGTGGTCATGGTTGCCTACTACGTCAGTTTTTATCTAAAAGGAATACCTATTTTTATCGTCGAACGACTTATCAACAAAACTTTTAATGAAACAATCAGTCGATGAACTATCAAAGCGGTTATTTTTAAATTGGTGTATTTCTCTGTTCCGTTATTTATTGATTAGTTAATATGCAGTTATGTAAGCTTATAACTTAATAATGCAACACGTTAACATTCAATTATTGACTAATTATTTTTATATTATTATATAGGTACCTAAGTTAATACTTATGTACTTAGGTAGTAGGTATAAATCAAGGTTCAAGTCAACTTACATACTTAGGTACCTAGTTGGTAGATTATGTTTGTGGGCCAACATTATGGATTTGTATTTATATCAGAATTAGGCATACCAATTAAATTAAAAATCAAAACTTACCTAAGTATTCCTAATACCCACAGGGATGAACAAAGTCCTAACTCAAAACTCTGCAATTTAAAAAAAAAATAACTGAAAAATGTGTTAATGTCAAAGTCAGTTACGAATTTTGTTTGTAGGTAAACAAAAACTTTAATTTGAGAAAAGCAAATGTTGAAAATCATATAAGTAAAACGTTTTTATAAACCAATTATATCAACTAAAATAGTTTAATTAGCTGTAATGTGTTACAGATTCTCTGAAGGATCCCTACATTTGTGGTCCGCCATCATGTTCAAGTAAGTACTACCTATCATACAAAATGAGTTTTCTTCTATTCTAATACTTACAAATCTTATTTTTACATACTTACGAATTTACCAAACATATCACCAAGGGTATCTCTTCGAAGATAGTTAATATAAACACATTTTCAACAGTATAATTCATACAAAATTAATGTAATAAACCGGCAAAACAAAACATAACCTAAGTATATATTTTATTTGCAGAATCAGAAAAGTTCAAGTATTCTTCGGATGTGATTTACCATTATCAGTACAAAGTGAACGTTGAGACTTATTTCGCGGGTTCCAGTAACAACCGGTCTACACTTGATGTCAATGCAGAGGTAAGTTCATAAACATTCTTCATAAACAAACCTCCTTTTCTTTTTCGAAAAGAGGTCTTTAAATCTAAAGTCAATCGGTAGGTTCTATCTAAATACCTATGTGATATCCTAAACTACTTAAAATCAGGCAGCCTCAGCCTGTATTCAAATATTATTCATACCATAAAAAGCACTTCTCTATGACCCACCCCATGGTAACCCAGTAACCTTCAATATTGAAACAAAGAAAATTATTTTCTATATGAAGCAATGTTTGTGAACATAAAACCGGAAATAAAAAAATCACTCACTGTGTAATTTTATTTGATTTAATTCTGGCAATAATTTAATTTAAGGTGGGGATGATATAAGTCCTGCACTAAGAATACTTACATTGATAAGATAATGTGTTAGTTTTAATATTAAAACTTTTGTGAGACATTTTATCAATATTTAACCAAACGGTTTTCACTCATGTGTAATTTGCATATGTTGTTTGTTACGGTGTAATGACACCCATCATCAGAACACACACATGTTACATATTAATGTGTTAGTATTATAAAAAGTGTATATTCTGTTGTAGGTGTCAATCCAGTTCATAACACCATGCGAGGGTCTGCTGCAGCTGGACCATGTGACCCTCACCGACCAGGATGAGAACTACCCCGTGGAGAGAGCGGAGAAGTTTGTGCACGCTGTCACTGTCCATGATCTCAAGTGAGCTTTACAATACAAACATATACATTTTTTGTTACAGCCTGTATCAGTAATGTCAATAATTAATTAATAGTTTATTCTGTCTGTGCAAAGAGCCCTGGTATATATTTTCAGTGTATGCATGTAATAAGCTAGTAAGCTTGTATGATTGATTTGTCTGCATTGTGTGGATTATGTCTCTGACAATAAAAAAAGATATATTAATTTACTATAGCCTTACAATATTAATAAGTCTACATTACTTATTATATTGTATTGTAATAGGCTGTAAGTTAGTGTATTTCAGTATCAATTTGAGATGACCAAAGCTAAGCAAATGTGGTCGGTCTGTGGATGGGTGACCAATTAAAATAAAAAAATAAGAATAAAATAAATATTCCGGGACATTGCACACAGCGCCATCTAGCCGCACACTAAGCAATTTTTTTTTTTTAAGTGGGATAGTTTAAGTTTGACTACAGCCTGCCTGATGTTAAGCATTGCTGCAGCCTAGGCTGTAACACGTAATTGACTGTTAGGTTTCACTGCATCATATTTTGCCTTACAATGATAGTGATGGACTTATGAAATCACATTTCTTATTGGAACAGACAAGCAAACATTGCTTGATTTTTTTATCCATTTGCCACAATTACTGACACCTATAACAACATTTATAGGTGACTCATCTCAAACATAAGTACATATTATTTTTTGAAAAGCATCTTCACAAACTAGAGGGGTTAGATGGCGCTGTGTGATATGTCCTGAAATATTAAAAAAACATTCATGTTTCAGATTTGCATTCCACGATGGTGTCATCCAGGAGATCTGTCCGCAAGCAGACGAGGAGGACTGGGTCCTCAACTTCAAGAGAGGTGTGCTGGCACTCTTTCAGAACACCATGAAGAGGTTTGATATCAACTTTAAAGGAGTTGAGGTAAGTCTGACATTTTATTTTTTAAATTTAACCCATACTGTCTCACTGATGGACAAAGGTCCCAATTCCTTCCATTTGTCCCTTCCTTAGTGTAAAATTAAATAAGAAAAATATAATAAGTTAGTTTTCTGTTATGTATTTTCTATTTAATATGTGTATTGCAATAGATTGATGAAAAATACTTTTTTTTAGTAAAACACCACACATAGAACAATACTAAAAACATAGAAATTAAAATTAACGTCTCAATTTATTCAGAGCCAATAAAATATTATCTGACTATCTCTTTCTTATGCAACTAAGGATATAGCAGCAGATTTGAGTTGCGCTTTTAAATAAGTTTTGTTATCAAATCTAATTATCCCCTAAAATTTTTTTTACATATTTTTTTATCTCTTTAGCTTTATCATAGACATGCGTCTTCCATAGTCTCTAGTCTATTTTGATGGTTTTTGTGTAATACAATTCTATGTAAAAAAAAAAAATAGTAAGACCTGCACGCCCGCCACGATGTATCTGCTCAAGAAAACTCCCCTAACGAATTAATTTTGCAGAAGAGTCACTACCATCAGTCATGAGGAAATACGAATTAAGAGAGACCCTAGGCTGAAGTGTGATGAAATTTAGATTTAGCTGATATTGATTTTTATTGATTAATATGTCTGTTTAATTATTCCAGCAAGACATCCACGGCACATGCAACGTGGACTACTCAGTCCGCGGCCAGGAGAACACCAGCCTCGTCCTCGTGAAGACGCGGGACCTCACGCAGTGTACCAACAGATACAAGTACATGTCTATACTGCAGACTGTCCGATATGACTTTCAGAGTGTAAGTTGATTTTGTAAAGGCTATTTTTACCGACTAAAATCACTGTTATTTACTGGTAACAATTAGTGTGGTTTCGTTTACATTGTATTGGGGAAAAAGGAGTCTTTGTACGTAACTATCAAGACCCTTTACTATCTAAGTACTTTAATAATTTTCTATACCATAAAAATAAAAGATTTGGATCTCCAATGTGATAAGAACGTAGAACAAGCAGACTAACAAATACACTTTCGCTTTAACATGATGATAACTCAGATAATTTCATTTTTTTTTTAGTTTTGATTATAACATTATAAACACGCTTTCCTAGCTTAACTTAGAAAATAATAGCTAAGAAGCGCCCGTAGCTTAGCTAGCGGAGGCAATCGCATGCGATTACCAATGTTAAGCAAAGGTCGACGCGGTCAGTCCTTGGTTGGGTGACCGAGAAGTGGCAGTCGGATGATACGTTAAATTGTAGGTTCCGGCTGTCTGTCTAGCACGGCAGTGGTTAAGCCATGCTAGAGGCTCTTAAGGCGGCTTGATAAACTCTCGACTCGAATGAGAGTGGCCAACTGGGCCACTCTCATTCGGTAAGAAGAAGAATGGCTATTTGCTAGTCACAGCCACAACTATAGAATGTTTAAAAGCAAGAACAAAAAAATGAATTTCCTGACATATTATGAACATTTAGTCGATTGTAATATGTGAATCTTTTCAGAAATTCCAAACCTGGCCGGTACTTAAATCGGAGAGTAAATGCCGCATCACAGTGGACCACAACATCTACAAGGCGGTCACGTGCCGCGAGCGCCATCTGTTCCTGCCCTTCTCTGGGAGGAACAACTCCGGCGCTCTCACCACTGTTACACAGGATCTGGTGATCATCAATGAGCTCAATAAGACTGATAGCCAAGTTGTGGAGGCTCAGCCTAAAGGTACATTTTAGTTTTTTTGTTTTAATTTTCTTCTTCTTATCGAATGAGAATGGCCACTCTGGTGTCGAGAGTTTATCAAGCCTTGATGGCCTCTGACATGGCATAACAACACAACAGACAAACAGCCGGGACCTACGATTTTACGTGTCATCCGACCCACGGAAGCGTCCAAAATGGAATGCCACTTTTCGGTCACCCATCCAAGGACTGACTGCGTCAAACTTTGCTTAACATTGGTAATCGCACGCGATTGCTCACCCTAGCTGAGCTACGGGTAACAATTTGTTTATTTCACCAAAATCTTATGTGTGCTATAACGCAATGGTAGGTAAATTTTGAACTTATACAGTGATTTATATTCATGGCGTACACTCTACTGGAAACATGCGGCATCGCTTGCGTGGTTACGAAAAGTAACCTATTTCAGTTTTGCGACTTAACACTCACCATATCAAAAATTACTATAATCCGTGTCATGATCGAGCAAAGAAAGTCGGTACATTCCGACCACCGAATTGAAAAAAGGTGGAGGTTCTCTGCATCTGAACGTTTTTGTGTGTTTGTGTGTTTGTGTTACTGGATTACTCCGCTAATTGCGAATTAATTCTTACTATCTATTTATTTTGTGTGATAATTAACTTTTTTTTGCAGCATGGTCGGCGATTACCAAACGTGCGAATCTACTGCACTACCACACAAAGTACTTAGGAGATGACACCGGGGGTCTAAAGTCTGCTCGGGAAGTGCTCAAATTGTTGTGCAAGTAAGTCACTTCTGTTATTCATCAACGTTTATGTAAAGTAATTATAAGTTCTTAAGTTAAGTAATGTGTTTTTTTACTGTGGAAAAAAGAAAGATTCTGACTACCAGATTTGGCCGTAAAAAACTGTACAGATTCATGCTTTTTTTTAACAGTATCAACATTATTGTTTTATCTTTTAAATATACGCAGATCTGTTCCAAACCAAAAGTTAATAAAATTTTAAGATAAGAAAGATTGTATTTACGATACCGTCTTACAAAACATATCACAACTACAATATAGCTAAACATATGTATGTAGATACGCTATTATAATGAGAACATATTTATTTTCTAAACGCAATTTCTTACTAACCTCACTGATATCTATGGTCCTAGGTTCATGATATGAATGGAAAATCCAAATACTAAAGAAACTATGCAAAACAATTCCGCGTAAACATCCTGTAGCTAAATAGTTCAGCGCAAAGGTCTTATTAGTCAGCGTAGTGGTAGCAAAATAACACGATAACCTTTATGTAAAAACAATAAAACTACTTACTATTGGGCAATTTTATAAATAACGCATCAAGCTTATGATATCAGATATGCCGGTAATTATTATTTGATCGTGATTTCTGTTACTTTTCCTGTAGATAAAAAAACAAGATAAACTCTAATTTAAAAAGGTTTAAGATGATGATGATATTAGGTTGTTAAAACGATATAAACCCTCCACTGCTATTTACTCGACTACGCAGCGAAAAAGTGGGTATTGTTTTATTAGTAACAGAGTCGAAGTCAGAGACAGTAAAAAAACGGTTTAAAATATGAAATTCCATATAGCGACTTCTTTGTCTTCGTCTTTGAATCAACTCTTTTTGTTTTCCAGGGTAAAAGACCCAGCCGGAACCATCCGTACGAATGTAGACGAATACATGGACAGTAGTTCAACTGTCGGTCTGTGGGGCCGCCTGGTGAGGTCTGCCAGACCCCTGCACTACCCTGCGCTGTCTCAGCTGCTGAGTCGAGCTCCCAGCATCTGTGATAGAGCTGTGTGAGTATTACTTAGAGTGTTCTGCCAGACCCCTGCACTACCCTGCGTTGTCTCAGCTGCTGAGTCGAGCTCCCAGCATCTGTGATAGAGCTGTGTGAGTATTACTTAGAGTGGTCTGCCAGACCCCTGCACTATTATGTTGTCTCATATATTGAGTCGAGCATCCTGCATGTGAAAGAAATTATGTATATGTAGACAGCTTTTCTGCTGTCGAAAAGACACGTCAAAGTATAGATTCAGATCTATATCGTAAGAAAACTCTGCGCCGGTTCGAAACTCTTGCACAATATGATTTCTACACCTAACCCAAGAATATGATTATGTAGCTAGTAAAATATCGATAAACAACAATGAGCCTGCACACTTTTCATGAGTCTATCACACTCGACGACAAATTCTACGTCCTGTCAAAATAAGACTAAAGTCCCGTTCTGGAGAACGGGACCATGTCCTGAAATATTTATTTTATTTTATTTATTTATTAAATCCGTTTTATTTGCTCCAGAACCGAACTTCAGTGTCGTTTCGACTTAACCATATCTTATTTTCCAGCAAACACATAATGGACGCCCTCCCATACATCGCTTCGACAGGCTCCGTGGAACTGATCAAGGACATGCTTATTCGGGACTCTGTGAATAAAGAGATACGACACGAGTGGCTCATGTCTATGGCTATGATACCTAGGTAAGAGGGAGATAGATGTACGTTTCATTATTACACTTTTGTATGGCTTTGTATTTTAATACTTGGGTAAGAGGGTGACAGATATGTTTCACTATTACGCCTTTGTATGGTTTTAGTATGTTTTTTATTATACAAAATACTCATTTTAGATACAGTTTGCCTGATGTGCCTATCTCTATCTATCTATCTCATAAGACTGATTATAATATTTGATAATGAATAATTATTAATTATTCAAAATTCCTTTATTGATCCATTCAAGGTGTGCGTACATTTTTATTTGTATTGCTACAATTTGTGTTGTACGCTGAGGTTTTCTGAACATCATACTAGATCTTTCGACTCTGTATTATGCTGTACAGTTTTTCAGATGTATTCATTTCGGCTTCGTTTCGTATTAAAATTTTAATCCATAAGTTGTGTTTTTTATCTTTTTTTTTATTTATTCCAGACCTAAGCTAGCCATGTTGGACAGTATGCTGGAGCTACTGAGAAGCCAAAAGTCTGACAAAGTGATCAGTTTCACCGTCTCTTCTATGGTACACTCTTATTGCAGACATAGTGGGAAATCATGTAAGTATTGCAATAATTGATAAAAAAAAATAGAAGAATTGCTCAGGTACATATAAATTACTTGTTAAGTAATTTATAACAAAATTACGAGTTACTAATGTAATGCAAGTACAAGGAACTAATGAAAAATTGCTGAAAAGATGCTCAAAATCGGTTTCAACAGGTTTCAAAAGAGTCTTTTAAAATTACTTTAGTGGTTTGCTTCATGCAAACCATTATGTATTCTATGGAAAATTTACTTAAATTGTAGGTCCCGGCTGTTTGTCTAGTACGTCAGTCGTAAAGCCATGTCAGAGGCCCTTAGGGCGGTTTGAAAACTCTCGACACCAAAGTTGGCCACTCTCATTCGATAAGAAGAAGAAGAAAAAAATTTACTTGCAATTAAAATCTTTGCATTTTTTCAGTAAGAGAGTGCTGTGAAGAAGAAACTCCGCGGAAAATTCTAGAAGAATTCCAAGAAATTGTAACGACTATCTCGCAGAAGGGGGTCATCAAAACTAGAGAGGACAGAGAACATGTAAGTTTATATTATAGGGATGCCAGCGCCACGTGATAGTTCTATCTGTATATAGATAATCTGGTACAATATTATAAAGGCTTTAAGCTTCAACCTGGTTCTTAAACGTGACTTTTGTAAAGACCGACGAGAAGCTATAATTGTGCGATGGAATGATTTCGGCCGCCATTTATAAAACTCTTCTTTAAAAAACAGTGTTTTTTCTCGTCTTAAAAAAAAGCCTCCCTCGCGTCGCGTTTTTTATCACTTCAATTTCAAATTATCTTTATTTCATTAATAACATTTACTAAGTAGCTAAGCTAGTGCACTCCTCCTTATCACTGAGGGTCGTGATTTCCCCTCGGATTTTACTCATTCTGAAAGTTTTCTTGGTAGATACATCGTGGTGGGTGCCCAGATCCTTGCAACATGTTGTCGGCTTTTGTGGTCCTCCAACAAGTCGGCTTCCTCCCATTGTTTTCCTTCACCACTAAGCGAGTACCACAAACCCAGCCTCGCTCAAAAATATATAAAACTGTTTTGTTCCAGATAATGATAGCGATCAAAGCCCTCGGCAACATCGGTGGTTTCAAGGAGCAGTTCTCAGACGTACTTCTGAATATTATCGGCGACGGTATGGTCCCTGTTTCTGTGCGGCTGACTGCTATCGACGCGTTTAGAAGAACACCGTGTCAGGATACTCGGTAATGTATCTGTAATTAGTTCGATCAACAGGTTCAATTAACTAGGTCAATCTGCAGATTAAATTTAATCAAAAATATACTTACGCGAAAGTTGATTAAAATTCAACTTCATATAATGGGTCTGCCTTCTAAACTAGAGATTGCGGGTTCGATTCCCGTATAATTATGTATTTTCAATTTGTAATTACTTGTGTTGAGTATAGTCATTTTGACTATATTAAGTATGTATTTACAATAGAAAAGTATGTATTTTATCCGTTATGATATACTGGTGCATATTTGAATTCAGGAAATAAAGGCAATTGTATTTTATTTATTATATACTGGTGGGTACTGGCCCTTGATATAAGCGTTTGCTTAATATGGGGGCTAGATGGCGCTGTGTGATATGTCCTGAAATATTTATTTGTAATTTCACCTCTATATATGTAGAAATAAAGTCTAATTTAGGTACTCGATTCCAGTGAATACTTCCTAGAGACATACCGCGCGGACCTGGTGGACATAGAAGTGCGTATCGCGTCCTACCTTCAAGTGATGCGCTGCCCCGACTTGAAGACCATACGCCAGATATTCCACTCGCTGAGACATGAGACTGTCAATCAAGGTAAACCTGAATATTTCTTATAGGAATAAGTGTATCTAAAAAGCGAGTGAGGGCCGGTTGTGTAAGCATCTGCTTTACATTCTAACGATTCTTTACTTGTTGTTTTTCAACTTATATGTGGATTTGCACTCGCTGAACGGTGAAAGAAAACATCGTGAGGAAACCGATATGTTTAAGGACCACATAATCCATGAACATGTTTATTCCGTGGAAGGATCTGGGCGCCCACCGCGATGTGCTTGATTCAAGAAAAAAGAGGAAAACTTTCCCGCAAGCCAAATAATAATAAATATTCGCAATGATTCACTAGGCTTTTAACAACTAAACAAACAATAACCAACCATATTTCAACTGGATACGTTCCATTTTCCAGCGGCAACATTCGTATGGAGTCATCTCAAAAATCTGGGCGAGTCCTCCCTCCCCTCCCGAGTAGAGATCCAAGGTCTCCTCTCTGGCAACACCATGCCTAACTTGGAGGACAGTCCGGACTTCAGAATGTTCTCCAGAAACTACGAACAGGGCTTGTTCTTTGATCAGTATAATGCTGGTAAGTTGATAAAATTGTTATTTTATCCACAAGTTTATTTGGTATCCTTATTTGTTTCAATGATTTTCTTAAAATTTGTTGGTAACAAACTCTCAGCTTTTAAACTTCGCGTAAAGATAAAATATAAGTAAGTATATGGTAATGTAACGTCAAAACAGTTGATCCTATTTTTTTTCACATAATATATTAGGCTGGCATAACATAGAAACCAGTGCTGCGAATATTATTATTTATTCGCTAACACGTTTTGGTATACCAGAAGAAAGACCCAGCAATAGAAGAAAATGGCAACTGATGAGTTTCTTGGCAAAGCAGTAGGAAGAAAGTAGCTGAAAGTGATGATGATGTTATATTTCTTGAAAGAATTTTTATGCAAATGTTTCTTATAATGTTATAATATTTTTCTCAGGTGGCAACTACGAAGCGAACGTAGTATTCTCTCCCGACTCATATATACCGAGATCTTTGTCTCTCAACTTGACTGTCGATATGTTTGGCGAGTCCATCAATATATTTGAAGTAAGTTTCTTGTTGTTTATAATGAATTTATCATTATTTTAAATAAAAATACATTATTGTAAAGCTATGTCATCTATCACCTAATTTTAAGAAAAATTTACATTCAGTTACCAAGAGTTTTCAAGCCATGTCAGAGGCCCTAAGGGTGGCTTGAAAACTCCACCACCAGAGTTGGCGACTCTCATTGGATAAGAAGACCACTAGTTAAGGCTACAATTTCGTTTGTGTGTAACATACCCAAACGGCCTAACCCATGGCCTAATTTCCTCTTTATAATGTGGTGACCTATCGCTCCATTAAATTGAAAAACAAGATGAAATGAACCAACAAATTAACATCTTCATTTGGGCATGATCTTGTAGCATGAAGCCTGTTTTAAAATCCAAATTTACAATTTCCCAGATGAAAGCCCGAGCTGAAGGTTTCGAACGGTACTTCGAAAGTTTCTTCGGCATCAACGCACCTCTTAACAAGAACAAAATCGTGGATAAAATCAACAACATACGAGTATTCCGGTCTACAAACGAAGCGGAAGATGTGCAAGCGAAAATCGACGATCTCAACTACAAGAACGAAGCTCTTAAGCACCGCTTTCCCATGGCAGAGTTGGGGATAAAAGTCTTCGGGAATGAGATTTCCTTTTGGAATGCGGAAGGTGATGAAGAGATTTTCAAAGCGTTGCAACGACTCAATCCACAGATGAGGGTTTTGGAAATCTTGTCTGGCAAGGTAAGTTATATTTTACATGTAACTTTGTAACTTATTAAACACATCTATTTTTGTTCTGTAGGCTAACAAACATACAGATGTATGTTTGTCGGTGGCGTCATAGCTTTCAACCTTATAAGCCGACAAAGTTATTCTTGGAAGAGTGTTCTTAGCCATAATTCAATCAAACCATCTTTACTTCTGTTAATCCTGGCTGTTAGCCACAGTACAACAGTCGTCATAGGTTCTAAGTGGCTTAAAAAAACTGGTCACCAGAGTGTAGGCCTCTCCTATTCGACAAGAAAAAGTATTTCACAAAGTAAATATATTTAATTTAATATTTGTCTTTCAGGAAATCTCCTACAACAAAGCGTCTCTATTCCTTGACACGACTTTCTCGATCCCAACTGGTTGTGGTCTCCCAATGAACATGAATCTCATGGGGACCAGCTATGTGAACACCAAGATGTCTGGTACTGTGGTAGACAAGTTTACCCAGAGCGGGAATTTGGACTTTGAAGGGAAACTACGGCCTAGGTAAGATTCAATATGTTATCTAAATGGTTTTCACTCACGTGTAATTCGCGTATGTTGTTTATGCGTTTCGGATGTAATGACATCCATCTTCAGAACGCACGTTCTGAAGATGTACAAGTGAGTGAAAACCGTTTAGTTAACATATTGATAAAATGTGTCACGAAAGTTTTAATTTTGTAATTTGTTTTGTTTTTCATTTACTTATCACTAGCTACTTTGCATTCCAGCGTGGCAGTGAACATAGCGGCGACTATGAGCGTGTCCGCGGACGGGCTCAGCTCAAGCGGCGTGCGCGTCAACTGGCGGCTGTACACCGCCACCGGCGTGGAGGCGAGGCTGGCGGTGCGCGGCGCCGCGCTCGTGCGCCTCGACCTCGAGCTGCCCGATGATAAGCAGGAGATATTCGCTGCCAAGTGAGCAGATTGTCTAGTGACGTCATGACTTATAGTGACTTTATGACTTATAGTGACGTCATGACTTATAGTGACGTCATGACTTATAGTGACTTGATCACTATAGACACTCTAGCAACAGCTTAATAGACTTATCAAAATAACGGCGCATTGGGCCTTAAACTATGTTAATCTTGAATAAGAAATAGTCCAGCTCGTAACACATAGTCTACTTAGTCAGCATACCAAATTCTATCTAAATCAGCCCAGCCATTAAAGTATGAAAGAGCCATAAAATCTGTCAACTGGCGGCTGTACACCGCCACCGGCGTGGAGGCCAGGCTGGCGGTGCGCGGCGCTGCGCTGGTGCGCCCCGATCTCGAGCTGCTCGATGATAAGCAGGAGATATTCGCTGCCAAGTGAAGAGGTTTTCACTCACTTTCGTCAGTTATAGTGAATGTTACTTAATCACTATTGTCACCTATAAAGACTTCTCAAAATAATGTCGCTTGATGTTAATCCTGAATAAAAAATAACCTAGCTCTTCATCCATAGTCTGTTCAGCCTCTATACCAAATTCCATCCAAAATGGTTCAGTTAAAGAATAAGAAAACAGTGAACAAGTGATCATGTAAAGAAGTTTTTTTTCCTCGTTCCAATTTTGTCTTTCTCTGTAGCACAGTGGTTGCCCGCTTGCTTCGAATGCTGGAGGTTGCGTTTGTTAAAATCTGTTTGAATACAAATAATGTATGCTTCTCAAGTTCTCATGCTTCAGAGGGCAATATAAACCGTTGGTCTGTGTCATGGTATTAGAGTAAATTTAGTTTAATATTTACTGGTGGTGGCCAGCCTGCCATTTCCCACCTACGAATAAAAGTCTGTGTCAAATGCAAACCTAATTTCCATAACTAAAATCCTTTGAAAATCTTACTGTGTTAATTTCCAGGTCAGAACTGATAGTTCTTCACGGCGAGAAAGAGCACCAGCAACAAGGGCTGAACCAGAACAGAATAGAACGCAACACTTGTAGCTGGACCACTTTCGATAAGGCTATCGGGATCAAAGTGTGTGCTTCTTATGAGGTAAAATTTACCAAATATAAGAAGAGTGTTTTGATATCAATTAATTTTTTTATAGACCTTCATTTTGTGATTAATAAAACCCATTTTTAAGGGATTCGGTTTTGTACTTCACCATAGATATAATGTAATTACCAATTTTTGCAACATTTAGTTCTTAAGTTGGAATTTCAATGTATCAATAAATTATTATCTATTTATCATAGTTTGCCTGATGCTAGCAACAACTATGGCCTAAAATGGTGTCCATATTAAGAATTTTAAGCATATTATATAATATACGTACATGTTGATTATGTGATAGCTACTTTTCTCTCTTGAGTCGTATTACCTCATGACTGAGGGTCGTGACTCCCCCGCAGAAATTAATTCGTTAGGAGAGTTTTCTTGGGCAGATGATACATCGTTGTGGGCGCCCAGGTCCTTCAACGACCTACTTCTAAAGGCCATAATAGTTAGGTTCTGCTAGTTAGGCAAGGTTACGATTTTTTTCAAGTATTGTACAGGCTTTTATTATTCAATTAAATTATATTAAAACTGTCTTACACACATGTAGAAAACACGTATCTTTAGTTTTATTTCCATAGTTTACCACTTTTTATTTCCGCAGTTCCCGAACATGACAAACCTCCGCAACGCCCCCTACTTCCTGATGAGTGGTCCCGCCAAGTACATCCTATCTCTGGAAAAGGCGGACCCGTCTGCCAACACATACACCTTCCAGTACCGCTGGGAGAAGAACGACTCGACCAGCCTTATTGGCTTCTCCTTCGATACGCCTAATAGTAATGTGAGTATTTTTGTCGTATCAAATAAATGTGTAGAAAATATAGAAATAGAAAAACATTTATTGAGACCAATTTACCAAACATACACACACATACAATAAATAAATAAATAAATAAATAATTCTGCCCCAACACAACCCCAATTCAGCATAATGCTGATTACTGGAAGCAATCAGCTGGTCTTCCGTTGGGGCTGACTGTGACTTCACGTATGAGACAATGATTTAGTTTTTAAAAAAGAAAATGTTAGAACAAAAAATATACAAAATATATACAAGAAACATAAACCTTAAATATGGTAAGTAAATACTTATACACTAACATTTATAAGAATGCACTTAGCCAATCTATGATTACAATTAGTAGTAGAAGTGTAGTTACTAAAGTAAGTAATTTCGTATGAGAGTGGCCAACTTTGGTGTCAGAGCTTTCAAACCACCCTAAGAACCTTTGACATGTCTTTACAACGTAACATGGCGAACAATTTATCGTGTCATCCGACTCAAGGAAGCGCGCAAAATAGAATGTCACATTTCAGTCACCCATCCAAGGACCGACCGTATCGCATGCGATTGCCTCCACTGGCTGAGGTACGGGCGTTACGGTCACTGAGACACAGATAAACTCTCATCTTTTATTAAATCCGAAATGAGTTGATTAAGAAAACTTTATCTCCCAGAAGTACAATATTAGTATCAAAATGAATATGTTTACTATTTCAGGAAAAACGCACATTCAACGCGCTCCTAAGTCTATCGAACACATCTTCAGACGCATCAGTGACGTTCCAATCATCAAAAAGCACTATCAAAGCCAAGGCGAAGTACCAAAACCAACCTTATGACAAGTCACTAGAGGCCAGTTTAGATGTGGACGGGAACAAACAGTTTGGCAGCGTGATGTCTGTGAAGAGACATGATATAAGGAACGGGTTCGTATGGATACCGCACGCGTACTGGGTCGTCGATAATGATAGAGTTGCTGAATTGTCTGGTAAGTTGCTTTGTTATTAGACGATTTAAGACTTCCCCTCGTTTGTAACGTTATAATGTCATTTAGAATGTCGTTTTTCTTTGATATAATGCATGACTTATTAGACTATAAATGAAATCAAACAAAAGAAAGACGAAAAAGGTCTAGCAATATCCTATGCTACGGTAAATGTAAATCAAAAACTGGCCACGAAAGTTTTAGAGCTTCCCTATGACAAACCCTGTGAATTATTTTTGTTTCATATTCACAATTGTTACCAATATTACCTACCTACCATTTATGTCAAAAATACAAAAGTGCAAAACATCAAATTACACAATAAAAACAGGATATATTGATGTTACACAAGTCAATAAAAACAAATTCAAATTTTTCAAAGGTGTCGTCAAAGTAAAATCCAAAGGCGGCATCACACAGTGCGACATCCAGGCAGACTTCCAAACAAAGCAGCTAGCCAGCCACCTCTTAGGCTTCTACACAATCAACGGACCGACGCACGGAATGAAGCTTCAACTAGACTATCAGTTCTATAAAAACCCAAAACAGACTATCAAAATGGAGGGACTTTATAGTGAAAAGTCTTCCGGCTACAGACACGATCTGTATGGAGAACTAGCTATGCAGTTCACGGCGTACAGCATGTACGACTTCTATGCTGTTTTGAAAAATATTGTAAGTAGATATACTCGTATATTTTATACTTGAAGACGCTTGACTACAACTCGCCTGATGCCAGCCAAATATAATATGTATAATATAATACATCAATATATTAACTAAACGGTTTTCACTCACGCTTAACATCGCCTCGCCTCCACCCCCACCACCCCAGGCCCCCGCGCCCGTGTCCCGGCGGGCCGCTGGCGCGGCGGCGCGCAGTCTGCGTGCTGCCGCGGTCCCAGAACATACGTTCTGAAGATGGATGTCATAACATCCGAAACGCGTAAACAACTTACGCGATTTACACGTGAGTGAAAACCGTTTAGTTAATATATTGATCAAATGTCTCACGAAAGTTTTAATATTAAAATATAATACATGTGTAAATTTAGTTATTTAGTACATTTCCTCAAAGTCTTGTATCATAAAGACGAACATTTTAAGTATGTAAATAAATATATCTGTTCTCTTTTAGTGCTTAAAAAGCTGAGCAGTTGTGAATTTAGTTTGGTATGTACGTTAAATGAACCTCACATTGGACTTACACAGCCTTTGTGATAAATAAATAATCTATATACTTAGTGCTACTATTGCTAACAGATATAATGAACTGTAGCTCTTATGCCAGCCAACCAACCAACACATTCACTTTTATCTGATTTTGCATTTTTGTTTATACACCCAGTTCGAAAAACCAATGTCCTCCGTAACACAGGCGCGCCTAGTGCAGAAAATATAGTCCAAATATCCTAATCTATTTTCCCTTTTTTTTTCAGAAAACCCAAAGTCACATGGACATAAGTTTCAACGTGAGCAACTCTCGTGAGACCAAACTGGATCCAACGTTCTCTTACACATTCGTTCGCTTCGACAAACTGAACGGTGTGAAGCTAAACACACGTCTAGCGATACGGCCCAAACTTGTCGATATGAGCTTCGAATTTGAAGGGGTAAGTGGCAAAATACATTATACCTATGGTCTTATAACTTTTGCATTACATATTTTGAGAGCTCTATCAGGTAGGCAGACCCCCAGCCAGATAGATCATATATTTTGCACATATATTTCTTGAAATCCCTAAAAAATACTTAAACGCTTTCCCGTAAATCGCTTGCGAATGAGCCGGCAACAGCATGCATGTCATGAAGCTTGCTAATATAAACAATACTAGTATAAGTATAAAGTAATATAATATAAGAAATATTAGTATTATTCATAGCATTATACGGATGTGTTTGGTTTTTCATAACAAAACGGTTTTGGTATGTTTTTTTTATTTGGTGTTTGGTTTATTTCAAAAAAAGTTACTCAATATTTTTCCAAGACCACAATAATATATTTATCCCCACAGATCGGTGCCAAGTACACAGCTTTAGCGCTGCTTAACTTCAACCCGAAGTCGCGCCCCACCATGATATCTGGCTCGCTGTTCTACCCGAGTGGCTCCCAGCTGTATATAGACTCGGAGTTGAATATGACTTTGCCTACCCTACACCCGCTCACTATCAGGGCGAAGGTGCATGAGAAGCAACAGAATGAGTTCCAAGTAAGTTACCATAAGATTGCAGATACGAGTATATAAATATTTCCGAATAATCAATGTAAAGGAGGAAGAACCATGTCTACTGCGACACAGGGAATCCTAAAGCAGTAGACAGGAACCCAAATAGAACGTTTCTAAAGTGGAAACCTTTCTGTTTATAAACCATATTCTAATCCAGATAATATGATACTATCATAATTGATATCCCTAAATTACAGTGGATGCAAATAAATTTATCATAAAAAAAAACATATAACTTATGTACGATTAGTGCAAACCCTGAGCTCCGCGCTAAGTCCCATTGAGGGACTGTGTGACGATCATTTTGTGCCTGATTTGACTGCCGGTTGCAATACTAATTTTGACAGATGTCAGATCCTTACTTCCTTCTTCCTACATTCATAACTCTCCAACTAATCTACTTACATTCCGCAGGTGAACGCCTTCGGAGTATGGTTCACAGGAACCGACTTCAACATAGACGCGTTATACCAGGACCTGTCTAAGACCAACCTGGCCTCCCACCACCTCAAGGTTCTCATCAACAGCAGTCAGTTCAAGAACATAGCGCTGGACGGACGCTTCACGCAGGATAATAGACAGATCACATTCATTGGAGAGGTATTTGTGATTAGAGGATTGGTTCATATCAAAGAGATATTCGATACATATTCAATAACTTCAAATTCAATTCAAATTATTTATTTAACTATATAACTTATGAACTATTACAAGTTCACTGCACTCCATACTAGAATAACCTGTGGTGTGAAGTGCAGGCTCTTCCTTAAATTAAGTGAAATGATACAATCAAAGCTTACATACTAGTCAATTATAAAATTAGCTGACGCCTGGTAACAGATGAGATGAACTTGCAATCGTGTGGAGCAAACACGCCGCGTCCTGCACTAGGTCGAACCTGTGTCGCAGGACACGGTCGTGCTGATCCACACATGCTATATCCAAGGTGCAAGGAAAGCAATGAGGTTACCAGGCACCACCCAATAGTGGCTACTTATGTACATTGTGTATAAAAAAGTAAACAAATACCTAGTATGTAAATGAGTCATAAAACTTTATTTGTTGTTTTTATTTATACATATTATTATTGGGCTCTAGAGACCAATGACCTGTTCTGGAATCTGCATCGTTGGTGTGAGGTATTATTATCAGTCAAAAAAAAGTGTATCTTATAAATAAAAACAAGAAATAAAGTTTTATGACTCATTTACATACTTGGAATTTGTTTACTTTTTTATACACAATGTACATAAGTAGCCACTATTGAGAGCAGATTCCAGAACAGGTCACTGGGCTCTAGAGACCAGTGACCTGTTCTGGAATCTGCTCTGCTCTGGAATCGCTCTAGAGCGACAATCAGTTAGTATTTATCCCATCAAATCAACTGATTAGCACAGTCATTGGTGATTTTTAATAATTTTCAACCAATCATAGGGCGGATAAGTCAATTTTATGAAAGAAATTAAACAGATTGTCGTTCTAGAGTTCGGAGGTGGGTGGTGTATTTGTGATTTATATGCACGCGAAAGCAAAATAAATTACTTGTTAAACATATATGGTCTTCATGAAAATGTTTCTTAGATATGAACCTAACCTTTCTATTTACGTTCTGAAAGGTTTTTATATGCGTTGCTCTTTTATAAGATTTATTGTATGATAGACTAGACCTAAACTTTCTTCGGATTAAGGTACTTTATATTCTAATGTTTGAGCTGGCATGCAATGCTGTATCATCAAAGCCTATCATCGCTTTGCTATCAGACGGGACGCGCAAAATTTTGCAACACAGTTTCTAAATTTTTAGATTGGAAAGTAATATAAAGATTTACCAAAATACTAAACAATCGCAAGTTAGACTATAACGGAAATGTTTAGTGCTAAGGCCAAAATCAGTTGCGATATTTGTAGCTGCAATGCAAAGTTACGATATTTCTAAATTGGCGGATTTTTCTATGTAAAATGTTTTTTTTTTAACTTGAACGGGTTTGCACTTGGCCATAGTTTGCCTGATAGCAAGCAAAGTTACAAGCGGAAAATCGCGTGAAAATCAAGATGTACCTACTGCATCTTGGTAAACGGCATTCACCTAGGTCCTTCCAAATCTTCTTATTTGAACAAAAATAGCCATAACACACATATAATTGTTTCAGGGAGAATACAACGAAGACAAATACCGTACGTTAATCCGCTACGTGTTGCTATCTGAACAGAACTTCACAACGTACGCCGAGATCGACATGAGTGGGAAAGCATACAGTATCAGCCTGAATGCAGACCTCAATAATAATACCAACCTCAATGTAGAAATACATTTGGATCAGTGAGTATATGCATAGTATAGATTTGTTCAGGGTTTCTTGTATACAAGAGAGGTTTTAAAAAATCAAAACTAACAACTGCTGTTGTGCGATTTTTAGAGGTTTCGAAATGTATGTTACTATAAAAGTTCCAACAAAATTGGTCACCTTAAATTTATTCAATTGATTGGACACTTGAAATGAGTTCATATCCGTTGCAAAGTGTTTGGGCACCCTATGTAAATCTTCTAGTTTTAACTCCATAACAACAATTAGAATCTCTTTATTTTACTTTTGCGTTTATTGCCTTTGCCTGCGGTTTCGCACGCGTTGTTTTACGTATGAACCTATCTCTCTAATCACTATCTATTAAATAAACCGCATCAAAATCCGTTGTATAGTTTTAATAAAGATACAAACAAACATAGGGACAGACGTGGGAAGCGGCTTTCCTTTATACTATGTAGTTATTTAAAGTTTGGATGCTTAAATTAAACAACCAACAAATTTAATAAGAGCGTCATCTATATTTCAGATTGCGCGACGTCCACATATCCTACCACCGCTGGCTGAGCGCACAACAGAAGCGTTTAAGCGCAGTCTTCAACTGGGACGCTAACAGAGACCCGTCTCAGAAGGTCAGCGTAGATATCCAGATGGATAACAAAGGAACTTGGCATCACGCGGGACATGTCACCTTGTACTATCCGGGAAGAATGATCAATGGAGAGTTTGAGTTCTTATGGAAGAGTGAGTAAAGTTCAAAGTAGCTTAGCAAACTTACGTAGGGCCAAAAAACAGATAGACAATAAAAGAACCTGGAATCGCGCGGGACATGTCACTTTGTACTATCCAGGAAGAATGATCAACGGGGGATTCGAGTTCTTATGGAAGAGTAAGTAAAGTTGAAAATAGCTTAGCAAACTTACGTAGGTCCAAAAGATCAGCGTGGATATCTAGCATAGCAGGATATCTGGCATCGCGCGGGACATGTCTCATTGTACTATCCGGGAAAGATGATCAATGGAGAATTCGAGTTCTTATGGAAGAGTAAGTAAAGTTGAAAATAGCTTAGCAATAACAACCTACACCGATCCCCTTCGTAAGAAACCAATCCTTTAAAAATATTTTTGTTAGGCACTAGTTACTCTCTCTTTTTAAGTACTATTTCCTCATGAGTGAGGGTCGTGACTCCCCCGTAGAATTTATCCGTTAAGGTAGTTCTTTTGAGCGTGGTTCAGATATATACCTTACACAGAAAACTGACCTCGAATCATGTGGTCCTCAAACATGTCGGTTTCCATGTACTAATCAGGAAGAATGATCTATGGAGAATTTGAGTTCTTATGGACGAGTAAATAAAGTTTTAAATCGATAATCAACGTGTATAGCAATCATATTTTAAAACCATAACAGAGTCAGATCAGATTGCACTAGGTTACACACACACATTACATTGGGCTTATTTGTATAAATATTTGATCATAACTACGTAGGTCAAAGTCCCTTTAATGACTGCTTACATAAATTGTCTCCATCCCAAAAAACACGTAGTAATAGCTCTCTGCTGGTGGCAACGGAACTCTGGTACATATGGACCATCTAATGTATTTTCTTTATCGAAAACTATTTTTAAATACATTTACGCTGTTTAATGATGATTGTTTCTTTTTTATTTTTCTAATACATATTTGTTTACAGACTGGTTCTGCGAATGGATGGTCCAGATGGGTTGGTCGCACGAGTCCAACATACTGTGGAAAGTGAAGATGTACTCGGAAGCTAAGAATGAAACGATATACGCTCTACTCTCCAAACTAGACACTCCCTTCGCTCATTTGAAGGACACTAGCTTTAATGTTATGTGAGTTTTTAAAATTTCTTATTTTCTGGTGGTAAATGTTGAAACAGATGTTAATATTGGTTGCTAGAGTAGTCGCAAAGCGTAGTTGACAATACTTATAGCTAATTGTTTCAGTATCAATAGTAAACTATCTTGTATCGTAGAAATATTGAGAATGTATCTTATTTAGGTAGTTATAATGATGCAATTCTTTCACTGCAAGAATATTCTTGAGTACCCAGCAATTATACTGCGTTAACCAAACCAAAAGGGCAGTTTATTAGAGTATTTATATTACAAAAATGACGAATCTACCTAGTTGCCAGACAATTAATAAATCATTCATTCTTTCTTTTTTATTCAACAGTTATTGTTAGTTTTGATAGTTAAACGTAATTAGTTGTAATTTTCTAGTAAGTATATGGGTTTTACAATGCGTGAAATATTTTTTTTAATCATTATTTTTTTCCAGGTGGCGTTACCACGATAACCTGCAAGCTCTGAACGGCAGCATGAACTGGCAAAAAGACTATCTTGCTTTCTCCCTCCTAGCTGACTATATGTTCCAACCGAACGAGTTCTACGGAGAGATCAGTGCATTAGTCAACTCTACCATACCTACCCTGCCGCGAGCAGCCGCTGTTGCCAAACATAGGTCGTCGTGGAAGAAGAGTGCTGATACGTTGCTGAAATTCCAGGTGAGAAATCCATGTTTTACTTATAAAATATTGTGTAAACATCTCTCTCTCTCACACACACACTCTGTATTTCTATCTCTCTCACATACATACATACACACACTCACACACGGAATGACTTCTACGGAGAAATAAGCGCATTAGTCAACTTTACCATACCTACGTTGCCGAGAGCAGCCGCTGTTCCAGTCTCTCTCTCTTTCTCTCCTCTCTCCATCTCTCTTTCGCTCCTCTCTCTATCTCTCTCTCTCTCTCCTCTCTCTATTTCTTTCTCATTGAATTAATTCTACGGAGAAATCAGTGCATTACGTCCGGCCTTTTTACAAATAATACACCAGATCAGAAAAAGCTATTATTTAAACCTACTTTTATAACTTTATCGCAATAAAATGTTCTGATTTATATTGTGGTTTCGACCTTTTTGCAGTACAACGATGACGGTCTCCTCATGATTAACTCTTCGTGGTATTTGGACAAAGGACAGAATGAAAATAACATCACGGGGCGAGTCACGCTCGTCACTCCTTTCAAGGTAAGTAATCAATTCAAATTCAAAATCAAATTTAATTTATTGCATCACAAGAAATGTAACAAAGTACTTTGCCAAATATAACTTAATTCTAACTAAATTTACTTAATAAATGAAGCCATGTATATTTAAGGACATAATTTGATTATTATTATTTTTTTCTAAAGTTTGTCGTAGTGAATCCGTGAAATTTATTCAAAACATTAAGTATGATATTTAAGTTCTAAATATATGATGATTGCTTAAACAGCTGCTAAATTTATAAATTTTTGTTCTTATATCTCTTTGATAAAACTGACCACGAATGAAATAGAAAAAACTGTCTGATTCACTTAAATTTAGTTTTTTAAACAATATGTATTGTTCTGTCTCATTTTTTTCCCTTTTCTGGCTTTTTGCTACAAATCTGTATAAACACTGTTAGTTATTACAAGCTATTTTTTTAATATTTCAGGGTTACACCAAAGGATATCTGCGTACAGAATTTGTTTTGGGCAACAAAAAGGACGTAAAGGGCATCACATATTTAGACTTAGAAGACAAGATTCTGAAGATTTATGTCAATGGTAAGTAATCACTGTTTATTTTTTAACTAAGCAGTTTAATATCCTGATAGGATTCTTCGGGAGAGACACCGACCCGGGGATACGACTCAGAGGAGATTGAAATAAAATGGGTTTGGAAGTATTCGTTCATAACATCAAATAGAATATTGAATCTATTGGACCATATCAAATTCATTCCATTTGTAAGAAGTAAACTTTGAAAACGTGCGTATTTTTTTGTACTGCAAGTTGACTTTTTTATATTGTTTTGATTGATAGCAAATTATAACCCGGTCACATTATCTTCGCGTTGGCGCTCTGATATGGTCCGCTAGCATCCTAGCATCCTCTAGTAGGATCTAGCAACGAAAGTGCTAACCGTACTGACGCGCCGTGGCGAGCGCGGGGAGGTGAAAGCAGTCCGGGGCGGAAGGATTCCATTCCAGCGAGGTCTCGAGATAATGTGACCGGGTTGTAGTGTACTTTTAAACTACTATATTTGTACATCCTGCCATTCGTTCCCAGGTCACATGCGTCGTATAACCAACTGCATGTTGGTGGTAAACGTGACCAGTCCTATGACTGAGTTGTCGCACACGACGGCTCGCTTCGGCTTCGTGGAGTCGGACCGACATCTCGTCGCAATGGTCATCACACCTAACACTACCACTGGTATGTTGTAACTAGATGTCGCTAGCTGCTACGCACGCTCTTTACAGGTGTAAAATTGCCAATGTCACTTAAGCGGATATATTCCACCCTCGTTTCTAGAATTATGATGACTAGACGCTTCGTTGTAAAATAAAAAAATACCAAAGTTACCACAAACCACGTAACTCACTTACGCTTATGTCGAAAAGTAACTAACTGTAAAGTACCCGCGGCCTTATTTCGATTTAGTTGTATTGCTTGTCTTATAAACCAAATCGTCAATTTATCTTTAAAAAATATTTTTAATGGTTATAGACGATTCTTCTATTTCTTAGAAACGCCCGTAGTTGTTAAGTAACTGTCGACGCGGTCAGTCCTTGAATGGGAGGCCAAAAAGTGGCATTCCATTTTGGGCCTTTCCGTGGGTTGGATGCCACGTTAAATTGTTGGACCCTGCTGTTAGAGTTCTAGTCATAGTAGTCGTTTAGCTATATATAGATAGATAGATAAATACTTTATAAAAAAAACAATACAAAAAAACAGAGAAATTAAAGCTAGCGTCTTAATTGGCGGCCTTATCGCTAAGAGCGATCTCTTCCAGGCAACCAATCTGGTAGGTATATCAGAGGCCTTTAGGGCTCTGATACTAAAGTTGTACGAACTTACATAATAATTATCTTTTTGTGCGTTCCAGGTATCGAAACCTTCCTAAAGCTGAACACGATGCAAGATTTCCACATATTCGGTCACGTGGCTCTCCCCGTGCAGTACTTGAACCGAGCTCTGGTCACTGCTAAAAGGGCACCAGAAGAGGTAACATCAGTTCTGTATTAAAACTGTATAGATGCAAAAGGAAATTGTATAACAAGTTTATTTGTTTTATTTTTGTTTTGCCCTAGTATTTTATTTTTTAGACAATTCAGATAATAATTATTTTTGTTAAAATGTCCTCAGCCTGAGATTTTGTATTACAATAATTATAGCGTATCATACTATACCTATATAAATGGGATATAGAAAGCTGAGGATGATGATGATGATACATTATAATTATTAAAGAATTACTTACCTCTTAAAAGTCCCCTAAAATTTGATTTTGACCATAACCCTTCTAAGCTACGGAAGATGAAACACCGTTATTTGTTAAGTTTCTTTAAAATTAAATTTCTAGAATTTGCCTATGTCCAAAAGTGGAGTTTAGGCTGATGATGATGACATAAGCCATAATATTATTGATGTTATTCCGAAATAAATGATTATTATTCTATTCTATGATATATTGTAACCAAATATTTCCCTTTCCAGTTGGATTTCCGCGTAGGTTGGAGCACCATGGACTTTGGTTTCACCGGAATATGGCAGTGGCAGTCTCCTATCAACTTCGTGTACCTTTACAAGTTGTTTACTCCGCTGGAAGGGTTCGAGGAAAATGGACTGGTCTTGAAGAATGTGTACGGGAATGGGTTGGATACTGAATTGTCTATACGGTTGTCTAAACATAAGGTAAGTTATAAAGTATATGCACATTTTTGTGTAATTTTAACCGATTTCTAAAAAGGAGGTTATCAAGTCTTCTGTAAGTTTTTTTTTATCATTTTTTTACTTAACTAGGGTTAGGCCTGAAACAAATGTCTTTTATTTATTATACCTTTCTCGTAAAGTAATGTTAAATATTAAAATTCAAGACAAAATGTAAATGAGCGTTAGTCTTCTATGGTTATCTTAGTACATATGATATTGGTCTAAGGTTGGTTTTCTTTGCACGAATTTCCCGTAAGAGTTTACGTAAAATAATAAGATTCAAAACGAAGAATAATAAAACAGCGTAGTTCCTTTTTCGATATAAGAATCACATCACCGCAACCATACTAAGCGCAACCTCTTTTGTATGTTGCTGTATAATATTTACGGTTCTGTACCTAAATCATAAAAATAGGACCCCTCGATTACACTGTTTAACAGTAGAAAAGTTAACAGATGATATATTTTTTTTTGACTCCCATATGACCCATTACTATGCTTTGCCCATAAATTAATTATTTTTAATTATATTATGTAATCATAAAAAAAATCCCACAGTTCGGTGTAGCCATTCAACTGGTAGACAACGGTAAAGGCCTCCTCGACGTGCTCAAAGACCGCTTCCAGCACACGGCGCCGACCAATCACGACATGTTCATTGAAAACTTCGACACCAGGGCCAAAGTTGTGCTGGACACCTTGTATTATCCCACTATCACGTTCGATGCTAGGTTGATGAAGGTAAGGTATTACTTATCTAAATATATAAAACTCAAAGGTGACTGACTGACTGACTGACAGATACAGTGATCTATCAACGCACAGCCCAAACCACTGGACGGATTGGGCTGAAATTTGGAATGAAGGTAGATGTTTTGACGTAGGCATCCGTTAAGAAAGGATTTTTGGAAATGCCACTTTTAAAGAGGTGAAATAGGGTATGCGTTTTACTTCTTGATGCGAGCGAAGCCGCGAGCACCCACTAGTGTAATATATGTAGGTAAGGCTATTATTGCGCTTAACTTCGACATGTGACACAATCTACTATTAACCTATATTGTGTGTTATTCTTTTACTATGTGTACTATTGTGATTATAAATGTTAACCCTTAATAAATAAATAAATTACAAAATACTTATTTGTTAACAAAACATTTTTTTCTGCTACTGCTTTGTTGCAGCTAAAATAAGCAAAACAGGATGTCAAAACACAGGAATAGGGCCTAGTGTGATATCCAGGGTTTGCCTACAATCTAAAATACAGGGCAGGTTGAGCACTGTATTAATTAATTCATTTTTTATGATAAAGTCTGTCTGATAATGATACGACTTAATCAGCAAAACTAAGTATGTTAAATTTTTGATGCGTCCAAGTCTACTATCTGTCTGAAATATTTATTTACTATATCTTGCTATTATCAAAATGTTTATTTTAGTATTCAACTCATTACATCTAATTTTTTATCCGGTCCAAAACTGATTAATGTACTTATATTATTTTTATATTCCAGTTCGTAGGAGCTAATTCCGAAGACATTTTGGAGGCGAACGCAACATTACACCTTCCTGATGTACCGCCCATTGTATTAACTGATGTTTTCGTACTAGAGGTAAGTAAAAAACAACTGCATTACTCATTATCTTATTTTTAAGTATGACAAAAAAAAATAGATATCCGCGCTTCGGTCGCGTTGTGTCGGTATAAAAAGTAGCCTAGGTTCTCTCAATGCCCTTTACTATCATCATACTAAAAATCATGATGTTTCGTCGCACTATTGCGGCATAACAGTGGAACAAAACAAAGAACTCGCTTCATCTTTTATAGAATTGTATGTAATTGTACGAATGTGCTGAATGCAAACAAACAGCGCTGATCTTTTGGGACCGATAGGTAACGACACATACGTTTTATTGAAGTAATATTAAAATGCTAAAACTAGTGTGACAAGTGTGGTGGGTGTCTATTTTACATTCTGACGCTCCCTGGTTCGAATCCAGCCCTACACTAATAACTTGATTTCAATTTTAACTTGTTGTTGAATTATCTTGACTCCCAGCACGATGTTCTTGCCGAAGTAAACTTCTCCAATTAGAAAAATCTTCGGGGGAGTCACGACCCTCAGTAATAAGGAACAAGACGCAAAGTTTAAAGAAATAAAATAATAATCATATTTTTTCTATTGTTCCTTTAAATTTGTGCAAGTATATGTGTAAAATGTTAGGTATAATACAATTTTGATGGAGGTGTGCACTGGGCTGTACACTAGGCTTGCCTGTGTCGTACAGCCCAGAATACTTCTCCGTGGGAAAAGTAGCATTCATCATCATCATCATTAGCCTGTTATCGCCCACTGCTGAGCATAGGCCGCTCTTCTAGTACGCCACTCGGCCCGGTCCTGCGCAGATTGAATCCAGGTTCTCCCTGCGGTTATTCTAATATCGTCAACCCACCGCATTGGTGGGCGACCTAAAATAAAGTAGCATTACAGACCGATAAATATGTGTTATTGTTTCCTTTCCCAGACATACGCAGTAATGCACAACACTCTGAACCTAGTAACTCCGTTCCCAGCCGTGAGAGAGTTGAAGTCTATATACACGGTGGACATTGCCATGGGGGAGTCGTTCAACATCACCCTGCTCGTGCTGCTCTACAATGGCACTTATTGGCATGAGGTAAGGTTCAAATTACAATGGGTATCAGGGTCTACCGTCATATCAGCCTCATTCTTAATGGTACTTCAGAACTACAGAAAATAGGACTACTTATCAATGTGAGCCTGATATTTAATTCCAGTTGGTGGACACTTTAGAACGTCAAATTTTACAATACAAAAAATACATTAATGTCAAATAAAGTTAAAATCTCACTATTTACTAGTTAGCTATGTAATAAGTGACACCTTAGGTTAGTTTTAGAGTTAAGCTGACGGTCGGCGTCGACAGTCTAAAGTACATATAAAATTCCAGGAATTATTATGACTGACGTATAACCATTGGCACGAAATGTTCATACTTTATCCATCATTACGCTGATAGTCAGCATAACTGAAACAAATTCGTCAAAGTGAATGTGAAAACAATCAAACATATTAAGATGATTACTTTGTCCATTGTCCATACTCAGTAGCGAGTCTACAATGGCTGAAGATGATGATGATTAATTATTTTTTCTTCAAGATATCATCAAAAATCTACTACGAGTACGACGTAGGTGACGATGACACCTACCAATCCTACAAGGGCAGCGTCGGTATAGCAACACCCCTGGCAGTGTTACCAGCGCTCGACGCACAGGTGTCGGCTCGCCTGGAAGATGCTCTGTGGAAAATGTCTGCCGATATCGCTATGCCGGCGTTTACTATAGCTGCTTTGGCTAGCCTCGAGGTGAGGTCAATCAACATTATAGTGTAAAGGATCAATAGATAGTTATCTTCCTGATAAATAGCTATCTTCCCCCTGAATTAAGCTAAGCTTGTATCCACTTCCCCATGTGTATAAATATTTACGACGCGTGCAGGATACCGTCATAAAGTAAATTCTCCAGATGTCTCCACCTATTGAATAAAATGCATGAAAACATTGAGAAGGGTGATGTTCATAAATAAATTTTGTCAATTAGCACATTAAGTTTAGTATTATGTCTGTCGAGGTTTGCCTGCAGTGTTGGTACTTTAATAAAATTATTGATTTATAGATTAACATTTTTTGTTGACACAATATATGAAACTAAACAGTAACAAATCAAAACTGAAACTGCCACAATCGGCTCTCACAAAAGCGATCTCTTACAGGCAACCTTTCGTTGTGAGATATAAGCCTTGTGGACAATGATAAATGTTTTTCTATATCCTTTTTTATCTTTACTCACAGTTGGATGACCCTTTCGTGGAAACGTCAGGCAGTCTGAACATGACTTCAGCATATTTAGAAGACTACTTCATCAAGATGGAGTTCAAGAAAGACTTCTCAGACGTTGAGAACTCTATCGGCGGAGGCATACAGATACAGCAAGGGGATCAGAATAATTATGTAAGTTTTATATTTCATTAATTGACCCGTAAAAAATTAAAAAATAAGCCATTTATCCTAAAAAGCCATATTTGTTTGTGTATTTGTTCACGAATATAGAACGAATACTAAGTACTTCAAAATAATTAAATCTACATGTTGGTATATTAATTTTAGTTATGAAAAAATCCGAGCCCCAAATCACTACATACTAGTTTTTTTTTTAAACACTGCGAATAATGATACTATAACTATAACTTCATACGATTTTCTCTTCGAAAATGCCTCTATATCATAAATCTCTCCCATCCCGGTGTAGTACCCATGACACAAGCGTTTGCTTAGTATGGGACTAGATAGCGCTGTTTGCAATGTCCAAAAACAGTATTCATTTATCTTCCAGCTATTCGCCGACGTGACGTGGCGTCCTCCCCCCTCCCACTACATCCGCTTCAACTCGCGGGGAGCCCTCCCCCCCGTCCTGCCCCCCTCCACCCTCTCGTTCCTCTACAACGAAGAAGATAACCTGAAGAGTCTGACAGCTGACTTCAACGCGGAGGAATATTATTACTCCATCAAAGCGGATAGAAGAGCCGAGAGTATTAGTGTCGCTTTGAGCAGTCCGCATGAAGGATACAGGTAAGAACATAAGCCATCATCTTTATCATCCTCAGCCAGGTCCACTGCTGGGCATAGGCCTCTTTTCTTGTACATCACTCACCGTACTCGTATTGTTCTAGAAAAGATAGACGATTGATTTCTCCAATCCGATCTCTACTTTAGCTCACTAACCACCATTAAAAAAGAGGAGGTCCTATTTCTTCTACGCTAGTTAGTTTTGTGCACAATAAAGTCTAAAAATACTATTGCAAAACACTAATTTATTGAGTCTATTAAGGTTTGAACCAACAAACTTTTAAGTCAAAATCTGCGTACTTACATAATTAATTCACTACGAATGTTAGTTAACAAAGGTATTAAAATTTTAACATATAAATTCCTAATCACAAAAATGATTATATAAAAAGACATTCTGGTATAAATAGTATCATTGTCATGTGAATTTGTTGTTTTACAGAGCAATGAAGATCATAACAGAATTCGAAGAGGACAATATACGAGGATCTCTAGTTACAGACTCCACTGAATACAGTATCAGTGGAAAAGTACTCAACCGACAGCCTTTGACGGTAAGCAACGTTTTTGTCTAATCATAAAGCAGCTTACTCAGCTACAAAAGTCAACCGGAGCGTTTAAGTAAAGTACCTGTATTCACAACGTCAAAATGTCTACTGTCACTGTTTTGAATTGAAAAATTAGTTGTTTTTTCTTTATATAAAATTATTAATATTTTTATTTCCAGATGTCAGTAGTCCTAACACCCAAAGGCCAGGGCGAGTCAATAAACATAAACATCAAGCTCGATCAGTCTCCCAAACTGTTCCAAGTGTCTGCCCATGTTACCGGCAAAGTGACTGCCACGGTACATGCTAAGGCGGAGTTTGAAGACAAATTCACCGACATTAACTTTAAAGTGAGTATTGCTATAGTAGTTAGTATATTAAATTAATTTGCTATAGTAGTTAGTATATTAAAGGTCGACGCGATCAGTCCTTGGATGGGTGACCGAAAAGTGGCATTCCATTTTGGGCGCTTCCTTGACGTAAGCAACCGCTAAGAAAGGATTTTTGAAATGCCACTTTTAAAGGGGTGAAATAGGGGATTGAACTTCATAATGAGAGTAAAACCGCGAGCACCCACTAGTAATGCATACGTATGATCATTTTAGGTGGACATACCCAACTCTAAATATGCGGACAACATTTACTTCAAGTCTCGAGTGGACAACTATCCGGACCTTAGGAAAGTGGTCAGTGTACAAGCAGCTACTCCTCTGCAGAGAATCAGCTTCGTCAAGGGAGACACTGATTTTGTGTGAGTATTTGAGTATTCTTTTATTTGTTACGTGATAAGAAAAAAACATTTACATGTGTGATAGTCAAATCCTGAAAAGTTCGATACAATGTTAGTTTACCCCACTTTAGTTTTGTATATGCACTAGGAGTGCGTGACGTCACCGCCAGCTGCAACAAAATATCCGCGCTGGTGGCACAGACCACCAGCATTAGACTGAGTTGCGGCTGTATTGGGGCATCACAGTTACAGTACTTAATAAATTTATAATTTATTACCATCAGATTTAAAAAATGTAAGCCCGTTCACCGCATTCAAAAATAGGCATTATCAACACGTTTTAACGGACACCTCACTACTATGAATGCGGTGGACGGACAGCGTCATACTTGTCTGTAGGGTAGTTACTAATTTTTTTACTTGACGACGAACGTAATATATGTTTATAATTTAAATTATGTTTCACGCGTAAGTGATAAATGTACCTATCTTTGTGTGAAATAAAGTTCTTTAAACCTAAACCTATAAATTCATATCATATACTATTTAATATGGTAAGAATTTGTGTGATTCCAATAAAGATTTTTCTATTTTTATTTCAATGATATATCTTTCAGCTTCGGTCCAAAAACTGGCTACCTCCTATGCAAATACGAACTACCGGATATGAAGGGAGAAGGTGACTTGAAATGGAGCTTCTTGATTGGAGATCTATTCATAAAGGTATTTGCTTATTTTATACAAAGCTATTGCATTATGAAAAAAAAAAACATTCTAGTGATTTTAGTATAACAATTGGCTTACCAGCACTTGCGTCAAAAATGATGTCGAAAATACTTAAACTATACTTAAAAACGAGTACAGCGGTCTAGTAATGTCTATTATACATAATTTCTAAATGAAGACGCAGACTCAGATATTGACTCCTGGATATTCGAAGAAGAATGGTCTTGTTTCCAAACAACCGTTATATCGTAGATGGCAACGTTGCTTAACATCGAACAAGGTGGTTTGAAACCGTAATCAACCATGCATAAAATAAAATATTTTCTATGACTTCTTTTGTCAAGTGCTAACCCCGCACTATGGTTGTTTAACTTAAACCTTATATATTTTGTTTTTCTTATTTCAGGCTCTTGGTCACCAATTTGTGAAAGATCTACAGAAGAGCGTAGATTTGGACATTTACTTCGGCAACAGCACTTCACCCGACAATCTGGAGAAAACTGACGCAGGGTTTAGAATGGACCTCGATCATATTTGGCAGTAAGTATTATTTATAGTACTGTTAATTAACTGGCTGATAACACAAACAATACCTATTGTACTAATGCGGAGTGTGTATTTATGTATGTACCTGGAATGCATCTGGCTCCCAATGAGACTAGCAAAGAAATCGGAGACAAATTTTGACTTAGAAAAAAGTTAGTGGATTTAATTAAAGCTAATACAAATTCATATCACTACTGGTGAAAGCCCGCGGCTATGCCCGCGTTTTTTTGAGAATATAACGTTACCTTCATTCAACATAGGCCACTTACTTTTTTTACATACAGTAACATCTATAATCTGCTACTTCGTTTTGAAATAGGAATAACAAACTAACAATAACTTTTGATATTATCTAAAGATAGGATTAAATCTGAAGTGTCTATTCCACATTTCAGAACAAACGCTTCATTTATATTTTTTTTCCCATATCTAGTACCCATTACACAAGCGTTTGCTTACTATGGAGCTAGAGGGCGCTGTGTGCAGTTTCTCGAAATATTTATTTATTGTGTTTGTTATAGAATCGGCGCAAACGCATCATTCGGTATGGTGATGAACGAGCGTATTAATCTACTCCTAAACATCATTCTACCCAAACCTAACGTAGATGTGCATACTTTATACATAGACGGTAGTATGGGATCTAAAGTAAACCCTACTAAGACCTTGGAAGCGGAGTATAGGACCGATGTTACTAAAATTATTACTGGAGTCAAAGGAAAGGTATGCTCACTTCCATTTTATATAATACAAATTATTTTAGATAAAATATTATCTATTGTTATCATTGTTATACCTATAGATAGCAAACAATTTATTAAAGACACCAACATACAAGAACAAAAACACAACGAAACTTAAAATTAGTGTCGTAATTGGCGACTTTATTGCTCAAAGCGATCTGCTTAAGCGTAATGCTTCAAATACAAATTTTATACCCAATAAAGTTATAAAAGGATCGAAGAAGACCTAAACTGCTCCGAGAAATGGACGGTGGCATTTCAATTTCTTTATGTTAATTGGGGAATCAAAACCGAAAATCTATCTGATTTCAATATTTTCTACCCTCTTAATTCTTTCAAAGAACAGAACAAGATAAACACTTACCCAATCCATTTCCAGATCCTAATACTACCAGAGAGTTACGACACCAACTCGACGATCACTTGGACGTCTTCCTCCCAGTACCAGCACATAGACAACCAGGTTCTATACCGGTGGGACACTAACGGCTCCAAGTTCATAGACTACACTCTAACGTCCCCGCTCTATGTGGAGGAACCAACCTTCAACGTGAAGGGATCGTACCAGCTTGATTTGGTGCATGGGTACAAGATTGTCAAGTAAGTTGGTTTACAAGAAAAGTGTATAAATATCAAATCAGTCAGTCTCTTTGAGTCGTATTTCGGCATATATAGATTCCCCCTGCAAATTTTACTTATTGGAAAAGTTTTTATGGGCAAGTACATCGTGGTGGGCGACCAGATCTTTCTACAGAAGACACAATATTCTCGGATTTTGTGGTCCTGAAACATGTCGGTTTCCTCACGATGTTTTCAATCACCGCTAAGCGAGTGCAAATCCACACTTAACTTCAGAAACTAGTCAAAGGTGTAGGGCCAGATTTGAACCAGGGCGCGTCAGGATGAGAAGCAAACGCCGAGTCACACTCGCTCAACTACTACCCATAAGAAAGTGTCTTAATTCGTAACACAAGCATTTGTGTAGACGGTGCTGTGTGAAATGTTGCGGAATAATCATTTATTATTCTTTTGATTCTGTACAAAAATAACTTTTATTTGTATTCTACAGAGGCTCCATGTACCGTCCGGCGCGCTCTCAGATCGGCGAGGTGGACGTGCGGTACGGAGGCATCAAGCACACAGACGGACACTTCAACTTCACCACGCCCTTCCGCAGGCTGCCCTGGCTCAAGTCTATATTTGATGTGAGTAACTTACCAATAACATTTAGAAACTAATATAATATAATCTCATATATGTACATACACCCCAACATATAAATACTAATTTTCGTGAACAAATATTCGTACGCCGGATAAAAGCTCAAGTCATCTATCATTAGATGGCGCTGACGCACTAGATGGTAGATGAAGATTTCGGTTTATTATTTTTATTTCTTGGAAATATTTCTTGACTAAGATTATAGAATAGAATAGAATATAACTTTAATGTACACCATAAAAACACAAAAATTACAAAACAGAAATAAACATACTTAATTTAAAATGTTGCACATTGGACGGCCTTATCGCCTTATATGTTTCAGCAGTATGTTCTTTTTTAATTATTTTTGATTGACAGATTCACAATCTAGAAGAGCACTCCAACAACAAAGTGGACCTGTTCTGGCCGAACAAAACCGCAACGATCAACACTACCCACGTTTATTCTAAACAAGATGGCGGCTTCGATCAAACCGGGGAGATTTCACTATCTATACCTCTTAATACGCAGCATTTGGTCAATACACAGTATTACTATTTACAAGGTTAGTACATTACTAAAGAAGTTGTTTTTTTTTATTACATAACCTGGTACTGTCTCTCTACTGGGCAAAGGTCTCCCCCAACTCCTGCCGTTCCCTTCTTAGTCGGAGCTATATTACTGTGAAAAGTTTATATTGACAGCCATTTAAAATATGGGTAAAATAATTTGAAAAACAACATTTATCACAACTCCCAGGTGACAAAACAAGTAACGGCAACGCAACCATAGACTTTGACGGCGAGAGATTCGTGAAGGGATCCTTCGACCAGATCGTAGAGAAGAGTGCGCGGGACCTCGACGTGTCCACCACTCACATCGAGGTAGAGAACGCACACACACCCGTCGGAGTCAAGTATGTGCACGAATACGATGATCAGGGGAATGTGGTGAGTGGAAATATGTTTTGTTTATATTTTAGAGACTAATTTATACGTGTAAATAACCGTGACTTCGCCCGTGTTGTTTCAAGATAAAAAGTAGCCCATGTCACTTTCTAAACCCTATACTATCACCATCTATTACATTGTGCATATAAGTGGAACAAAGGGATTATAGAAGGACTCTCGGTCTATAGCAGAACGAGTGGGAAATAAAAAGTTTCAATCGTCACCACTGGGGTCGAACGAAACTTTATTTTCCCATTCGTACCCAGTGGGGACGATCGGGAAACAACCAAGATACTTAATTGATTTTGTAATTACGCTAAATTATGTACAGTATCTTAGTAGTCCATGCATTACTTATCTCTATTTATTTCAATTTGTTAAAGCTAACCAACATACTACTACCACAATCCAAATTTATTTTCAGGACGTAAAACAAGCCACAGTCTTCCACCTAAAAGACGCGACGAAATTCAACGTGACCGGCAAACTCGACGTTATCACTTTTGTAAACGGCAAAAATACAACACTAATGCTTATTCACGGGAATCGAACCTGGACTTTCGACAATCAATACCAAGCTGTCGACAAGGAACTCAAGCAAGGCAGCAAGGTGAAATGGGCTGAAGATGTCTGGATACATTATGATATACATGTCACTAACATGACAACGGTAAGGTTTTTTATGTACTTATATATTCTTTAAGATTTTAGATGTATTTATGTACTTATTTATTCTTTAAGATTTTAGATCAGATATGATGTAGTTAACTTGCCTGACTGAAATGACTAGATCTGAACATAAGGCTGTTAAGCGTAAAAAAGGTTGTTTATTTAGTTTCTGTCTTCTGTGTCTATACTTTCTATAATTTTGTCTCTAGATCTTGTAAATTTGTGATCAGTAAGTGTAATGATGTGTTTGTCAAGAAATAGTATTATTTATATCTAAAAACAATACAGTCACACATATAATAATTAATGATAGACATACGCATTGTGGGACAGTATTCTGTGCTGTTTAGCTTAAATTCTGTTTTAGTAAAAAAAGTGTAAAAAACTATTCTTATTTTTACACTTGCTTACTACCCTCTTTTTCTTACCTTGAAAAAATCATCAAATATGCCAATCACATTCCAGCCGGAAACCGAATGCCAACAAATAATAATGAACATGCTCTGGCCTCTGCGTTCATTCAACTTGGTCGCATTATACCACTTACAAGACACATTACTTGACGGCAAGGCGACTTTGAACTGGAATGTGAAGGAAGAAAATAAGACGGCAGAGTTGAGAGGTATTTGGACCAACCCACCATCTAAGGAGGGGGTTCTACACCAAGTTGGGTTGGAATTGTCGCATCCTTCGTTTAGAAAGGTAAACCCTTGTTTTTTAACCGACTTCAAAAAAGGAGGTTATCAAGTCTTCTGAAGGTTTTTTTTTATGTAATTCAACTACGCACTGTTTGCTTCAGTGAAATTGATTGTACCTATCCAATAATGGCATCGAATAAAATCCAGATGTACGTAAAAATAACGTACTAAATGTGATTCTTTTCATTTTGGATATAAAAACCACTGTGTCATTGCCCACCTTTGATTTTAAACCTTTGTATTTTAAACTGTTTTAATCCAAATCGAGATTCAAGACATAAATACACACTTATCATATATTCTATATTTACAGGACGTAAATCTGAAAGGAGAATACAAATCCACGCCTGCTGTGATGTCAAACGTCTCACTAGAGCTACAATACTCGGATTACGACAACGAATATCTCAAACTAAAGTCTATTTTAATGGACAATTCCAACGGACCAATCAGAGATTACTCCTTCGCTCTAAAATGTACACATCCATCCACAAATTTGAACCTGGACATGAAGTCAGATATAAATATAAAGAGTAGATGGTATTACTTCAGCAACTTCTATAAGTTCCAGAAGAGTCTCTTCTATGAGAAGCTGCGGAATAATCGACTGCTGTTCGATATTAGTAACAGTGTAGTGGAGTGGGAGGTAAGTGGCTTTTTCGAGGCTATTTTACTTTTTATATTTTTGGTTTTCCTTTTTTCCGTAGGTATAGGAATGAGTTCGTATAAAGCGGGTATAAAACCCGCCTGATGTTAAACATTGCTGTAATATAAGGTGAAACACGTTTTCATATAAAATATGTACATATTTATTTATTTAAGTTTTTAAAACATCCAATTGGTTTAAATTCCTACCTGTATTTTGGTAGGATACACAGCGTCTTGGTGTTCCAGAATGCCCTAACTTTGCCCAAGTTTCGAATCCTTAATACTTCCCCTTTAGCCCTACCTTTAGCTTCAATCTAGCGCACAATAATTAAATCCGATATTTTAATAAAAAGTAATATTGTTCTGTCGTATTTCAGCGTGCAAACGAGACCTATTTCTACAAAGTTAACAGTACATGGGACCTCACATATCCGGACTATACGCTACGGTCGTACGTGAGTCGACCGACTGGGAACGACACCGGTGTGGCGACACTGTCTATGGTAGACAAATCTGTGATAGCGCATTATAACAGCACTGATGGTAAGTTATTATACTTATGTATATTTTTTGTCTTGTCATCCATTGCGTTGTAGTTTTTTTATTTAACAAAAAGCTTTAATTCGCGGCATAAACGCTAGACGTCACTGAAAATAATTACAGTTTTTGTAATATATATATTCACACAAGTAAGATAATTATCTAATCTATGGCAACCTCTATATTAATAAACATAAGTATTCATCACAGATACAACAAGTGTGTTTTGTGATGCGTTTTTTATTGAATAGCTTACTAACAGCACATTTCCTTTACAGACATCTCCTACCACATGATAGGTCGTATAGTAGACACGCGCTCAGCCAAAGTAAACGCGTGGCGAGACTTCGATGACGTCACCACAGTCGATCTAGCTTCTTACATCCGCCTGAACCACTCCCGCCTGCTCACCAGCAAAGTGGCCTGGCGACCGCAAATCTTCGGCGAAGTCAAATCAGCAGCCGTTTATTCACTTAGAATGATCTACGGACAACTGAACGATACTCTAGTCATACTAAAAGAAGCTCCCATGGAAGCCCATTTGGCTCTCAAAAACATCTGGTCCGACGCAAAACCGAGACTCACAGACCTACTCGCCGATCTCAACGACTTACACGTTATCAAAGACGATCTGGACGAGTTCGAAACATTCCTGAATCAGTCTTATAACAACAATGATTTCTACGTCAAAAACGTTGTTGAATTCACCTACGAAGTGCTAGACGAGATGGCTATAAGGAATCATTTGGAAAGTCTACCTGGCATTGTCAATGATGCTATAGGTCTGATGGGAAATACCAGTCAGTCCATAAAGGAAAGTTTGACATATGTGGTGGATACTATAAAGACGGCCTATTCGAATTTCCTGTACTCTGTGAATAAAGCGTTGGATGCTGATTTCATGGAGCTCGTCTCTCAGAGATTGGAAGCGATGATCATGCAGTATGACAACTTTATTAGAGACGTGCATATGAAGTTCTTGGAATATTGGGAGGTAAGTTTCGTGTAGTTGAATGTTTTTACTAAAGAGGAATTGTCATTTGTTTTAAACAAAAATTGTGGTATAATTCTTTGTAACTTTAAGTGTAGTTTTTTTATGTAAAGAGAATAATTTATTGATATAAAATCGTGTGTCTCGTGTTGTATTATCGTTGTATAGCTCGAAACCAACTGCATTACAAAAATCACGGTAATCCGTCGCTCCGTTACAATGTTAAAGAAAAGCAAACGTCAACAAACCGCTTGTGTAGTACCGATTTTCACAAGTAAAACTAACTTTATGAATAGTTATCTACCCACGACACAAGCGTTTGCTTAGTGTGGGGCTAGATGGCGCTGTGTGCAATGTCTTAAATTATTTTGTTTACTGATTTATTACATTAAGTTGCAATCCGCAGGTGACCTGGGTGAACGCAACCAACAGACTGTCTGTATACTGGCACCAAGTACTAAAGTCCATAGAACCGCTGTTCTTCAAGATACTCCATTATACAGAGTCCTTTGTTTTCGCTATCGGGAAGAGAGCAATGGACTTCTTCTACGAAGGTGCCCAGGAGTTGACAGACTCGCCGTATTTCAACTATGTATCTACGTTTGGACACGAGATGGATAAGTAAGTTAACTAATATATTAACTAAACGGTTTTCACTCACGTGTAAATTGCGTTAGTTGTTTACGCGTTTCGGATGTTATGACATCCATCTTCAGAACGTATGTTCTGGGACCGCGGCAGCACGCAGACTGCGCGCCGCCGCAAGCGGCCCGCCGGGACACGGGCGCGTGGACCTGGGGTGGTAATTTACACGTGAGTGAAAACCGTTTAGTTAATATATTGATAAAATGTCTCACGAAAGTTTTAATATTAAAAAGTAAGTTAACTGTTATAACATATTTTGAAATAATTTTCATGAGGTTACTGCAAAAAATTATTGCTCTAAGATAAACAATTAGTGAGGATACTGCAAAAATTTATTGCTTTAAGATTAATATTTTATCTAGTATATATCAGTTTATTAACATACCAATAATCTGAAGAAATTTTTAAAAAAATTAAACCACGTTTAACCGATAATTAGCGTTTTGTTGGGATAAAAAGTAGTGAAGGCACTCTAAGGCCTCTATACCATCATCATACCAAAAACCGTTGTATTGTAAAATACTGAAGAGACAGATGAAGAAAACAACAAACTTAGTTTTTATGTAACGGTATGATTATTCCCTAATTATGTTTTCTTATAATTCTAGAATTTACAAAGACCTTGTCAACAACGACGTAATAACGAACATCAAGAAATACAGCCAGAAGATCTGGAACGCTGTTTGGTCGAAGATAGAAAAGTACATTCCCTTCAAAGATGAGTTCTTACAACTCTACGCAGAGTTCAGGAACGCCTGGAACAACTTCTTGAAGACACAACATGTGGTCTATGTCAGAGAGAAGGTAAGGAAATTTAATGTTTGTATTTATTACATTAAATAACATATGCAAGTACATCGAAAGTGAAACTTGCATGTACAAAAAATGTAATCCAACACTTGATATCGTGTGGAAATGCCCTGGACAGGATCCAAACTTGTGTCCTGCAAAGTCGCGTATTTCAGAAAACCGAATGCAAAATCTTGCTTACAAAAAATATAACTTTTGTAGTACATACTTCATTAGTTTCTTAGTAGATTATCTTTGTTATATAAAAACTAGTTTAAAATACAGATCTTATTTCTGACTAATCTATCAACGCACAGCCCAAAACTGGACCGATCGGTCTTTAATTTGGCTTGCAGATAGTTACTATGATGTAGGCATCCACTAAGAAAGGATTTTTGTAAATTCCACTTCCGAGAATGTAAAATAGGAGTTGCAAGTTTGCATGAAACCATAATAATACTTCCTAACGCAAGCGAAGCCGCGGACACACTAGTCGTATATAAACATAGACATAAAAAAAAACATTATTTAAGCTTTGAAAAGGGTATTGCAGTAAAGTTGAACAAAGAGGATTACATAATGAAAACTAGGGCTAGATTAAAGACAATTAGATTTTTTTTCTTAACTTTTTTCTTTTTGGCTTTACTATACACATAAACATTATATGTTTGTATGATTCCAGTGCCAAGAAGCCTACATCCGCCTGAAGTGGTGGTACGACTACTTCCTGATAGGAGAGGCGTTGGAGACAGTGGGAGAGATATTGTACAACAAACTCACGGATCTGGCCAAGACTGCGCTACAGTATGAAGAATTGTAAGTTTCTTAATAGTATTGTATGCTAAGCCTATTCTTTAGTCTAATGAGATTGTGATAAATCGATCTGTGGGTAGCAGGCACGAGGCTTATATTTACGGAAAGTATGACACAAAATTTCGTTACTCAATCTCTTTGAGTCTTATTTCCTCATGAGTAAGGGTTGAGCGTGACAATTCGTTAGGAGAGTCCTCTTGGGCAGATACATCGTGATAGACACCCAGGTCCTACCACGGACCTGGGTGTTACAAGAACGGAAGACACAATGTCTTCGGAATACAGTTTGCATAATAAACACGCATTTGCTATCGTCAAATTACTTTCCCTGTTTCACTAGCAACAAAGTACAAACACGCGTTCCTTCTCAAAAATTATAGCGTCAGTTTTACGAAACCGAGCAATCCATTTGGCAGCATTATAAAATATGATAAGTATTGTTATATATTTAATCTATTTATTATCGTATGTCAAAAGAAAAGAAACTGTTATAAAGGAAACATATTTTTAAGGAACATTATTGTTATAATAAGTACAGTAATAAAGACTTATTTATTTTTATTCCTCAGGCACCGAACACCAAAAACGAACTTCATCTTCGACCCTCGCGTGGGTGAGATTCTCCTGGAACAAAAGTTGCCATTCTCCTGGCACGCCTTCAACAGGACACCAGACTTCTCGGAAATATCGGAATATAGAGCCGTCAGAGACTTTATGGACGAGTGGCTCACTTCGAACAAGAGTATCTGGTCCTTCTACTATGAGATCAGACCGTACATGGACTTTAATAATCTGCTGCCGCCGTTTGATGGTAAGTTACATTACCTAGACCGTTTTATCTAAATTTTATAATATTGTTGTAAAGTTGAAATATATAATAATGGTGTCATAGATTTTTATTATATTATGCTTATCGAAAATTTTGCTCAAGATTTGTTAGACTGATCTGTCAGTAAGCATTTAACGGTGTGCTCTAACAACCTCGGTTGACAGCCAGATCTATTTTAGTATAGGTATATTATAGGTTCTACCACACTGTCGCTTGTGTGGTGTATTTTAGGGGACCTAGTGGCGAAATTTTGCGTAAAAATCTAGTATTTGTGTACTTTAACAGAACCTTTAGTACCCACGACACAAGCGTTTGCTTAGATGTCGGGCTAGATGGCGTTGTGTGCAATGTCCCGGAATATTCATCTAAATTATATAAAACTCAAAGGCGACTGACTGACTGATATAGTGATCTATCAACGCGCAGCCCAAACCACTAGACGGATTGGGCTGAAATTTGGAATGAAGGTAGACGTTATGACGTAGCTATCCGCTAAGAAAGGATTTTTGGAAATGCCACTTTTAAAGGGGTGAATTAGGGGATGCAACTTTTACTTCTTAATGCGAGCGAAGCCGCGGGCACCCACTAGTAAAATCATATAATTGCAGGCATGGCAATGATGACAGGCCAGGGCACTCTGGTCACGTTCGACAAGCGAGTGTTCACAGTCTCAGAGGAGGGCACCTTCCTGCTCAGTAAGGACTATAGACTCGGCAACTTTACTGTACTCATGGAAAGTAATGAGCAGAGCCGGTACAACCTGCTCATACTCACTGCTAGGAAGATTATACATATAGACCTGTATAAAGAGGTAAGTTTGTCTTTTCGTTACACACTTTACACAGCTCCCACGTCTAAAATTCAATTATCTATGTGTTTTCTCTTCACTCCGTGTGTCATTTTGACGCCCCCTGGTTCGAATTCGGCGATGACTTGTTTTTCAAGTTGTGTGGATTTGCACTAGCTTAGCGGTGATGGAAAATATCGTGAGAAAACCGACATGTTTAAGTGTGAAATCCGCAAACATGTCACTATCCAGGGTGCTTTGAATCAGGATGCGTTAAAAACAGATGCTTAACCGCCGAGCCACACTCGCTTATTTTACTTACCGCCCATTTTGAAGTATTCTTGTTCTACCCACTTTGCTAGCGCTCTAATCCTTTCTATTTGTATTCCAGCAAGTATCAATAGAGGGCGTGGTGCTGAGCCTGCCAGCACTAGTAGACGGTCTGGTCGTAGACAGACAAACAGACATTCTCACTGTGCAAGGAACTAACGGACTCGATGTCAACTGCAATCTGCTCTTCAGGACCTGCAAGCTTCAAGTGTCTGGTAAATAACACTATATTTCGAGGATGACTAAGTCTTTTATAAATCATACACTTAAGTCAAGTGACTTAGCAAGACAAGTTGTATAAAAAAATATCACTACTTACATTAAAGAACTTTATAAATAAGTTACTCTCTTCGGTTTGTGTCTTCTGTTTAGTTTTTGCGTCACTCAAACCACGCAGTTTTTTTTAAACAGTGTAATTGATCTCAATGATATTCTTGGCCCTCTTTCCTAGCAAAACAGTACTTTGGAAAATCAGAATAAGAATTCTCAAATATGTCTATTTGATCGTTTTTAAAAAAAATTGTTAGAATTTTACTAACCTTCTTTCTAAAACATATTATTTCCAGGCTGGTACTACGCAAGCCTAGGCGGCCTGCTCGGTACCTACAACAACGAGCAATACGACGACCTGCTCCTGACCAATAACAGCATAGTAGAGTCAGCCGCAGTCACCACTCGCAGCTGGAACTTGGCGCCGAGCGGACGTGTTTTAGACAACAGAGAGCTCAATAATGACACGCAGTGTGATAAGTTCTTCAATAATAAATTATCGCCGCTGCACCCATGCTTCTCTGCTGTGAGTATACTAATACAACAATGCCTTTATACTCGACTCGTACTTTCAAAAATGTTCTTTATATTACATATACCAACGACAATGTTGTACCCACCACAAATACTTTCAACAATGCTCTGGCACAACATGCTTTACATACCATTCAAATCACTATATACAATATATATTATACTCGTATTAGGGGCTAATGATGTTATGTGAAGTGTCACTGAATATTTATTTATTAAAAAAATGTCGTCGACGACTATAATCTATTGTTGAAGAATGTATGTAAGGGCCTATCTGTACAAGCACAACACCGTCACCGGTAGCACCTACGGGAGGAGGCCTATACCCAGCAGTAGGTCGGTATGAGCGGAAGATGATGATGATTAATGTTATTGATTACAGATCGACGCGACTCCCTTCTTCGTGGAGTGCACGGGGGGCGTGTCTGCGTGTGCGCTCGCCAACGCGTACCTGCAGCTGTGCAACCAGCAACACGTGCCCACGCATGTGCCTGACAACTGTCAGCAGTGAGTCTTGTATATACTTGTTAATTTTTTAACTTCTATGAATGATAAATATCCTGGAGTGGCGCACGGTTATACAAACATATACTACTACTACTACTTACTACGCACTAGTTTACGTACTTATATTTTAATTAGAATTCTGTACAAAATATAGTAAATGTAGGTTTATCATCCAAAAATACAGACAGACAGAATATCATATGACCTGAATCTTAATGGTGTCAAAGAGTGGTTCTTGTGACTATAATTATATTTCTGCCTCTTTCGTTTTTTTTCTGCGGACCGAGAGATAGTACATTACATACTCAGATCGTGACCTGTAAATATAAAATATTCTTCTCCTTCATATCGAATGAGAGTGGCTAACTCTGGTGTCGAACGACAGCCGTACTATACAAACAGCCGGGACCTACAATTTAACGTGTTATCCTACTCACGGAAGCGCCTGAAATGGACTGCCACTTTTCGGTCACCCATCCAAGGACTGACCGCGTCGACCTTTACTTAACATTGGTAATCGCATGCGATTGCCTCCGCTAGCTGAGCTACGGGCGCTTCATATATGTATAAAATAGTAATTTATATAATATGTATATCACCTTTCCCCAGATGTATAACCCCGCAAGGCGACGTCCTCGAAGAGGGCTCGTTCCATGCACTGCAATATGTACCTAAGTCGACGGACGTAGTGTTCATTATCGAGGCGCAGTATTGCAACAAGAACATGCGCAAGAACAAGAACATGGATCTGTTTATTGAGGCGTTTGATACTAAACTGCAGGCTAGCGGGCTGTCTGATAACAGGTGTGTAAATAATGTTCTCCCAGTAATGAATAGGAAATGGTTAGGTTATAGGTAACATTGTTATAAAATATAAACGTGTGTGGTTCGGGGTGTAAGCGTCTGCGTTACATTCTGACGTACCTTGGTTTGAATCCGGCGTTACACTTGTTTTTCAAGTTGAGTTTTCTTTTAATTCACGTAACGGGGAAGGAAAACGTCGAGAAGAAACCGTTGTGTCTGAGGACCACAAAATTTGAGAACATGTTCTCAGATTTTGTAATATTCAGAAATCAAATCAAATTATCTATAAGAAAACTTTCCCAATAAGTAATCTTAGGGGAGTCATGGCTCTCAATAATGAGGAACACGGAGCGAGGAGGAGGTACCATTAATATTTTAATTTAACACTTAAAAGGCTTATGATCAATTACAACCCATCTGATACGAGTATATTAAGCACAACTGTAACTGTGTAACTTGTAACGATGTTACCTAGGGAAGGATCTTAGCAGTACCCAGCAGTGGATCGACAATGGCTGTAGATGATGATGATGGTTTAAAGTATTTTCTAAATTTGCCTACATGATTCTGATTCTCCGTCCTATACTTCCAGATACGCGATCGTAGGTTTCGGCGGTCGCGGCGTGTACCGGCGGCCGCGCGCTCTGTACGTCCACAAC